>JAWWTY010000088.1:28319254-28353802 GCA_035222235.1 Margarornis squamiger | reverse complement strand
TGGTAGGAGTAAACCACAATAGAATACAAGGCCATAAATCTAGTAGATTTTGATGTTTAAAGTAGATATAGGAGGCCTAGAGCCAGGACTTTGTATGCTTGAGGAAACTGGGTCACTTAGCAAAGAAAGCTGAAAAGGTCAGGCTGATAAAGAGTATTGAAATGACCCTCAGGAGATGAAGTAAGAGAAGACCACCTAAAAGTTGAGCCAAAAGAAGATCCTCGAACGCTCTGCCCAAGCTCCACCTGGACTCTGCCTAGTTATGAATATATATGTTAGATGATGAAATTGTGTACCAGAAGTGTATATTTATTTTTTTTTTTCATCTTTTGAGCAGAGCTAGTTTGTCCAGCATGAGCTGGCTAGCTTCCCAATGTTGGCAATAAACACCTTTGCTGCTAAAAGATCCAAAAGACTCTTAGCAGTTTCTGTTATTCCAAGGCTTTTCAGCATCATAACTTAAATATTGTGAGCAGAGACTTGATGCCATGAATGGCATGGCCTGCAGATGGTGGGATGGGAAGATGACTAACAATTGGGTGGGCTTTGGTAGATGGATGCTGCAGTAGTTGACACTAGAAATGAGCAAGGAATTTGGTGGGAGAGACTGATAAGAAAGATTGGATTTTAACAGTCTACAGAGGAAAAAGAAAAAAAATATACTTAAAAAAAACATCTCTTAGAAAAAGCAATTAAGATAGTAAAAGAAAACAAATCAGAAAAAACAAGCTATTATTTCAAGTAACTTCACCAGACAAGAGGATGATGAAGATGAGAGACAATAGGAATTAAATCAAATCAAATTAAATTAAAGTAATGGGTTTGTTGCAAGCAGGGATAATCTGAACAGGTCAAGTTATCAGCACAAGAAAAATACATCTTTCTTAGAGGAACAAGGACAGGTCACCAGTATCACTCATAACTCCTGAATTTCTACTCTTTGGGTCTCATTTGCACCTATATTTTGCTGTCTGTCGATCCAGCCAAATTGTGTGGTCAAGCTGCCTGTTAATCCTGACACTCTGGCAGGTATTGAAAAGTTCAGCTAGGCTGGAATTTCGTCTTTTTTTTCCACTCCTTTTCCTGGCCTAAAAATGACTGTCCACAGCTGCTTTCTACATATATCATGATTTCTTGTGTTCTTCTGTTATGGGTTAATATCAAATCAGAAAACAATACGAATGTAAAACTGCACTTGCTGCTAGAAATTTCAATTTCTGTAAATTCATGACATTTGTGTTTGGAAGAATTCAAGGGCAAACTACCTTGGTAAGGCTGTGGTGTGTTTAAGTAATACATATAGTAACACAGTCATAGAAGACCAAGTCCCATGGCAGAACAAACAACATTTAAACCACTCCTGACAAACATTCCTCCAGTTTGCTCACACAGTGCATCCAGTGACTCAGGGCCCACTATTTCCTAAGGACTCCTGTTAAATGACTGCTTCAATTACAGTAGTGATGGCAAAAATATGAAAAGGTTTTCAGTGCCTAACCTGTGTTTCTGTCCCTACAAATTAAACCAATTACTTTTGGTTCTGCTTTGGTTGGCTGCAAAAGACAATTGATGATCATCCTCTTCAATGCTTTTTATACTTCTGAAGATTTACCAAGTCCCATTTAACACTCCTTTTTCTAGATCAAACTCAAGCCTTCAGAACTCATGTTTTCTAAGTCTTTTAACATTCTCCTCTTGTCTCTCTCCAATTTGGCTGTATCTTCTTAAAGCTTGGTATACAACTTCAAGAGTTACTTAATACAGCCTTACCAACCTTAAGCTCAGAAGAATGGTCTTTTCTGTCTCACAGACCATGCTATCAAAAAATTCAAGAACAAAATCTGGCTTTTTCACAACAATATGTTGTAAAGAACGTGATCCAATGACCTGATATATCCTCACCTTTTCCCACAGTGCTTTTGTGTGACCTCTTATTCTCCTGTTGTAGCTGCGCGCTTGATTTCTCTTGCAGTACTGAATTCCATCTTTCTGATCCATGTCACTTTACAAGTTCATTAAGAACAACCTAATGCATATCAGAAAGAAAATCGACATAACAGTGGATTTTTTACCAAAATACGAATCTGTTCTTGAACAACAAATTACTTACCTAAGTTAGGGAAGCAAACACAAGAAAAAAAAATAGTTTAAGAATTTTTTTAAAGGTAAACATGCTTGTGTCTTCCCTACCTACCACACCTTCCTTCAGAGGGAGTTCAAATGTCTGTTCCAGAACCAAGCAATATTTCAAGGCAGGCAGAAAATCTGAGGAAGAAAAAAAAAATCATAAGTCCTCATTTTTCTTCCACAAGGGAAAAAGAGGGTACAAATTAAAATAAGTGCTCATACAGGAATATGCTGACTGACCTTACCACCATGTCATAGCCTGTTCTCGTAGCTGCTTAAAACATCAAAACAAAACATGTTTCCTCAAGATCATTACTTTCATTACATCATTTAACAATAGCTCATTTTTTCTGCAGTACTGCACTGTTGTGAGATGGTTGTCTTAGCAACTGAAACCTCTCTTAAGCCTAGCACCCATTCCTTAATAATAAAGTCACCATGTGACCCTTAGTCTTATCAAATCAAATTACAGTTGTGTTATAAAGTAGTGTGGGAAAAAGTTTTCCTCCAAGCTTATTCTAAAATCTATTAAGTTCAGAAATTATGCCTCTTTTAAAAATTTCAACATAAAACTCATTCTCTTTCCTACATTTTTTCAATGATTCAGCAGCCTGAAGGACCTTTTGCTGAATCAGCCGAAGCTTGCACAGCATGTGATAGCACGGTAGATAGCGTTTAATATCAAAATTCCATCTCCATTTACCAGGACACCAGCATTGCCAATACACAGCAAATAAGTAACTTCAATACAAATTAGCTTGTATTCTGCATATTTGCTTTCTCCGCATATTCTAAGCAAACAATTTTTTGGCAGCAACATAAAAGAAGTCAGGCAGATATATGTGAAAATTGAAGAACATACACAGAGACTTCAGTGTGAATGGCAAGTGTTTGTTCTCCATTTCCAATTTAGAGAATAAAAAGGAACAGGAACATGTGGTGTCCCGCATGTGAACACTCCAAATTAACCAGTATACATCAAATCTAATCTTTAATATCAAATACTTGCAATGAGGAATTTATAATTCAAAAAGCAGGAGCTTGGCAAGTAACCATAAACAGAAATAGAACCTAAATAAAAGAATGGCACCCTTTATAAACAATCAAATAAAAGTTCCTAAAAACTGCTTACCTAGTCTTCTTTCATCACCCTTCCATCTCTGAGAAGGCCTGACTCATTTTCCTGTAGCAATTTGTCCCTTTCAGTAAATATTTATAAATATTGAAGATGACAAAAATCTCAAAGAAATACATGGTTTATAAACTTGTTTGCATCCCTCAACTTTACAGACTAAATTTCTGCATAAAGGGAACAAGTGTACATGCAGATACTGCCAGCAAGTTATTGTAGTGCCTGTCTTGGGAATAAGAGATGAGTTATACCTTCATCAAGTTTTGCAGAAACAGTCGATCTGCAGCTTTTGTGCTGACTGGATGTCTGAAACTGCTGGGGCTAAGTTAATGTCCTGTGCCTATGTGGTGACTCTTCCCTAGATAGATTTTTATCTAGCCACAGCAATACAGCTTCTACACTGATTTTGGCTCAGGGCATGGAATGACTGACCTCATATCTGCTTCCAGTATACCATGTGCACTTACCTTCAGAAATGAATCAGTGACAATGTTTTTAAATTTTATTTTAAATGCAATAATATTTTGTTAAAATACAGTTCAGGCACAGTTGGATCACCAGTAAAAAATCATGTCAAATCAGCATGTATCTGAGGCCTGTTTCAAGAGGTAAATAACCTCTTAGGATTTGGTTTCATTCTTCAAACCAGCATGTATCTGAGGCCTGTTTCAAGAGGTAAATAACCTCTTAGGATTTGGTTTCATTCTTCTTGAAAGGATGACCTACAGACAGCATTTTTCTAAGTACAATCAATCCTTGTCACTCTGCAAGCCTACCAATGCTGTCCAAAAGTCTTATCCAGCACCTTCTTACGTGCATAGCAGGAGTGTGGTGAGAAGGCACATGGACTGTGTGAAAGATCCCTAACTGTACCTCTGAGCACTCAGGAGAAGCCATACACTCTCAGTGAACTGTTTATGGGAGCATGACAGAAAGTAAGAAATACTACATATTGAATCCTTAGAGAATCACAGAGCAATTTATGTTGGAAGAAACCTCCAGAGGTCTTCAGTGCCATACCCTAACTTTGAAAATCTCTGCAGTTTGATTGTACACATCCCTCTAGTCCCCGTTCAGGGTAATACTGAGTGCAGGTGAAGAACACTTTTTTCACTGCTCAGTCAGAATTTTCCCTGATTGCAACTTGTTCCCATTGTTCCTCATCCCTTCAGTCTGCATGTCTGAGCAGAGCCTGTCTCTTTCTTCTCTCTAACCCTCTAATGGGCAGCTTAAGACAGGAATAAGAATCACAGAATCATTCACGTTGGAAAATATCATCAAGTCCAGCTGTTAACTCAATACTTCAAGACCACATTAAACCACATCCCTAAGCACCATTTCTAAATATCTTTTAAATACTTCCAGGAATGGTGGCTCTACACCTTCCCTAGGCAGCCTGTTCCTATGCTTGACAACCCTTTCTGTGAAAATATTTTCCATAATATCCAATCTAAACCACCCCTGGTGCAACTTCAGGCCATTTCCTCTCATCCTATCACTTGTTATGTGGGAGAAGAGACACAACTCCCACCTAAATCTGTCTAAAACCTCCTCTCAGGTGGCTGTAGAGAGCAACGAGGTCATCCCTCAGCTTCCTTTTCTCCAGGCTGAACACCCCCATCTCCCCCAGCTGCTCCTCATCAGACTTGTGCTCCAGAACCTTCACCAGCTCTGTTGCCCTTCTCTGGACTTGCTCCAACACCTCAATGTCCTTCATGCAGTGAGGGGCCCAGAACTGGTCTCAAGTGTGGCATCACCAGTACCAAGCACAGGGGGATGATCACTGCCTGGGTCTACACCGCTTCTGACAGAAGCCAGGGTGCCATTGGCCTTCTTGGACACCTGGGCACACTGCTGGCTCATTTTCAGATGGCTGTCAAAAAATACCCCCAATATTAGACTCCTCCTTAGCATTTTCACTTATGGGCTGACCAAAGCCATCTTCTCACTGTAGATACTGTGTTCTCTTCCAAACTCCTTAACATGATCCCTGTCTTCTGCTGGACTCACTCCAGTTTCTCAATATTTCGCTTGCACTGAAGAGTCTAAAATTTTACATATTATTCCAGATAGGCCTCAAATCTGCTGAACAGAGGGGAATAAATATTTTCCTCTATATGCTGACTACACTTTTCATAATGTAACACAAAACATGGTTATCCCTAAATGCTAGAAGGGAACATTTCTGACTTCAGCTTGCTGTCTACCACTGGGTTCCTTTTTTGCAAATACCCTTCCTATTCAATTGGTATCCAGCCAAGTCGTTGCATGTGGTTATTCTGTCACACAGGCAGGACTTCACACTCCCATTTGCTGAATTTCTTGAGGCCCTGTCAGCTCATTTCTCCAGATTATGAAGTTCTCTAAATGAGAACCCTGCCCTCCGGTGTACCCTGATGTGCTGTCATCCCCCATTTGTCACCCACAAAGGACATAAAGTGCACTTTGTCCCACCATCCATATCA
Source organism: Margarornis squamiger (assembly GCA_035222235.1). Taxonomy (NCBI): domain Eukaryota; kingdom Metazoa; phylum Chordata; class Aves; order Passeriformes; family Furnariidae; genus Margarornis; species Margarornis squamiger. The sequence continues at coordinate 28,348,078 of JAWWTY010000088.1, read as the reverse complement.
TTGATGAAAACATTGGCTCTGGTATTGACTCCAGAAGAATACCAGTCTCTGAAAACATTAACCAGTGGACTCCCATAGAGTGCATCTGTAAATGGACCCACAGAGTCATTTCTCTTTAACTCCAAGACAGGCAGAGAGAAGATGTAAAGACAATGGTCCTGTTCTCTTCTGGTCAATGAAGAGAACCCACATATTTCAGTTACACAAGGTATGACAGAGGCTGTTCATGTACTGGGAACCAAAGGCTGTTAGTGACAGGATCTGGCTTTGGCATCATACTATTTCATAAGGCTAACATTTTGCCTCAAATAACACACATTTATCCCATGCTGATTCACATTGTTCTGTATGACTGTTTAAGAACAGATTGTGGTCTCACATGAATTTTGTATATTTACCCATTTGTCACCTCTGTTATTGGTCTATTCCAGTGCAGGTCTTCTGCTCATGGGCAAGTCCAGCCTGGAGCCCTGGAGCCTGCAGTCCCTTGTCTGTTTTCTGGCACTTAGACCCCCACAAACACACACTGAAGAGAGAGTGAGATGGTGAAAGAAAATAGAAAGAGGCTGTTTAGTGCCAAGGCAGGACAGGCTGCAGTGACTAAGTGCAGGACTCAGCCACACAAGGACTGTAGCCAACAACCTGTTTTATACTCTGACCAGTTTCTTTTACCCTTCCCTCCCTACCCACTGGCCACACTTGTTACACCAGCACCCACAATAATCCCCCCTTCCTGTCTTTGGTCCTTCACTTGAATATCCCATGATAACATACTTTCCCACTATAACCTTGAAAAAATCTTGTACAGGATCCTACAACACTCTGAAACAACACATAGCTAGTTTTCTGTTTCCCTTGAGACCTGTGGTAATCTCATATCTTCCCTTCCTATCTCTCCTGGCTAACTTCCAAGACTTTGAGTGGTTCCTGCCCATCAACTAGATAACTGCTCTCTGAACTTCAGTAATGTCTCTGTTACCTCTTGGTTGGTAGGGTCTGTGTATCTAGGTATGCATGATCAGTTTTTGCATTGCTTGTCTTTGATTTTATACTGAAGAACAATTAACAGGATATGCTTACAAACCACAAGCCCTTATATAGCCTTCCACAGGCAATTTTATATGACATTACACCAGCTTAGGTTACATAAAGGAAGAGAAAGAAAAAAACATACAGCAACATACAATAGCTGGCACACAACTTTCCAGGGCTGCAACATTTTTCTTTGAGCATGCAGGGAACGTTCAAGGAAACACGAGATAGCTTTCACAGATTCTTCTTACACTATTGCTATTTCTTTAAAAAAAAGTATGATTTTCATGGAAGCATCATTAAATATTCCTCTTGGCAACCAGTAAAAATCTCTGCTATTCAGAGATAGTCTACTGGCAAATTCCAGCACTCTTTCCAAAAGAAACACAGCACAAACACTTAATTCATGTCTGTATTATTTCTTCAGTCCTTTTCAGTATTATTGACTACATCTGCACTAAGATAAAGGAAAGGTAACAATGCCTTTCTCAGAAAAAGAATTCAAAGGACAGACATTTCCTTCACCTCTAGCAGCACTTCAGCCATTCTGAAAAAGTAGCATGATAATACACCATCACATCATTCAAGACAAGACAAAAAAACGTATAAAAGCAAGCACAAACTCCTCAAAGGAGGCATTGAAGCAGTTTTGCTGGTTAGCTGATGACATGACTTTTATCCTAAAGTGCAGACACTTCACAAGAAAGCTGGAAACACAAAACATCTTTAAGACCATCTGAAGACAGATCTCCTTGAAAATCACACTGCAGAGGTTAAAACTCCCATCACAAATGCAACTCTATATTTATCTTTCTCAAATGAGCTGCAATGCTAGTGAGTCTTATGAAGCACATGGCAGACACAAGCCACTTAACCCTCACGGCTTCATCCTGCATGGCACGTCCACAATTGTGCTGTTTATAGAAGAAGAAACAAGGTACAAACAGTGTTTGTTGACTAAAGAACCTCACAGAGAAAGAAGGATGATGCTTTCTCGAGTTATGTCTGAACAGCGGCATCTAACATTAACAGGCTTGTACTGTCTATTGATAAACACTGAACTCTGTGAAGCTTTGCAGTGCTTTGGGGAGGTGTGATGACTGTGATGTGAAAATGGTTTAAGAGGAAGAATGCTGTTTTTTCACTCTTGAGCAGTTTCAGGCAATAGAATCCACAGAGAAATTATCTACAGCACCACGACAGCTCTAATTTCTCGCTCAGGATGAAGGTGAGGAGCATTCAATGGCTATTTTTCTCTTTAAACTAATTCTTGTGCCCAACTGAAGACTTTTTAGAAGAGCAGTGAGAGTCTTATAGATGGGAGGGAATCTGCTGTCTGAGCACCTCTGACCATATGCATTTATTTAGGAACTGTAAAAACATTCACTTCAGCAGAGAGGAGGTACAGTCATTCCACAGTGGAAAACAGAATGGTCATTACTTGGTAAGATGGGACATGTGTCAGGTACATTTCCTCCCAGCCCCAAAGGAAATCACCAGCCTAAAATGCCGACCAGCTCTAAAACCAGCTGATGCAACTAAGAGGCAAATAGACTATGACAGGGCTATTTGGCAAAAGGCAAGTCACAACTTGCCCATGGTTTGTTTTCTTAGGAAAGCAGCACTCCCTGTTACACCCAAGAATTGTAGAGCAAGCACTGGTAGAAGACCTAAGATAGCAAGGCTGGCAGAAGACAGGCACACAGGGACCTGGCATTAGTAGTCCAACCTTCTTGAAAACTAAAGGTTTTTATGACACAGCATGTTAGATATAGCAAACACCATAGTCAGCATTAAGAAAAGTGTCCGTCAGATTCTTCTGGCATTGCCCTGAGCTTTTGCAGGTAACATAACGTTCCTATGACCCTCATTTCCCTGTCAGTCTGCAACAACACCTGGCAGTAGGATAAGAACAGAAAAAATGGGAAGCAACTTTCTCTTCCATCTTTTGCAACAAATCTGGATGCTCTCCCAATCATACAACCATGCTACAATCTGCCAAATCGATGACATTTTCATCCTTGATCTCCCATGCTCTAGAGCAAGTAAAGCAGTCTCCAAAGGCTGCTGATGCCTAGAAAGCATGCTCTTTCCTTAGGAGGCAGGGATTCCTTCTCTCCCATTGCAATCTCTTCTATACCTTAGTGTGCAACCTAAGAGGTAAGCAGAGAGCCACAGCAGGAAACATAAATTTTACCCACAAATAGACAAAATGTTTGCTTCCCAGTCCTCGTCATATTTGTACAGTGCAGACAGTTGTGTAACAGAGAGGTTTTCTCACCTTTAGCTTATCTTCTGGGATTGGCAGTCTGTGTCCTGGCCACCCTACTGTCACTGCCAAACAGAGGTACTGCTCTTATTGCAACACAAGAAGCTGTGCTTCAATGCAATGCATCTGGCACAAACAGAAAAGACAACCATCAAATACAGACAAACTATCTGGCTCCACCAGGAACTCATATATGGATTCTGCAGTGGTAAAAACTACACAAATTTAGGGATGCTTCTTCACATCCAGTTCTTCTCCCATTTTCTTAATTTAACTTCACACCACTGTCATTGACCAGGGAAAGGTAGGGAACACAATGGGCAGTGCAAAGTTTTCATCTGCTTTCACCACAGAAGTTTGTGGGAATCATGCTTCTTTCCAGCGAAGCAGGAGAAAGGGGAAGAGAGGAAGGGGGCTGCTGAAGAACATGGGGCTGGGAATAGGAAGAGAAGGGAAGGAAGATTCTACTGACGTGGCTTATTCACTTAAAAGCTAGGTGGAGTCCTTCTAGAAATATATAGTATCATTCATTAGAAAGCATCATATCTGAGTAGTTGCTACATAATAATTTGGCCCTCTGTTGTGGCCGTTCACTAACAACACTCAGATAAAGAAAAAATATTTCTAAACTTGAAATTAGTATCAACAATGAGCAATCCCAGTCCTGCTGCTGAAATTGTACACGGAAGAAAGGTGAGTTGTGTTGGATCCCATCCTGCCTTCTAAATCTGCTTAGCTACTAGAACTGTGTGCCATACACTCAGCAACAGATAAAGACTGGCAGTAGAAAAGCATGCTGCCAGCCTAGCAAGGGAAGGCAACAGTCATTAGACAGTGCCTTCTGACTGAATTAAGACCAGTACTTTCCTTCCCGTTTTTCACTTGTGTGATCCCTTGAGTCCCCAGGAGGGGAGTCTTCCTGCCTGTGGAAAAGAGCTCCACATACAGGCTGGGAAAGCCAAAGCAAAATCACTGCCTCAACGACTATTCCTGGGATCCTTGCATACTACCAGGGGAAAGAGAGCATGAGAACAGCTTCAAGCTGTTATAGTAAAGGATCTTCTAAAAGAAAGCAAATATCATGGACTTTACGTCAGCTGAGTACAGCTGAGCCTGAAACTTGATGAGGGATGGCTAAGGTTCTTACTTCAGCACAGTAAGTACACTCTTAATTCACTCATGAACAACTTGGCAGTGGTGATAACAAAATGCCCTCCTGAAAATTAATTACTAGATGTAAGACACAGATGTGGAGGAATTCCAAACACTTCAGAATAACGTGCAGGCCCATCACTGTAGGATAATATTGCTAGGACATCAGACTTGGGTTTTGTCCTTCAGAAGGCTGCATAACCATGCCAGATCATTTCAAGAACCAGTGGCACACATCCCCTTGGCATTCTGCCAGACTTGGGTCCAACCTCCAGTGCTAACTGAACTTCCTGTTGGATGTTCATGTCCTATGGATGTAGCATCCATTATGAGGATGAGCAATTTAAGGCATGTCATTCACTGATCATACAAGGCTCTTCAGGGTGTCTGGCAGACACCTCATTGAGAAAAGTATCCCAGAGAAGAGCAGTTGCATATTCATGCCTTTCAGTCCTTGCAAAATGTCTTTATGCAGTTGTTCAGCAGGAGGAGAGAATAAAGGTATTCTGTTAGAATGATGACTGCATCCTTAAAATATTGTTCTCAAAACACATTTTCACCCCTCAAGCAATAATTACATATAGAGGACAGTGAATCTATATGTCCCCTACCTGTAGCTCATGGTGTTTCTTCCCCATCTGGTCTACTTAGCAGACAAAAGCAGTGATGTCCTAGTTACAGTGGCCAGGACCAGTTTATCACTCTGGGGGTGTAACCAAAACTCTGTATCTACATCCTCCATGTCATTTCTCATTAACTGCTAATAATGGATCATTTGCAGCAGTTGCCCAGGGCACACCTGACCCCTCAGGCTACAAGCTGGGTGCTTAAGAACTGTGTGAGATAGGGAAGTTTTCCTGCCTTCACACCAGTGACTCAGGTGTGGTAGCTCCCCTCCTGGGAGTCATGACCACCTTCACACGCAGCCTGAGGGGGCATATCTGCTAAGGGGCCATCAAGGATTATCCCATGACTCACAAAGTAAATCACCCATTGTGAAACTCCTTGCCATGGAGGAGGTACTGGGCATTCCCATCTGAACCTGAGCATATATAATCTTGGGGTTTGGGGACTTCTGGTACCCCTTATCAGATCCGGAGGAGAACCAGAGCCTCAACACAACTATGACTGCAACTCTCAACAAGACTGTGACCATTACCCTCACCAACAGGTTTTTCTTTCCTTTTACTTTGCACTCAGGGGGACCACGTGGTGCTCAGCACAGGGGCTAATGAACACCATTCTGTTTGTGCCCCAGGGTGCTGGGTTACACATCTGGTTTTGTGGGTCAAAACCAATTTTTTTTCCCTGTATCATTGTATTTATTGTAATCTTTCTATTAAATTGTCATTCTGAGTTGTAATCTCTTTTTGAGTTGGGTTCACTTCTCCTGCTGGTTTACCTTTAAACCAGCACAAGTGAGAGGGAAGAAACATGAGCAAAATTTTTCCAGGATTCTTGGTGATTCCAACAGCTCGAAGACGGTGAAGGACATGTTTCAGCAGAATAACACCAGCTTGAGTGGTGTCCCACAGCACATTCTGGAAAAGTGGGAGAGGGTGGTGTCACCTTTATGACTCTAAATGCAGCGGTTCTCCATGCAAAAAAGCTGTTCTATTTGGTGTAGGGGTCCTATTCAACACACTGACCAAATTTTCCTGTACATTGCTGAAATATACGTAAGATGGTTGCTGATGGTGAGAAACCTCTTATGAACTGCAGAAACATATGTGCAAACATGGTGGCCTCTGAGTAGTTATTGCCAGGAGTTCCTGTGAGAAACTCAGAGTGCAGCTGAGAACTCAAAAATTCTTCAGGACAAAAGTTTGTGCCCCCTTCCCCCACTCTCTCCAATACACACACAAAGACATATTAACAGTGCCTTTTTCACATGAAAGGAGAGTTGAGACTATTTATTGTTGTGAATCACTCCACAGTTTACTCAATAGCAAATATGCCCTCTCCACCTGTCTTTTTGTTTTGCAATATTGCATATAGCTCCAGTAACTCCTTTTTTTCTTCACTTCTAAACAAAAAATAGGTTTTGTAGACAGGAAAAGAATAATGACAGTTAAGTGATTACTTTTAATTATACAGAGGTTATATTCTTATTCAATGTAAAAGTATGAACCATTGTTCTCAAAATCTACTTCAATTCCCCGAATACCTTAGTTATAGTTTTCCACACTCATAGAGTCATTATTCTGAGGCATTTTTGAAAGCTAATCCTTTAACCTGTGTCTCTTATGAGCAAAATAAAATGCCTGCTGTTTTCTTCTACTTGTCTTTAATTATGTATGATGAGAACATATGAAATCCTATGGAAACATTTACCAGCCTATTTCCACAGAAGTTGCCCAGATTCTACCATTTATACTCTGTTTGCCATCAACAAATGAGGATTTTGTCAAACAAGACCTGCCACCCCTGCTGCCCGCACAAGATGCAGTAGGATCAATACGGAGAGGAGAACAAAAGAGTTCACAATTCCCTCCATACTGTGTCGATACAATCTAGGAGAAAGTAGAGGATAAAATATTAGAGCCTTGGCAAGGAAGACTGGATAACTTGACCCTGGATGCAGCAAATCCTCATTTTATGTTTCAGCATCCCTCCTGCTGGAATCTAAAAATGGAATTCATTTTGACAGGAATGCTGCTGGCCTAGAGATTGTGTTTCTCAGCTACTTTTAATTGAGGGAGTGATCTGAATCTGGCAGAGTGCAATTAAGAATCCTACATGGCTAGTGTGGGGCTGTGCACCAGCAACAGGTCTGTCAATCTTGTTGGTAATGAATATGGCAGAAGGTAGGTGCGCCCTCTCTTTCTGTCTGAGATTTTAATGCCCTTTACCTTTGCAAAGGAGTTAAGCAACAGGGCTTCACATCAATATATAGCATAATGTGACACATGTGACAGCAACGTTTGCTCTGCATATGGCAGAAAGTGCTCTCTGGGCTCCAGAGTTGCAGAAATAAGCCACAGAGCTGAGCAGGACTCTTTCTTCCTGGCATTACAGGAGGCTAGAAGCAGTCCCAGCATTCTCCACAGCTGCGGAGGAACTGATGATGAAGCAAACTACGCACACAGAGCAATGTCAACAGCTGTGCATATCCCTGCTTAAATGATTCTTAACAATCTCATCAGAAAAAGTGCAACAAATTAACTGGCATGTGATGTCTGAAAGTTCATAACCTCATCCAATTAAAAACAGCATGTCTGCAGAAAGGGCAGGCCTACTCCAAGGGCAAGCCTCCTCAGTAAAGCTGATTTCCAGCCTCCTATCCTGCCTCTTTATTCCAGGGACCTACTAAGAAACACAGGATTCTTGCTGCAGTTACAGAAAGCAGATTTTGTCATTTGCATTGTAGCTGGAAAAGGGCAAGCTGTGCAGAGTCTTCAAAAGGAGTCACAGAGACAAATCACAGAAGTTTGGGGAGGTGATGGAGGAGCAGGCTAGCAACAGAAAGTAACTGTGAGGTCAGGGCATCTTTTTTAGACCAGACCACTGTCAACCCTGTCAACACATTGCCTCTGCTTCCATGGCATGAAACACTGGAGCTCTGCCTTAATTGCAAAACAGGCACCGTTTCAAACTGGGTGCTTTCTCCAGTCAAGCTGAAGAGTAAGGTGTGCTCACTAAATTTGCATGTAGGTGGAAATCCAAAAGTCCTGTCACTGTATATGATAGGATTCAGGCCACATGACCCAGACATGGTCAGAAAACAACGTACTTTGCTGCTACCTTCTTGGATACTTGAGTCCACAAGCAGCCCCTGCCGTGGTGACAAGCTCCCACAGCAAGACAAAAAAGTATTGCTTCTCTGTCAAGCTTTGTTACAATTTGCCCAAGGACAGATGCTGCTGAGCTGCACCTATTATTTTGGTGGTTGTGCACTGTTGACAAAAACCTAACCTGTTCTGCACATCTGCACGTCGGTGAAAGGAAGGTGAGGGCATCTGTTCCAGAGAGGAACAGGGGGTCTGCCAGGCTGCTGAAATTGAAACTAGGACACTGTGGAAAGCTTAACCAAACAGTAACTTTATTATCAAAAGAGTGGCCAAGGGAGCAGGAAAGAAAGCCCCGACCCCCCCACAGGGAGAGAGAGAGAGAGAGAGACAGAGAGAGAAGGGGAAAAAGCCCCCCTGGGTCTGACACACCCCACTCCCTCAAGGTGCCTTCCCACAGGGTTGTCTCACCTCACCCAGGGTGTCCACCCGCCTCAGGGCAGTGGCTGCATCCTCAAGGGCAGGCTGGCTCCTCGCGAAGGCAGGCATCCCCGCCAAAAGGCAACGTTGTCCTAATCACGTGAAGTGAGCAAAAAGCACCAAGGTATGAGCCATCTGCTTTTTATCTACTTGCCCAAATGACGTTTACCTGAGCGACGTGGCCAGAGCCGCCCAGGGAAAGGTATTTGGCACTGCCCCTAATGTTATATAACTGGTACTTCTCTGCGCTTGTGCAGTCCATTTCAGAGGGTCTTCCTTGAGTCTGGGGGTTTACTTCATCCTCCTCTCTTTCTCCTTCAAGTGCCCTTGGAGGGCCATCAGCCAATCATGAGAGACCAATTAATTTTAGTTTACACAGAAATCTCTCTCTGAAGGCTAGAGACCATCTCTATCAGCCTGTTTTCCCATAACTTGGCAGGAGAAACACAACTCTTCACAGGTGGCTGGGCCAAGCACAGACCAAAAATACCCAGATCGAATTCCACCTGAATGCAGCATCTCTCCTCTGCAGATCACCTGCCTCACCCTCCCAGGGTCTGGGAACAATTAGTCACTGACCTCTTAAGAAATATGCAGTGAAAGACATGTTAAGGACACACTATCTCAAACTTTCCTTTTCACACTCTCTTGGAAAATGTGTTGCTTCAAGATTTTTTGTTTACAGGCTTTCTCACCTGTAATTGCTCTTTCTTCCTCTGGTGGACTCTCCAGTTTGTTTCTAATTTCCTAAAAGGAGACCTCATCAGTGCTGAGTACAGGGCAATAATTGCCTTCTCTGCTGCAGAGAACTGATCTGCTGTTCGCTGCTTTAAGTTAAGTACTGCTGGCATACTAGGAGGAGAAATACTGTGTTTTGCCACCAGCTTCATTCTGATCAGTTTTGAGCCCACAGAGATGGAATCAGAAGAGAAACATGACAGACAGTAAAAGGGGTAGCTACAGAGAATGGATAAAGAATTTAGTGAAGTGATTAAAAGAGATTGACAGCATGAAAAGGGCAGACAGACAAGTCCAGCTTCATAAAAGGTGTGCTTCCCAGAAGAGAGGGCAGTGAGAAGCTGCCCTGCTTAGTGTATTAGAGAAGCAGAAAGGAAAAGACAGATAAATCCACACTCCTAGGTTTTAAGCAGTTCTCCATTTATCAAGATCTCATACCTGCCTGCTTTGGTTCTTGTGGCTGGGAGTTTGGAAGCTTTTGTTTAACATGCTTCTCTGAAGCCACTTATTTAGACACCATACTGCTGCAACCCACAACATCCATGTAGAATAGGAAACATTCTGGTGGGAGATATCTGGAATTCCATTTTGGTCATGTTGCATTTGACAACACTAGGAGATGTCAGAAAGAAAAAACAAAATGCCTTCCTGCATGAAGTGAGAGAAGCAGAATACAAAGCAACTGATTCAAAGTAGAAAGCTAGGCAAGAGTTATCAGCAAAATGAAAACCCACATGTCACTTAAAGATAAATCTATGCCAACAGAGGATCAGAGGGGTGAAAGTCCCATGAATATTCAGAGAAAGAAGAACAGAAGAGGACAACCAAAGAAAAAATCAGCTTGCGACACAGGCAGAGTATTGATGAGAGAACAGAGTCCCAAGTACCCCTAGGCATTAGAAATCTTAGTGAAGATAGCAAGAGCCAAGCAGTAAGCACATTTGGATACTTGAACACTTCTCCTCTGTATCGACTTGAAAGATTAATTTCTCTGAGAACCTGGACATTTAAATGTTAAACCATAAATTCCCTGCTCTGAAAAGCAAAAGACTGCTACTATTGAGAAGCTACCACTGATGTCATTAACTTATGCCAAAAAAACCAAAACATTTTCTTTCCTTGGGGATGTAATCTGTGAGTAGCAAGGCTGAGGAGTGTTTAACTGAGTCCTACCTGTGAATCTCTTGTACTTTTGGTTTGTGTGGGAGTCTCACAATCACGTCAGCTCCATTTTTAGGGTTTCTATATCTTCTGCATGTCATCCTGTTGCTCAATAATTGTCGGTGTGCAGTTTTTGTCAGGAAATAATACTGTTTATACTCCAAGAGACTTCGCATGTTGTTCTTCATATTTTATAAGCCACTCTGAGTCACTAGTACCTAAGGGACAAAGGCAAAGGGAATAATGTAAGGAAAAAATAAAGACAGTTGCTCGACATTACATTTAGTTAGCAGAAGCAATTACTCTCAGAAATTGGAGGCTACGTTTTTTATTTTGTGAACTCAGTAAAATTTTTCTTCAGGGCTGTTGAGAAAAACAGAAAAGGATATTTTCAAACATATAATTAAATTCCATTCTGCAGCAGGGGACAGTTCAATGCCAAATGGAAACAAGAGAGCAGGTGTTGGAGAAGCATTGTAATGTCTCCAAAATATTTATGCACACTTAACTATACTAGGCCATAAACTAGCAACTATAAAGGGTATTGCAGAGTGGTAGGTGTAATGTAAGGACAAGGACTGGACAGCTTCTGTGGTATTTCAGGTAAGACTTCCCACAGTCCTGTTTTTGACAAGAATCAGGCATGGGCAAGTAGGTAAAAATCTTTCTTTGCACACCACAAGGAATTTAAGCCCTCCCAGGAGCCTGATACACCCAAATCTTATGGTGCACATGCTAAACTGCGACTGAGCAGAAGTAACACAGTCAAACATCCTTGCTTACCTCCAGTCTCCCTGAGGTACACAAACTGCAGTTTTGCCTGTTAGGGCATCTCTTTCAGCACTATGTCTTACTTGGAGTTCTTTGTGTTGCTGTTTCTTATGTGCTTCAATGGACAGTGAGCTTCTCTTTAGTGACCACAATTAAGACTAAAAGGTCAGATGTCATACCAGGATCTGCCATGGGTCTCAAGTTGCTTAGTATTTCACAGTTAGCCTCATACTGAGCCCCCCAAACTCTTGACTCTTACAATTTCTTTCAGAAATGTCTCCCATCTTTGCTCAAAGACAGCACAAGAGAGACATCATTTTTTCCATGGCTTTCTTTTTCCTCTCTTTTAGCCCGAAAATCTGATCTGACTCCTAAATATTAGTTCCCTGCATACCTCTATTTTCTACACCAAAAGCACCCTTCTGGTACTTGTGCTCTAATGTCACTTTAGACATTAGAGGGAGGGTACATGAGGGGAGGGAACAAATGAGATCTCCTGAACACCTTCCAGGTTTGCCTGTACAGGGCCTATTAGGCAAGATGATCTGAATTAATTCTTGAAGTGATGTTTCTTTTGGAAATAAGCAGACAGAGAGAAATGTACTTCAGTTAAGTTTTGCTTCCTTTTCTGGGGAAATGATCTATTTTAATGAAGTAATGTCATACTTTCTGAATGAGGACCTGCAAAAAGCAAGCCACCCATCTTAGTCTTTCTAAAGTTCATACTTACAGCTAATCAAAACAACATTTCCAAATAGTGCCTCAAATGAAAGCCTCAATTTCTACATTTTTACATTTTTTGCGTCTCTCTCCTCACACTCCTGACTCCCACTTCATGTTTTCTTTTCTGCAGTATTTCCTGTGGTCATGGACAAATGTTGTATTCCTGTATTGCATTTTCAGTATCACATTTCTAGCCTTCATTTCTGAATTGCATATATCTCCAAAGACAACATTAAATCCACCTGCTGTGGCGACTGCAGTGTTTTAATATTTCATCAGTTTTATTCACTCTGATCCCCAAACTATTTTCCAGGCTGCAATCCCCCACTTTGAAGGTAAGGTCACCATTCGCTGTCTATACATGCACAGTCTTGTACTGAACAATACCATTTGTCTTCAAATGCCTTGCTGAATAAACTTGATTACTCCTTTTGTACAGCAGTTTTTTGTCCATGGTTTTGCAAACATTGGCCTGACATTGTGTCAACTGCACTTTACGCTGAGTTTGTATTTTCCTTCAGATATTAGGATAGGCTTAATAGTAAATTTTATAGAACATACTAAAACAACCAATATTTATTATAACTTCACTTAGAAACTACTTGTGTCAGCTAGTCAGTTCTTAGTGCCTGCACATTTCAGTGTCAAATAGCAGATGTTGCTATATCAAAAATTATATAAGATCAAAATCACTACAGAGAGTCATGTACTTCCATAGATGCCTTCGTCAACCAAACTTGTAATCTGAAGGAATGAAATAAATTCTGTTTGACAAGTTGTATTTTGCATAAAACTATGTTAACTGACATTAATTGTATTCCTATCCTTTTTTTCCTCTACTAATTGAATCCTGTATCAATATTTCCATTATTTCCCTACTATTAGTCTTCAGAAGTCAGTGTTACAAGTATTTTTTTTTTTTTTTTATTATCAATAAAGTAATTGTTTATTTCAGTGAAAGAGGGGGAATTGCATCTTTTTTTCTTTTGAGATCATGGAAGCAAATTACTCAGACTACTGACTGAAAATCCCTGCTGATTTATCTTCAGCCTTCAACAGAATAGGGAGGATTTCATGCTTCTTCCAAGTGCAGGAGATAGAAATAACTGGAATACTTCTAACCCTCCTGCATCAGCAATATCTTTACCTACTCTTATGTCAGATCTTATTGGTCTCATATGCCCCAAACTGCCTTGGTCCACCTAAGCATAAAATTTCTTTTGATGACCTTGGTTTTCCTGAAAAATTTTTTTATCACTCAACCCACTTACGCAGTTTTGCACAACTTCCTCCCTCTCCATCCATTTAGTATCTTCTGTTTTTTCTTCATCTGCAGCTCTCACTTATTACCATTAAGGAAGACATTTAAACCATCCTGGATTCAGAGCTTTGAGGGCCAGCAAATAGCTTTTTCTGAGATCACCACACACTCATAAAGAGCTCTGTTCCCAATACCAAGTTGATCTCCAGTTCTGGATGGTTCTTATGTTTGCTTTGTTCCTTCCCTTCTTACCCACTGGCAGGAATATACTCTATATGCAAAATTATTGCATGTGCTTTTCTCCCCTCACTCCATAAAAATCCACACTCTCCCCTGACACATGCACAGCTGCTGCACCCTCTTCCTTACGTCTGTTTTGACATTTCCTTGCTGTGTCTCCCTTTCTATTCCCTGACTCAGTATCAGCCCTACATATGATTGCAGGCTCTTGCTCACTCTGTTGTTTCATTCACACTCTCTGCCACCCCACAGAGATGCCATGACGCAGAGAGGCATTATTTCCACAGGCAGCAAATCCCAAGCGTGGTGTGCTGCTCTGCTCATCTCACAGAAAACAATAAGGCTGGGAATCTAGTGTCCTTGCAATTGCTTCACAGCTGATGTGAAAAAGCCATTCCAAAAGTGTCTTTGAAGAAGCACAGGATGGCTCAACTTCATTTTATTGGCACTGATGTTATTGCTCTATGAAATGAATGAAAATTATTTTAGGAGCTTTACATGTTTTCCTGAAGTTTAAGAATGAGGTGTGGAATATTGCTGTTTCAGAAAGAGGAGGTTTGGGAGACACTGTGCAAGAACATGACAAATGGCACCTAAAGATAGCCTGTGAAGATATAAATATCACATTTGGAGGCTTTTTCTTTAAAAGATTCCCAACATTGACTTACAGATATATCTCCCAGGGCTTTGATTGCTGCTGTGGAGACATATTTTGGTGATGAAATCAGTATAAAATATGTATGCATAATTTTCAAATCTAGATTTTAAGCTTCCTAGTATAGAAAATTCATGTTCTCAGAGGATTCCACATTGAGCCTTATGACTTTCTTGATGTAACTCATCTGAACTCTTGGCTGACTTTGAGCTTGGCTCGCAGTTTTGTAAGGACTGTGGAGGCCTTTCCTGAAAGTTCATGCCCAAGTACATAATGGAAGGACACTGTCACATCAAGTTGAGGGATTCTGCCAGTAATTAAAAGTTGGAAACATTTCTTTCTGCTTTTCTTGGAAATTATAAACTTTCCAGCAGGTTTTGCTAAAATTCACACTTCCAAGAATCCATTTCTAGCAACTGGGTTTAACTAATTTCTTATCTCTAGACCTTATTATCTCTGCATACACAAACCTGCCTAGTTCTGGTAATAGACAGTTATGATTAATCTCAGTGCAGAACTTACAGATTCTGCACTGTAAAGGGATCCTTCTGTTAAGAAAAAGTGATGCTTCTACTTCCAAAGGGAAAGCATAAATTGTCTCTATCAGAAACATGCAATGTCACCACTAATGACCAAAGCAACATCTGTTACTGGTCTGTACCACAAAGAAAACACGGGCCATGGCTTGTAACAAGAGGCCAAAGGTTTTCAGCTGAGACCACCAGTGTATGTAGAGGTGGAACATGGATGAGAGTAAAATGGTAACTCTGGCAGTGACTTGCAAATGCATACTGCAGTATTTAATCCTCTAACATTATAGGTAAAGTTTGTCCTGAAAGGTGACATTTGTCTCCACATAAACCACCTTCCCAGGTGTCACAGGGAGCTTGCAGGGCCCACAACTTACATGATGGCAGTGCCTTGTGATGCAGTACCACACAGCAACAGCTGACCTGCTTGAGCGAGGCAACTGCAGAAACAGACACAGATGTAACAGGCTCCTACAGTGATCTCCTCACCCTAGGGAGACCTCAGCAACTCCAAATTATCTCATGTGTTTGTTGCGCCAATGTGACCACTTCTATTCCAGAAGGCAAGAGATCTCCCTCCACACACAGAGATAAGCAGCGTGTTGCCTGCAGATGACCTCCCCTGGCCTCCATGCAAGGCAGCATTGCACAGACTGCACTTCATCTGAAGGGTTTCAGCAGAGACTAAATGGCATGACAGGCCAGTCCCTGGCTCAGAGAGTATCAGCTCTTGCTCAACAAAGACCCCTGGCAGATGATACTTCAGACTGCTTTGCTAACAGCTAAAGGAGGCACATTCTAGTCTGGAATACAAGGAAGAAATTGCAAAAAAAACCTGATTAAGTGTTTGTAAAAGCAAGTGCCTACCAAAAGGTTCTGGGCCTGTTGCAGAACAAGCAGTGAAGTCCCCTCCTGCCACAAGAGTCATACTATGTTAGAAACAGACCCAGGACACATTTGCAAGGTCCAGCCTATTTGGGGACTTCCAGAGAATCTCAGATAACTTTGTCTCTAACTATAAGAACCTCTTCAGCAAGAATCTCTCAGGTCATTTGTCAAATAAATGTAGTTTGAGTTAGATCCCATGGCAGAACTGAGTGAAAAGGTGACCCCACCCCTAGCAGATCTCAGCTTTATTTTAGCTGAAAAGCTGTTATATCTCAGCCTCTCTCACAGGCTAGCTGCTATTTCTAACCTGTCCAGTGATGCATTATGTCAAAGGTCATTATTTATTCAGAAGAACTAGAGGGTGAGATAGCATCCCAGTTCCGTGACAGGGATCAATAGGTGCCTTTCTATAATGACAGCAATTTTTTTTGCTTTTTAAGGCCTAATTTCGAAGCACTTAGAGACTCATTTCTAGTGCTGCACCATTAGGGATTGTTAAAAACATCAAAGCACTACTAAATGATCTATTAAAAAATACTATTGTTGCAACTGCTATTATGCTAATCCATGTATGATCTTGTTATTCTACATAGTCACAAACTCCCAAAGCTAAAGAAAGACAAGGAAAATAGTTTCACTGAAAATTAGTTACCTGTTAGTAGAGATAGTTTTATTTCCTTTCTTGATTTTAACTTCAGAGGCCAATGGCTTCTTTCTCTTGGTTGGTTCTGAAAAACAAGAAATGGAGACACAACATAATCAACTATATACAGCTGCAGATCTCACTTTCCCCTCAAAAAGAGGAATGACCACCAAAATCACGCCATGCAAATCTGCAACCTTGTTCCTTGGCCAAGTAAAGCAATAAATCTATTACTTCTACTACTATTACTACTAATCATACAATAAAAATTGCCTTGTATGGGAGGAAACATGCAAGAGAGAGAAAAGTGCAGTTTATTTTGGAAAAGGAAAACTAACCAAACCCCAGAAAAAAAGTCCAAAGGGAGAGGAACAAATCTTGCAGTTTTGGAATCTGGTGCAATACAAATCCCAGCAAATCATTCGGCAGTGGTGGGGAAATAGGGTCATCCTTGGATCTTGAACATCATAAGAATTCTCAAAAATGCGTGAACAAGCTCAGAGGTCAAACCAGCACCAGAAACACAAAAGTATATACTTTTACTATCCTTTCTTTAAAGAGAATTTTAAATAAATAAACAAACAAACATAAATAAAAAGGCAATTGCATCAGATTAGGGTTCTGTATTTAATGCCGAGAAGATTATTGGTTATCACAAGATCAAGGGAGTAAGTGCTTACCCACTGCTAATTCAATCTTTTCTATTAGTATTTTACAGTAGAATATATGCACAACAGTAACAATGGGGTTTTTAGTGCCATGGGTATGGAGTCATCAAGCTCAGATGTCCATTAGACAGGCTGCTATCTACACTCACAAGAGAGAGAGACTGCAAATAAATATTGTGAAGGCGGAAAATCCAGAGAACAGAGTTTCTCTTGTACCAGGCAAAGCTGGCAGCAAAACCTAGGAATAATGCAGCAAACAGGAGAAGATGCAGGCTAGCGCGTGCTTTACTTTGGATCTGTGAAAGGCTTCTGCATGTAACAGAGTGAAAAAAACCAGTCCAGTTATTATTACTCCCATTGGTATAAGAACCTGCAAGTCAAAGAGGGCAAGGGTTCTTTTGTCTCCAATACCTAATGAGAATAAGGAGAAACTCAAATGTGTGTATGAGATGGCACTTTGAGGGGGTGGGAAGAGGAGTAGAAGAGAAATAGGCACTGATTTGTGTTAGAAAGTTGCTTGTGACACTGCTTTAACATTAAGATTGATTCTCCTGGGAGCTCCATTCAGAATGGGCCAGGATGGAGGGGCAATATTCTACACAGTGTAATTGCAAAATCAACTAGAACTGCTCTCAGGAGAAAAAGGAGAAAAACAGAGTTGCACTCAAGAAAACAAACACACAAAATCCCAGATTCTTCCAGAACTGAAAACATTTCCAGATTAAAAAGGGCCAATACATGTCTCTATGGAATCTGTATGCAGATATTAGTCAGGAAGCAGGCCCATGCACCCACCACAGGGTGCAGAAGAGCCAGGCTTTGTGAGTAGCAACCGAGGGCAAGGGTGCTGATCCAAAAGGGATACTGGTGTTAGGTATGCTGTCCAGCTGTAGGCAGAAATGCAAGGCTGTTCCCTGGTCTTCCACAGCAGCTCATAGGGAGATGCCGCTCTCCCTAACATAGGAATGCAACAAACTGCCTGCCCACCAGCTACAAAGACAGCATAAACAAGTAGCTCAGATCCTGCAGGGTGCTGTAGTCAAGTACAGGTGAGATGAATCCTAAACCTGCAATCGCCCTGCTGTCCGCTCTAGACCTCTTCCTCTCCAGAGTAAAGGACAGCAGAGCCCACTCAGTCTGGGATTAAGGTGCAAAAAGACACTTACATTGTGAATTAAAGGCTGAGATTATTATCACCATTACCTGGGATGCAACCTATGATCCATTAAGGAAGAGTTCCTTTCAAGGAGATGGTCACTGCAAACTCCAACTTTGCATTATCTGTTTCTCAGCCGTTAGCAATAACTTTGCATTAGTGTATTTTTGTATTTAATTGCAGAACTTATTTTATTACTCTACTAATTATACTATACTTTTTACTAATTTATCTTACAATGGAATGCAATACTTTTCTACAATATTCCTCCCACTACTTAACCTACTTAACAAATATCAACTTCTTGCAACATAATGCATATAAAATTGATTTTCATTTTAAAAGCAGTGAAAGCATTTTTATTATTTGCATTTTTATTGCAGACATTTTAAATACTTTTCACATACTGGAAATCAATAATGTATGGTCTGAGATCAAATACAAAACTATGATCCTTCAGACTGAGCAGTTTTGCCTTTAAATTCTTAAAATGTATTATCAAGGGAGATAATCTGTATTTTTTTTAAAAAAGATACAGAAAGAGAGTCTTTTGTTTCAAATGTTTTATTTGATCCAAATCATCATTTAAAAAATAAATTGGCCAGCTGTATTATATATTCTTAAGCATTAGTTAACCAAATATCCAGTGATTTCTCATGCCCAAGAGTGCATACCGCATCTGCAAAATGCAGGTTTTTAGGGGATAAAATTGCCTTACTTTCTACAGCTGAGGAGAAATACTGCCATACTCTATAGCGGAAACGCAGGAGCCAACACTAGAATTGTAATACCATACAGTAGGTTGAATAGGATCTACCATGATGGATGTGATATACACTCACACATTTCTGCAACAAATATATGGACCAGACAGAAGGTGGGAAGAAAAAAAGACGAAGTATTTAAGAATGCCAGCTGACCAGCAGTTGCTGAAGACCATGACCTGTATACAGTTTACTAAATAACATTATCAATAAAATATGTGTACTCCTATATCAAACCAGGCTGGGGTACAAAGGAAAAGACCCAGGAAAAATATTTTGCAGTACTGATCTTCATACCTGTGCACTTGTCACTCATGCATTTGCTATGGACAAATACGCTACTAGCAGAAGTGCTTAGTCCAGCCCTACTGCTGATTCTTTTCCTATTTCAATTAAATTAACATCCTAGGAAACGACAAGACATGCATCCTTGTCCCTGCCTTCAAAGAAGGAACTCACTACTGTTGGGCAACACCCAGCTGATGCATTTTTCTACAAGTAACACCCACCAGCATCTTGTCTTGGGCAATAATTTAGCCTAACATCCTCAGACATATACAAAGAGCTCAGAAAACAAATATTGTATGGACAACTTGTGGGGTTTTGAGCTGAATGGAGGTTTCTTCACTCTGGATTCTCTGCCTCTGAAAAAAACAGAGCAGAACCATTCAACATATTCCTCTGTGGAATTACTGCTTTTACATTTAAATGTGATCTAACAAAAAAACAAAACCAAAACCAAAAACCAAAACAAACAAAACAAAAACCCAAAACAAAAGAAAAAAACATATAAAAAACCCCCCAAACAAACCAAAAAAACTCACAAAACTTCTGGGCCTGCATTTGCAATGTTTTCAGAAGGTTTTGCTTGTTTGACCAGTGCAATACTTCAGGCAAGCGAGTTAAGTATTTGGTTTATGATATTGCCTTTCCCACATCACAATTTTTTGAACAGTTAAGAGTATGTAACCGATAACCTTCATCCCCCCAAGTCTCAGAATAGGGGACCAAAGAGCTGAGTAAGTGATTATTGAGTCATTAGGATGCTTCTATATAGGTCTGCTTTCTAAAGTTTTCCTAAATTTTCCATTTTTTGCTGATGACTGCCATACAGTTCATGGGCATACTGTAAAAAAAGGATCCTCTTTCACCAAAAGCAAGCAAGCAGGAGCTTCTGTCAATGAAGATTTAGCAACTAATTATACAACCATCATCCAAAGGTTTCCACAAGATCAAGCTAATACCTTCTTTTATTTTGTTCTTGTAAATCCTTACCTTGATTCTAATTTTTTTTTCTTAGAAAATGTTATAATTAGCTCTGTGTTTGACTTCCCATAGCAAAATCATAAAGACTACAATAATAAGAAGAATTACCATGAGCTGATTTCTAGGAAAGTATGTATTTACTGGGACCAATTAAGTCCTTCCAGTTAATCATTAACTGAGCGCCTTAGTGAGCTGGAGAAAGTATCACACAAAAAATATTATAAAACTATTTGTGTATAAGAGGTTCAGGGGGATTTCCTTTTTGGAGGTGTCTAGGTTTTGATATAACAAACAAAGAAATTAATCCTATGGAACATCTTATTAGTGCATTGAACCTTTTCCCCAACAAATTTTGTAGCTTCTGCAAGTTCATTGTGCACAGTATTTGATTAAATCTAGGCTTTGGTGAATAATACTGTTATGTTAGGTATTTTTTTCCTAATACATTTCAAAAAGCTACCAGCTGTATGAAAACAAAATCCATATAATTAGAAGTGTTCACATAACAGCATTTCCTTTTCCATATTCCCAAACCACACACTGACAGTACAAGAGAAACTGTTTTCCCTGAAAGGCTTTATAATCTCACTGAGGGGCTGGTACCTGATGGGGCCCATACTCGATGCCCAGCCGCCCAAGGCTCCATAAAGCAGCTCTGTGGCACACAGAGGCTTGTGTCTCCAGTGTCCACAGCAACCGGGCAGCACAGCCTGAGCCTGGCACACCCCCAGCCTGCACGGAGGCAACCACACCACCTTCACCACTTCCATCCCACATGGGAGAGACGCCAGTCCCTTGCCCCTCCTACATCGCTCCTCCCATCCACCCACCCTCTGGAATGACTCACAGCTGAATACCTCAACCAGGGCCATTAATAAAGCCAGCTGAAAAATACCTTTGGGTGTGAATCTCTAAAACTTACAGTTTGATAGTTCTTATGATTTTCTTTTTTTTTCTTTTTTTTTTTTGACTAAAATTCCAAATCTTAAAAAATAGTAAAATGTCAGTGGAAATCATTCTTGCAAAGAGCTTCACTCTTCACTAGACATTTTTAATATCAAAAAGTATAGTATTTTTTAAATATTTTTTTTTAACCAAAACTGCTTACCCAACACTGGAAGGAACTTCTGTTTCATAAGAAAGGAGGAAACCATGGCAACCATAACAGTTGTTTGCGTTTGGCTAAGAAACCAATTTTCCATTGAACAAGCAATTCTGGTAGAGGGTTTTCACCTAAATTTGAACAGGACAAGCCTTTCTACCTAGGGCCATGTGAAGCAGATTGCACACTTAATCATGTATCTCAGCCAACTACATGGACAAATAACATTCATAACTAGAGAACAGCTAAACTTACACAAAAATAAGTGTAAGATTTCTTTGCCCCTGGATGTTGGAGGATGAAAAAGTAAGGTGCCTAATAAACTACAGCTGTTACTCAGCCTCTTCTCTAAGCAGCAGTTCCTTCTCATATTTTGTATTATGAATGGAAAATAATAAAATAGGGCTTGCTGCATGCAACTGCTGGGTGGTATTTATTTATAGCTCTACTGGGGATAGTGTGACTGGCTTGGCAATGCAGTATTAATCATCTTTCCAGTGAGAAGCTGTAAAGTATTCTCAGAATAAGAATTAGGCATTAAGAATTGTATCTATTCGGGAAAATCATATGGTGAGCAGGGTGGAGTGGGGGGAGGACTGTGCCCAACACACACTAGACATAGCATATGCTGCAGAGGACAGGACACTGTCCTCTCAGCTAGCCAGCTCTGGTGGGTGCTGCGGTGGACACAGCAGCACAGGAAGAACTAAGCATTGCTTTCTTCCCATGCCCTGCCTTCCTCTTCTGGAGAAAAGACCTTCTTTACTGGAAACAACCTTGGAGCAAAGTAAAACAGCATTCCTTCCAGGCAACAGATGAGGCCTCTGCTTCACAGAAAGGCCGAGTGTTATGTTGGCTGAGGCACTGGTGTTGCATGGTGATCTGGGGATAGAAGAAAGGCCTTACAGCTACAAAATGGGAGCTAAAGCATGAATAAACCTGAAAAAGTGGTCTTGAAGCACTAGGAGCTATGCAGGGAGGGCAGAGGAGAGGAGAGGGGAGGGGAGGGGAGAAAAAGAAAATAGGCTATCACATAAAGCTAAAGACAAAAATGGGTAGCTCAGACACAGCTGAAACTGAGAACTGGACAGGAAAAAATCAGCAGCTCAAATTGCAGCCTGAGGAGTCCAGTGCTTTGCAACCACAAAGCCCAGAAAGAACAGAACAGAGCAGTGCAGCAGAGATGACTGAAACCAGGGACACAAAGCAGTGACAGCCACAAAGTGATGCACAGCCAGAATAGAACAGAAAAAGGCCCCAGCTCTCACCAGGAAACCTGGCCTCTCCTGAAAGCAAGGATGCTGGGTGGGATTGGTGGCTCTACACAGCTCTACAAGGATGGGGACTCAGGGGTACTAGCACTTTTGAAAACCAAAGGGAGTGGCATTTCCACATCACCTACCTGTGTTACAAGATGTCCGCTAATGCTTCAAGAATGCTCTTATTACCACTGCAGGCTGTGTGGTTTGAAGGAAGGCACCAAAACAGCTCCCAGCCTTTTTAGGCTCCTAATAGACTTGAGGTCCCTCTGGGAGCTGTAACCCAAGTAATTCATTGACAAAGAGGGAAGATGAGGACCAATTCTACATGGTCAGGCCTCTAACTCCATGAATGTCCAGGCCCTGTTTCTTAATTTGATATTTGACCTTAATGAGCATATCTTAGCACACACTTGTGTCAAGCCTTCAAAGAGTGCAGATCTTCCCTGCTTCCCATGTGCACACACAGCTGTCCTCCCAGCCAGCACCAGGGAAGAGCCAGCTCTCACCCCAGCAACCACACCAGCATGTCTGCAGAAAAGGCACCCTCACCGTGAAGCCACAAATCCCTCTGTCAATTTCTCACCTCATTTACCATGTGTTGGACTACCTGGGCTCCCTCCCAGTCCTCACCACCAGTATTACAGAAGTCTTCAGTGTAAGCATATCACCAGCATCCATAATTGTCCTTGAAAGCCAGCATCCCAAAGGCTCATGCCCTGCTGTGCACAGTTGGAAAGTCAGGCAAACTTTTATCTCACCTCAGACACTAGTTCAAAGCCATAGCATTGCTAGGAGCTTAAAGCAGGGCTCAATTTTTCAAGGCAGGTTAAGGGATGGTCTACCTGCATGGCCGTGCTAAGCCTGCCCTCTGAGATTTTGACATGGGCTGGAGGCTCTCAGGTGTCCCCTAGACTGCTGCTGAAGGTCTTCCCTGTGGTTAATGAATCAACAAAGAATCAGACCCCAAATGTTAGGCTTGATTAGTAAGTAAGCATGAAACGAGAGGAAAGGGAGAGCCAACAGAATACAAGCCATAGGAATATAAATATGCAGTGATTCATCTTGGGAATGCTTGAACACTGCGAGAGGGGGGGGCAGGAAAATAGGGGGAACTGAGCCTTTTCTTTTTTGCTCTCTTTTTTTCTTTTTGGACAGGAGGGAAAACTGCAGAATGCAATTTGGAGGAGTGATTTAAAGGAGACATAGGTGGATATACTGCAAGGATCAAGGAAAGTGAAGCAACCCTTTGATTCTGTATGAGCAATACAGAACTGTGCTTCCACAGTGTGCAGTGAACACATTACTGAGATTACAGATTCAAGGGGCTTAGCAGGCATTTACAATCCTATCCTCTCTCTTTGTAGCACTAACCTTCATGAAACATAGAAGCATTCACCAACCTTAAGGAAAAACTGTGGGATGAGAATTTTCGTAGGCAGCCCACCAGTAGCCTATAAATATATCTGAGTAGTGGCAAAGGCAGATTTTAAGCACATACAAAAGATTACACTTGGGAGATCTTTACAGCATTGCAGAGCAGGTGAACTGCTTTGAAACCTCACATTGTCATTTTGAATTAAGTGCTCATACCTACTGTATTTATCAAGGCAAATTACAGACAGTTGTTACTGGCAGCTGGGGAGAGTGATATAGAGTGCTCTCCCTGTGAACTGTGTGTGATCAGCCCAGTGGGGTATGAGTGATCAGAACTCAGGAACAGCATGGGTTTTCTACAAGTCCATCACTCAGCTCCAGCAACGGGGCTGCCAATTGGCAAAGCAGCAGGTTTTACTTTCTCTTCAAGAGCCCCAGGCTCGCTTGTTTGGCCATCCTTCTCTTATGGCCTCCATCTTTACCCACTGTAAATCACCCTCAAGAGCTCTCAAGGGCACTGAGACTCTCTCAAAGCAGCAGCTTTCCCCCTTCATTGCCATCCAGCAGGGCCATAAGACATACTGGAAGAAGTTACACCAACTTTAACAGCTCTGCACAAGCACTCACCAGGATGGCTGGAGCCCTCACACTGTACAGCTTGCCAAAGAGTACTCCCAGTTTTGGACAAATGCAGGTAAAATTTGCATCCAGGTCTTATGGCAACATGTCTGGAATTGTGTGAGTGTTGGCCAGTTGCATAGGGCATGGCTCTTCTACTTTTGAGCTTTCTAAAGAGACATCACAGTGAATAGATGGTAAGTGAATAAAGGTTGATTTTTTATGCCTGTGCCAAATTAATTATAAATGAGCAACAAAATATATCCAAAAGGCTATCATCCCATATACCAATCAATAAGTTGAAAAGTATAAATAAACTAGAATGATATAAAGCGCCTGTGGCACACATACAAACCCAGTAGGCTAAAAAAGGAAGGAAAACATTTCCAGTCTTCATCTGGAGAGATGCCACAGATTTCATCAGGCTAAGCTGAAGGGGAAGAGTTTTTGTAACTATATGATTTTTACAGACCGAACCTCCTCTCAGAAATCTGCCTTGGGGGGAAATATTTTCTCATAGCCTCTAAACAACATTGGTAGTCATGTGCATGCACACATACATCAAAACTAATGACCCAAGCAGTCTTAATGACTTCAGAAAGGACAAGAGGCTTTTCTTGAAACAGATAGAAAAGTGTTTATTTGGATAAGGGCCTAACTTAACAGAGACAGGCAAACCCAAAGACAACACTTTGCATGTGTCAGTTTACAGCAAATTCCTACTACACAGTGGTTAAAATGTGTTGTGCAGAAAGAGATGACCAGATAAACATCTTCTGCACAGTGAGAGCTGCAGTCCGCAAACAAATTTTGTGTTTCATAATCCAGTCCAAGAAGCACTTGAGAGGTGTGAAAGAAATGAACCCAAGATAGTAACACTATTCCTGGACAGTGCCAAACTACCACACTTCTCTTCTGGTAGAAAAGAATAACAGTTCAGGAACAATCTCCAGCTGTTGCAGAAGCAACCTGTGTGGCACCCAGGGTTGCCTTTTCCTCCTTCTGAAATGACTGGTCAGTTTTCAAATGCACTCCCACACACACATCAGCACAACTACTAGTCTCCCCCATAGAGTCCATGCTGCTCTGGCCACTCTCATTGAGACCCAATGGCTGACAGCTTCTCATGAAATCTGAAAAATTTACAACTATCCTTGTTTCCCATATAGAAACAACCAGAGATTTCATACTGTGCCTGAATTTGCTAACGAGCTGTTCATATTAAGCAAAGATAAACATACAACATCATGCACTGCAGTCACTTGCAAAAGACAAGGCTTGAGGATGTTTTCAATAGTCCTAGAAGGCTCAGTTTCACTTTGTGTTAAATTTTTGCCTCTTTATTCTGTACTTCACCTCTAAGGAGTTCTCTTTATTTATGGATCAGTTTTTCTTCTGAAAGCTCAGCAAGCTCAGCAAGGCTTTAGCAAACCAAGTGTGAACACACATTTTAGTGTTCTCCATAATAAATGCAGAAAATTCATGAGCTGAGAGCTGTCTGTGGTAAATTTGAGTCTGTAGCTCAGACATAGGCTCTGCCACTTCTGCCTTGAAGACAGACAAGCTGCAATCACACACCTTTCCTTAGCTGGACCCCTCAGCTTTTGTAATTTCATCAGCCAGTCCCCACAGACCCTCATCACTTGGCTGTTACCTCCAGCCTCTCAATAGATTTTCAGAGGATTGTTGCCAAGCCCTGAACACAGCAGTTGAACTGGACAAGGTACAGACAGTGCCTACTTTCTCCTCATTCCAAGACACATTGCTCTTGGTCAGGCAAGTCCAAGAAATACAGCACAGTGATTGATAATACACATTGACAACAGTGCCTTACTCACTCCTCCAGCTCCATGCTTCCTATACTGTTCTCATCCAAGGAGAACATATGTGTGCTTCCTTTCTGATTACTTTATAGTTTCCATATTTCAGTGTCACTCTTGAAATTTTTGGTCCTTCCACCCCCTCCTCCAGTTCTGCAACATCTACATAATGATATTTCCCTGTCCTTGTTACTTTTCACGTATGCACTTTGCAGTGAACCAGCCACATTATCCACATAAAGAACTGTGCTCTGCTTTCCAGATGGACAGAAGCATCAGCTATCAAACACGTGAGATATCCCCATCATGTAGGTGTACTTGAACTGCTCATTTAAGAGCCACAGATTGATCAATGTCACATCAAACAGAATGACTTTGTGTAAGGGAGCCCAAAGCCACCTTCCTCTCTTGTTTTCTCCTTCTCCCCTCTCCTCCTTCCTCTCTCTTACCTCTTCCTCCCCTCTCTCTGTTATCCTCACTATATTTTAAAGTCTTGCTTTGTACACCACTGCACTGCTGCTAGGGACTCACATTTGTACTTCATACACACAGGTTGGACTTCATTTTTTACACTTCTTTCATCTGTGTCGGTCCACTGATATTTCCCAGAAACAGGATTTTCATCTCAGTGCTTCCAAACAGACAAATAATTAAAGAACAGGCCACATCTTCCTTTGCTGCAGCTCAGCACATGAATTGTTTAACTTCACTGGAGCTGGTTTATGGCAGCTGAGACTGTGACTTACTGCTACCCATTTCATGGAGGTACTCCTTGTCACTCCACAATGACTGCCTAAATGAACCTCCCTGACAGACTGCTGTCATCACGCAACTAGCTGATCATACCAACTAACCTGTGTTCATCTTATGGGTCAGAAGTCCTAAACAAAAGCATTTTCCTTGTGATTCTTCATGGGCTCTAGGCTAGACACTTCCAGACACCTTCTTCAGCACCTCTGAGGGAAGGAAACTGGAGACAGCCAAGGCCTTAAAATCCATGTGAAAGGAAAATGTGACTATTACATAACTGTAATACTAAAAAGCAAAAGCAGAAATAATATACCAGTTGGAGAAAACAGTCTTATATAAAAAAATTTATGCTGCATATTGGTACGTGTGTATTCACATAAATTTAATGTGTAATTTCTTACACAATCCCTAGAGTTTAAAATTCACCTACTTTGCCCAAGAAAAACACCCACCAAAATTAGTTCCATAAAAATTTCTCTTTCACATAAACCAGTGATCTATGAAGATAAGACATAAGGGATAATACAGAGAAAAAAAATCTATCAACTGATATTGTCTGGACACTGGGGTGAATCAGGTGTCACCCCATGTCCCACAGGACACTAAAAGAATTAAAAGAAAGATTCAAGGCATGACAATATTAGATTACCTTAGCAAGGTGGGAGAAAAAAAAAACCAAACCAGCCTGTGTCCTTGTTTTGGCCAAGGACCTGGTTAACTTTTTGTAGTAGCCAAGAGGGAGTGTGGCTGAGGGACCATGGCCAGGACTGAGATGTTATGCAATATCACCTCATCAGATAATATCTTGGTCTTGGCCACACCCTCTCAGCATCATTTCCTGGGGAGGTGAGGAGGGAGGAAAGAAGGAAGGGATTCTTCAGCTTCTGAGATGAAGGGCTTAGCTTATGGTTGAACAAAGCATGGCAGGAGTGGGGAACCCATCCTCCATTGCTCATTGTCTCCTGGAGTTTGTGGTGAGCATTTTTGCATATGAATCACCCTTTTTTGTATACTTTTTTTATTTCTATTGTTGCTGTTACTGTTTGTTTTATTTAATCTCATTGCTGTTTCCAGTAAATTGTTCTTATCTCAACTCATGATCTTTGCCTTTTATGCTTTTGGTTGGAGGGGAAGGGGGAAGTGAGCAGCGGCATGGTTTTAGAGGGACTACTAAATTGAAGAATACCATTCCTAAACCATGAAAGCATGTTAAAAATGAATAGGAGAAATAAGCCAGCAGTATGCCATCCTGCTTCTCTCAGAGCAGAAGATCAAAGGGACATTCAATGAAATTAAATTTGAAATTCAAAACCAAATAGGATAAACTATTTGTTCACTTCCTATGCCATTGTGGGGCAGAACTCAGAGTGAAAGTGCACTGCACAGGTTACCTAGGATAGTTTGATTTAGCATAATTAATGGTAACACCTTAGCTGGGGCAAAGCAAAAAATACCATCTCACCATTAGTGGGCTGGAGAAGTTCATGGAGCAGACTCTTGTAGAAATCTCAGTTGATGCCAAATTGAACAGAACAGTCAATACAACACTGCCTAACAGTACCCCAGGACTTTGGTAAAGTGATCATTGAGTTGGTGCTAAGGACTTCTCATCTTGAGAGGATGAGGGACAATTGGCAAAAGTTGAACCAGAGTATTTCAGACCAGGTATAAGCAGAAGGGTTTTGCTGCAAAGAGGGTATTGTGCTGGTTTAAAAGTAAACCGGCAGGAGAAAATGGACCCAGCACTAGAGAGATTATAAGTCAGAGTTGCAA
>JAWWTY010000088.1:28298563-28317545 GCA_035222235.1 Margarornis squamiger | reverse complement strand
AACTTAATGGTTCAAAAGCAGGAAGTTTTCCTCGGAGCTGGCCCTCATTGGCTCTGCTCTATAGGATGGAGGGAAAACTTTCAGAGACTTTCAACAGAAGCCAATCTTCCTCTTATTAAAAAAAAAAAAAACCTAAATCAGAGAAACCCACGACACTAGGTAAGTTCATTTGCTCTGTCACTGAGTAACAGTCAGAGCTCTGTTCATCTTTTTCCCCAGATTTTTTCTGTAATTATAAGGATTACTTACACTTTAGACAGTCCTTTGTGCCATAACGGAATCTGTCACAGTGTTTCCTAGATTAGTATGGATTTCCTGGATTAGTATGAAGCATGTTTAGAAGAAAGAAAGACTGACAAGTGAAGTTTAGGCAGCACATAAACTGAATCTGTACACAATTAGGGTGAATTAAAGAGCGTGGCAGTTTTGTATCCATTGTGCAGCTGGTTGCAACACTGAGACTTTTTTCACTAACAGGATCCCACAATGCTTGAGGTTAGAAGGTACCTCTGAAGATACCCAGCCCAAATCACCTGCTCAGAGCAGGGGTACCTACAGCAAGTTACTGAGGATATCAAATGGTCAGATTTTGAACATGTCTGATGATGGAGACTCCACAACATCTCTGTCCATCTTATGCCAATGTTCAACCAGTGTAACAGTAAAAAAACCCAAACAAATGAAAAACCAAACCAAACCCATCAACAAAAATTTATTTTGTTCACATTATCACTTGTTCTTTCATTGGGCATCCCTGAAAACATTTTGGCTCTATCTTACTTATTCCTTTCCAACAGCTCATACACTGTGATGAAATACACTCAATTCTTCTGTTCTGGAGACTAAGCAGCCCCAGCTGACTCAGCCTCTTCTCTTATGTCACATACTCCAACTTCTCCATCCTTTTGGTGGCCCTTTGCTGGACTCTTTTTAGTATATTCATGCCTCTCTTATACTGAAGAGCCCAGAATTGGATCTAGAATGGTCTCAGCAGTGCTGAGCTGAGAGGAAGGATCTCATCCCTTGAACTATTTGCAGCACCCTTCCTAATTCAGCCCAAGATGTGCTTGACTGACTTTGCCACAAGAGCACATTGCTGACTGATGACATAGGATTAGAGCTCCATTTTCCACTTATACCAACTTCCTGCCAATGTTAACTCCAATGATTTCAAATTAACTATGCCAGCCTAATCCTGGACACATGCACCAGTGAAGTGCAGCCTTTAAACCCAACAGTCTATTTCAGTAAGTTTAACTTTACAATGCAAATTGTTCCTACACTTAAAATTTATACCAGACTATTGGAAGAGGAACATTCCAGATGGGAATATATTCTGACTTCACTTGTGGATTGCTACTTTGGTGCCCAAGAAACTATAAACTAGGAGAGTTCAACTTGTGCTTGTGCATGCACATTGGAGATCTGGCCTTCAAGCTTCTTCAACACCAGCACCAGAGGAGCAGACTCACCACACAACTCTTTCTCATCTTCCTGGTTTGTGGCAGGATACCTTGGCAAAGTGATCAGTGCTGTACACTTCTATCAAGAACATCTGCTAGGTGAGACTTCTTTTGTAGGAGAAAGCTTCAACAACTTTTACCAGTCACTTAGCTCCAGGTGGTTATATCTCTTTCATTGCAAGACCTTTTTCCGTTCAACTAAATCAGTCCACCAAATCTAAATCACTTTAAGTTTACTGGTGGAAAGCAGGGGACTTACACTGAACAGATAAATCCTTCATTAGTGATATAAATTATCCTGTGCAAGAAGGAAATAGGGCTCCCTCTTGTCAGTTGATTGAGGGTTACCTAACATTTATGTGCTGAGATACAGAATGGGGCCTCTGAAGTATAAGAGTAACAGAAGTGATGGCTCTCAAGCCACCCAAATGAGTACTGGTGTGGGAGAAGGTCCATTCTTTTGACAGCTTCCCACTGCAGCAATAGATGCACCTGCTTTTCTCTCTTCAAACAAGTGTAAATCAGAGCTGTAACAGATGTTTTTGTTGAATAGGCTGCAAGAGCTGCACTGAGTCAGCAGTCTCAGTACACCACACCAAAATTTCCCTGAAAGTTTTAGCTGGATGCTCAGCAATAAAACACATGTAACCACTTAGCAGAAAGAAGAATTGGTCATTAGGGATTTGGCTTAGCTTCTGTTCCTTTTGTTGAACATGCTTTTCCACTTTCTTCCACAAATAAGTACAACAAAGTTCTGCTAGACTGCCCCCCTATGACATACCTATGACTAATCTGGTAATGCATTTTAATTCACTTCTCTGCTAAGGCTACCTTTAGCACTTCTCTTGTACACAACTGCTGTCAAGAATGAGACCTATCCACTTACTAGGCTCTGGCACTATCTACAGACCCCGCCCTAGCAAGCAGATGAGCAGCCACACTCAGCAACCATTGAGGAATCACAGCCTCCTCAACACTGCAAAAGTACATCAGTCCTGAATTTATGGATGGAAAGCAAGGCTTTTGACACTGTCTCTCCTAATATTCTTGTAAAGAAGCTCATGAGATGTGGGTAAGGTGAATGAACAGTGAGGTGGATCAAGAACTGACTGAATGGCAGAGTTCAGAGGGTTGGGATCAGTGTAGTAGAATCCAGCTGAAGGCCTGTAGTCAGTGGTGTTCCCCCAGGATCAATACTGGCTCCAGTCTTATTCAGCTTGTATATCAGTGACCTGATTGAAGAGATGGAATGTACCCTCAGCACTGTTGTTGATGATATGAAATTGAGGGGAGTCACTGATGCATCTGAAGGCTGTGCTGCCATTCACTGGGACCTTAATTTGAGTGGAGAGAAACCTAATGAGGTTCAACAAAGGCAAGTAACAGGACAGGTTAGGAGCTGACCTACTAGAGAGCAGCTCTGCAGAGAAGGACCTGGGGATATTGGTGGATGACAAGTTGACCATGAGCTGGCAATGTGCCCCTGCAGCCAGGAAGGCCAAGGGTATCCTGGGGTGCATCAGGAACAGTGTGGCCAGCAGGTCGAGGAAGGTGATTCTCCCCCTCTCCTCTGTTCTAGTGAGGCCACATCTGGAGTGTTGTGTCCAGTTGTGGGCTCTGGGCAATTAAAACGCAGAGCTACTGGAGCGGGTCTAAGAGGAGGGCCATGAAGATGGTTAGGGGTCTGGAGCCTCTCTCTTATGAGGAGAGACTGAGGGAGCTGGGCCTGTTTAGTCTGGAGAAGACTGAGAGGGAATCTCATTAATACACATAAATATCTCAAAGGCAAGTGTCAAGAGGGTGCCAGATTCTTCTCAGTGGTGCCCAGCAACAGGACTAGGGCAATGGCCATAAACTAAAACACAAGAAGTTTCACTTCAACATAAGGAAGAAATTCTTTATACTGTGGGTGGCAGAGCACTGGAAAAGCCTGCCCAGGGAGGTTGTGAACTCTCCTGCACTGGAGACATTCAAAACCCACCTGGATGTGTTCCTGTGTATCCTGCTGTAGGTGACTCTGCCTTGGCAGGGGAGTTGGACTAGATGATCTCCAGAGATCCCTTCCAACCCTAACAATTCTGTGATTCTGTGGAAGTCCTGCCATTCTCTGTCTTGCAGAACACATTGAGAGTTAGCCCCTGCCTTGACACTCCAGCCAAATAAACAGGAGAAGGAACATATATCTGGCTTCTAGCACTATACAAAAGAAACCAAACTCCATCCAAGGCTATACGGACAATCAAAAGCAAAGCCAGGAATGAAAGGCAGATATATTCAGTTCAAGTGTGGTTCTTCAACCACTGGAGTTTTACTGATTTATGTGTAAGCATTCAGAAGAGCAGAACACTGTCTGCCTCTCCATTCTAACTATGGTTGAAGGCCTATGGTAGTTGAACTGCCTTGTAATAGCACAGAGAGGACCAAACATGCCCTCCTCATAGCTTATAAACAGGACTAAAAGGCACTTGAAATTAATCCAAAGGAGTTTTTTTGTGGGGGTTTTTTACATCCAACACATTTACCCAACTGTGAGTGATCAGCGACTTGTGCAGTTTAAATTGGTATATTTCAATTATTCAGATTGATATTATTCCTTTTGAGCCAGCAAGGGGAAAACCTGCTGCAGACTGGTCTTGTACCCATGAGAAAGGAGCTTCTGCCTGACTGCTCAATATCTTCATGTATCCTGCCTGATCTATTGCTCAGTCTATCTGGTTTTGTCAACACCTAAATGGACACAGGTGCATTCTGCTGGCCCTTAGAACTGTATCCTTTAGATTTGGCTTATGCAAAGACTGTGATATCCAGCAAGAAAGAAAAAGGAGGGCAAGTACTACATCACACGTGAAGATATTGAGTTAGGAGCAAGTGCCCTGCAAAAAGCTAACAAATAATAATAATTTACACTCTTTACCACTACATCTCAGATACATCTCACATACTGCTAGTATTAAATATCAATAAACTGAGATGTTTATGTTGCATCCATTATCGGCAAACCTGTGTTGCCTATAGAAAGAATGCCTTAGATTTGCAAGCCTGAATGTCTTCCAGATAAATTCCATTTTCTATTACCAAGTTACATATTCTCATTGTGGTAAGTTTTTTAAGAGCCTTATTTACTGCCTTTAATAACTCTTGTATCACTGCAAATCTTCTGCTTCCTAATAAGCATATTTATTTCAAGAAATGCAAATTCAGTAAAAAATTGTTTTAGTTGGTGGAAGAAAAGTTGCTAATTATTATGACATTCTGCAAAATGCAGTTCTAATATCTTACTGCCAAGATATTCAACCTGGACTTTAAACAAGGCCATGGGAAAATGTTAATGTTGCCGGTTGACACTGCATTTTGGGGACATGCTTTTTGGGGACAGTTGGATTTTTTAGTACATAAAGTAGCTTTGTGATATGCCAAGGCCTAAGTCAGAGCAATCATCTATTCATTTTCTTTTTTTCACTGACAAAAAAAACAAAAGAAGCAAACCCAAAATAAGCAGAAAACAACAAAAACCCTTTACATTTCTTGAATAAAAGATTCATTTCCTTATAATGAAATTGTTGTCCAGAGTGACTCTTAAAAGATTTTCAGGTCCTGAGAGACTAGCAAATGTAATGAACTTTTTGTGTTTTTAAATGTAGCTGCATTTCTAATGCCATCTTAAAATCCAGCATACATGGCCACATTTTCCTTGTCTTCTGGTGTTCTCTTTCTGCACCTGAAAATAATTCTGCACTCAACCAGCTTCAACAATACTTGACAGCAAACAAAATGTAGCAAAAATTGTAATGTTCAAGCTGCTAGGACTCCAAAGATGAAAATTTTGCAGTAAAAAGAGAGTGTGTGAGGCAGAATGTGTGGAAGTTCACAAGAACAGTATTGTATGAAATAAATACAGTAGAAGTTATTAATTTTCAATATTAACAGGAGGACGACAGCCTGATACACAACTATACAGAAAAAATGGCCAGGACAACATAACTTTCTCTCCCTCTCATGCTTGTCCTGAGCTGGCACAAAACCATATCTGGGAACTAGAGACAGACAGTGAAATGCTCAGTGCACAGACATACAAACATCTCCAAAGTAGTTAAACACTAGTAAAAAGCAACCATCTGACAAAATTTACATCCTAGTTACGGGAGGGGTTTTTTTTGTTTGTTTGTATTTTATTCCCCTTTTTCCAACATTTTTTTGAAGGCAACTCTCCCTGTAAGGACAAATTCCTCCCCTCCCCAGAGCATGGAGGGGAAGAGAAAAGGAAGAAACCAAGGTGGGGAAAGTGGAACTGGCTCACTCTCTCTCTCTCTCTCTTCTTCCTGGAGCATGGGCGCTGGTGTACCTGTGGCGTTCCTGCACCACCATTCCACACTGGAGCCAAGGGGAACCAGAATCACACTGGGATTGGTATGCCTTAGGATTTTTACATATTTGTAGATTTTCATATTTTGTATATTTGTAGATTTTTATATAGCTGTATAGTTTCTCACACTCAAGGTAGCAGCTAACAGTATCTAACAGTTTCTCACAGTTGGTGCCACATTCCTGAGTTTCTCTTTAACAGTCTGTTCAACAGACAAGATTACAGCAAGGACATTGTGTTTGGGATACATGTCTCTGGACCAGAATAAGAAGATATATTGTAGTCAAAACAAGATAGAAGACCCCGAACCCTTAGAGGTGCTCCAATGGGGAAGTTCTGTGGAACCAGGGTGGTACCAAGGCTGGGGTTGGATGTACCCATTAGATATGATAATTAAGCAGTGTTATAAATTTGTAAGAACCCTATACAGGGTGTGTGCCTATGTATTCCATGCACCTGAAAACTTTTATTAAAGAACTGCTCTCTACTTTACCTGTACTAATATTGTCTTTGAAGTTTTTTCCTCAATTTTAGGTAACAATTGAAGGAGTCCAGGGCGATCCTCCCCTGCCATCACCACTCACCTTCTGCCACAGCTGGGGAGAGAATGGCAGTGAGACTGATTGCTGTTGCTGCACGGAACCGCTGCAGCCCACACAGGGAACCCACGGACATTTTCCCAGACTGCTGCTGAACTGACCCAGCTCACACCATGCAAATTGCTGCTCCCACTGCTTGCCTGTGCCAGGACAGCCTCTGCTACTGCTCCACAGCTCAGTCAAGCCAAGCAAGGGAACACACTGGCCAGAGGCAATATGTGGCAGGGAGCAAAGAGACTCTGAACTAATACTACTGCTGCAGTTAAGACCTGAACCTGACTGGGTGACACAGAGTGGTCAGTTTAATGGTGTAACTCCTTGTGAGCAACAGTTTTCTTGGGTTTTTGCTTTTGCCCCTGTTGTCCCATTGTTTCTCTTGTTTAGTTGGGCAGGGGTATGGTTGGCAGGGAGAACCTTCCACCATTTTCCTTCTCCTTTGTTCCTGGGGGATCCCATGACATTGTGAATTCACCTTTTTTGTGGGTAAGCCATTTCCCTTGTATCTATGTAGTTCTGCTATTTTCCTTGCCAGTAAAATGTGGGGGGTTTCGGTTTTGGTGGGGTTTTTTTTTCACTTACACCTCTTGGCATTTTTGCGTCTATATTGGGGAAGAATAAAAGGGGAAGGTGTTCATTTTCTTGGAGTTCCCTCCCCAATATTTGTCTTTAAACCAAGACAGCTTGTTAAAGAAAAAGCAAGCTCTTAAACTCAGAGCCATTGTGTGGCTGCAGCTGGGTGGCACCTCTGTAGACCATTTCATACAAACCTCCTCTTCTAAGCAGAGTCAATGAGAGCAGGTTTCTCAGAGCTGCATACAGTTGGACTCCTTTTGAGTGGCAGCACAGTTATCTGATATATCAGCCACTCTTCCAGGTTCTGGACAGCTTGCAGCTTGCTGATGATGCCCTCTGTCTCTTATTCGAGGCATTCAGAGAGATTCAGAAAAGCATTAGCCCCAGTATCCACTCTGGGGTATTGCTGTGGTGATGGCCTTTTAGCTGGGCTTTGTGCTTCTGATCATAGAAGGATTCGAGTTGGACATTTAAAGGTCATCTAGTCCAACCCCTTGCAGTAAGCAAGGACACCTTTCACTAGATCATGTTGCTCAAAACCCTGTCCAACCAGATATTGAATATTTCCAGGGGTGGGTCATTTACCACCTCTCTGGGAAACCTGTGCCAGAGTTTCACCACCCTCAGCATAAAAAATTTCTTCCTTATTTCTAGTCTGAATCTATTCTTGTTTGCTTTAGAACCATTAATCCATGTCCTATCAGGACAAACCCTACAAAAAATTGCCTGGGCCCCTGTTTCTTGTAAGCCCCCTTTAAGTACTGAAGGCCACAATATGGTCCCTGCAGAGCCTTCTCTTCTCCAGTATGAACAACCCCAACAGTCTCAGTGTTTCCTCTTGGGAGAGGTGTTCCACCTCTCTGATCATCAGGTGGCCCTCCTCTGGACTTGTTTGAACAGGTTGATATCCTTCCTGTGCTGGGGACCCCACAGGTGGATGCCGTGTTTCACGTGGGGTCTCACCAGAGCAAAGCAGAAGGGCAGAATCCCTTCCCCTGCTCTGGTGGCCACACTGCTTTTGGTGCAACCCAGGATACAAGTGGCTCTCTGGGCTGTAAGTGCACATTGCTGGGTCATGTCCCACTGTCCATCCACCCCACTACTCCCAAGTCCTTTTCCCTTGCAACCCTTGAACACTTGGAGCCAGTTGCAATAAACTTCAAGAAAAGGGGTTTTTTTGTTTGATTGGTTTCAATGTTTGCTTGGGAGGTTGGTTTGGTTTGGTTTGGTTTGGTTTTTCTGCCTAGAGGCAAGTACAAGCAAATGGCTTTGCATGCTTGTGCATGCCAAGTACCTGGTCACAGTTGTGCTTATGTAGTGACTGCAAACAGTCTCAACTACTCTGCCTGGCTACAAATTTTCCCTCTAAAATTTCAACACATTCTTACTGTCCTTCTAGCCACCCTGGCTCATGGTGCTCCCTTTCCACCTGCCTTCTTTCCCTGTGTTTCTGAGAAAGAGTTAAAACCTAATCTTGCTGACTAGACCCCAGGTCACACCAGTAGAATGATGATTTCCTCAAAAGGCTGAAGCAGACAATGGACTACAGAAATGCTATGGAAATCATTCTTTCCTTATGGACCTTCCTGGCCCAGATAACACTGCTTCATTTTGACTGGTAGTGACTATGTGTAGAGGTGGCATGTTGCTGGGACAAGCATCTACAACCTCTCGTCCACACAGACTGGCTAAGGTGATGTGGCACTGCAGCAGCAGCATTTAGTAGGAATACAAAATACACTGGTCAAATGGTGGTATGCCTGACAGCAGCTGCTTAGCAATGCTATATAACTTAAATAAAAAATAACCAGGTTGTTTTTTTAAAGTTTAGACTTCAGTCTTCTCCCCAGCCTCTGGAAGGACAGAGTATGGTGGAAAGATGCCTTAATGAATTGAATTGATCCTTTTCTGCAAGACACACCACAAGCCACACTGTTGAACTGACAGCAAAGCAGCAGTCCCTGCTGCCGTTTCATGCCAGGTTCCTGAGGCACAGAAACACAGCTAGTGCCTGCCTCATAGACCCACTATCACCTTCCCACAGCACCTGAGAGAAGGAAGGATGAGAGAGGGGTGTATACTTCCATCCTGAAAACACACCCAGGGACACAGTGATGCTAGAGAAGAACTTCAGAAATAAAGACAGCTGGTGTTACAAGCAGGCACAGAGACTCTTTGGGCCCTCCCAGGTACAGATGAGCACATGCAATAGAAAGATGAAGGCTTTTGGCCCTGGAGCTTTCATACACGTGTTGTAGTGGCTGAGGTGTCCTTTGAATGTAAGAAAAAGCCCAAGAAGTAGGTGCTGTGCAGTAAGTACTGGAAAGGGAGCTGCATGTGGCTTTTGTAAACCACCATTGCTTTTGGGGAGCAGTCTCTGAAGCTCTTTGACTAGAGATTTAAGGATGCACAGACGGTAATAAATTCAGATAGAAAGCAGGTTCAGAGACATTGTCTATGCCAGGGAAGTGGTTTCTTCTGGCTCAGAGGTACCACGGAAAAAGAATAGTTTAAAGGAACACCTTCACACAAGGAAAGATTCCTCGTTAAAAAGTTCAGCATTATGAAAAGCCTAATAAAAGGCAGGATAAGTTTTTGAGTCTTACAGCCTATTTTAATGGAAATTTTATTGCCTTCTGAACCTAATGAAGTTTTATTACCTTCTGACATTCCTGTGCTGACCCGTCTTGAGTCGTGAACAGCCCCTTGCCACCTCACAAGCATGCAAACTGGCATGAATCAATGATCTTGGCTCTTCAGAGAACAGTCAGCAAGACAGACCTGCTCTAGCAACAGAGAATGAGGAGCAGCTCCCTGCAGAAATCAGCAGGTTGCCTGACACCAGCAGTGGTTGGAGCCCATCTCCCTATGGTAACTGTCCTGAGATCACCTGGTAAACACTCTCAAATTCAGAGGAGAGCAGCTATTTTAAAATAGGCAGTTTTGTGCAGACCATGGCTCCTATTCTCCAGGAGCAACCAACATATGCAGCTTGGCACCATCACTGAGTGGCAATGGGAAAGTAAGGCGATTTAATAGAGGGTGCTGGAAGATGAGGCTTTGCATTTCAGATGATCTGACTGAAACTCCCCCCATATCTGCACATCCAGAAAGGATA
Organism: Margarornis squamiger; assembly: GCA_035222235.1. NCBI lineage: Eukaryota > Metazoa > Chordata > Aves > Passeriformes > Furnariidae > Margarornis > Margarornis squamiger. The sequence goes on along the minus strand of JAWWTY010000088.1, from coordinate 28,307,429 downwards.
TGTAGTAATAAGAAGAGCTTAGACAAAGTGTTCTCTGAGGCTACATCCCTCCCTGTGGTGGGACAGGCCCATTCTCAAAGGTTAAACTCAGCTGATGCTGATTTTCTGGGTTTAAAACAGCTTCTCTTTGGATGGCTGTGCTTTTACTGCAGTCAAACAGCACACAATGGACGCAACAGCCTGAAGTTTAGTTAAGGTAATTTAGGACATAGACTGGCATCACAGAAAGAAAGTAAGTAGCCACTAACCAAAGAAATAAGAAATGACTATTCAGATTTCTTCATGGAAAGGGTTGTCAATCGCTGGAACAGGCTGCCCAGGGAAGTGGTTGAGTCACCATCCCAGGAGGTATTTAAAAGATGTCTAGATGTGGTGACTGGGGACATGATTTAGTGGTGGACTTGGCAGTGTTAGACTGATGGCTGGATTTGATCTTGAAGGTTTTTTCAACTTAAATGACCCTATGATTCTATGACCTTGCAATAGTCCCTCAACTTTTCAGCCGGTGATAGGCCTTTAACACCTGATGGAAAACCAGGCAATACAGCAATTAACAGACTGTTGTTCATCAGAAAGCATCTCTTGTTCCAAAACAAACCGTGATGGAGAAGCAAAGGAAAAGTTTTCTTCAAAATAGAAAGATAATAGTGTTCAATCAGTCTTTTATTGGTAAAGCAACCAAAAACTTATTGAAAGAAAAAGAAAGATGAAGAGTCTTTCAGGTACCGATTTTCATATTACACCAGCAACTCCTAATACAAGCTGGGCAAACTTCTTGCAAGGTAGTCTATCCCAATGAATCCTGTATTTAAAGGATAATGGTTATTTAAGTCACAGAAACAGCTCTTAAAAAGAAGAAAATTCTATTATCATCTACTTGAAAAAAATGAAGCTGAAAAAGAGGGGAAAAAAGGAAAGAACTTCTGCAACCTTTGAAGTCTGGATTCACAACATGAGGCAGTTCCCTAAAATGCAAGTTTATAGCTTGAGGATCAAAACCACAGAGAAATCAGTGATAAATTCTGTTTATCCATGAAAAGGTCATTTTCAAAATCTTTAATCATATGTCAATTTGTGTATAAAATAGCAAAATATGAGCTAATGTGTCCAAAGGAACTACTTAAGAATCAGCACTTTAAAAAAAAAATGCTGGTTCGATAAGATGGCCAAGTAACTGACATAGGGGACTTTGAATTAACCCAAAATTTCTATATAACAGAATGATGTTAAATGTAGGGCCCAAATCTAGTCATTTCAGAAAAACAGCTGGATGCTGAAATGATGAGACACATTTTATGGAGAGACCATTCATATTCTGAGTTGTGAAAATTTATGCTGATGTCTGAATTTAAAGTAATTTAATTAAAAGTACGCTTGTTCAACTTGAACAAATTAGAGATACAATTCATGCTAGAATTTTCTGAGAAAAATAGAAGACAAACAGAAGAATATTTGAAGGAATCATGGGGTATTATATTAACCCAAATCACTGAGGACCACTTCTTTACCTCTGCAAATAGGCAGAGCTACAGGTACCTCCGAAAGCACATGATTATCCTGCAGAAGGTTTCTGCTAGCTTAGCTTTTCTAAAAGTCAGTTTCTAGGCTTAATAAGAGGATATTTTGTTCAGAAAAGTTTTTTTGAAGTCTCACACTGCTTACCAGTCTTTACATACAGCAATTTTTTTTTCTTTTTCATTTCCTTTGTGCTTCAGGTTCAAAATTCCAGAGCTTTCTGGAAGTAAAGATTGAAACTAACCTTTGTGCCTCTTTACCCCACTGCTGCACCTAAAGTAGCTGGATATTTTATGAAAAGCTACTACACATAGGCTCTCTTCATTGAGGCTTCCGCTCTTAGGTATCAATTGTTAGAGTACCTGACGCTCAAAGATTAGAAAAATCATTATCCTTTTTCCAACATTAGTTATAAAAACCTATTTTTTGGATCTTTTTAATATGCACAGTGGAAATTGTAGTTATATGCATATAATATGCATATGCCAATCGGGAACATTTATAACTTCTGCTACCATAAACTAAATCACACTGAGTGAATTGGAACCCTTCCACCAAACACAGTGGAAAGGGGATGAGCCCATAGACCATTGAAACTATATACATGAGATATGCTAAATTGTATTATAGACATGAACTCTGAAAAAATCACTCAAGAATTTTTCCTCCCTTCTGTTCTGAGCTATATTTTATCTCAAACCCATTTTTGATAAATATAAATTCTAAAGGTCCATTAGTAGATTGCATTTATAGTTGTAATATTTGGTATGGAAGAACAGTTCTTTTATGACAATATCAATCTGCAAAAGAACGTGATATTTCAGATCTGGTAAAAGATGGAAATTCTCAAGAAAATATTTCTTCAGAGAACTGTTCCATGCTTCTTTTTCTTCAGAAATATATTAAAACAAAAGCTCATTAAAGATAAACAAAAGATAACATATTAGATAAATAGAATGCAGCTCCAGAGCCATTTGATTCAGCCTCTATACAGTACCCATGAGTAAAAATTGCTCACATTTTGGTTACATTCGCCCCCTCCTCTAAATGTTATAAAGGAGATATTTTATTTAATCCCAGAGAAAATACACTGTTCTTGACTGCTGAAGGTATACTTTATAGTAGTTTCTAGTTCTCAACAATATAATTTTTCGTCATAGAAAACAGAAACAAAAAACCTGAGAAAAATCCATCAATTCATCTAGAGGCATGAAAAATGTAAAAATATCTTCATGACAAATAAAAGTGGGATAATACATCAGGCATTGATAATTTATTTATTTCTGAATAATTCCAATTATTTATTTTAGTCTATAAATAAATAAATAAATAAAAGAGCTAGAATATTTGTCTTCTCTAGGAGAACACAAAATAATATTACAGGGAAATGACAGAAGAACAATGCATAAATCACTCATGTAAAATATTATGTACAAATATTCACTGCTGTTAAGGTGACATTGAAATACCTACCCTGTGTCAGTCTAAATAATATAACAGAAAAGAACATGAAACAATTATACAGAATTCTGATTGGAACTCCATTATGAAAGACAAAATTCTTTTCCATACTGTGCAGGTGATTCCTTATGATAAGCTCAAAACAAATAGGAAAGGTAAATCTTTAAATCTTTTTTACATCCTTTTGTATGGATGGAAAGAGAAAAGGAGAGCAGAATGAGCATATAGACTAGTGGTTCTTTTGTGCTGATCAGCTAAGGATATTAAGAAATGCAGGGAAGCATTTCAAAGCTTCTGTTTAGCAAACTCAGCACACTTCATTTGTCATGGCATCATGCTGTCACATAAAATACAACACTGCCTATTAAGATCACACCTCTGAGTATCTTCATTGTCCAATCATCTCCTAAAATATGTCCATATGTCAAACTGAATAATTTATCTTTGTCATATTTAATAACTTTCCATATTTTATTAAGCCCCTTAAAATTTCCCTTTTCTACATTTTAGATAACATTAATGTCCTTCTGAGGTTAATTTCAGGTGTCTGTGATCTTATAGACAGAGCTCATTTCAGACAGACAGCCTGTGTAACACAGTCTTTTGCCCAGTAAGGTGTGCAAAACAGAGATTTTTTAAATGTGAAAATTTTTATTTTAGAGTTCTGTATTAATGGTATTAATTACAACATTTGACTGGCATCTGAACTTCATTTGTGTTCAGACATATACTTACATGCTTTACAAATTTATCTATAAGGCTTGGACAAGTGCTTACTAAAACAGTGGAATACCATTTCTTCTTCTTTTTTTTTTTTTTTCCAAAAAAAGGAATTTTATACTTAGATCATCTTTTCCTCTACATTGACACCAGCAGCAATATTATCCTTAATCTTTTCTGTGAAGACTGAGAAGGTAGGATTGTAAAATATCCCTACACTGCCATACTTTGCAGTCCATGCTGTAGATAGCTAATGCAAGAACTGCAAAGGCAGAGAAAGGTTGGCCATAACCCTCTGTAAAACATCAAAGCAAGAGGTGAGCTCTGGTATGCAGGTAAAACCTGACCACTGTCCTCAGTATCCCTGAGAAGAACTCTTCTCTTCTTTAATATTTTTCATAGACTGCTCTTCCAAATGTTAGCCTTGGGTAGCTCACATGAATTCCAAGTACAGAACTTCTTGCGTGAACTCTTTCATGTAAACTTCATCTTCCCGTCTACACACTCTTGATCAACTTTAATTTCTTTCTGAAATCTTCTGGTATGAACTGCCCATTTTTGTTAACATCTTAAGATTTCTTCATATACTGAGATCTTGTATTTTATGTGCTTAACACTCCAGTAAATGCTCCACTTTGCAGTTGACAATGCAGTTATGAAGGCCCCACTCAGTGAGTTGCTATTTACCTAACCAACCAAATTATTTAATTATCATATTGTCTGTCCCAGGTGATCCTCATAATCTTCCAGGAGATCTTGTGAGCTACCATGAGCCCTGCTCCCCAAAGCACCAATGCGCTCTGATGAATTATTTCACATTCTTCTTTCTGTCAAGCCACTGTGACCACAAACTGTGATTTCTTCAATCACAGCTGTTTAAACAAACCTTCTGCCTTCTCAGTGACAATAATCCTTCAGAGGAAGGTTGCTTCTCCTCATCATTTTCCATATTGAGGGGACCAGTGCCATCCACAAGGCATAGGATGTTTTGTACTTTGACTTTATACTGTTTTTGACACAACCTCTTATAGACTCCTTACCACCAAACATGTGAGATATAGACTGGATAAGTGAACAACACAGTGGGTAGAAATGGCTGGTGACTGATAGCCAGCAATATCCTGTAGGAATCAAGACTGGCACAAAGACTGTTTCATGTCTACATCAATGACCAAGATGCTGAGACAGTGTCTCCTGTCATCAGATTTGTGAATGACACCAAACTGTGAGGAGTAGACAATTCACTGGCGGTAAAGGCTGTGCTACAGAGGAAACTGAAGAACTGAGCTACAGGAACCTTGTGAAGTGTGACAGGAGAAAACTCAGGCTTGTTTCTTGGATGGAATAACACCGTGAAACAATACAGACCAGGGCTCACTGTCAGAGAAGCAATTCTGCAGAAAAATATCTTAGTGTCCTTTGGACAGCAAGTCAAACATGAACCAGCAGTGTGTCCTTGCAGCAAAGACAGTCAGCTGCATCCAGAGCTGTACTGGTACATGTGGAACTGGCAGGTTCAGTAGAGTGATCCTTCTCCTTTCTTTGGTACTTGCAATACTGCATTTGGAGTGCTGTTTCTAGTTCTGGTCTCGCCAGTATATAAAGGACATTGACAGATTGGAATGAGTCCACTGGAGACCACCAAGATAGTTAGGCCTCAGGATACATGATTGCACAAGGAAAGGTTCTGGAAGCAGGAACAGTTCATCTTGGAAAAGAGAAGTGAAAGAGGGAACCTTTCTGGTCACTACAATTACCTGATCAGAGGTTATAGAGAGCATAGAGCCAGACCCTTCTCAGCCATGTACAGCAACAGGACAAGAAGCAATGGATACAAGTAGGAACACAGAAAATTTGGATTAGGTAGCAGGAAATACTTTTTTTAAAATACTGATGTAGATTGCCCAGAGATATTGTCAGATTTTCATCCTTAGATGAGGTCAAGACTTAATTTGGCATGGCCCTGGGCAATCTGATCCAATTAAACCTGCTGGATTTAGGCAGTTTTGGGGCAGAACAGTCTGCTGCTCCAAATATATTTGGTATTAAGTTTACAGCTTGTACACTAGTCTTTCTAACAGAGGCTACAAAACAAAGCAAAACAAATATCTCACACCATTTTGGGCTTCACATTAGAATTATAAATGGTATGGGGAACTCACATTAGACTGAAGCAAATACTTTTCTTGATAAAAATGTAAGGGGGTATTATTACCCATATGCATTTTCCAAGGCATTCAAAATAGCAAGATAAAGCGTGTCCTAGAGATCACGGCTTTTCTGTATGAACTAGACATATATGCACCCTAGAGAATTGTACCAGTCCACCCACACAGCCTGGGTCTCATCTGTCTGCACCTGCCCATATGCATTCCTGGGAAACTTCTCCCAGATGAAGGTATAGGCTTTGATGAGAAAGCTATCAGTGGAAAGATTTTTACCTTCAGGATGTATCACTTCAGAGTCCTACCAAAATCTTGCTCTGGCTCCACCAAGCTAAGGAGTGAGTAGCTCTGCATACTAAGGCAGCCCTGGTTAAATGAAGTACTAGGGTATTCCTGCTTTGCTGAGCATGGCCTTTGTGCAGAATCTGTGGGTAGGCTCTGACAAGAGACAACCATGTTTCAAACTACATGCTACTTGGCAGTGCTTTTACCATGGAGTCTTAAATTGCCAATAAATTCTGGAGACTTTCTGTTGCCTTTGTTAAGACCCCTTCCAGGTGGCCCACCTGATGCTCTCTTAGATGATGCCACACTAACACCCTGCTTCCCACCCAGCTGTACAAGAAATAGCTCAAGAGATGATCCTTTTCCATGGGCTACAACCATGAGCGCACTCAGTACCTCCTGAGCCTTTCCATTGATCTGTCAGGGCACAGGTCTGACAGTATTTGTAACTGCACACAGTGTGGTGCCTGCCAACCCTTTCAAACTAATATCCCCACTGGGCTCAAACTTTATTCCCAGGTGTTCACCTCTGAAAGTAATTCATCCACAGTCAAAAGCCAAGGTTCAATGGGTTGACCAGCCCTGCACTGACCTTACTGTGTTGCCACTTAACTTGGTTCTCCGATGAATCACAGTGTTAACAAAGTTTGACTAAGGAAGGAGCACAGAAATCTACAGCATTTGCCTGCATGAATAGGACAATCCTGCACAGCGGTGATCCTCTTTCTTCCTGTTGCTTGCCAAGAAAATTTAGAAGTTGTGAATTTTAGCAGTGTCATTGCCATAGAACCTTAATAAAAATCACAGTATCTGCAACTAATGTCTACATGCAAGGATAATCCAAATGTAGGCCTTGTTCATTAAAATGACATAACAAATACAAATTTTTCTTCATTCTGAATTGTCATTTAAGATTTATAGAATTCTGTCTGCTTGTGTGACCTTCTTAATAAACAGGGAGGTCCTCCTCTTTCACTCATACATTATCCATCAGATGTTTTAACTTTTCAGTAACTCTAATATGTGAATGATAAAATAATAATGCTTTGAATAGTAATGATAACTATGTATGAATAATAAAATCCTTTTTGAAGATTTTGGAGAACATTTGCCTCCATAAATACAAATTGTGATTTTCAATAACCAGACTTACAAATAAAATAATCTTTTATTTAGGTATCAGAGAATACAGAAGTAAAATTAGTGATGAAGGTGAAAGAGACTAAATTTATCAACCACATTGACTTTTGCCAGATTTGCTCTAATCTGTTTTGGAACTGTGGAAGAGTAATTGTACACATAAAATACAAAAGAATTATACAGATACAGTTGCTATTAATACAAAGCTACAGGCTATATTGACAGAAGCTATACTGCTAAAATCTTGTATTTGGGATTTAATTCAGCTGTCGCTTCGGTGAAGTTCTGGTGATGTAACCTGAGACAGAGATTGGCTCAAATCTTTCAGTAGTCTTTAATTTCCACTTCATGAGTCAAGGATAAATGATAATGTTTTCTTCATGTTATGACTTCTATTCACTTAAGAAATAATTTCAAGGTTATTTGTTTCTTTGTTCTCTCACCAGAAATAAAATTACATTTCTTCTTTGGTTTTATATGCCAAAGATTTTGTGATTTTATTCCAAAAATTTATGGGTAAGCTTTGGATACACCTATTTCAGTATGTATAATGACATTTTTTAAATCTGTCTAAAATACCTGACAGCTTTCTTTTTCCTCTTTGCAGAGCTCAGATTCAAAATTTCCCCACATACTGTTCCTAAAACATGTTTATGCTTCAAGAGAATGTATCACACAGGAAAGTTAAAAGAAAATCTGCAATGCATTTGTTTTTTGCCCTCTTCTCAAAAACTCTTGATAGACTTTTTTGCTCTTGTTTCTTATGTTATCAAATGGAATAATTTATTAACAGAGTCATCATCATTGTAACATAAGCACACCCACTCCAAAAAAATAAGTTATATCTTCTGTTGAGAACAATTAGGTGTTAGAAACTATGTCCACAAAATTTTCAAAGCTTTTTCAGAATAATTTTAAGGAAGATGAATCTGGGAGAAAATAATGCTGTTAGGGCTAATTCAATAGTGGCATGGCAGAACTATCAATATGAAAAAGATGACACAATGCATGAAATTTATTCTTGCACTACATGGGAAAATTTATTAATGGACAGAAAATGGACAATTTGCAATAGGTTCAAGCAGCATTAGCTATTCTCACAGTGTTGTGTGAGGAGTCAGCAGGAAAAGTATTTAACTTTCTCTGGAAACAGTTTTAGACCTTTTTGGGTGCAGTGGCCCTACTCTGATCTCCTGTGGTATAGTGACCCTCTGAGTAAAATCTCTGAGTGCCACTTTGCAGCTGTTCATCCATGGACAATCCTCAATGAATCCTGTTTCACAGAACACTGTCTTCTTTTACTATTCTCTTCTGAGGGTTTGGGGTTGGAGGTTTTTTTGTTTGGTTTTGTCTTTCCACTGTTAAGGTTTTTAACTCTGTTTTTTCAGCTCAAATATACATGCATGACATTCAACTGTCACCTATGCCATACATTTCATGCTATTCAGCACATCCACAATCACATCAAGAGGGTGAGTCCTTCCAGCATGCCCATGGTTTAAAGCAAGGGCACATTCCACCATCCCAGGCATGCTCTGGGATGGGCAGCTGAATAATGCTTCATTGCTGTCCTCCCCCCA
>JAWWTY010000088.1:28245563-28270839 GCA_035222235.1 Margarornis squamiger | reverse complement strand
GCGGGCGGCGGGCGGGGAAGGCGGCGGCGGGGCGGCGGCGGCGGGCGGCGGGCACCGCGCCACAGCCAGGGATCCCTCTTTTCCGGCGGCGAGCCCGAGCTCAGCCCCGGGGATTGCCCGTTCCAGGCCGTCTCCTACATCAACGTGGGCGTCTTCCACGTTTTCGACGAGGCCGGCGTGGAGGTGCACTGCGGTGGGCATCCCTCCGTCGAGCTGCCCGGCTACTCGCCCATGGACCCCGAACTCAACGCCTCCTACCCTTACTGCTACCCGGTGCCCAGCGAGCAGCCCCCCGCCTACGAGGAGATCTACCCCGGGGAGCCCTGCGCTCACGGCACCTAGCGCCGACCGCCGGCGGGACGCCCGGCTCCCCGCCTGCAGCCCGGATCGCCGCGACAGCCGGGAGCGGGACCCGCGCCGGGACGGGGAGCGGGCCCGCCAGCAGCACCTCGCAGCCGCCGCGGCGCCCGGGGACGATTCTCGCACCACCGACTGGATGGCCCCGCCGTCGCGGGCGCAGGTTGCCACGGGCGGGGTGCCGCCGTGCCTCTGGCTCTGCGGAAGCTTCTCCTCCCTCCCTCCTTGCTTTCTCCTTTCTTCCCCCTCTTCCTTCCCCCACACCGATCCTTCGTCCGCCGGCGGCTGAGTTTTCCGAAGGCTGCGCAAGAAACACCTAAGGGTTGGTTCCTCCCGTCGCCTCTCCTCTGTAGCCAAGTTTAGTTCCCTTCAAGTGATTCATCAGTCTCCAGCTTTAGCAGTCCAGAGTTACCCATTTATAATAACCAGCCAGTGTAAGGAAAAAGTGTCATGAAGCTTCTTTACCTCTCAAAAGAGCTAAATTTCTAAACAACGCAGAGACATTTGTGTCACGTTTACTAGAGGTGTATTGGGGATCTTTAACGTTTACACTACTCCTTGGGAGAATTGAGTTCTGTTTTAAGATTTAGTGAGTTAAAACATTCGTTGGTCTTGTAAGATGCACATTGAGAAAAACCTGCACTTTGAAAAAGAAACAGGAAAAAAATCAACAACGTTTTTGTACACTAACGTGCCTGCTTTTGTTGATAACTTCTTACTGTAAAAGCTTTCAGAAGTCTATAGTGAAAATGTTTGGTAAATTCACTGCAGTTTAAAATTGATGATTAGTTCCTTTACTAAAATAACTGAGATGTTGCTAGGATATGGCAGTCAAAAAGGAAGTCCAAATGTCATACACATTCCTTTTTGTAAACAGGTTCTGTGTTTTTAATGCAAGGCAGGATTTCTTTTTGTTTTGCACAGGTGAAGGGTATGATTCTATTTTGTACAACTACATGGTTTACCTTGTAAAGAGTTCCGTTTTATCTGTTACAATTCATCAATCTGGTAAGCTTGAATATTAAAAGTTTTATTTGAAAAATATATATATTGTAAACAGCCTTAACTGGTGCAGTAGTCACAGTTTTAGGAGAGAAAAAAAAAATCATCTTGGAAGGCATCTTCCAAATGTGTTTTCAAAATAGTATTTATATTCCTATTTTAAAATAAGGATTTTTTGGTTTTTTTTGTTTATTTAAAGAAAGGCCACTATGATTTCTGAAAAGAGGGAGGGGAGAAGTAATGGGATTGTATGCTGTTAACTCTTCATTAACTTAGAGGTATTAAAAAGGCTTTCTGCAAAGAGAAAAAATGCTAAATCCTCCTCTTGGATTCTGCTGTGGAATGCCAGTACCAGATAGCGTAAAAAAAGTACTAACTAAAGAGAAGTAGGTATGGCATATCTTATTACATCATTTGAGAACAGGCAAAGGCTTGATTTCTTGTTGCACAAATAACCAAAAAGCAGATCTCATGGTTTCATTTGGATCTGTACCCCCTCCTACAGTTACGGAATACTGAAGTGTAGTATTCCAAAATAACCTTTTTGTTAACCCTGTGTTTGGAGCCTGCTGCATAATGCCAGTGTATCAGCTACCCAGAGAGAGAGGGGGGAGAGAGAGGGAGAGGGAGAGAGGGAGTTCAGGGTATGCTAAGTTACAGTCTGTTTCTGTGGTTGATGGAAACTTATTTTGAACTTTTTAGCTCCAGAGAGGCTGACGTAATTTGCAGCCTTAGAATTGGAGAGAGAAGATTTTAGCCTAAAATATTCAAATATCTCTGCACTGTTTTGTTTCCTAAAATGTTTTGACTTGCACACTTTGTATAATCTAAAATGCAAAATGCCTGAGAAGTCTCAAAGTTGCAAACTGATGTCTGTGAAGCTCACAATTAAAGCTCTGATCTAGAGAAGAGGGTGAAAAGCAGCAGTTGCCAATTTGCCAAGTAGTTCTAAATAGCAGAATTTTAAAATAGAGCTCCTTTTGGCCAGCAGATTTCCTGGTGTGGAATGCCAATATAAAACATATGCCCTTGCTAATTCCCATTTTAGTACTGAAGATTGGTTTTATGCTGCCTCTTTGCAGATGAACCTCCTTAACCCGTTATGGGAAGGTGACTGGGAAGTCCTATAACCTTTGCCTAAAATACTGATTTAGACACAAGACTGATTTCATAACATATTGCTCATACAGATGAGATTTTGCAAAATCTAAACTAAAGCAAGGAGGCTAAATCTTTATGTAGGTCTCCAACTGGGTAAGTTTATGAGACAGCATAGTACCTGATACTGAATTAAATGGGAACTGCTAGACTGCAGGGTAATTTTGAAAAACAGACCAGCTAGGTGCCTAAATATAGATGCAGACATGTAATAATAGTTGTTGGTTTTTAAAAAATTGGCTATATACATTGTAGTTCATGAAAGTTGTATCCTAGTTTTACTTGAGAAATTGATTTTTGACATAAAAAGACAGCATTTTATTTAAGACAACTATTTTAGGAATTATGAACTAGACAATTCTGAAACTCCAGATGTTCCAAAGATCAGTGCTCAGGGAAATAAATGGAAAGTCAAGAAAGCTACCTATTATACTCAATTGTTTAAATGTAAACAATTTTAGACTATGAATTTTTAAGATTGTTAAATTCATTATTTATTTTGTGTGTGTGTGTGTGTATGTGTGTGTACATGCCTGTGTGTGTTTGTGTTTTATTTAAGTCTTTTCAGAATGCCATTGAATTAGAATATTTATTTGTGGCTCAGTTTTAGTTCCGAAATTTCTACTTTTCTTCATTTGGGCTTTTATCCCTGTAACAGCTTAATTTAGTGATGGACAGATTGCCAGAATAATGTCCAAGTCGGACTCCCACAGCAGCCAGTAGGCATCATTTCATTGACTTCAGTGGATCTGGGCACCAATGATGTGTAACACCTACTCTAAATACTCTTCAAAGTAATCTTGATCTTCTGGCATGACAGGATGCAGCAGTGGCATATTATTTCTCAGTTATTTGTGATTTGTATGGACAGCAGTATTAAGGGAGGTCACCTACGGTATGATACACTTTTTTTAAACCAGGAAAAAGCATTTGGCAGGCAAATTGACCAAACAAGCCATGTTTTCTTAAAGATGGTATATCAGTGTTTCAGGTATCTGGTGACTGACTTTTCTGATAAAACACCACATGAATTTATTTCTCAGTGAGAAGAAACTTCTAAATACAGGATACAAGATGAAGCTTCACAAGCATGATTGCAGTATTGTGAAGCTGTTTTTAGTAAACCTGAATCATCATTCTATCTTCTGAGCAATAATGTTAGAGTGTATAAACTATACTGTGCTGAAATTGAAAATAGGCTGGTGTGGGAAGCATTGAAGCTTAAGTTAATTGCCTGAGAGGACTCATACTGTCCCTTTATTTTCCATTTTCCATCACATGGTTGTCAAGGGGAATGCAAACCTGATTGATTCATGTCAGTAGAGGATGTTAACTGCAAGGCTTTTGCCTTAACTAGCAAGACCAGGGAGAACAGAAGAGAAACATCATGTATGTGCTATCAAATCTCCATTTTGCCTAGCTGCAATAATGACAAGACTGCTTTTTACCCCATGGCTTGCTGTTATTTGCTTACAGCTTTACTCACATCTGTTCAAAAGGAGGGAGGAATAGACGCAATACTGCTGTTTTGGTCACAGTGGAGTACTGATTTAGTAGCAGACTGCTCTCAGCTCTCCTGTCCCTTCTGCAAGTAATAGCGACTAGTCAAGGGATGAAACGGTGGAAAATCAAGTCTTCTGTCTTTGATGAGACAGGATTTGCCTTCATGTGGAAAAAATGTATTCCCACCAGCCTATTAGCAATTCACATGAATTATTTTCACACTCCAACATCCTTGCTTAAATCTGTTACTTATACTTTGCATTGTAATTGACAGACAGAATATACATAAATCTAAAACAGGTAAAAATTATGTTAGAGGGAAATTGTATTAAAGTAGTACAGATTTTACTCAAAAGTTTGATTTCACTGTAGGACTTCTTCGGTTCACCAAAAAGCGCTATGGTGGCTGGTACAACTTAAATATATTTCAGACATACTGTTTAATAATCAGAAAAGGTTTCTGAATGTTCACATGAGAACAGCAATCTGTTTCTGCTTTTGGATATAGTACATATGAAAACCTTATCTTCATTTTGCCATTTAATCCAAGATTGATCCTCAAGAAAATGTCAGTAATTGATCTTGTAACTTTAGGATCAATAAAATAAGTTTTAAAGCACAGCATATCCTATAAGAAAAGCCTAATGCTCTTCATTTCATATTCTTTATTGTCTTAGATGGATGTCTAATAGTATAACTGAAACTAATATTTGATTACCGTTTTCATTACAAAAACTTGTTTTTCAGGGACTTAAAACTGCTACAGGTGGAACCATGACATAAAATTGCAGGTTTTACCATGAAGTTGAGTCTGTTTCTGTAAGTCAGGTATTTCTCAGTTACAAGATATTTACATACTTTAGATAAAGTCTGCGGCTTAAACTCTGTTAATTTCATATGATGGCATTCTTTAAGTGTGCTAAAGTTACCTTTTTTAATACAGGCTCATATTTCCAATTAAAATGCGTAAGGGTAACATTTGAATTCCTCATGATCACTGTCCAGTTTTTAAATTTCTTAATTATCTCTCAGTAGTTAATGTGCCTAGTGCGTAGTATACGTTCCAGAATTGGCAACAGCTGATCTAATAACAGGTTAGCAGATAATAGGTGGTCTTCAGGAAGTCCACAGGCTAATGGAAAGCTGGGCAAAGAAAACTTCAAATACCTGTTGGAACAATTCAGCATACAGTGTTTTCCTGCCCAAAAGGAGGCACCGCCCAAACAGAGCAACTGGAAAAAATCTGAGAGTTTAAGTTCAGCATGTGGGGTTTGTATGTTCTTATTCTTACAATATCAGTTCTGAAACTTTCCCTGCATAGCTTTTGAAGAGTGAAATCACCAAGTTGGTGTACTAAAAATATGATTCAAATAAGTGCTTCACTTTCAGCTGGCCAGTTGTACTTTCATCCCAATGTTCAGAGACATGGTGAAGTTCGGTTGAAGTTTATGACTGTGTCACCCTGATGTCATCATAGATAGTCTCTAACTGAAGATCAAGTCTTTTAAGAAGCTAGAAGACTCTTGCAAGTGTATTTCCTTTACAGAAGAAGAAAGTCCTGCTGTTCTCTTTTATTCTTTCTTCAGACTTAAGTGCATTTACCATGTGTTAGGAGTCAAAATGACATTGCAGATTTCTGCTACTTCTGTTACGGAATTTTAGATACCTGGAAGACATTCGTAAGCTTTGTGGAAGGAAACAGTTCTAGTGACAGATACTGATGCATCACCAGATCACAGAAAAGCCAGTGTCCTGAATGAAACTATCCAGTAGATATATTCCCATAGCAATACAACACAGAAGCTGAAGCTCCCAGGGTTTCACTTACAGAATTCTTCTCCTAGCATGGATCTGTTTATGGGGAAGTTCATTTCATGGTCTTTGCAAATGAATCGTTTGTTTCACTACAGCAAGTAGGATTTAAACACCTACTAAATACCTTAAGCATCTTCACCAGCTGGTCTCCTCTGTGGCCATTGTTAGCAGAGGATAAAGTGAAGTGTGGGAGGAGAGAAAGCTTATCGTGATCCTCTTAATGGGTTCAGAGGACTAAATGGTCCAAAGCATTCATTGGTTTTATATTAAGATTTTTGAGAATGGAAGAATACCTATAGTATCTAAAAGGATTATATTCCAGGGTTTATATTTTTGGAAACCTAATACTTGGGTTTAGAGAAGGTTCTTTCACAATTTGCTTTTTCTTGCAGGTTCTACATTTTAAATGAAAGTCCATCTCACAAAAATACTCAGTGAAATCTCCAGGCATTTAAATTATTAAATTTAGGGAGATTAAGTAGAGCTGTCCTACAAATTCCTGAATGCCACCAACTCCTGTAAAGCTCACATAAGGAGTTTGGCACATGAGGCTGATGAGGCCTTATATGCCAACATTCAAATTTTGGCATTTCCTCACAAATGAAGGAGGCAACAGCACAAAGTTGTGCTACAAAAAAAGAAAGTCCCAAACAACCAGACAGTAATGGATTCTTGATGGGCTGCATACAGTCTCAAACTCTATGCAACTGCCATCTATTCATTATTAAAATGAGTACCCTCACAAGTGATTTTCAGTTACGGACCTGAGTAGAGGCTGGTATTGGTAGCTCTAGGTCAGATGGCTCCTGGAAACGTGGAAAAGTCCTACTAAAAGAAGCTCATGCTTTCACTGGAAAAGAGAGAGCCACTGAGAAATTTCTGTTTCCTTGCATTTTGGAATATTTACCATTTCCTGAATGACACAGAAGCTACTGGTATATGTAGATCATCTAAATTAGACTCTTGGGAAAACAAAGGAAATGGAAATGCAAGTGCTGAAAACTACGCAGTCTGTCCAAATCTGTTGATGTATAATCAAAGGCTGTGTTAATTCCAGGAGCAGAGCCTCCTGACCTGAGCACTCAAAATTACTAGCAACTGAAAAAAGTACTACCACCAGAAAAAGACTAGGAGATTGAAAAAAATCATACACTGCTTTCTGATTCATCTTTAAATCAAAAGGAAAGAAATTCTGATACAGCTCTGTGTGAAACTATTGCTAAGAAATATGGTTTGTTATGCTGAATGGAACATAAGGGTGCTTTTCTCAACAAATTTGGAGCAGATAGCTGCACAGAAATGCATTTGGCTAGGATAGAGACTTCCTCTTCAGTAAAGTCCTTGGAGAGCTACCAGAAAAATACTGAAAGGTGCTATCATCATCTAGGCTTACCTGGACCATTGTTCACTGCATTGAGCTTCATGTTCACCTATTCAGTGGACCTGTCTTATCTTGCCAGTGGGAACAAGCAGCTGTCTGTCTCTTGTGACACCACTAAGCCAGAACATGCTGGATACATGCAAGTTGCTTCTGAAGCCCTGGAAATTAGTGCACTGTGGCGCTGTTCTGTGTGTGTTGAGAGAAGGTAAGATAGAATATGGTTCAGCCCAGGGGAAATGCTGTCCTGTGTTACAAGAAGGAGGAAGGCAGATTACTGTCACGATTCCAAGGCTCCAGACTTGTTACACAGTAGGACTGGATGCAGCAGGCCTAGGCTACATTTGGGAAACTGCTCCTGGGTCATTTTTGCTAAAGCAAGATACCCAGGTCATGTGGAACTGTCTTTATTCCCCTCCAGAACAACGTGAAAGTGATCAACTTGCAGACTTTCACAACAGGGGTGTTAGGTTCTGTCTTGGGTTCAATATTTATCTTCTGTTCCCTCTAGCAACTTCAAAGAACAGCATGCATACAGGCTCAGGATGGCAAAGTGCACACTCACTGTTTCCTCTGTGCTTAAGGGGAGAGTCTATTAATGGTGTACTGAATTAGTCTTCAGCTACTGGGGCAATAATTAGAAATGAGTGAAAAACGATGTTTGGCACATTACAAGAAGTGTGAGATGCTCTGGGGTGCCCTTCACTGAGGGGCTGTGGCAGTTTTTACCTGTTTAAGGTCTGCAATATCCAGAAGTTCAAGAATAAGGATCCCTGTTGGAAGTGTTCCTGGACTGATATATCTCAAAAGTCAAAAAGCAACCCTTTCCCTGTTTCAGTAAATGCATCTTGGCATCCAAGCATGAAAAGAAAAAAAGCATAAACAGGGCAGAACTGTTCATTCATTCATAGTTCATTAATTTTTCATCAAGGGCAGCAAAAAGACAAACATTAGTGTTAACATCTCAGATCGAGAGAGTTGCTTCATTGTAAGAGGTTTTGAAGCTGACTGATAAGGAAGCAACAGAAGGTATTTACACCAGAAGAAAATGCATATTTCACAATTCTGCTGTCAGACCATTCATAACGTTAGCAAAAGCTAACAATAACATGAATTTCAACTTGCCTTATACATGCAGCTGTAAATGCTTCAAGTCTCCAGATGACTATTCAAAAACTTGTATACATGACTAGACTAGAGTTGCAGTCTGGTACCTACTGTGTTCATAGCTACAAATTGGGAGCTTTCAGTCTTGTATGTGTGAGGCAAAAATGTGTATGCTGGCTGTGGATATGTGGCCATCTTCATTATCCCTACTGCCACTGCAGAGCCAAGCTCACCCATTCTGTTTGGCACTGCAGTGGAGTGTAAGAACGCCCCCACACAACCACTAAATCTCAGCAGAAGTGCAGGCACTTCCAGCATTGTGGAGTCACATATGACTCTTCCCTGATCACACTCCAGTGCGGGCCCCAATGAAACCTGCAGATCTGTGGATAAGACAATACTGCCACACTTTTTCACAGGTCTCACAAGGAAAAGAGGCAAGCTGGGGACTGTTAAGGTCTTCAGCTGCTCCCCTTACACTTGAGACCAGTGAGATACTGGAGAGCCTCAGTGCAGCATGGGGCGCAGCACACCAGGAGGGCGGGTGTCACAAGAAATACCTTTCTTCCCTGAAGATGATATTGCTGTCAAAGACCACACAGAAGAGAGACTAAAGCACTGATGTCCCTAACTTACACGGTTGTCTGATTTGAGAGAGGGCTGTTATCCCCAGCTCCTATAGCTTATCAGATAATGCACATTGATACATGGGGAAGTGGGGATAGTGGAATGACAATCACATTAAACTGATTAAGCAATCAGTTAAATTAATGGATGGACCAGCCAATGGGCAGACAAGGAGTTAAAACAAAGAGGCAACCTAATCCTCTTTCTGCCCTCTCCTGGGCATTTATCTGGAGAACTTCAGTAGGTAGGGATTTTATGGGGAGAAGTTTTAATTGCATCAAGTAAAGGAACACCCATCTCTACAATGGAATTGTCAGGGTAGTTCCAGGAAAAATATGGTCACCCTCTTGCAGCACTGTGGAAACCTTAAAGAAATTTCCAAGTAAAGTAGTTCAGTGGAGAAATCCAACTAAAACCCACACAAAGAGAGCAGAAGCTGATTTCTTAAAATTTCAAACTTCTTGCTTTTGGAACAGTCATGTCATTTTGTTCTTTACATTTTCAGCTCTAGCTCTCAGGCAAGATAGAAGCTGGTAGGAGGCAGACACTGATAAAGGCTGTACTGGCAAAGTGTCAGGTAAAGGGAAACCATTTTTACATTTCTGCTCTGACAAGAGAGGACAATATATTCTAGCCTGGAAGCTTAGATGGCAGAAGCAGCAGTGATTAATTGCTCTAATTAGGGCTCCAAATAGGAAAGAGCGAGTTTCCTGAGCTATTGAGTGCTAAATTTCCTCGCTTCTATGAATAACTGTATTGCTCAGAGGAGATGGGCATCAAAATGCATCATCAGAATAAACATTTACCCACTTCAACTTAGAAATACCACTACAACCTCAACACAAATAACTAATGCAGATAGACAACAGGTCATTTCAGCATCTGGGAGGCAGCACAATAGCCCTGTTCTTCTGCTTCCCTAAAGAGATTGATAAGTCAGAGAATCACAGAATGGCCTGGGTTGGAAGAGACCTGAAAGATCAGCTAGTTCTAAACTACCTGCCATGACCAGGGACTCCTTTCACTAGACCAGGCTGTTCAGAGCTCCATCCAACCTGACCTTCAACACTTTCAGGGATGAGGCATCCACAGCTTCTCGGGGCAGCCTGTTCCAGTAACTCACTACCCTTTGAGTACTTTCTTCTATCTAATCAAAATCTATTCTCTTTCAGTTTGAAGCCATTCTTCCTTGACCTGTCACTACATGCTATTGGAAATAGTCTCCATCTTTCTTGAACTGGAAGGCTGCAATTATGTTACCCCAAAGCCTTCTCTTTCTGGGCTGAACAAACCAAATTCTCTCAGTCTCTACTTACAGAGGAGGTGCTCTATCCCTCTAATCAACTTGGTGTCTGTCCTCTGGACTCTTCCCAACAGGTCAATGTCCTTCCTGTGCTGGGGACGCCAGAGCTGGATCCAGTGCTCAAGCACTCAAATGCTTGCAAGAGCGACTGTACTGAAAATGGGTGAGGTGCTACCACACCATCACTTGCTCGTTTCAGTGAACTACCCGTTTTTGCCTGCCACTTCAGCATTAACAGGAAATTTTTCCTCAATAGTTCTGGTACCTTCATCCTTTTGCGTTCTTCACTGGTGTTTATTCCCTTTCACTCCCATCTGCCTTTCAGCCAACACTTTGTGCCACCAGTGGATGAATGTCAGGTCCTCATTCTGACCTCTCTGCTGTGGACAAATGGAAATAAAACCACTACAGTCAACAGGATTGCACTGAAAACTACCTTTTATCTCCAGAAGTAAAGTGCTGTCAGCTTTGCCAAATGCATTATGGGAAATTCTGAGTACATTTCTTCAGAAAAGAACTGGAAGATGTTCAGCAAAAAAAACCTCACCATTTTTGTTGGAATGTATCCTACACAGTCCTGGACTCAGCCAGTTTTAACAACACTCTTCTGTCATATGCAGAAAAAGCTTTTGCTTCAGCCAAGTCCAGCTGCTTCTTATTGACAATCAGATGCACTGGCACAGAGACCATCTAATCTGGATTGTGGCCATCTACAAGTAGCTAGATACACACAAATAATAATGGTTCATCACTGCACACTGATTTATATGAGGAGGGCAGTGAGATACATATGTCCATTCTTTTTGTTTCAGTCTTTGTTTGAATTACTCACTTGCCTGGCTAATAAAATGCACCAATAGAGACCGCAAGGAGAGGAGGAGCTTAGCTTAGGTACATGCCAGCAGCACTTCACATTCATTAAATACGAGACTCCTTTCACTGCCTGTGCCTGTCAGAGGAGTTTCTACAGTGCTACTTCATTAGAGAGCCCGCCATCAGGGCTGCAGAAGATTTCAGGCTGGTCTTAGAAATGTTCCTACTGCTGATGGAAAGTAGAGCAGAAATGCGCAAAGCAAGCCTCACTGCTGATTGTACCCTCTCATTTGTATGCTCAACACTCTTCCAGTAATGAATCATCAGCCCAAGTTCTGCTCAGCTCATCATGGCTGTAAATGCTGCAATAGCACCAGACTGAGTTGGGGGACACAGATTCATCTCCAGATGACCCAGAAGAGGAGATGCTGGATGCCCTTGAAGCTAGTAAAATTATACCCTGCTGACATAATACACAGGTATCCATAGCAGAGCTGAATAGAGGAGAGATACACCATGACAAGGTGTCTGCAGTGCAATGTGCATCAGTGGTAAGGCAAATCTTACTCACCTTTAGAGTGCTCTAGACAATAGCAAAATTATCCAGCTATGTCTACAATCTCTAGTGAGGAAAACTTCTCATGTTGAGATAGTGGAGAGCAATGTATCCTATGGGGAAGGGATTGCTCCATCCCTTTCCAGTGATCAGAACAATCTACAGAAAAAATACAATGTTTTATACAAAATGCCTCATGCGTACCCAACCAGAAAAGCAAATTCTGTTCCAGGTGTCTGCAGCTCTCACATGAACATGGTGCCTGACTACTACACCCTGACGAGCAACAGAATGGAGCTACTAGTCCCATGGACATCTGGGATGAGCTATGAACTCTCTCCCAATGATCCCATCTCTGGAAGAAGATTCACCTGTGCCTGCCAAGAACAGACCTTACATGTGGAGATAACAGTGTAACATAGCAATTTTTTCAAGACTTCATGAGGAGAGAATGAGGGGTTTTTTTGTTAGCAGCTCAGTTTTGGTTACGGATGTGTCAGCTCAGCCAAGTGAAACAAAGCACTGTGCTGGGAGAACTGGGGACACACACCAACTCTTAGATTCTGCCTTCAGCTGAATTTGAACACATGCAAAGTTCACCTTGTCTTGGTGCCTTTCAGGGGAACAGCATCAGGTGAACAAATTCCAAACACAGAGGAAATTAAAGATGCACTGATGCCCTATATAATAAAGGGGAGACACATCTAAACACAACTGCAAAATTAAAAATCTAAAATCAGTCTTGAAAGGTGACATTTACACCTGGAGCCATTGGTCCTCAGTATCAGTGGTTTCTCTGTTCCTAAAGGACTGATTTACCTTCTTGGTTTAGAGGGCTGCATTATGTCTTTGAAAGCTTTGCCATCAAGGAAATTTGGGATCCTTTATAAAGCCAACCCTGAGGGAACATGGTGGTATAGTTTCCTGTTTTCTCATGATCCACTTACGGCAGAGTATTAAGAGAAACAACGGCAGGATCATGTATGTCATCTTCAGAAACAAGGAAACATTACATTTGGGTGAAGGGATGATTAAATGGAGATAGAAAAGGAGGGAAGGAACTTGAAAAGGTGGAGTTTTAGGAGAGCAGAGGGAAAGCAGAGGTCACAACAGCTTTATTCCATAAAATACACAGACTGGCCATGCATCTCAGTTAATGACTGGAGAAGAATCTCATTGCTCATGGATCAACCACATGGTTCCTTAGACCATATCTCCTCCTTTTCCTCAGTTCCAGAAATTGCAGCCTTTGCCATTTTTGCTGCCTGGAAGCACTGTGGAAGGAGGTAGCAGCTCTCCATTCCATTACAACCAGGGCAGATAGCACTCATGGGCCAATAACCCTGAACAAACACATTTGCTTCAGGAATTAAGACACTTCCTTTTCCTGCTATATTGTTGCTAGGGAGCTCCTGGGGTTCCCCTGGATACCATGCAGGATAAAATGCTGTAGTCTGTCTGAACAGTAACTGCTATCAGCAGTTTCTCTTGCCTTCTCTCCCCTTACCTTTGTTTCCTTTACTCCTGATTTGCCCTCAAAAACAAGGTAGTGCCTAGGGTTGGCATGGGCAAGAGAGCAATAAAAGCATGCACATTAAGCCTTGCCTGTTGTGCAGACACTGAAGCAACACTGAAGCTGTTGTGCATGTCAGCAGCTTAGTCTGAATCTGCTGGAAAAGGCAGGGATGTGTTCAAGGCTGCGACCTAATGCTTACGTCAAGCCCAGGTCCTCCTTACATAACATATCAGCATTTCCAGGGTGCACCCACAGCACATCCTTGCCTCTTAGTCACTCTCCTTGCTTGCCTGAGGTATCTGCTGACCTGCACCTCAAAATGCCTGTAGCAAATTAGTGTTTGAGATGAAGTCAAAGAAGCCTCCCTGTGAACCACCATGACCCATGTGCTGCCTGTGAGGACTCAGGCTAGGGAACAGCAGGTCTGAAGCAGAAGAAGAAATGTCAAATTGGCTAGAATTATGAAGGAAAGCCAGAAAGGGGAAAGTGCTCCAAGTATGGCTGTGATTCCTCTGCTAGCAAAACTTGAAGAAGATAGTTTTTATCTATTGGATTTCCAAATGAGCCAAGATTCAAACATGCAGCATCACTGAAGTCTTGTTCATGTACCTTTCAGCTTCCTGGAAATCTCATTGTTTTTCTGTACCCCCAATATCTCATGTTCAAATCATACCAGAGATCCTATCTGCAGAATCTGAACAATGGAAAAAGCTGCATGACCAGAGCAGCAGGTACAGACAGCCACTGTATCAGATCTAGCTGAGATCAGGTACCAATGGTGATTCGTCATGTCAGCTTAAGCAATAACAAAAAAGATGTCTGTCCAAGGCTGTCAGTGCCCTAACACATCTCAGGTATAATAGGATCTCAGCAATATTAAAATAATTGTACCAGCCAGTTCTAAAACCTCATTGATACTCTTCCATTTTTTCTGGGGCCACCCTAGCCCTTTCTTGAAGGCAGATAAGCACATCTCCAGCCTTTCAATGGAAGGCATACTGCTTACCCTCAAAGTCTGTCATCCCAGTGAAAATTAATTTCCTGGCTCCCTTCCAGGAGTAATGAACTTTCTTGGAGTCCCCAGGATCAGACTGAGGGTAGATGGGAATACATGCTGGTGTGACCCCTCAATCAATATATTTTTCTAAGCCAGGACAAAGATGCTGAGTGACTGATACTTGAGCATCTGTTTTTCCTTTGCTTTTTGTCTGCTTTTCCTTCACCTGTGACAGTAATTCCTGTAGTTCTGCAGCAACTTGCCCTGCAGAAGAATAACACCAGCCCCAACCTTGGGACTGTACTGACTGTACTGGAGCACAGAGCCCAGGCCTTAGAGCAGGATGTGTCCTCAGGGGCCAACAGACAGTCAGCAGCTCTGAGCTCAACAGGAGACATCTGCCTACTGCACTCAGGTCTGCCTCAGTCTCTGGCAGTGTGTTTACCAATTGAAAGATCCAGTGCAGAAACTCAGTAAGTTGCCCAAATTCAGCCCAACAGTTATTCAAAATCCAAAGGAGGTATTGGGAGGAGCTGTTGACACCCTCTCAGTAGCAGAGAGGCCCTGCAAAGAGACTTTGGCAAACTACAGGGCTGGGTATTCTCCAACTGTATGAAGTTCAACAAGGGGAAAGTGCTGGATACTGCACCTGGGATGGGGCAACCCCAGATGTACAGGCAAACTGGGGAATGAGATGCTGGAAAGCAGTGCCATGGAAAGGGACCTGGGGGTCCTGGTGGACAGCGAGCTGAATAAGAGCCAGCAGTGCCCTGGCAGCCAGGAGGGCCAACCCTGTCCTGGGGGGCATCGGGCAAAGCATCGCCTGCTGTCCAAGGGAGGGGATTGTCCCGCTCTGCTCTGCACTGGGGTGGCCTCACCTTGGATCTTGTGGGCAGTTTTGGGTGCCACAATATAAGAAAGATATTAGGCTATTAGAGATTGTCCAAAGGAGGACAGTGAAGATGAAGGACCTTGAGGGGAGGCCATATAAGGAATGGCTGAAGTCACTTGGTCTTCTTATCCTGGAGAAGAGGAGAGTGAGGGGAGACCTCACTGCAGCTAAAACTTCCTCATGAGGGGAAGAGGAGGGGCAGACACTGATCTCTGAGGTGATCAGTGACAGGACCCGAGGGAATGGCCTGCAGTTGTGTCAGGGGAGGTTTAGGTTGGATCTTAGAGAAAGCTTCTTCACCCAGAGGGTGGTTGGACACTGGAAGAGGCTGCTCAGGGAAGTGGTCACAGCACCAAGCCTGGCGGACGTCAAGAAGCATTTGGACAATGCACTTAAGCACATGGTGTGATTCTTGGGGTTGTATTGTGCAGGAGCAGGAGGTGTATTTCAATGATCCCTGAGGGTCCCTTCCAACTCAAAATATTCTGTGGTTCTATGACTCCCAGGCCCATGTGCAAATAAATTAAGACAAACATACCAAGGAGCCAGAAATCCAAAATAGTGCCTAGGTATAACTCTACTCATTGCATCTTGCTTGCCTGGCTTCTGACTCCAGTGTCTGCTCAAATGCCCTGAGCAAAATCAGAGACCCATGCAGCTGTTTTGTATGGGTAGAGAAGGTATCACCAGCAGCATCCATCTTGCTGGTATGTTCTGCAGGAGCTGGGAAAAACACATTATCCTCATACATGCTTTGTCCTGAGACAAAGACATGAGGAGCTGAGAGAAACCAAAGGATGAGACTGCACATGGAGCTTTATACCTGCTGGTGTCAACATTCATCAGCCACCCCAGAACAAGGTAATTAAAGGTGGACATGCATTGTCATCAATACCTTGCTTCTGAAGGGACCTGGGGCAGGAAAGAATTCACCAGATCTAAGACACAGTTAACCAAACATCTCATACATATCAGAGAAAAATTAGCACTGAGTGCCCCTACTGTTCCAAACTCCTCAATATGTGGACCTGAGATACTTAGACAAACTAATGACCTGAAGATATTGGCACATGATACCTTTAAAGTGCTTAATACAATTTTGCAACAGACACAGGCTTAACAGTAATGTTTGCCAGAGCTACTCATTTCTACAAAGAAGAGAAAGGTAAGAAAGGTGCCCAGAGGATGGCTGCTGCTACCTGTAACTCAGCATCAGCTCTTCCTTCTTCCCTCCAGTCAACTTCTGTCCAGAGCATTTATTTTCACCGTAAACCATATGTACTGTCAAGTGTAAACTAAGCAGATTCAGCAGGTATAGCAAGACAAGATGGTTTATTTTGTTGCCATGGTTACCCTGTAATGCTCATAGGGCCCTTTCTTGTTAGATTCTCTCCCTTTAGTTTATGGTCAGCACATTCACACAATTCTTAATCTGTAGGGAATTAATCAGTTCTGCCTCTTCCCAAAGCACCACCAGAAAGAGTGCAATAAGCTGTGCTGTTGCCTCCATTTGACAAACCATAGAGCCCCAGCAAAGCCTGGCTTTTCACAGGCTACAAGCCAAATTACAAAAGGATTATCTCAATGGACAGACACAAAAACTACCCTTTGTGGCCCCCTTGCACCCACCCTTTGTAGACAATAACTCAAAAAAGCAAATCCAAAAACTAAACCTGATGACCATGTTCTGCATAAAAGATCGTGGCAGTGGTGAATTACCTGCAACATTTCACCTCCTCTTCACAGACCCTTGAAGGAAAAAACTGATGTCAGTTCATCCATTTCCTCCTCCAACACCAACTTCAGGTTGAAAAAAATGTTAAATTAGAAAAAAAAAAAGTTAATTGAATGCTACACTGAACTTGTTTTTTATACTTCCCCATAGACCATCACTAGTGAAATTGGCTCCTAAGAATACAACACCAAGAATTCCCTGCAGAGAAGGAAACCCAGGCAGGTCTTTGTAAGTGTGATTAACACTCATGTCAATACTGCCCTGATCTTCTCTCTTCCTTTATCACCCTCAGCCTTACACATCATCTCCCATTCTATTTGCTCAGTTAGGCAGATTCTTGGTCTGTACTTCTGAGATGATGCCTTCACACAAGGCCAGGAATAATCAGTAGTATATATACAGTATCACATAACTTAAGTATATGAGCTGGAAGCATATACTCTGCAGTCATTAGACAGATAAAGGCTCTTTCAAAGCACAAAGCAAGGCAGGAACCTAATTTAGCTGCACTGAATTACCCTCTGGAAAAGAACAAGGTGCTTGATGATAAATCAGGAAGCTAATCTCTCTAGATAGTTGAGGATTTACCAAATATACCCAAAATTATGTGGCATGCAAGCTTACAGGCACAGGGACTGCACCAAGTGCTGAAATGGAGACTGGCTGCTCTGCACAAGGTTGATGAGGAGCTCGCCTGTGGAATGGGACACTGCTCTGCTCAGATGTGGCTGTGGCCTCCCAGCAGTCAAGAGGAGACATCCACTCACAGTCCTTGATGCCCCAGCCCCTGGGATGGCCAGCAGGTTCCCATCCATGGCTCCATCCCTTAGCATTTTCATTCTCCTGAACGGCAGCTCAAGGGAGGTCTGTGCTGCAGCACGTGCCATCACACAGCACTTGGAGATGAGGCATACCAGCAGGCAAAGCACAGACCTACTCCTTCTCAGCGGCTGCTCAGAGGGTGGTTTCCATTACTGCCTGACCCCTGCGGGTAGGGAAGTGGAGTAATTCAGCTGCTTGGCTAAAAATAGGAGAAGAGACTTCCCTTTCTCCCTTTGGCCTGTTCAATGAAAGCTCTCCACACTGATTCAAGCCACTTTAACAGGTGTCTGCCTCTTTCCTTCCCCAAATCTGACCTGATATTCTCTGCCCATACTTTTCATACCCAACGTCCCCACCAGCCTCTGCCATGCCACTTCAGCCTTTTCTGTCTTCCCCTGCTTTCACAGCTGTGTCCTGCCCCTACAAGTTCCCTTTCCCCATCAGAGTTTCTACTGACATATTTAAGGCATCACACATGCACATAGAGTGTATATGAGACTGTCACTTTGAACACAGACTCACTGCTGCCATGCCCTCTGATGCTGACAGCAGGCAGGAGTCTAGGTCTGCTGTAGACTTTTGGGCTGGTGGCTTCTAACCTCTGCAAAGCCACAGAGCAAACAAGGTGCCAAAAGCATGATACTGCACACAGCATCCATCTTCCTGTGACCAGCACAACAGCATTGGGTTAGCAGTGGAGAGGAAAGCTGAGAGGTTACAGACTGAGCCATATGGCGGTTTGAAGCAAACTGAGTTTACAGTAGCTGTACATGAACTAATTTTGTTTAAATTCTTGGATTTTTCTCCACATTAAAATTGATCCAAATGAGATCAGAATCTGGCCCTGCATGTTTTGTCCCATGTACTATTACATAATTTCTTCCAAAAGTCTTTAATTGCACTTGTAAATACAGTATCTGTGATACCAGAAAACTAGCTAAAAATTTAGCCATAATCCACTGCTCCATGGAAAGACAAGAAACTCTTAGGCATTGGGTTATTACCAAATAAGCTGCTTGTAGGTTGATTCTTTTCATCCTCCAATGAGGATGAGGGATGGTCTATCACTGAAAACAAAGGACTAAATGTGCTGATTGCTTTCTTATAACTCCTTTTAGTAATTTAAGGTGAATACCTGTTTTGGTCCTGTTTACAAAACTTGTGGGCTAAATGCTAACAAACATTTGGGAATGAAGTCATCAGAACAGCACATAACCTTCTCACCAGCTTTGGCACAAAGGAGTCATTGTGGAATTTCACTGGGGAATGTCATTAGAGTACCTAACATTAAAATTTGTAGGTAGAAAGATAACTTTAGGAGTCAGTATTCTGGGCCCAAAGCTGCCACATCACGCTTATATAAGAAATGGAGTACTGACCATTTTTGTGGAAATTAATCCACTCTTCTGATGTTTTTCAGTATTGTCAGAACTGGGCTATACAAAACAAAAAAAAAAAAAGTGAAACAAAAAAGAGTTTATTATAGTAACACTGGCATAATGGAATTGTTCTACTGAAAATATAAATCACTGCATATTTATTCTAGACGAACACAGCAAAATCTGTCCCGCTCCTTTGCAAAAATTGCTGCAAAAAGCAGAGTTTACACTAGCTGAAGCAAAGCACCCCTGGTGTAGGAGATGCATAACTGCATTGAAAATGTATTTCCCAAAGGGGAAAAACCCCAGCCTAAAAGTGCTCATGAGGTAATTGCAGCTACTGTCATGAGACATTTGTTATCTACCCCGTGACTAAATGGCATTCATCCCTCCCAAAGGTGTGAAGGTAGAGCTACATCCCAGGGTAGTTTAATAGGTTACCACCTCTCAGGAGGAAATAAAAGGTTACCTCTGTGTGGTCACTATGTTGCTGACTCCTTGAGGCAAGTTTCTGGAGTTTCCCATACAAATTCTCCTCCATGTAACTATGCAATAGGTTTTTACTGATTTTTGAAGGAAAAGAGTTTTCTGAGAGAGGCTATTTTGCTTTTAGTTCTTGTAAGAATGAAGGTAAATGAAAGTAGAAACTGAATTTGGTGTCCAGATCCTTTGTGCTGTTGCAGAAAAAACACAGTGCCAATAGCAACAAATTTTGGTGCAGCACTCACAGTGACAGTGGCAGTCACAGTCTGTCTCCAGGCCCTATTTCATCATTGTTTCTCTCATACACTGCCTCATTTGCATCAGGTGGGACAGCCAGGGCAGCACAGAAAACTAGGGAGACTGGAAGAGAGTAATGTCCCCTTCTAACTGGAAAACAGTAAAATTCAACCAAGGCTTTTCTTGAACAATCAGAGTTTTAGAAAGGAACCAGGTACCAGGTGTCTGGGGAGAGGAGCCTCTTCATCTGAAGGAAGAGAATTACTGCATTAGAAAGCAAAAGAAATATGGAACAAAGACAAACCCAGACAGGACAAAGGAGACTGGAACATAGTGGTAATGCGATAAGCAGGTTTTTCATTTTTTTATTTGCAGCTACTCTGCAGTTGCAACCTAATTGTCTACTACCACCTCACAGACAGCACAGCCTGCAAAATCTCAGGTCTTTAATAGATGAAAGCCAAAATTCTGCCTTGGGAAAGTTGTCACACATCACTCCCTAGCTCTTACTTTAACAACTGGAAGCCTGAGTAAAAGATTAAATTAAAGAAGAGTAGTTAATCAGCCTGAGACTTTTTCCCTTCGTTTAAACCAAACAATATGTTTTGGGAACTTACAATGTGATACCTACTGTGTAAAAGAAACATTTTTACTGGCACTCCTATAAATTCTGTGATTTTGTCAAGAGGTTAAGTGTTTCTTCTGATAGTTTAAAATTCAGGAATCACACAGATATGGCTTTTGATCTCAAGGTTTCTAGCCCTTATGGTGTACATGAAAATTTGAAAAGCTTCATGAATCTCTTTCCCTGTCTTTTCTCTGTCCCCAATCTCTCATCCCTCAAGAATAAAATAAGAAGAAGAAAAAGAAGCTATGATTTTTACAGCTCTGCCATATTTCAGTGCCACTTTAGCAATATTTCTTAGTGGAAAATCTTATGAAAATTTGTTGCTACCACTAAACACATTCCTTGATAATAATCTAAGCTATTAAAATAGATTTTTCCTTACATGATAAAGACTGGAGCATTTAAATTAGCCTTCAATTATTAGATAGAGATAATTTTCTCTAATTAACACTCCAATTTCTTCCTAAATTACTTCCCCCAGTAAGTCAAAGATATTTCCCTTCCTAATTCTGCTACTACTGTTTAAAAAAAAATCTACACTTCATTTTACATTTGACTTTGTGCTACAGCGGATCTAATAAAGCACCTGATTTATAGAACAGAGTGCATAGTGTTTTGGTAGGCTGCAGGGAGAGGTTGTCCAACTCACTGGTTTCAGAGAGTAATTAAAATTTACTCTCTCTCCAGCTCACAGCAAATCAGAGGTCTTTTGCAGGCTCATTTCCCAAAGATTAGCAAAGACAACCATGACTGGAAGTAACAAGTCGATGCTTGAGGTGATGTGCTATGAGGATCAGAGATGAATATCTGGGAGAGTGAGTGGGAAATGCACGAGGTGACCTGTGGCTCAGTGCTCCACAGGTGGCCATAATGGGCAGAATGACCAGAGGCAGACAATGGGGCCAGGGAAAGGACAGGTTCCCTGCAGGAGGACAGGCCACACAGACTTCAGATGACAGGGATACCTGGGGGAGGTGAGGATAGTCATGGAGTGACTGAAATCACTACTCTCACATCACAGAACAAGAGCATCATTGAACTCTGCAGCATCCTACCCACAAAATAGGAAAAACTCTTTTTTCTCTACATAACTTAGCTGTCAGAAATGTGAAGAAAAGGGGTTTAGGTGAATTGCCAAAATGTCACCAAATATTATCTCCCATATTATCCTTATCCAGTGGAGCATTTGTCACTAGTCATACTCAAAGACTGGATGCTTGAACTGGGTGATCTGTGGTCTGTGGTCCCAGTCAAGCCTTTCCTCTATTTAATTTGCAGACTTTACCTGTAAAAGGGAGATCTTAGCCTCAGGGGAAAGATAATCTCTCTCATCTTGTGAAGCAGAAGTTTTCAACAGCCTGTTAGCCATGAAAGCACTTTAACCATTCGGTCTCATACATCTTCCCCCCTCAAACAGGCCTGCCACGTTTCTCCTCGTGCAGGGTCTTCCAGAATAGAAACTATACCCATGCATAGAGAGAGACTTTTTAAAAGGGCATGCAGTGATAGGACAGGGGGGAATGGTTTAAAACTAGAAGAGGAGAGATTGAGATTAGATATTAGAAAGAAATTCTTCCCTGTGAGGGTGGGGAGGCACAGACATATGTTGCCCAGGGAAACTGTGGATGCCCCATCCCTGGAAGTGTTCAGGGCCTCGTTGGTTGGGGCTCTGAGCAGCCTAGTTTAGTGAAAGGTGTACCTTCCCATGGCAGGGGATTTGTCATTAGGTGGTGTTCAAGGTCTCTTCCAACCCAGGCCAGTCTATGATTCTATGACTCTATGTCTGGCTCACTGCACAGAACATGTTGCCCCACAGACAAGGCCATGCAATGATCCCCTGGCATCCTGAGTGACTCTCTACATCATGTACAAGAAGTTCAATACATCCATTTCAGTGTAGGATATGCCAGTTCATCTGCAGTGCATGGACTTTAAATTTCTGCATAACAACTCTGACCAGGCTGTTGAACATCTGGAAATACAGGCAAACATCCAAAGATGGTGGGTTTCAGACAGCATAATTTTCAATAAAGATAGGATATCTGGAAGAGCTGAAAGTGTAATACTTTATGAGCCCTGAGACAACCCATCCTTTTAGAACTGAAATATCCTACTCATTCGTTACAAAATCTGTTTTTCTTACTACAGAAGTCAAGTCTTTCTGGATTTTGTCACAGAATTTCTTATGGAGGACATCAGAAGAGTGATCCTGTCTCTCTTTCCTTTCTCCCTCTCCTGCTCAGGTACTAACTCTCTGGTTTTCCTTGCCATCACCACTGGCCTAACTTTCCTTGCCTTGTTCAAAGCCAAAAGAGTCACTACCTCTTTTCTGCTGATTCAAGCCCCTGAGCACACATGCAGTCTCCACAGAGTTTGTCAGGGAAGGACTTGCCTTTATCCAGTCCAAAGCCATTTAGATTGCAAACTCAAGAGAAGACTCTGGAGTCAATAAAAGGAAGCTGCCACTGTGCCCCAAGGCCTGCTCTGTCCCAGCACTTGCTGTCTCCTCCCTGCTTGGGGAAGAAGTACAGATATGAGTGGCACAGTGAGGAGAGACAATTGCCACCGTGGGAAACACCAGGAGTAAAGAAAGAGAAAGAAAATCACAGGTGCTGCAGCCAGTCTCTCCCCATAGTCCAAACACTAGGGGAAGCCTGGACAAAAGGGAACATGTTTTCCTCCAAAAAACTAATTTGGCATACACAGCTGTGGGGCCACTGGAGATGCACATGCAGAAGGGACATCACCTAGGTCTGCAGCTTCTAGACTGAAATGTTTATGACAGTGGGATATTCAGTCTTCTAACCCCTGGTTAGAAGAACATTACAGCCTTGGGTAATAAATAGTCCCTTCTTGTTACCTCTGAGGAACGTGTTGAAACAGGGAAAAAAATTGGATATAAAAGCAACTTGTATCATGCCTGCAGTAGTCTTTGCACCATCCTCCATGGGAGAAAAGATTGAGTCCAAACAATTCTTGAAGTTTTTTTTCTGGCAAACAAAAAAAAAAAATCTCCTTTTTAGAGTACTTTAGTGTTACAGTGCATATTTCACAAAGAAGAACAGAAAATCCTTTGCTAGAAAGAAGCAGTTTGCTGTTAACAAATACAGTGCCTAGTGGAGCAGAGCAGCTCACAGAAAATCTCTGTGCTTTTCTTTTTCATTCAACAAGTCATACAGTGTCTCAGAGACAGTATCCACTGCTGTCATAGCTACTTCCACAGCTTTGAAAGAACTGTGCACAGCTGTCTGAACACTACAGTTAGTCCTTGGCATAACAGTGGCCATTCAGCTAACAGTGAAAATTTGGCCATTCAGCTAGCAAGGAAACCCCTTCTGAGCTTTTGTACAAAACATTAATATAGCAAATCACAGGAATAGCAGTGAAGTAATACTTCAACGCAGCTGTAGACAAAGCCACATCAACAGCCCAGGTCAAGGCTCTGTCTGTTTCACTCCCATACTGGTTCCAGATTGGTAGCAATATTTTCACTCAATCTAACTCTCTCTTGGAAGAAACATGCACACAGCTGACAGGTTAATTTTTCCATTGTCCTCTCCAGACAGACAGACAGGCAGTCTTGGGTGCCCTGTGTCCAGGACAGCTGCCTGTAATAATCTCATAAACCTCCACCCACAAAGGTTATCCTGTTTTATGGGCACAAAACAGAGCATGAAATCCAGAGGGCAGGAGTTGTCTGCCATGAAATGTGGATGTGCTAGTCCCAAGCAGGAGAGACACAAGTCTCAGCTTGAGATGCTGTTTCTTTCTGCAGACCACCTAGAGTGGTGGCAACATAGACAGCCCAAACATACACTCTACCAAAGCTACACTTTGAATTTACACTCATAATCTCATGTGTCTTGCCCATTCTTCTTCTGTCCGTGGCCATGCTTGACTAGGCTAAGGAAATACTTCCTGCACAGCCTCTACCTCCCTGAAGTAGCATGGAGGAAAGAGGGGATCTGGCACCCAGTTGTGGCCCTTTCCCCTCTGTTTCTCCCTCTCTCCCTTGTGCTCTCACCAGCATAAGCCAAAGCAGTACAGACATGCCTTGCACTTGAATCAGCTAGGTTTGGGGCCTGGGCAGAGTTATGGGAGCAAAATATTATGCTGAGGTAAAGGAGTGAAGGGAAACAGTGCAAGATCTCTGATTCAACATCTTCATAAAAAACTTGGACACAGGACCAGAAGGGATACTAAGCAAGTTTGCAGATAACCCAAAACTCAGAGAAGCTGTTGACTCCCTCAAAGGCAGAGAGGCCCTTCAAAGAGATCTTGACAAATCAGAGGAATGGACAATCACCAATCATATGAAACTCAACAGGGGGAAAGTGCCGGATTCTGCACCTGGGATGGGGTAACCCCAGATGTACAGGCAAACTAGGGAATAAGATGCTGGAAAGCAGTGCCATGGAAAGGGACCTGGGGGTCCTGGTTGATGACAAGCTGAATATGAGTCAGCAGTGCCCTGGTGGCCAGGAGGGCCAACCCTGTCCTGGGGGGCATCAGGCACAGCATCACCAGCCAGGTGAGGGAGGGGATTGTCCCACTCTGCTCTGCACTGGGGAGCCCTCACCTGGAATATTGCGGGCAGTTTTGGGTGCCACAATATAAGAAAAATATTAGTCTATTAGAGGGTGTCCAAAGGAGGGCAATGAAGATGGTGAAAGGGCCTTGAGGGGAATGTGTATGAGGAGTGGCTGAGGGCGCTTGGTCTGCTTATCCTGGAGAAGAGGAGAGTGAGGGGAGACCTCACTGCAGTTACAACTTCCTCGTGAGGTGAAGAGGAGGGGCAGGCACTGATCTCTGAGGTGATCAGTGACAGGACTGAAGGAATGGCCTGCAGTTGTGTCAGGGGAGGTTTAGGTTGGATCTTAGAAAAAGCTTCTTCCCCCAGAGGGTGGCTGGGCACTGGAACAGGCTCCCCAGGTAAGTGGTCAGAGCACCAAGCCTGACAGAGTTCAA
>JAWWTY010000088.1:28231609-28245463 GCA_035222235.1 Margarornis squamiger | reverse complement strand
TTCCCCCAGAGGGTGGCTGGGCACTGGAACAGGCTCCCCAGGTAAGTGGTCAGAGCACCAAGCCTGACAGAGTTCAAAAAGATTTGGACAATAGTCTTGAGCACATGGGGATGTTCCTTTGCAGGGCTAAGGATTGGACTCAATGATCCTTGCAGGTTCCTTTCAAATCAGAATATTCTGATTCTGTGATCTGCAAGTAGTCCCTTCTCTAGTGTTCAAGAGGATGGGTGCCCTGGGGGCTGTCAACAGAGAGGCAGCACCTTCACCTTGGGCCCCCAGCACAGCTATGCCAGGGCAGTTCTTTCTGCAGCACCAACACCATGCAGGTTGCCAGTGCTCCATCCTGCCCCACACTCACAGAGAGCAGTAAAGCAAGCCCTGAGATGAGCTGGGGGGTGCAGCATTGCCACCACATTCCTGTGTGATTCCTCCACTTTGGAGGATGCAATACCTGTATACCACTGTGGGGAAGAAGACAGACCCCAGTGAGGCCACTGAAAGTGCTGCATGACCCTGAGGGTTAAACAAGCCCACACTGCCCTGACAGGCCTCCCCAGGTGAACTTCAAGGTAGGTATTGCTCCTCTGCTAACTCCCCTTCCGTCTGGTGCGATTGTCAAGGTTCAAGGGTGACCTCTGGAGCAAGACTGAGACTCTACCACAGCCCTCAATTAAACCAGGTAGTAAAAACTAGCCTTCACTTCTGTTTTGAATTTGTTTTGTTTTAACCTCCAGAGACTGGGTCTTGTTATCCTGTCTGCCCCATTTACTGGAGAGCCTTCTGACATCACATCCCTGTCCCTGGCAGGTACTTACAGATTTGAATCAAGTCGTCCCCTGGCGTCCTGGGTGACAAGTCAAATAAATTGAACGTCCAACTCTTTCATTACAAAGGCAAGTTTTCTGGTCTTCTTGTTGTATTCATTCCTCTTCTCAGAGCCTCCTCCAAATTAGCAGCATGTTTCTGAGCTGCAGGCTCAGGCGTGGACACAGCATTTCTGCTGCAGTCACCCCAGCAGCAAGTGCAGACTGTTGCTACACTTCAATCCCAATGCTGCAATTTGTGCCCCAGCCTTGCTCTAGGGTACTTCTCTGTGCAAATAACCAGCATAGGCTCTGTCATACTGAATATCAGCTGCCTTCTTCGTTGGCAAGACCTTTGTTTGTCCAAATGGTTTGTCTGCACCCAGCTCAAATGGGTTCCAAGTTCTTTCATACAGTAGTGACCCATCTTAGTAATTATTTCCTGTTCCAATCCATGTTTATTACAACCTTTGTATTGTAATGTCCTTTATGTCCCTTGAAGCCTCTGTCCAATCCAGCATCACATTCCACAGTTATCTGGCTCTGTAAAGTGGACAGCAGGATCCCTTCTCTTCCTAGAAACAAGGGCAGACTTACCAGCAATGGGCAATGTGTTGGCACACAACCCAGGACATGTCAGCAATTTTTATCCCATTAGTTGTCAGTCTGAGAGAGGTTCCTAGGTGGATGTTACCAGCACACCCACATCATAGTTGGCTGAAATATGCCAAACCAGCCAGAAGAACCTCCTGAACAAGAAAGTTTGTCCAGGACAGAGTGGGACTTCAGGCCGCAGCTCTGCACCTTGTGTACAAAAAGCCAATAGCAAGGAAGGAGGGCATGGCCATGGCCTCACCACCACAGAAGAGCAGCACCACAGGTGGAATCCATGCTCCTGTCCCCTTGCTATGTCTGCTGTGCCAGGTTGCTGCTGTTCCCTGAGCAGTGACACAGCCCAGCAACTTCACATCATCACGTGAGTGCTGATGTATTCACAAGGAAATGGTATCAAATCACCCACCTCATTTTATGTTCCTGCATCAGGGCCAGTGTACGTTCCTTGAGCGCCTGGGACAACCAGGATATTACCAAGGTGGCAGATTGCTGGTCTCCAAACCTGTGTCATTCCTTTATCCAGCATTTATCTGTAGCAATATCACAATCACTGTTGTAAAGTTCAGGGTGGCTCCTTGCAGAGTGAGAAGAGAAAAAAGTGGATTAACATTCCCCCTCTGTGCCCACCTGCTGGGGGAAAAACCTTGAAGGTATTTCCAGCTGTTTGAGAGAGAATTTAAAGCTGAAAGGGTCTGTCCCAGCCCTGCCCCATAGCTGCATCCTGCCCAAAGGAACAGGAGGGTGCCTCCATCTGTTGTGAAAGTGAAACTGTGCTTGGAAACCTGACCCGAGTCATCAGGGAGAGTAAAATGAAGGACCATTCCACGATCACAAGTAGGCCTTTTTTTTCCTCATTATGTGTTTTCTCCAGGAGACCTATTTACTACAAATTTAAAGACTTTATTTAGCGCTAGTATGAGCCCAAAAAGCTCTGAGGCATTAGGGGCATGAATGGCACGGGGAAACATATTTTAGAAAAACAATTGTTTAGTGTCTTTTCATTTAGAAGATATCCTGACTACAAGTTCTACAGTAGTGTATTCAAACACCCTTTCAAGATCCATTTAATGTGGGCCAGATAAGGCATGAGCATAATGGGTTTCAGTTTGGTTTTACTTGATTTTACTGCCTTTCCAGTACTCATGTATTAACAAATGTTTGCTGTATGAACTATTCAAACTAGAAAAGTATTTTAACACTCATCAGAAGTTGTTTGGCTCCACTGCTACTCAAGACACTCTCAAAAACCTTCTATTCCCTTCGATAAACATGGAAGCACTGTTGCAGAGCACTGAACATGACACAAAGGAGCTTGAAGGCTGATGCAATTTTGTGTAAGGAGAAAACTGCAAGTGCAGAACTTACCCTTCATTTCTAACAGCATACTGCATAAGGAAGATAAATTAATTCAGTGCACTAGGGATCATCTTTTGGAACAAATGCAGATCAGACATACTTTGTTTTGGTTTTTGGAGGAAGAATCATGCAGAGTTATGAAATCGTGTGTTTGTGTGTGTGTGTGTGTGCTTGTGTGCACACGTGTGTGTGTGTGATGTGTGTGTGCACATGTGTATATGATGTGTGTTTGCACTGAACTCCTTGGCTAAGCAGCAACAACTTCTGTAATGAGGTGGACTTAGAAAGAGCTGTGGCAGCCCAAGGAGTGGACAGAAAAACTGTCCTTCAAGACTGAGCAGTCAGAGAGTTACACCTAAACTGATGGCTCCAAGCTCCAGGACAAGCAAAAAGGAAGAGCATACAATTTTTGTCATGCTGTGGCTTATGCCAAACTTTTTGCCATGAATGTCTGGTTTTTGGGAGGAGAATTAGCACTTTATGAACATACATTACAGAAAAAAGTCCAGAAATGGAGATGTATTACATGAACAGAGGAAGGTCCATCCTGGATACTGCAAGAAAAGCTTCAGGGATAGACCCTGTGACTTAGCAGGGAAAATGGGCACCAGTTTTATCATCCCTCAGGTTGGTCTCACCCTACAGTACTTCCTTCTTTTCAGAATAGCTCCCAGAAGCTTGCAAAAAGACAGTTGCACACTGCTGCTGCTCCAGCCTGTAAGACAACTATCCCGTGCCTACTTTCAATACTGCTCCACGACATCTTACCATACTGGTCTGATGTGGGGGTCCCTCCTACTCCCACCATTCTCTCTGCACCATGACTTCAACCTGGGGTGAAGCAGAAAAGCAGTGACAGGCTGCTCTGGCTGCTGCTTACCCTGTCAGCATCACTGTCCAGCTTTCCACAGGGTCATGCATTTGCCAGCTCCTCATGATTGCATGCTGAAAAAGCATGTTAAAGATTGAAGGTATTATTGCAGTCACTAGCTGGAGCTCCTGTCCCAGAACAGCTGGAGATCCCAAAGCTCCCTGGGGTTTTCAGAAAAGAAAATATTAATGCTTCCAAAATCACAAGGCTGCCAAGGAGCAGCAGGGTGGCAAAAGTTATACCAAATAGAAGAGCAGCCCTCTGCATTCCCATCCAATATCACATGGCTTTCTCTAGCACACACCCTTCCATTCAAAATGAAGACATGGCAAAGGATTATTCTCTCTGTTATGGCAGCAGTGGTAATTTTCGCATTGAAAAGAAATTTTCCTCCAATGTACAAAAAGAGACACAATAAAACCAGCTATATAATAACAAATGACAACATTACTTTCTTTAAATTGGCTGAAATTAGTAGCTTCATGAAGTTCTCACATCACAGAAAATTACCCTTAGAGTGAATAGTTTTTAAATCTGCTATGTATGGATATTAATAATGCTATAGCAATGGTCTGAGAGAGTGCACACAGAAAGACTAAATCCTAATTCAGAACACATGTTGCCAGCTCTCTACATTTCTTACTCTATATCTTTCAACTGCAGAAGTCACATTATGATCACTTCCAACTCTACGTATCTTATTTTGGAAATAATCACTTCAAAATATGTTAATGCTTTAAGCATCCCACACAGAACTGGTTGCTCTGAGTTCTCCATTATTCTTTCAGCATAGTGAATGCACACTTAATATTTCCTAATAGGTACTAAGAAGCTCAAGGGAGAAAAGGCTTCTAAAATAACTCATGCTATTTTAAGAGGATCCAATTTAAACAAGTGCCAGCTAAAATATTTCTGGATTGAAAAGTTTTCTATAGTAACTTGCAAGTGCAAAATCAGTCACCAGGACAGTTCTAGCAGCTATCTCTTTTGTCACAGACCTATACTTCTGTCCAGTTAAAAATTTCTAGTTTGAAAATAGAAAGGTATAGGATGCACACTGATTTTACCTAAACATTTAAAATACATATTCATGTTTCTAAAACACAGCTTACAGGTAAGGTCAAAGGATAAATTTATGCAGGAGTTAGTACAACAGCAGCTGCTGGAGGAAATGGATCTATAGCGTCTGAACATAGGATTGATGGTCAGATTCCTGCCAGTACAGGTTCAGGCCCGTTGTGGTCAAACACAGCCTCTTACATGGATCTCACAGGTCTTGTATTGCAGCATGCCCAACAAGTGCATTTGCAAGATCAAGACAGGAAGACTCAATGCACCTACTCTATTTTTCATCCTGGCGCCTCCTTTCAATTCTCACTGCAAACAAAGCAAAAGCTATGTTGTAGTGTAAAAGGAGAAATAGCGACCTGGACATAAAAAGAAGGTGAAAACTTGATGTCAGGCATATAAATCTATTGGAGAGTTTTGTTGTTTTGTTACCAAAT
Organism: Margarornis squamiger; assembly: GCA_035222235.1. Taxonomy (NCBI): domain Eukaryota; kingdom Metazoa; phylum Chordata; class Aves; order Passeriformes; family Furnariidae; genus Margarornis; species Margarornis squamiger. Next base: position 28,240,313 of record JAWWTY010000088.1, on the reverse strand, counting down.
GGTTTCTATTCAAGTCTTTGGGAAATGTCATAGTCTCTGCCCACCTGAAAGTCAGCCTGCAGATCTCAGCCTCCCTGTGAGATTTTAAGCATCTGCCTTTCAGCAAGTAGTTTCCAGGCTCCAAGCTCTTGTCACAGCCTCCTGTTACTCCAGTTGCCCTTACTGTATCCACCCAAGTCAAAGAATCTGTTAAAAAAAGGTATGGACATCAAGATATGAAAGATATGAATCATGTGCTTAGATGCTCAGGTAGGCAGGGAAACATGACATATCCCCTTCAAGATATGCTGCTGCTGTGACACTCCTACCCCCACAGCCAGGGGAAAGGCAGGCCCTCCACAGTGCATCTGGGTCTCTGAACACAAGCTTATGCTTCTGCTCTGAACAGCGTGAGGGACAGCTCCCCTCACACAGCAGCTCACGATGTCCCTGCACCACTCCCCAAACTCCACTGCCCCTTTTTCATAGCTCATTCTTTCTGTTTAGCTGCTTTACTCCCAACACCGAAGACTGGTCTCCCTGGGGCAGAGAATGAATTCTACAAGTGAAAGCAGTATCTAGAATTGCTTGTGTCAAGAAGCAAGCAGGTAAAAACATCTGCTTTAGTTCCAAAGAAGTGGCTGCCAAGCAGTGACAGCCCCTTCCTGGAGAGGTCGAGACTGGACAGGTATCTAGCACAACATTAGCTGCCATACAGCAGAGCTGAGCACACAGGAAGCTTTGAAAGTCTGCACCCTAGAAACTCAATAAGATCAATTCCACTGAGGATGAAGGAGCCAAGGCAGAGCACCAAATAGCACCCACAAACATCACTTCTTCCTCCAGCTCAGCTGGACAGACAGAGCGCAAGCCATCAGGAAAGTTCACAACATTGTTGCTTAAAAAAGCAGTTAATCCCCAAAGGCCACAACTCAACAGAAAGCTGCCTGAGGAAAAACATTCAACAGCCTGCAAATCCCAAATTAATTCATTTTGATTGCTGCTGCCAAATTATCTGAAGTGGATTAATGGCAGCAGATAGCAGACAACCAAACATAAAGGCTATTTCTCAGCTTGATTTTTGGTTCCCCAGAAGACATCACAGCACAGACTCTATGCAGGGAGTTCCAGATGCTCAGTCCCTGAAGCAGCCTTTGTTAGACTGGGGGCTAGGGGCTGGGGCCGTGGTTCCACAATGTGTGTGGACATGCATCTCCTTTCAAGGACATGTTGAAAATCCACTGAAATTGTGGAGACCCAGGGCTGAGTTTTACACCTTGCCTCAGCAGACGGTGCAGCTGCTCAGCTTCATACAGTTGCAGTGCCACTGTCTTGGCCTAAGCATTGAAACCTAACCTCATCCATCCACATCTATAGTCTGGCCTTCTCACCAGGGATCTCAGATGTTCCCATGATCTGCCTGCCATGTTCAAGCTGAATTGTTCAGTGCTGTGTGATTTCAGAAGCAACAGAAGCACTCCAGGCAGTGCTATTGCCCAACATCGTGGATATGGGGCTTCTGTCTTCCTTTACAACTCAACTTCACACCCTGAAAAAAAAAAGTCTCTCAAACACACCCAGAAAAACAGTGATGACTTTCTGTAGAGCAGAAGATAGCCACAGAAATTAAGAGCTCCCTGTCTTCCATTTCAGTTGGGAGTCTCATCTTTTGGCACACCTTGGCTCCTTGAAGCATGCTCACCTATCAGCACCTCATCAACTGACCTCTTTTGTTGGCTGCACCCCAGAGAGTAGAATGCCCAGAAGCCTGCTCCCCATTAAATTGGACAATGGAGATCCATGCACACCTTCAGGTAACTGTTCTTGACAGTCCACAAGCCCCTTGAATCTCTGTTGCTTTTCTTTAAGGTTTTTCATCTGGGCAATATATAACCCTGCTCACTGCACACAGATGAAGAAATATTTTTGCCTTTTCTTCACCTCTTTGAGGTCTGGAAAACATTCAGGGTTCAGGTCAGTAAAACTCTCAAGCAGTTGGAAGGAACCATTGAAATGTTGCTTCTCACACACCAGAGGAGCAGCCACACCAGAGAAATCATTCCTGTGTAGAGGCTTACATGAACATGGACATTCACAAGTCTGGATGGGACTGCTGAGCCCTATCTCAAAGGATGGCAGTCTCAAAGAGCACCAGTCAAAAGCTTCCCACAGAGCTACAGGAATCGCCAAGCCCTTTTCTCCTGTACATGAAATGGGAATGAGATGTTTCCAGGGCTTTGCCCAGCCATCTGCAGAGTATCTTCTTCCATAAGCCCTTGCAGATGGTCACATCAGGATATGTCATTAGTTGGGATTTCTGGAAGGTGGCAGATGTTTTTCTTTGGCTTCCCACCCTGCCTCTTATCACTGATATTTCCCTCACAGGCATATCTTTTGTGTACACGTGCATACAAGAAGAACTTGACTGATTTTTGCCTTAGCTAATAAAATTTTTTCTCCCCCTGCAAGCCTCGACTCATTCCTCTCAGCCACATGACAAAAATCATGTCCTTTCTAGATCTGACCTGCAGAAACTGTCTTTGTGCACACAGACATCTTGCCTTGATGCCTGCAGGTTACACTGCAAACTACGCCGAGGGCAGTGCTCCTTGTTTTCCCATACAGTTCTTCAGCTTGCGTAAGTCATGTAAATATTCATAACATGCAGAGGAAGACAGCTCCCTAACTGGTGGGGAGACACCTCAACTCCAGTGGACACTCAGCTGCTTCATACAAAGGAAAAGAGAGTCACCAAAGAGGGGTGTATTAGATTTGCATGGGCAGGTTTTGGTAGCAGGGATGGCTTCTTGTGTGAAGCTGCCAGAAGCTTCCTCTATGTCCAACAGAGCCAGTGCCAGCCAGCTCTGGGTTGGATCTGCTGCTGGCCAAGGCTGGCCCAATCAGAAATGATAATAACGCCTTTGTGATAACATATTTAAGAAGGGGGGGGAAAATATTGTTGAGCAGATGCAATTGTGGCCAGAGAAGAGTGGAGTGAGAATATGTGAGAGGAACAACGCTGCACATGCCGAGGTCAGTGGAGAAGGAGGGGCAGAAGGTGCTCCAGGCACTGGAGCTGGGATTCCCCTGCAGACCATGGAGGACCACAGGGATACAGAAATTCACCTGTAGCCCATGGAGGAGCCCACACCTGAGCGGGTGGATGCCCAAAAGAGGCTGTGATCCTGTGGAGGCTGTGATGGAGCAGGGTCCTGTCAGGGACCTGCTGACCTGTGGGGAAATGAGCTCATGCTGGAGCAGATTTCCTGGTAGGACCTGTGGCTCTGTGGGGGACCTACGCTGGAGCAGCTGGTGCCTGAAGGACTCCTCTCTCTGAACAGCAGCAGGAGAAATGTGTGATGAACTGACTCTAACCCCCATGCCTGTCTCCCTGTGCCACTGTGGGGGAGGAGGTAGAGCCCAAGGAGGAGGGAGGAGGGAGGAAAGAGGAGAAGGTGGTTTTTAAGACTTATTTTCCTTCTCATTATCCTGCTCTGACTCTGTTGGCAATAAATTCAATATCCCCAAGTTGAGTCAGTTTTGCCTATGAGGGTATTCAGTGAGTGATCCCCTCCCTGTTCTTATCTCAACTCATGAACCTTTTGTTGTATCATATCTCCTCTGTCCACTTGTGGAGGTGAGTGATGGAGTGGCTTTGGTGGGTGCCTGCCAGCCAGAGTCTACTCACTACAAGGGTAAAAACACATACTAATATACCTGAATAAGTGCTCCTGACTGCTTAGACCTGGAGGGACTCAGACAACTGTCCCCTCATCTTGTCCATGGTGAATAATCAGAAAAGATAATGGAGAAAAGAGCTGCCACTGCCACTTTTCAGCCCCATTTTGTGACTGATCTCCAAGTTTTCCACTTCTCCTCAAAACCATAAAATCAATGTTGAGTATTCAGCCTTGTCTGGGAACACTGAGCATGGGTAGAAGCTCATTTTCCTGTGAATACATTATTCAGACACAGCAGAAGAAAGGATAGGCTAATTCTTCCCTTTTTGCCCTCCTCATGCCTCCTCTTTGCAGGACCAGAGCCTGGACCAGCTATGGTTTCCAGGCCATAGCATGCTGCTGGCCTCATCAGTTACCAGACCCTAATACTTGAGCTTTTGTAAGTGTTGTCTCATGTGATAGACAGCAGTTAAGAAGAAGCATGCACAGGAGGATGAGTTTGATCTCTGTAATTTCATTGCCAAATGAATTTAATTTGTCATTTGATGGAAGAGAATCCCAGATACTCCCCCCCCATTCCATGTGTCTACATACCAACAAGGCAGTAATTGCCCTATGGAGGTAGAGGCACAACACTACCATCTAAAAGAACTTTTCCCCCTCTTGAAGCCTAGTTTGATTTCTTTCAACATAGCTATGTGAAATGAGCAGATGAACAAACACATACACTGACAGGCATGCATAAAGTTGTGTGATGCACCTTTACAGAGGCACACAATAGTGGTGTTCCTACAACCTGGCTTATGTGCAGCTGAGTGATGCAAAGACTCAGCAGCTGCAGCAGTTGTAGCAAGAGAGAGTAGAAGTTGCCTGAAAGCTAGAACTGATGTCACAGAAATAAGCAAAACAAGCAAATACAGATGCTGTCTTCCATTTGGAGTGGTCTTACATCTTCCTTTAAGAGGCTGTGCTCAGAAAACAAGGGATTTACAGATGTATGACCTGTTTGCAGATGGCCGTGTTTTAATTTCATCAGTAAAACCTCCATCTTTACAGGAAAGAAATTTCCATCAACTTTCTAGAGTTTTGCTTGGCCCTTCTTAAAACAAGTTTCCCTCCTTCATTCTCAAGCTGTGGAAAGACTTTTCTTCAGATATTACCTTCAGGGAGCAATCACCTCTTTGAAGCAGGAGCCATAAAATTAATGTTTTGTGAAACATTCATGCATGAGTAAGGAAATTGCTCTGTACTATCAACTCTAACAATGCTCGGGGTGTAACATCTATGGATATTTGTACATTACATTTACAGCTTTCTCACCGTCTTCCTGCTTTTCATAGAATGGTTTGGTTTGAAAGTGATCTTTAAAAACCCACCTGCCTGCAGTGAGCAGGGACATCTTCAAATCCAACATGTCACTCAGAGCCCTGTCCAGCCTGGCCTTGAATGTTTCCAGGGCTGGGACATCCACCACCTCTCTGGGCAACCTGTGCCAGTGTTTCATTACCCTCATCATGAAACATTTCTTCCTTATATCTAGTCCAAGTCTCATAGAATGGTTTGAGTTGGAAGGGACATTAAAGATCATCTCATTCCAATCCCACTGCCATGGGCAGCGACACCTTTCACTAGACTAAGTTGCTCAGAGTTCCATCCAGCCTGGTCTTGAATGCTTCCAGGGGTGGGGCATCCACAGCTTCTCTGGGCAACCTGTTCCAATGCTTTACCACTCTCACAGTAAAAAATTTTTTCCTAATTCTAAACCTACACCCCCTTTTAGTCTAAAACCATTACCCCTTATCCTATTGCTGTAGGTCCTACTGAAGTGCTTGTTGCCATCTTTCTATAAACTCCATTTAAGTACTGAGAGGCTTCTATAAGGTCTTCTCAAAGCCTTTTCTTCTCCAGGCTGAAAACCCCCTACTCTCTCAGCCTGTCCTCATAGGAGATTTGTTACAGCCCTCTGATCATTTTTGTGGCTCTTCTCTGGATCCACTAGGCAGATCTGCTTAGGTCTATGTCTTTCTGGCACCATCTTTCTGCCTCTACTCCATGAAGACACATCGCTCTGAACACATCTGAAGCTGTGAGGGTGATTGTGACAGGATCCCATGAAGTGCTGACTAGTCAGCAAACAAGGCTAAAGATTAATAGGCAGCACAAACCACTATGGATTATAAGGTATCAGCATCCTAATATTGTAATGTGGGATGCTGTTCATGATAAATCGTCCGAGGTAGAAAAGTATGAATGTTCCACAAATGGAGAGGGAGTGTGCTCAGTGAAAGCAGGCAGTTTGAACTGGCAACTCTTATAAGTGAAACTGGTCTTCAAACTATACTGATTTTCCAGCACTTGTCATTTTGTCCAGCCTATGTTTTCACACCCTCCTTTGTTTTCTTTGCATTTCAATTCAGGAGTAGAGTGAACTGAAGCTAGTCACAAGCTCTTCTAAAAACACCTTGAAAACAGATTTCCATCTAGCTTTTTCATGTTACCCCCAATAAGTTGAAAGATCACTGCCTGACACTGGATTCACACATTTCATTCGTCCTCTTTTTCCTCTGTTCATTTGTCTTCCTGGTGTTTTCTATGTCCCATCTGGCTTCTTCAGTCTGATTCCAAACACTCCATTCATAGTGCTCTTCTCCTGCCCGCACCTGTTCTCATCAGTCCTTCTCCCCTCCTGCCAAGCCCCTCCCTCCAATGACCAGCGCTGCTCAGGGACAAGAGGCAGCGTGCTTCACCTGCTATCCATCTGCTAAATGCAGACCCCAGCCTTGAACACAAGAGTAGCTGGATGTCTGTCTCATCCCTTCAGAGGGCTTTCTCCACATTTTCAGGAGCATTTTCGGGATCTGGATCTTTTATTCTCAGACACTTGAGTCAGAGAATGCATCATTCTCTTTGCACGATCAACAGCACTTAAGGCAATTACACTCAGAAAATAATACTCAATATGCATATGCCTACATAAAAGCAGCATGACACTGAGAATTCAAATGCAGAATTAAAACTGATTTGGCCTTTATTTTCTAAGAGTACTTAAGACATCTTAAGCAATACAGCATCAGGCAAACAAAAGACTTCAACGATAGCAACTGGAAATTATTTGAAAGTTAGGGCTTGCTTGGCTGTGTGAGGAAAACTCTCCTGATTTCAGTGGGAATGGAGCAAGGATACTAAACAGTAAAATAAAAAAGCCCATTCCAGAGAAATAGTATGTTCAGAGAGGGTTTTTTGGTGATGTCTCCTGTAAAAATGCAGGAAAATCTAACTGGTCTGATGAAAAGAATCCAGCAATTTGATTCAAGCATCTAACAGCAGGTGAAACATTTTCAGAGAAGTTACACTTGCTCTGTATTCCACTAAGATATTTTCAAACTATCACATACCAAAACACAGACTAATTGTAGTCTTTGTATCAAAGATGAAGACTGCCCAGTCTTTGAGCTTTGGTTTCATCTAATCTATGTTCACTGCACTCCTCATGCAAATGAGCACATTTGTTACAAATGGAGTAAAATCACCTTGCTAATCATCTGATACTTTATCATCTGAGTTTCAGGCTTTAAGTGTTTTGTTTGTGCACACCTATGTTGTAGTTATAGTTAATTGGGAAGGATTTTTATTGAATTTTCTCATACCACTGTGTAATTCGGAACATGGGGGCCTACCCCCTTGATTGGGAAAGACTCTTCGCATCATCTCAGGACCGACAGAGTGCTGCTGCCCCCTGGCCCGGGCCCACCTGGCCCCAGCACCACGCCGGATCAGTCCCAGCCCCGCCACTGGCGCCCCGTGCCTTCCTGCGCTGGAGCCCGCACATCACCTCGGTGGCACAGGGCTTTTCTTCAGATGAAATACCCTTCCAGGCGGTGTTTGAACCTACGGGGGAGGGGAGTATCTAGGGAATGTTTTTCTGCTATTGTAGATTCCTTGTTTCCTTCTGGTTTTAGCAAAATTGCTATTTTTTTCCTTCTTCATTCGGAGTCCTCAGAATTTTTACCTTGTCTATAGTGGGGAGAGGGAAATAAAAAAAAAAATAAAGAAAAAAAAAATATGGAGGGTTCATCTCATTAGAGGTCTTACCTCCTGAACATACTGTTATTAAACCAAGACAACCTGTCTGATGGCTGTTGCACAGCACATGTTGTACTTTTGGTACCATGTTTGCTGGGCAAAATTCAGTCTAGGGCAAGTGAGCAGGCTCTAACAAGTGTTTTCTTGTCAGAAAGACAGACCTCTAACTGTGTGTCACTGCTGATCTGCAAGCTAGGAGAGTATTGTATGTCCCTTCTGGTAGCAGACAGCTCCTGGTCATGTCCCCACAACACTTTTGTGAAGGGTAAAAGGCTTTCACTCCCAACATCTAGTCCAAGTCCCAGACGGGCTGTGTGATGCTCCTGGCTCCATTTCTGTTGAGATGGGAATCCAGTGCAGGCAGTGTCACATACAGATGCAGCAGTGTGGAGGAAGGATGGAAAAGGGTGACTCATTTCTATCCTGCACTTGTACTCAGGAACCAAAACAGGCAGCAGCTGTCCAGACTCCATCACAAGGATGCTAAGCAAAGCTGCAGGTGTTGACCATGGCCTGAGATAAGCAGCCTTCATCAAAAGTCTAGTAAAATTCTGCTACTGAGGCACATTTGCCAGATGACACCCTCTCTAGAGTAAGAAGAAACTTGTAGTAGCTTTTTCACTGTGCATTTAAAGACCAGAGGAACTAGCAAAGCCAGGTTTCAACATCTATTCTTTGGCCAAAGCCTACATAAATGGACTGGTCAGGCAGCTGCTGTTACGTGGATTGACACTAGCTAAGTCCTGACTGCTTGGTATTTGCAGAATTGTTGCCTGAAATTCTAGGGAAAAACTTTGCAGGACAATATGGTCTAGATAAGGTAGAGAGGAGTTCTTTACATACAGGGTTTTAGGAGTACAAAGTATAGAAAGCACACAGAGAGATATGCACCCTTCCCTCAATACTGTCCTCATGTTCCTTAAGCAGGACTTGAGGTTCTTCATGGCTCGCCAAGGGGGCAA
>JAWWTY010000088.1:28194338-28229774 GCA_035222235.1 Margarornis squamiger | reverse complement strand
CACCTCCAGCATGGCTTTTGTGGAGAAACTAGGCTTTCAGTGCCACTGATAGAAGTCCTTAACAGTGATATGCAGGGTGAGTTCATGTGCAGCCAAAATGCCAGAGGCTGCTCACCCACTCTTAAGTTGCTTGCTGCTCTGGGCTGTTGACTCCAGTTAAGAGAGCTGCACTAGTCACCTTAGTCCCTTAAATATTTCTTCGAAACAAAAAGCCACCCACAATAAAAACAAATATTGCCTCGAAACTTCCCTTCTGTCTGGATGCCTCTGTGAGTGTACAGCCAAGTGCGGGAAGTACATGCAGGGAACAAGGTGAAATTGGAACCAGTGGATCTTTTAAATACCAGTTTTAGAGAATAAGCTTTTGATTTCCATGTCCCTAGGTATGATGTAGCAGTATGTTTTCTTTAATTTGATCTTATGCCCAGTGACCCAAAGGATCTATGGACTAAGCCTGCTCAACAGCTGCTGCACACAAACAGGGCAAACTAACTTGTGCCAAACCAGTAAGCCTGAGCAGCTGCAGACACTACACTGCTCTCCACAGGCTTGGTTATTTGAGGAACCACCCCATACAAACCAGGTAGGGCTATTTTGACCTACTGGGAAATTCTACAGCCTCCAAAAACATCACTCTTCAAGCAGCTTTCTTTTTTTTTTTTTTACTTTTTTTTTTTTTTTTTTTTTTTTTTTTTTTTTTTGTTGATTGCTTTTTTGTTTGTTTTTTAATCAGGAAAAGTTGAACACCAGTCTTCCTATCTCACCAGAGATAACCAGCCCTCAGGGTAAGAGCAGCAGGGTGTTTTGAGTGTTTTGGACCTCTTGTCTTCCTGCTGGTGACCAATACACCCACCATGTAGTACTGGCTGCACATTTGCTGTGTGATCTGTGTTGTAACATGTTCAGCATCACCAGTGGTCTTTGCAACAGACCTCACCCAATATAACACACTGCAGTGGTAAAATAAGAGGCCTAAAAAACGGACAGGTGATGACAGTTTTTCCATGTATAGTTCATCTTGAGACTAAGCATTATGCTTAAGCCCATCCCTAGTGATTGGCACCCTTTATTCTTCAGATGACAGTAATGTCACACAAAACCATTGTGCTTTGACCTACAGACTGAACTTGAGTTACACCTTAATGTAATATCATGCTGAAAATTTGTCCTCAGTACCCTGCAAGTGGGGAGGACAATGGTGTTACCCTGAGCAGGGAAGACAGATATTGAAGGAACAGGGCTATTCCTCATAGCAACTCAAGTTTTTTATCAGATGTTGAGAGAGAACAAGTCCTTTGGGATGAGCCTATGATCCCCATCAGGCAAAATGCAGGAATTAATGTCCACAGGCCTATTTCTCAATCTCAAAACAGAAAAACAACTTCAGAAAGTAATTTTTGTGTGTCCTACCAAATGTACCCAGCCTGGGCCAGCAGAAATCACAGCAAGACCAGACCTCTCACTTCAGGCCTGATAGACAAGCTGAACATTTTGGGGAACCATCTGAATTGTAACAGAGGCAATGGCAGAATGGGACACCTTTGATCATCAAATCTGAGAATCCTCAGGGTATGGAGGCACTGAAGGGCTAAGGGCAGATGGCACTAAACCTCTCCTACCACCGATGACACTTCTTGTATCACAGGTGTTGCATCTAAGGTGTATGTAGTATGGCTACATAAAATAAAACCAAAATTAACAAGTTTTCAGCTGTGATGCTTATCTCTTAAAAAAAAAAAAAAAAAACAAAAAACCACAAAACCAAACAAAACAAAACAACAAACCATGACACAGTTGTTTTATTTTCTGTTGCTTAATTTTTTTATTATTTTATTATAAAATCCATGACAAAGCTCTTTCACTTCAGGAAGTAACCTTTGAAACGGTCAGTTGAAATGGCGGAGAAAACTTCCAACACAACAAAACCACAGAATCCTTGAAAAATGTTGCTTGGATGACCCCTCAAGAGCTCAGACAGTACAACTTCCAGCCCACAGCAAGGGCAGCTAAACAAGCTTGCTCCAATGCTGGAAGATCTCACAGGGTGGAGGTCTGGGCCCCACCCAGGTGAGAAAAGGGTTCTCAGATCTGCCGGCAATGTCCTGTACTGCGGCTTGGACCTGTTGTCTTTGTGGCTCTCCCTTTGCCCTTCTGCCCTTCATTATCTCCATGCCCCTGCTCCTGGGAGCTGACTGCAGCCACAAGGTCTCTGACGCTTCCTTACCCCCGGGCTGAAACAAGTTACAAATCACTGAGAACTTCAGTGATTAAAGTATGTTCATGATTAAACAAAGGTCTGGAGAGGGTTGGATGGGCAAGAACATGCTGATTGTTCAATCAGCAATTTACAGTCATTTATTTAGATGACAATCTAATCATTCACTAAGCAATTGGACAATTGCCCCTGGTGTGAAGCCCACCAGGATTAGTCAACCAAAGAAACTCCTCCCACTGAAGACCTGGCAGACTGAAGGAGCCTGAAGGACTCATTATGGGATCCACAGGGAAAAGAAATTCAGGATTCTGTAAAACTTATGACATGTTTTTACGTGGATTGATGGAACATATAAGTCATTATATAATACTGAGGAAAAGGACCAAAGGAAGGGGAAAAAATAAGGATCAAGATGGCTCAGGAAGGAATAAACATGGGAAAGCAGAGAAATATGTGGGTAAAAAGGGCTTCTGTTTATATGAACAGTGAGTGTTATTCCCTGTGGGAGTTCTTCACTTCATCATTACTGTGTGCCACATCCTCTCAGTAAATCTTACTTCTTTGTGAGTGCATGCTCTGCTCTTGGTAGGTACATGTGAACACCAATGAACTTCAAGCTGGACTCACCAGTAAAATAGTCTGAATATCAGCACCAGGAGCACAGCTGGAAAGCTCTGGGGTTCCCTTCTCTGGGTGCCAGCTGCAGGGCAGCCACTGGGATTTGGGACAGATGTTGGACAAACAATCTGTGCAAACACATGTGTGTGTGTGTGTGTGTGTGTGTGTGTGTGTTTTCCTTGAATACTCACCAGCTGGGGAACAAGACCACACTGTCAGGGCTGCTCACAGTCTCCCTTGCTGCCCAGTGGGTCTCCAGAGCCGTTCACCATCCCACAGGCCCCATCCTGCATCACTACCAGGCAGGGCTATTTGCATAGGATGTACTGCAGGTTGTCAGCAGACGATTTCTCCGATGAGCTGAGGTCCCTCCATGGGGTGGTCCTCCACCCAACATATGCACCACTCTTCCAATTTGGTAGCATTTCCAGATTTGCTCTGGTCTCGCCATCCCCTCATCCAGCTTAAGAAAGCTCTTAAACTGCCTTGCCCTAGCACTGCACCACTGCTTATCAGCCACCCATGGAACCTCAATCAACTGAAGACAACCCTTAGAGCTCAGAAATCCTGTCCACTGATCCATAGCTCAACACACGGTCACCAAGTACGTGATGCTGAAGGCCTTGCTAAAGCTGTCCAGCATCCAGTTGTCTTCCCTTCTCCACAGCCTATTGTCTCTTGAGAAATTAGGTCAGGTGTAAGTTGTCCCACTAAGTCCCTATTAGCCATTTTCCCTCCATCTAGCTCTTGGGAAACAGTCTCCCTTTACATTATCTCCATGGGGACTGAGGAGAGGCTGGCCAGACATTTTCGAGATGTTATACATTTCTGTTAGTCCAACGCTAGCCTCATAAATATCTCCTCATCACAGCCTTTCACAGCTGGGAGCATGAGAAGCCTATGATCACAGCAGCCAGCTCCTTCTCCTGCCCCACTGACCAGTCAGGCCATAGCTTCCTTCACTACCTTCTGCTGCTGAACCACTCTTGGTTCTTCAGAGGAAGGGCTTCATGGTTATTTGCAACTGTGCAGTTGTGGAACTCAATCTTGTTTAGCTTGCAAATGCCTTATGTGAGGAATTCCCAAAACCCCTTACAGACAGCACCACACAGGAGCAGCAGCCTAGCACACATGCCCTGCCTGTTGGAAGGGCTGGGGCACACACTGTGGATCTTCTGCTGGCTTATGAAGAGCCAAGGGAAAGCAAGGCTTTTTTCCTAGAGAGCAGATACATAGTATCTGAAATATGAATAGACTTATTTTTTTTTTCTTAAACCTGAATTCATTTACAAGAATGAAGCTCAAGCTGAGAACTTCAGTGCCAGTAAGCTGTGCTGACCGATGGTGACCTAGTGAAATCTAGTAAAGGAAGCTATAGAACCATGCAACTGGCTGAACCTGGCTCTGGCCAGCAGCAAAGGTGCTGAGTAGAATAATTTAACATGTCAAAACTTTCTCCAAACAGAGAAAACATTCCTGAAGGTATTTAAGGAGGCATCTGTGCCTACGCAAAAGGTATGACCAAGGAAGCCGCAGCCCAGGCTGATCCCACACTGGAAGAGCGACTACAGATGACTTGGACAGAAAAAACAGGTATGGCAAAAAACATCCCATGTAGCATTCCTGTTTCCCATAGCACTTGTCTTCTTGACTGAGGAGTTGACATGCTCAACATGCTACGGGGATAGGATGAGAAGAGAGATAGAACAATTCACTAGTGAGATAAGAATTTGTGTTCAGGCATTTGCATTCCCTGTACATTCAGATCAAATGCCAGAACTTTATGTTGATTTAAAATAAAATTATTTTTACATAATTCCCCAGTTAAAGTCTATTTGCCTGTGGCAAGAACCAACTCATTCCTTCACTGCCTCAGCTTTGCATTGCTATAGCCCATAAGCTGATGAAGCTAAAATACTATTTCATTTGCCTATACCCAAAGGGAAAGGGTGAAAAAGAATAAAACTGGAAATTCTTAAGTTTAAAGTACCATGTTTCATTCATGTATCACTTAAAATCATTAATTCAAATCGTTAACTTCAGAGAGAGATGCAGTGTCTTCTTCCTTCCTTCCTTTCCTGGTCTTGAAGACCTAAGTAACACAGTTTTCCCAAGCCATTTTTTTTTATCTTAGATTCAATTTGGACATCTTTCAACTTCAAAGGAGAAATTATTTTTAAACTAAGTAATCTGAAGAACTGCAACCTTAATTCACACACAATAGTTTAGATTCCACTATTTGATAAAATGTCCAAGAGAGATAATAGAAGCAAAAAAATGTCAGAAGGAAGGAAGGAAAAAAAGATCTTGTTAAATGTCATCCCACACTGGTTTAGGATACCAGAAGCAACTTCCCTTCCACCCTTTCAATCCCTTAATTAGCACTCTTCCTTTCTGTGTCAAATATCTTAAAAACATATTTTACATGAGTGTTAGGGAGGATTGCTTAGGAATTAACCAAAGCAGAGAGTATGCTCATAATGCCCACAGGGTTGCTCACCAATAGGTAACCAGAAAAATATTGAGAATGATAAAAATGGTAAATTTGTGCCACATTCACACCATAATTTGCAGTGAAAAGTGATTTATTAAAAGTAATTCATTTTAATCTTCCATCAGTTCACAGTGAATGGAAATATGTTGCAAGCATACTGAAAATTTTGGTTATTTTATAGTCGAAAAAAATGTCATTATTAGTGATCAAGATGGCTTGTTATCAATGTATAAAAACTAAAGGCTTATATTTTGAGATTTGCTTTATCTGAAATATGAGATGCAAAGTGTATCAGTGAGCCTAACAAATGGGTTGCCAGCTATATAGGTCTTGAAGTTTTCTTTTTCCAGATTTATAACAAAAGTTAAAGTCCTCTGTATGCTTGTCCTCTGTTATACCTCTAATACATTTAGAAAAAATCCTATTAGCTACTAACATGGACAAAAATATGAGACCAAAAAACCCACATAAGCAATATTAATAGTCAGTATAGTCATCGACATGTATCTTCTTGAGAGAAGCAAGGAAAACAACATTGTCAGGAATTAATTACAGCACATTCAAGTGAGATGGCTAGACAGGTCACTGGGGGAAGGTGATGCAAACTGCAAACACACCTTCTCTTCTGCTTGTAACTTAGCCCACTAAACTATTTTCCTATTCATTGCTCACAACTCTCAACCCTTGTGGAGAAAACATGACCAATGTTCACTGTGGCTGCACCAATATAACATTTATACATTGATAAGAAGAAACACAACATTTTAGCAGTGAATGGACTCCACGGAAGGTTCATTACTTTGTTGGATCATAACCGTTTTTTATTCAGTGCCTGAAGTGCAGATCGAAATCCATTACAGATAATGACTGCACTCATTTTACAAAGAAAATGCTGCCTTTAAATTCTTGCTGCCTATGCAAAACAAACAAAATCTCTTACCTGGGATATCTGTAGAATAATAATTTAGTAATAATTTCAATGCATCCACTAGAAACATAACAAACACAAGAAATCCCCCTGAGGCTAACGGATACAAGATCCTGTGAACAGCACCAAGAAATCCTGAATATTTTTAGGATTATGTAGTCTAAGAAGGTAAAAAAATTGTATGCACATAATATTTTCTCAGTGCCCATGAGGCACTGGTCCATATTTATATTAAGATATTCATTTTAAGATTCAAATCATGTAATATTGCTGTTTTGCTATTTGGGAAGTGCTATAATGACAGCTATAGAACAAAAGTTATCCATGAAAAAACAGTTCAGTTCAATTCAACATTTTTAAAGCAAACTCAATTTTAACACAGGACAGAACCTTCAAATCTTGGTCTTGACCAAAATTAAGGAGGTTACTCTTCAAATTCCGTGCAACAATTCAAAGCCCTTATTTTTTTTCTTCCATTCCAGTGACACTGGACATTGCAATGCAGAACCGCGTGCCGCACACTTATTTTCAATCTTGCACTTTGTGAAAGTGGTTCTGATCCATTGCTGTGAAGAAAAGGCAGATGGCAGCTGTGATGAACACATGCACTCCCTCATAAAGTAGTTTCGGTGAGAAGACGCTCCATATGAACAGGTGGTAACGCAGACCTGTTACCAAAACAACGTAGACGGCAACTGGAATTGAACGCATTAGAGCATAGCAGAAACAGCCGTGACCCACTGCTGCTGAATTCCTGGGAACAAAAACAGAGCAGTTTATTCTCAGGCAAACTTAGTAAAGACATTGGAGTTCCACTCTTTAGCATTATTCCACAGCACAAACAATACTTACTCACAGATCTCCACTTTATGTTAGAAAGCTGATTTCTGATGCAATGAGAACTAATAATGTAACTAATAAAGGTTGTTCTTATCACCTCTATATATCTATAACAGGTAAGTATGTTAAGTGTAAGCATAACAACTGTCATTGCAATAAAGGCACCCAGTAATTCACCTCACACTTAGATGGTTCCGTGCTTTAATATATTCTAATTGTTAAAAATCTTAGGCAGTTTCAAGATAGCTTTGTCTTCTGTTGGCCTTCCAGTGCCTTTTCACAGAATCTGAATGATAAGAGGAAGAGAAGAAAGACTTCAGTTCTCTTCACAAAGCTTCCTAACCTGTTCAGTGGATCATCAGATGGAGCCTGCATCCCTTGTGAAGAGCATAAAACTTGCCAGAGTACACTGCTGCCCATATCCAGTAGCATTGTAGAAAACAACATAAAAGGTGTGTTATTGAAAAACGTTGCAGAGGTAGCTAACATAGCATTCTCCAGAGAATACCATATCCTTACACTTACAGGAGCAATACACTGCATTCCTGTCATAGCCACTTTAGCTCAGCTGGGCCCACTGTATCACGAGTAATGTCTGCTCCGTATCTAACCTACATGGTCCAAATCTGCCACATTGATGTATTCTGGTGAGTGGCAAGAGTCAGATGAAAACGGAATCGAAAGGGTTTTATGTACTTTGATTGTTCTCCCTCTCCTGAGGTGCCACCTCAAAGAAACAATATTGGGTTGGCACCTGTCCAGTTTCTCCTGACCACATCTACAGAGACTAATTCACACCAAATTCAGATGCTTACCTGTTCAGACAAAAGGAAGGAATAAAGCTATTTCCCTGGAATAATAAGGAGAACATTTTCCTCTCCCCAGCAAAATATTTTACACCATCAGTTCCCAAAAGAACACATTAGCAAAAGGCAGAAATGTTTTACACTGAAATCCTGATCTGAGAATCTGTTCTGCTCCTCCCAGTTTTTAATTCTGATCTTCTTCCAAGTAATGAAAATTTAACATGGCTAGCACTTCTGTGAGATGTAAATTAGTCACTTATGACTAAGTAAGCTACAGAATGCAGTATTTTACATAAACCATTAAACTTCTTTAAATAAAACAAGTAGGATACAGCCATGTTTTCCAGTGAAGATCAAAATTCCCAAGGCTTTCAGTGGAAGGAAGAATAGGTCATGAAAGCAGAGTTGAAAAATCAACTAAGAACAGCAAGCATGAATGACTTCAAAACATACATTCAGTTCACAGAAAATTATTTCCCTTGCTGCTTAGCCAAGGAAACTGTGACTTGGGAGTGAACTAGGCTGCTTCCTCCTTCTGCATAACTGTCTTAGTCTTCAGTGAGCTTGTGTAAATAACCAGTTTTACATTTAACAACCAATTTTGTTGACAAGGATTTAACAAACTGCAGTTCACTCAGTCTTAGCTGTTTTCATGCTGATATGAGTAAAAACAGTATTTGCATTAAAAATTTAATCGTCAGATGACACAACTGGATACATAGAGGAAATGGCTTTTGAGTCAGATAGGCAAACAGCTAATTTTAAATAATTTTCTAGAGTTAAAAAAATGCATCTAACAAACTGTCTAGATCATGGCTATCCATGCTGGTGGCTATCACATTTATTAAGCTCAGTGATGGGTTTTAAAAGAAATATGAAAAACGAGAAGTGAGTGTCCATGGACTTAGACATCCAGGCCTTTCAAGAGTCCAGCATTTCAAAATTAAATTTCAGTTCTCGCATTTTTCTTAGTTTGTCCTCTCTTAACAACCCATTTGGTGCATTATTGTGAGAAAGTTTCTAATCATAAATCAATGGTGTGAAAAAATTTTAAAATTACTATTTTTTAATTATGAAGAAACTGTCCAGAAACTAATTTTGAATTGATTCTCCATGTGTTCACTTCTTTAGCTCAAAAATTAGGTAAATATAATATTTTAGATACTTCATTTTATACCAAAATGAGAGCACACAGTTAGCATTACTAGTAACACTTAAATTTTGCAGTTTCATATTTTGATTACTGGCAAAGAATCCCCAAACCAATGATACAATTCTTTGTGTATTCTGGTATCATAAAAATAATGGTCTGTTTTCTGCTTATATAATATATTTACTTCAAAAAGGTCTCAGCACTCACTTCACCTCTCAAAAACACACAGACACCTACCTGCAGAGGGAAATCCAGTTTCACAGTATAATGCAGTGGTGCAGTTTAGAGAAGGCAACAAAAGCTAACTGTATCCACAAAGCTGAACTGTTAGTGGGGTTCAATAGCAGAATAACTGGGTTTATTTTGGAGCTAGTGAAAGGGTTCAAATGTGTGCTATTGTGGAAACAGCACTAGAATGACTGAGCACAAGCCAATTAGACCTACTTGGCTGTTCTGATGCTAAGGCAACAACATAATTCTTCAAGCACATCACCATTCTTTCTTCTTGCCTCAGCCAGGGACAAAATTTGCTGGACAGCTAAGAGCAATGACTCTGCACTGCTTCTGCTCATTCTATGCACACAGAGACCACAGGGTCACGAGGCCACAAGGAAGGCAGCAGTCAGGGAACAGGCGGCAATTGATAACATGACCATGACAATACAGGTAGTTCAGCTGATTCCCCAGTTATTCTGAAAGAAGTCACCAGAAGAACACAGAATGCTGGCTGTGGCATGCCACTGATGTATCCTATTGTTTATGATCTGGATCAGCCAGTAATGAATAGCCTTGCAACATTTCAGTGCGGTTTCAATGAAAATAATGGAAGACTACAGGACAAATAAAAGGCATCAGTCTGCAACTACTCCATACTGAACTGTCTCTTCAGCAACTAATGCCTTTCCTCATTAATAGGAGCACAGACAGACAGAAACTGTACACATTAAGTCCATGTTCTGACAAAACCAGCCCAATACTAAGGCCTTTGCACAAAGCAACAGTAAAAAAAGGAATACTCAGCCTCTAATACTGAGCTCATTTAGCAAGTTAGCTTATGAGGACTTGAATGAGAAACCCGTATGAGTTAAAGATGACACAGCATATCCAAACTTCATGGAAGATCCAGGAAAAACCAATGCTTTTGAAGACTTCTGAAGCAAAAACCACTAGAGATTCACATCACTAAATATGCCATACGTAGACTGAAAACATTAAGTATGGTCTAGAGCACATACTGGCTTTCAAAAAGAATCGTCTCTTTAAACTGAATATTTAATACATAGAAGAATTTGGCCAAGAAATTGTGCTATTAATAGGTTTTCTACTTCTTTGAATATCCTAAATCCTAACTGCCAATGTTTTGTCAAAAAATATTTCACCTCTCAATCTAAGGTACCATAAAAATGGGTAATATCAGGCTTGCAAAATGAAAAAAAATATGGTGTCAAAAAAACCCCCAACAAAACCAAACCAAACTTTTCTTGTGAAAACGTAACTCCCAGTTATATAGAATACTTCACAGATGATGGCAACCAATTTTGTAGTTTGAAAATCAAGCAAAAGAACTCCACAGACAGCCCTACAAATGCATCCACAAGGAATTTTAAAATAAACTGCTTTCCAGTGTTCCAACCCTTGTTCCAACCCACCAGATCAAATAAGCATTTTAGAAATATGCAAGCATATGAGCGAGGGATACCTAGTATTGTAGTTTTCCTAGGGTTGGAGGAGGAGGGTGGTTTCTTGAGGGTTTCAGTATGAAAGGTGCTGAATCCTTTTAACAAAAGTTATCCTCCAGCATTTCTGCTCTTCCTTCTCTTCTTTTCCATTGGAATATCACTGACTAGATTATCTCTTATTGGAGATACTGAATTTGCCTATTTTAAGGCAATTTTTACCATATTAACATTTTTTACTGAATTAAGTAGCACTTTTCTTTTAAGGCATTCTGCAATTTCACTTTGCAAAATGTCCCTATTTAGTGCTCTCTGAAAAATAGTTTGCATTTTGCTAATCTGTCCTGTATATACTAATAAACTATTGCAGTCAGAAACAAACCCTGTAGCACTCCAATTGTCTGTAACATCTTAGAGTATCTGCAATCTGTATGAAATTTCTCTGATCTAAGCAAATACCAAGCAGTTTAGCAGTAAGAATAAATTTGCTACATCGCTCCCACATGTCCCACTGTCACCTGGTATAATTCGTACAAGGCTATTTTAGACTATAGCACACAATCCTGCATTGTCAGGAAAAATGCTGTATGTTTAGCAGTTCAAAAGGAACAAAGAGTCCTTTGGAAATTTACATGATCAGGGTACAGACTACCAATCAGAATAAAATGACTTCTATAAAGTCACAATTTTTGTTGCCAAATACTATTAAAGGGTGGTTGTCAGCAAGCTAAAATGGCTATCAAGTATATTCTACTACCATGGAAATTATGGAACTTGGGGATGATTACTGATTTTCCTGTGCATTTTCTTTCCCAGTAAGAAAAGCAGAGAAGTTACCACTCCCTAAGCAAGGCCAAATGTCTGTGGCAGTAAGGTACAGGGGACTGTAGCGTATATGGACTGCAATACAGGGTTCAGCAGATTCTCATAAAAGCTGTAAAAGGTTATTAAGACCTGAAGCTTCAATTCTCTTAATTTCAGCATCAAGAGCAGAAAAAATAGAATCGTGTCTATGTTTTTTCCTGTTTTCACTGCTAGCATAATCAGTTGTGCTGTGAGCTTCCTATCTGCAAAATAAGTAGACCCAGTCACACGAACAGGTGACTCTTCCCGATGGCACCCACTACTAGCTAGCCTGCTTAGAACAGTACTCTGTCTAAAAGACAGGGCATATACTGATTACATTTCAGACTCCTTTTTCTCATATCTAGTCAGGCCCCTGAAAATAATTCCAAATGAACTTCCTAAACTGCATACAGATTTACAGATTTATATTAGATTGTAAGTAGCAATCCAGTTATGCTGGCATTGGGCCAGAAGGTCTGAACAGCTACTCTGAATGGCTACTATTATCATTTCATTGCTCAGGTAAGAAATCAATTGTACCCTTAGCAAAGGCTTCTAAAACTAATAGAAACGTAACTGGAAAGATATCCACTATATAATTCATCCTCTGCCTGTGCTCACTTCCCCAAATACTGATCCTGTGGCAATCAACTTAAAAGGTACTGGAAACTCTCTGCTATTCAGTTTCACTTGATCAATCTTCACCTTTCCTTATACAAATGAGAAAACACTTCATAAGCTCAAATATCTTGAGTCTTTTTCAGGACTGCAAACAAAGAGATAACTAAACTGCACTCCAGGCAACATGGCTATGCAGTCCCTAGATTTCTTCACAAGAAGCTACTCTTTTTCAGTAGGTACTTTTGATTCAGGAAACCAGCTTTCTCCATGTAAGCTATGCTGGCTGTTGTAGAGTTCCAGCCATTCTTCAAACACAGGATTTATGTGAAATCCCAAGTGCTATGCTTGACACATTTCTCCTCACTATTTCTGTGGTGACCCATGCTGGTATATATGCAGTGACAGTTCCTGCCTGTTATCAGGGCTTCAAGCATTCCCCAAAGTCTCTTTTCAGGTTATCCTTAGCATGTGCTATTCCATTCAGGTCTAAAGAAAAAAAAGTAAAATCAGTCTGTTCCTGTTGACATTGGCCCTGAGTTTAAGGCAACGAGATATAACTAAATCATCAAAATTCCTAACAAGCAAAACACAAATTATAAGTATTTCAAAGCCCAGCATTAGTCCATTTTCTGCAAGTATTCTTCAAAAATTCAATTAACACTTCGGAAGGCTTCCAGTAGAAAAAAATCTGAATGCTTTACACTGGCATCATACATGCAAGGAATAACAATGAAATTTATAGCTTGACTTCCTGTTAAGATGCATCTGCAGGCTTTCTTGCCAATCTTTGTAAGCAGTTATTCTTCATCATCTTAGCTAAAGGTGTAAAGAAAAATTGCATCCAACAATTGTTTTTGACAGGCAGGGTCTGAAGAAATTTAACACAGACTGTTATCAAGTTATTCAATTAAATTCAAACTTAACAGTTTAAAATGTACCAGTCTAAGAGGATATGTTGATAGTGAAAAGAAGGATTTTAGGAAGTTGAAGCACAATTATTCAAATATGGGTAGGAAACTGGCCAATAATGCCACAAAGGATGGTGACCGATGTTTTTTACTCAAGCTGGCAGCCAGTCAAAAGCAGGGTTTCTCAGTGATTTGTACTGAGCCCCAAACTGTTCAACATTTTCATAAATGATCTAGATGGTAGGATTGAAAGGGCCCTCACCAATGTGCTGATGACACTAAACTGGGTGGTGAGGTGGACACATCAGAAGGGAGAGCAATCTTACCGTGATATCTGGACAGGCTGGAGGAGTGGGCTAGGAAGAAGTGAATGAAATTTAACAAAGACAAGTTTAACCAAGTCCTGCATCTGCCTCAGAATAACCAAACTGCCCATGTGACTGGGGAACAGTGCGGCAGAAAAGGACCTGGGGGTGCTGGTCAACAACAAGCTAAAAATGAATCAGAAGAGCACCGTTGAAGCAACAGGTGAATCAGTCCTGGGCAGCATTTTCAGGGGCATTACTATCAGGGAGAGATGTGATCATCCCCCTCTACGCAGGGCTTGTCAGGCCATGTTCAGTTCTGGTCTCCACCACTCTGAAAAGACATGGACAGACTGGAGAGGGTCTGAAGGAGGACTGGAGCGGACCAAAGGGCTTTGCAAGGTAAGACTGTGTAGGAGTTAGGTCTCTTGTGAGTGAAGAAGGCTCAGGGAGTTGCAGAAGGAGAGGTTTCATCTCAGCATAAGAAAGCATGTTTTACGGTGAGAACAATCAATCAGTCATGGAAACAATCTTCCCGAGGAATGTGGTAGAGTACCCATCACTGCAGATTTTCAAGATGAGACTGGAGAGGACACTAGATGATCTCATGAAGGATCCCTTTCCCATAAAAGGTTGAACCAGATGATCTTTTCAGGCTATTTCCAATTTGGGTTGTTCTATGGTTCTGTAAAGCAATGCTCACTCTTCTGCACTGAGGGAGGAGCCAATTCTTGTATTTTTCCATTAGAGTAAGTGTTTTTAAACTTGTGACAACTAAAATAATAGCTCTCTCCTCAAATTACTTCTGCCACTCCAAAAACACAAACATTCAAGAAGAATTTGTGAACTTCAACAAAAGGTGTGAGAAAAGAAGACAAAAAAATCCTAGATAAATGTAGAAGGACAGTGTATCACGTCCAGTCCTATTCACAGCTACCAGAACCAAGGAGTCAGTTGTGTTTGCCACAGAACAGAAGAGGACACAAAACTAATGGTGAAAAAGTAAAGAATCTGTAAGAACAGGAAGACAAGGTCATTAACAGCAAAAAGTACAGATTACATCTAGAAACATTTCTATAATAAAGAAGGATGTAAGCAAAAGTCTATAAATATGGTCCTCTTTCTGGAAATGGTCCTCTTTCTGGAAATTTTCCTCTGAGTGACTCTACTTCTGCTTGAGTAGCAACATAAACCACTGAGAAACCAGCATCATCAAGCAGCTCTTACTAATTTGAGAGAAGAAGTGAAGTTGGTACTATGCTCCAATATGTTTCAGAATTAAGAGGAAGGAATATCTGAAGTACTGAAGAGAAAGGGGGAACGATTTCTTTAGTGCATTGTGTGTATTTCATGCACTGTATCAGAATACTGCCCTCAACTTTCCTCACAACTTTTTCTGGCAAAAAGCAGAGCAGATTCATCTTCAGAGACTCTTTATTCCTTGTGGTGCAATGAGATGTCTTCTGGGATTAAACAGGGATGCTCTTACTAAGCCCAAGTATCATATACACTTTTTACTTTGGCAAGTTTATAGGAGTGTTGGACTTACAAATAATTAGCACTAAAGCTGAATTATTAAAGAGCAATACTCAACATTAGCATAAAGACTGTAGGCACCCACACACTTTCTCTTGAAAACAAAACGGACTACAGCGGGAGGGAGGGAGAGAAAGAGGAAGGGAAGGAGGGAGGGAGGGAGGGAGGGAGGGAGGCAGAAGAACAAAAGTTGACATTAGAGGGAGATAAGATGGAGACACGCTGAGAACAAAAGGAGCACAGACTAAGGTGGGAAAGGGAGAGATAGAAAGGCAGTGAGAGAGAAAGGCAAGGAAGAGAATGGATGGTAGTGCTGTGGGTGGTTGTGATGTTGGGAAAGATGAGGAGTGAGTAGAGAGCATTTGAGAAAGATAAGGGGACCGAGGGGGAAGGAGGAGTGAAAATGAGATTGAAAAAGAGGGCAGTAAAGAGGAACATACAAAGGTGAATACAAAGGTGGAGCGGCACAGCAATGGCAGAAAGAAAGAGCAAGCAAGACAACAAGATATGCAAAGAAAGTACAGCAACAGAATGACAGAGACTTGGAAAGGAGCATGTGGGATAGACAGAGTGAGTGAGAGGCAAAGAAATATAAACAGAGGCAGAGCAAAGAAAGCAGAGTGTGATTAAAACAGAAAAAAGAGCAGATAGAAAAGAGTGAGAAGGGAATAAAGTGAGTCAGGCAGGGGGAAAGAAAAGTAAAGGTAAGACAGCAAGCAAGAAGGAAAGAAGAGTGAGAGGGAAAGAGCAAAGCATAGGCAGAGATTGACAGGGAATGAACGAGAGAAAGATGCAGAAGCAAGAAGGTAGCAGGTAAGACAGTGAGCATGACATGAGGTAAAGAAGAAAAATTGCACAAGAGAGATACAAAAAAACCCCAGGACAGAAAGAAATAGCATGCAAGAGAGAATGTTCACAGGAGAGAGGGAAAGCCCTCACATGTAAGAAAGAGGGAAAAAATATGACAGAAAGAAGAAAGGGCACAACAGAGAGGGAGCACAAGGAAAAAGAAGAAAATTACATGTAAGAGAAAGGGAGAGCATGCATATGTGAGAGAGAAGCATCTGAAATTAGGAGAAAGAATACACAAGACAGTGAAACTACAAAATCTATAAGAAAAGCAGACAGATGAGAAAAAGTTAAAGACAGAGTTTGCATGAGAGAGGGGGCAAGCATGCAAAACAGAAAGTGTGTACAAGAGGTAAACATGAGATATTGAGAAAGCCTATCACACAGGAAGTGTGTAAGATAAGAAGGGGAAATGAGATTGTTAACAAAAGAAAGTGCAAGACAGACAAAGTAGAAGTGAGAAAAGGACACATAAGATACGTAAAGTGCAGGGGAAGGTGAAGACAGTGTAGGAAAACGGGCAAAGGAAAAAGGATAAGTATGAAGAGACAGTAATTGTGATAAGGCATGTGACAGAAAAAGGGTAAATGTGCCTAAGAGAAAGAGGTCAAGGGACAAAGAGCAGGAAAGCACACCAGTGAGAGAGGGGTGGTGAAAGGGAGGACATTACTGTGTGCCAGAGAGGGAGGGAGAGCTCATGCATTAAAGGAACAGTGCATGACAGAGAAGTGGTTAGAAGAGAGAGAGGGGGAAAGAGAAATCAAGGAATTATTGAAAAGTGTGAATAGTGTCCAAGCGAGGAACAGATGTACAGGACAGAGGTAAAGCACATCAGAGGGGAGGAAACCTTACACAATAGGAAGGAAGAAAAAGCATGCAAAAGGGAGTAAAACAGTGAGAGAGATGTTCAACCAAAAAGGAAATTATTTGAGAGGGGAAGTAGGCACAAGAGGGGAACATGTAATGGATGAGATTGAGAAAGCATGAAGGTGATAAACATTCACAGCAGAGACACGGACTGCTAGAGCAAACAAGAGGAAAAGAATGTATGAGAAAGTGAAAGACCATATCAGAGAGAGAATGTGCATGACAAAGCAGGACACTGAGTAAAGAGAAAGCACCTGAGAGAAATATCAAAAGCATGATAAAAAGATGAAAAACATCAGACAAAAAGAGGGAAAGCATACCAAAGACAGAAACTGAAAGTGAATGGGGAGGGTGTGTGCATATGCGTGAGAGAGGAAATGCACACAAGAGAGAGGAAAGGTGCAGAAGGAATGAAAAGGTGTCAGAAAGGGGGAAAGGCATGGGAAAACAGATGGGAAAATGTGAGAGAGGAAATGTATGTAAAGGAAAAAAAAAGAGAGACGTTCATTAGAGATGGAATATGCATGTGGAAGACCAAAAGCATGTGACAGAACAGGAAAGTGTACAAGTGAGAGGAAAAGCCTGCAAGTCAGGAAAAGAGAGGGAAGTCTGCATGAGGTAGGGAAAGTGTGCCCAGAGAAGGAAAGTACAAGCCAGAAAGAGAGGGTAACAATAATCAGTATAGGGAAAGTGGAAGGCTATGAGAAAGTGTGCAAGATACATGCAGAGGAGGGGGAAGGCACTATAGAAAAAGAAGAAAATCATGCATGCAAGAAAGGGAAAACTTGACAGAAGAGGAAACAAATGGTAGATTGTGAGGAAAAGAGAGAGTGGAAGCACACACAAGAGAAAAAAGTGTACAAGGATGAGTCAGAAAACTGCACTAGACAAATGAAAAAGCATATGCAACGAAGTAAAAGCATACACAACAGGGATAGCATTATAGAAATTGAAAGCATTAACTAAAAGGAAAGTGTGAAAAAAGGAGAGGGATGGAATGTGTGAAAGAGGGACAGAAAGCATGAGCAAAACAGGAGAAGAGAACTGAAAGACTAAGTGAAGGCAGGGGGAAGAGAGAGGCAGTGTATGTGAGGGCAGAACAAGCAGAAAAGACTGGGAGACTCTTCAACAAAAACTAAATATGGTAAAGCATTAAAGGGTGAAGTATTAAAAAGAAATGAAATGTGTTGGAGAGAACCCACAAGAAAAGGAAAAAAAATGTAAAGAGTGCAGTAGGGATAGGGAAAAGCATATGCAGAAGATTATGAGCCAAGGAAAGCATGCTAGGAAGGGAAACCCTGTGCGTAAAATGTGAGAAAGCAAGCAAGAAAGTGAGAGAGGGAAGTGTGTGAAAAAGAAAACAAGGGAGAGTGTGAGATATGTCTGATAGGGGGAGCCAAAGGGACAGTCAGGGTGGGAGGGGAGGAACAGCGAGAGAGGGATGAAGGGAGTGCAGGAGAGAGGGAAAGACCTCGAGAGAGACAGAACTGATGGGGGAAGAGCATGTGAGACCAACAGAACCTGTGTATGACAGTGAGTGCATAGGTATGTGAGAGGCAAAGAGAGGAAGGAAACAAGAGAGGAAGAGCTGGGGAGAATTTTAGTGGAAAGTGAGGGGGCAGCAAGACAAATAAAATTATGGAGGAGAGGAACACAGAGAGAAGGAACTAATAAGCAAGACAGGGAGATGAGCACTAGTGAGTGAAAGACAGGGAAAGCACCAGCGAGAGTGACAGAATGTGCAGGGGGTAAAGTGCAAGTGAGAGATGGTGAGGCATGAAAGTGAGGGAGAAAACTACATGAAGTGACGGGAGAGAGAGTGGTAGAGGGAAGAGTGTAGGGAAGATGAGGAAGAAAAGGAAAGCATGTGAGTGAGGGAAGGAAAACAAGAGGAAGGGAAAGGAAGAAGGGATAATGAGAGATCAAAAGGGACAATGTGAGAGAGAGGGAGGAAAGGAACACAGAAAAACGACAACAGGAGTAGGAGAGGAAGTGCAAGAGAGAATTGTGCACCTTGTACAGCAATGCAAGAAAGGGAGGCAGTAGAAGAGCAAAGCAACCCAGAAAGGGCAAGGGTGTGCAGGAGAAAGATGACAACACAAGTGAGTGAAGACAAAAGAGAGATACAGAAAGCAAGAGAAGAGGTCAGAGTGCATCCAAGAGAGAGGGAATGAATATTCAAGAGAGAGGACATGAACATCCAAGACAGCAGTAGAGCCATATGAGAGAGTGAAACATACAGTGAAGAGACATAAAGCTATAGAAGAGTAGGAAGTGGGATAAGGACAGAGAGCAATAAAGAGGGAAGTAGCAAGCTGTGGCAGGGTTGGGGGGGAACTTTAGCCAGAGACTGAAAACACAAGTGAGAGGGAAAGTGAATGCAAGAAAGAGGGAAAATGTGAGAAAGGTGGGAAAGCATGAAAAAGGAGGTTAGTGAGAAAGACATTACATGAGATAAAAAGGGAAATAGTAATGCACAAGAGAAAGGAAATGCATGCAAGAGAAGCAAAGCATGAGAGGGTGACCACAAAGTGCATGTCCAAGACAAAAAACACATACTAGATGATCAAACTTCATGACAGCAAGAGGGAAGATGTGTGTGACAAAGGGGATGTGAGGTGGAGACGGGGAAAGTGTGAGAAAGAGCGAGGTGAGGGGAGCAGGACATTGGCAAATGATACTAAGTTCAGGGAAAGCACATGACAGAGAGAGGCACGGCAGGTGAGTGGGAGGCAAATCATGTGCTGCTGGGAAAGGGTGTGAGGAAGGGGAGGCAAGTGACAGAGAGGGTGGGAGTTGAAGAAGGAGAGAAGTAGGGAGGAACTGAGGACAGTATGAAAGAGGGAATGAGATGAGAGAGGGAAAGCTAGAGAAAAAGAGAAGAGAGAGGGATACTGATGGTCATAGCAGAAGGGAGAGGGAAGAATGACATTAGATGAGACAAAAAGCATGACTGACACTGAAAGTGCAAACAGGAAGGGTAATTGTGTGAGAGAGAAAGCATGCAAGAGAGGGAGAAGGGCAGAAATGAAGAGTAAAAAGACACGTGAGAGAAGAGAGTGCAAGAGAATGAGCGCAGCAAGCAAGGAAAAGCACACACAGGAGATAATGAAAGCATGACAGGCAGAATTCATGTGAGAGGGGAAGCACATGAGAGAAAGGAGGATGCATGCAAGAGGGAGGTTGTTGAGACAGACAGGCACAAGGTGCACCACACAGAGGTAAAGGGCACAAGAGAAGGAGGAAAAGGATGCAGGAAGCCTGTGAAAGGGAAAGTGTGAGAGAAAAACACAGAAGTGCAGAAGAGCAAAAAAGGCAAAGCATCAGAAAGTCAAAGCAAAAAGGGATAGCAGGGGGTGGATGAAGAAAAAGCCCAAGTAACATGCACGCAAGAGGAAAACTGCAATCAAAAAAGAGGAGAAATGTGTGAGAGATGGAAGATGCACATGAGAGAGGTAGAATGCAAGATGAAAAGTTGAGAACAGACACTCAGACAAGGAAGCACCTGAGAAAGCACAAACATGCAGGACAGCAAAGGCATGCGAGAATGTCGAGTGAGGTGAAATGAAAGTAAGAGGGAAAACACTAGAAAGAGCGAGGTTTGGCACATTTGAGAAAGAAAACAAAGAGGTGCGATCCATGAGAAAGAGACACACCGACGGGATGGCAGAGACATGTGAGGTATGCCAGTTAGAGGGAATGTTATGTGGGACAGAGAAAGGAGAGAAGGCAGGGGGAAGGAAAGGGAAAAAAGTGAAGAGCACCAGTGGGGCAGAATGGACCAGAGAGAGGGCGGCAAGAGGTGCAAGGGGTGGCATGACAGAGAGAAGAAAAGCCCATCTAAGACAGTGAAAGCAGAGGCAAGGGGGAAAGTACATCAGGAAAGCAGGAGCAAGCAGGATATCACATCAGAGAGAGATGAAGTATGCCAGAGAGTGCAATGGCATATGAGAGAGGCAAAGCAAATCCACAAGAGCAAGCAAGCATCTGAATGAGGCAAAGCATGAGCACAAGACAGGCAAAGTGCATACAAGAGATAAAGCATGTCAGATGAGGTGATCAAGACAGGGGCAATGCCTGAGAGAGAAATCTGGGGGGAAAGGGAAGAGCAAGCACATCAGAGAGAGAGGAAAAGCATGGCTGAGGCAATGGGAAAATAACAGAGGGAAGGATAACAGGGAGAACAAAATACTTACAGAGAAGTAGGGGTAGCAAGCAATAGGAAGAGAGATAGCAAGCAACAGAGGTAGGGAAAGTGCAAGGAAGAGACTGCAAGATAAGCAGCAGTGAAAATCATGCAGCAAAGTCGAAAAATGTGCCCTAGATGAAAAAGTACAAAAAGGGGATGAAAGAACGACAGAGAGAAGTCAGAGTGGTGAGAAGGAAGTGCAAAAGAAAGTAAGAGCAGTGTCCAAGAAAGAGAGGAAGGACATGACAGAAGCAGTGTGAGAAAGGCAAAGAAAGTAAAGACGAAGGAAGAGCACATGAGAGAGGGAAAGTGAAAGGAAAAAATGTCTGAGAAAGAGTTAAAGCAAGGATGGTAAAGACAGATACAGAGTGGGGAGATGGGAATGTCCAGGAACGACAGAGTGAGGGGGAAAGGAGAGGAGGAAGGGGTAACAAGAGACTAAGAAGGGAAGATGAGAGAAGGAAGGGGATTGAGAAAAACTGATTGTGGGAGAGAGGGATAGCAGGAAAGAAGATAGGGAAGCACAAGATACAAAGCATGAGGGAGGAGGTACCAGCAGGAGAGAAAAAGATTGTGCAAAAGAAAACAAGTTAGGGAGAGGGAGAGAGAAGAAAAAGCAAGTGCAAAATAAAGAAAAGCACATGCAAGTCTGGGAAATTAAAGAGAGATTCAAAGTGCATGTGACACGGAAAGGGCACCTGAGAGAGGGCAGGCTAAGACAGAAGAAACCATGTGACTTCGGGAAACTATGGAAAACAGAGGGAAGGAAGAGAAAGTATGCCAGAGAGGAAAGACTGAAGAGGCAAAAGGCATGTCAGAGAGAGAGAGGGCAAATGAGGGGGGAAGGAAAAAGAAGTGAAAATAAAAGGAAAATAAATCGAGATGGGAGAGAGAGGATTGTCTGGAGAAGAGAGGACAAGAGAGTGTGAGAGTGAAAGGGGCAAGCAAGATAGATATACAGATAGCATGGATTAGCAAGGGCTAGCAGAAGAAAGGAAGGAAAATCACAAAGTACAGGAAGCATGAGCAAAAGGAAAACTGAAAGGAGGAGATATGAAAATTGTGCAACAGGAAGAAAGCATGCAGGATGAGGAAAGAGAGACTGGGAATGCAAGGCAGAGAAGGAGAAAGCACAAGAGTGAGAAGGAAACACAAGAGAACAAAGAAACATACATGAGAGTCAAAGCACATGAGACACAAAAGGATAGCATGACAGAGTGTCATGGTGTGTGTAAGGAAGCAAAATGCATCCAAGAGACAGGGACAGTGCAGGACATGCTGTGCATTAGAGGGAGGAATAATGAACCACAGAGAGAGGAAGGCATGAGAGAGAGACTGAAAACAAATGAGAGAAAGTACACACAACAAAAGATGTTTCAGAGATGAACAATTATGTTAGGAGTGGATAAAAGATAAGACTGAGCAGCAGAGCAAAAGAGAGAGAGGGAAAGTGAGGCAGAAAAAGGAAGGGACAGGGGAATGAAATTCAGAAAGTTGAGAGGGAGAAGGAAAGCAAGAGAAAAGGAAAATGTGAGAGAGGGACAACAACAGACAGCAAGAAATAGTACAAGCAAGAGAAAGTGCAAGTAGGAACATGCAAGCAAAAGAGGAAAACTTCAAAAGCAGGAACATGTTAGAGAAAGGAAAGACCTATTAGAGAGAGAAGGAAAGCACATCTGAGAAACCAGAGGAACTTGGCAGGGGGAAGAGAGAAAAATACATAGAGAAGGTGAGAGCAAGTGAAAGAGAAATCAATAGGAAGACTGCAGAGAGAAAAAGTGCGGAACATAGAAGAAACAAAATAGAAAAGAAACATGCAAGAGCACAGATGTTCACAAGAACATAAGAGATAAGGAAAGCAAGATAGAGGCAATTGCACATGTGCAAGGCAGCGTACATGAGAGAGAGTAGATGTGTTTATGGTTGTAGGAGGCAGGAAGAGTCTGTGAAAGAGGAGGCCGATCAGAATGGGAGGAAAAGGACATCTACAAGAGGGAGACAGAGTTTCTGTGAAAGGGGGGAACATGGCCAAGAGGTGGGGAAAGGTTGGGAGGCCAGAGTGAACTGAGACAATGAAAAAGTGCACTGCTAGGAGGGAAAGCATAGCTAAGGGAGGGAGACAAATGGAAGGGCAGAGACAGAGAGTCCAGAGAAAGCCCTAGGCAAGCAAAGACAAAGAGACAGAAGCTAAACAAACAGAAGAAACATAAAAGTGAGACTATGGGTAATTTGGGGCCGGGGGTGGGGGGGGGTGGAGGGAGGAAGACACAGCATATCTAAGACAAAGGGAAAATCCAAGAGACAGGAGGATAGAAAGGAGGAGAGAGAGTGGGATGCTGAAAGCAAGAAAGAGGAAGGGGGAGTAACAGACAAATAGCAAGCAGCGAAGAGAAAGCACAAGTGAGGGACTGAAAGCATGAGAGAGGGAAAGTGCTTGCAAGAATGTGTCAAAAGGTGGAAAAGCACATGAGGTATGGAGAAAGCACAAGAGGCAAAGCAAGGGAGAATGCAAAAAAAGGCAAGCACAAGAGAAACCATGTGAGAAGCCAAGTGAGTGAGAGAGATATACAAAACATGTCTGGAAGAGAAGGAAAGCTGTGGAGCAGGGACACAACTCAGAGAGGAAAAGTGCACCTTACAGAGAGGGAAAGATAGGAGACAGAGCAGAAGAGATGGAGGTAGCAAAGGAGGGAAGCCAGAGGGAGACAGAGACAGACTGATGGAGGGGGGGAGAGGTGAGAAAAAAGAGACTGAGAGTGAGATGGAAAGTTCAAGAGGGGGAGAAGTGGTTGGGGGGTGTGACTGAGAGGGAGGGATAGTGACCAGAAGAGAGAAGTATAGTGAGACAGAGAATGGGACAAGAAGAGGCAAGTAAGACAAGAAGGACAGACAGAAAGCTTGAGGGAGAGAGAGTGCTAATAGAGAAAAACTGAGAGATGGAAATGCATGAGCAGGCAGGCAAGAATATTTGACACAAAAGCAAGACAGAATAGGAGAATAAAGTGCCTAAAATGACACATCAACAGCAAAGCACATAAAGACAACCAAAGGGGAGAGGGGAAGAGCAGCAAAGCATGCACACAAGAGGCAGAGCTCACATGCACAAGAGGTAAAGTATGAGCACAAAAGATTGAGGAGAGAGAGAGCATGCATTCATGCAAAAAAGAGAGAAAGGGAAAGTACATTCACACGAGAGGCAAAGCACAAACAAGGAAGTGGCAGAACACAGAAAAAGGTAAAGCCCACATGAAAGGCAAAGTGTGTGAGAGAGGCAACATGCACCTAAGACAACAGAGTGAAATGTACCTAAGGGGCAAAGTCT
Source organism: Margarornis squamiger (assembly GCA_035222235.1). NCBI lineage: Eukaryota > Metazoa > Chordata > Aves > Passeriformes > Furnariidae > Margarornis > Margarornis squamiger. Next base: position 28,205,601 of record JAWWTY010000088.1, on the reverse strand, counting down.
GCAAGAGGGGGAAAACGTGTGCAAGAAGGAAACCACACAAGTGGAGGGAAGTGCACACAAGAGGCAAAGGGCAAAGTGACAGAATGAGATAGGAAAGTACAGAATTACAAGGTAAAAAGCACATGAGGGAGTCAAAGCACAATCTACAGGTGAAAGGCAGGAGAGGTGAAACATGAAGAAGAAAGCACAAGAGGGAACATATATGCAAGAGGCAGAGTATATACAAAAATCTGTGTCGGAAAAGATCTTAAAATCTTCCTGTACAACCATTAAACCAGCACTGCCAAGTCCACCCCTAAATGATGTCCCAAAGTGCCACATCTATACATGTAAATACCTCCAGGGATGGTGACTCAACTACTTCCCCAGGCAGCTTGTTCCAATGCTTAGCAATCATTTCAGTGAAGAATTTTTTTCCTAATATCCAGTCTAAACTTTCCTTGGCACAGCTTAAGGCCATTTCCTTTTGTCCGATCACTTGATATCTGGGAGACCAGACCAACCCCCTACCTTGCTACCATTTTCTTTCTGGTAGTTGTAGAGAATGACAGACTCTTTTTCTCCAGGCTAAATAACCCTGTTCTCTTAACTGCTCCTCATAAAACTTTTGTTTCAGACCCTTTGCCAGCTTTGTTGCCCTTCTCTGGACAAGCTCCAGTACTTCACCATCTTTCTTGCAGTGAGGGGCCCAAAAGTTAACACAGGATTTGAGGTGTGGCCTCACCAGTGCTGAGTACAGGGGGACAATCACCACCCTGGTCCTGCTGGCCACACTATCGCCGATAACAGGCCAGGATGCCATTGGCCTTCTTGGCCACCTGAGCACACTGATGGCTCATGTTCAGCTGACTGTGGTCCTCTTCTGCCAGACAGCTTTCCAGCCACCCTTCCCCCAGCCCGTAGCACTGGACAGGGTTGTTTTGAATGAAGTTTAGGACCTGACATTTGACCTTGTTGAACCTCACACAATTGTCTTAGCCCATCGATCCAGCCTGTCCAAATCCCTCTGCAGAGACTTCCCACTCTCCAGTAGATCAATACTCCCACCCACCTTGGTTGCATCTGCGAACTGACTGAGGGTGCGCTCTATCATCTCATACAGATCATTGTTAAGGATATAGATGAGGGACAAGCAAAGCACATCAGAAAAAGGCAAAGGCTGTCAGATAAAAGGAGTGCAGAAAGAGAGGGGAAGCCTCGGAGTGGGAGGGAATGTGAGATGGAGAGAGACGTGGGAAGGAACAACAGAGAAGGGGAAGAGGAATAAGGGGAGATAATGACAGAGGGAGAGAGAAGGGGAAGCCACTGTGTATGAGGAAGGACTCAAGAAAGCTTGAAAGAGAGAGACAGGAAATCCCCAAAGGAGGGAAAATATAAATCAGGTTCAAGACAAGCTGAAAACATGGTATGGTTGGGAGAAGCTCCACAAATGTAAAGGAAAAGCTATACAGATCGCGGGTACAGAGAGTGAGTGGGCAAGCTTAAGAGAGGGAGAATGCATGCAAGAAAAAGAAAGCCTGTCAGACTAGAAAGCATATAGAGGAAAGTAAGAGACAAAGAAGCAAAGTGGGGATGAGGGATGGAAGTCCTAGAGGAAGAAAAAGCTTGCAAGAGAGAAAAGGTGGGAGAGGAGGAGGACCCAGGTAAAAAATTTAACATGGGACAGAGAGGGAGAGTGCAAGGAATTTGAATTTGAAAGCATTTGAGTGTGTGTGCGAGCTGGAATATCTGTGAGACATGGGGAAGCATTCAAGAAAGGAGAAAAGCTAGAGAAGTGAAAGAAAGACACAAAAAGGAAAAACAAGCATGGGAGAGATGCACAAGACAAGGACACACAAGATCAAATGTGCACAAGAAAGTAAGCAAGGGAAAGACAAGCACATTCAAGTGAGAGAGGGAGAGCATTCCTGTGCATGCAAGAGGGAGAAAGTGTATGCAAAGAAGAGTGCATGTATGAGAGGGGAAGGAGGCAAGGGGGAAACTGCAAGATGGGAACACACAAAGGAGGAGACCACAGAAAAGATATAGAAGTGTGCCAGCTTGGGGAAGAGCATAAAGGTGAGGGAGGCAGGCAAGAGAGAGGGAGGCATGTGAGGGAAGATGGAGGTGCATGAGAGAAGGTGGAAGGCTGCATGAGAAGGAGAGAAGTGCATTAAGAGAAAGTGGAAAGAGCCCACAGGGCAGGGAAAATACATACATGAGAAGGAAAAAGTATGACTGAGAGAGGGAGAAAATGAGCATGAGAGGGGAAAAGCATGACAGGGAGTCATGAAAGCAGAAGTGTGAGGGAGAAAGTGTGTGAGGAGGAAAGCGCATGAGGAGGAAAGCGTACGCGGAAGCACGAGACAGGGAGAAGGTCACTTGGAAAGGGATAGAAGCATAAGAAGGACAGAAGTGAATTGGGGAGGAAAGCACAAATGTGGGGAAGCTCATGAGAGAGAGATCAGCAACTGTGAGGAGAGGAAGCACATGCATGGGAGGCAGGAAGCACACACATGAGAGGTGAGAAAAGTCTACACACAAAAGAGGCGGGGAACATAAAAACATAAGGGATGATGAAAACAGGCATAAGAGACAGAGAAAATAGACAAGCAGGGCAAATGTCTGTAATAGGCTATGAAAGCAAGAGAGAGGAATAGCTGGGGTGGGGGAAGAAGACAGGTGTAGTGCAAGATGGAGAGAGACAAAGAGAGACTAGGATAGTGAGAGAGAAGCACGAGCAAAGGTGTAAGAACCTTGTGTAAAACCACATCCAGGTGCCCCAATTTGGCTGGGACACCTTGTGCATGAATAAGTAGGTACTCTTGTAATTCTATGCTTTCTATCCTGGTCTCTCTCCTCAGTCTGCATGAAGCAGTCTTGTCTTGCTGCAAGTGTGAGAGGGAGAGAGGCAAAGCATATGCAAGTGAGAGGCAAAGTATGAAAACAAGATATAAAGTGTGTCTGAGAGAGAATGGAAGCTTGGGGCAGGGTAGTGTGGTGTTGGCGAGGGGATAGCAAGAGAAGGATAGGGAGGATACCAAACAAGGTAAAGAAAGAGTTACTGAGTGAAAGAGAGAAGGGTTAGCAAGAAAGGAATAATGAAGGATAGTGAGTCAGAGACAGTGAGGGAAAGCACATAGGAAAGTGCAACTTCACTTTATACCAACCTTCACAGCCTTTCTTCTACTATCAGTTGTGTGGACTAATCAAAACCTTAAGATGCCAGTACAGACAAACCTAATCCCTTTCATAGGAATTTACTAAAGTTCCATACCCACTACCTACACTCCTTGAAAACATGTCCCATGATCACCTGTTATCCTGTAATTCTGATGAAAGTTAGCTTTCCTTTGTTATGTTCCAGTAGCCATGGCTCAGTAACAATAGGAGGGACTGCTGCAAGTCTATTTACAGACACACAGCTTAACCAACATTCCTTTCATCATTTTTTCATCTTTTCAGTGGCTTTTCAAGTCTTTCTAGAGCCTTGACAGCAGATTCTGACTAGACTGTCATTATTCATTGAGGATACTCTGTGTGCTTACCATTGGATCACAAAATTTCCCCTAGGTTACTCATGCTCAACATCATTAATGTTGATTCTCTTAATATATTCAACAAGCTTATATGTGTATTAACATTGAATGAACTCTTTTTTGTAAGGCAGCATTCAGAAACCTAACTATACAGGATGGCAAAAATATATTGTCTAACAATATAGAGGTTCTAAACAAAAATAAAGATCAAGTACTGCACCCTTTCGTACAGCAAAGTGATCCTGCATACCTGCACTCCAGGTAGAGCAAGAAGCAGTTTGCAGTTCTACAGATGCCGTAAGAACTGGAAGACTGTACAGTCAACTCAGCTGTGTGCTCTTGAGCATACTTCTGTAAGTCACATGAACACCAGAAGAGCAAGAGGAAGAAGACAATGTAACCATGACAACCTCAAATTGGAGCTTGGGCAGAAATAAAAAAGATTTTTTAGAACCCTTTAAATTCAATACTACCCACAAAGAAAAAGTAATAGACCACTTAAATTAAAAAGCGTTATCTGATGAGCATATGTGATGTGATCTCTACCTAAGCCCGCAGTTCCATTGTTGAGAACAATCTCATAGCAATGGCAGTACATACCATCATTTAGACCTTTTAAAAGCTGAGTGCCTAACTCTACAATGTATTTGGGAAGTAGCTAGCACATTGGAGCATGAGCTCTCAATTAGGGTCATCAATCATTACTAGAAAATAAACCTCATGTTGGATATGCTCACTCCACCAAAAAATATATTGTAATTCTTTAAGTTCCAAATCTGTTCAGATGCTTACTTCTGTCTACAGAAAGCAAAAATAACCTACCCTACCAAAAATCTGTGTATTTATAAAGATTCTGTGCACACAACTTTCCTTAATATTTACATAGAAAGTGCTTCAGCTTCTAAAACACAGCTGCATAGCTGGTCCATGAAGCGAGAGGATAACATTTATTTTGCAAATGGCCTCAAAGCAACTTGTTATTTATTTATAACAGAGGCAACCCTACTTTGCTGGAGCATTTTCCAATATGAAAATACTTTTCAATATTAGAAGTCATGGCTGCCTGAAGGAAACCTCATAAGAAAAGTTAGTTTCTCACTAATATGACAAAGGAATCCATCACAGAGCAGTAACAAAGTCTAAGAGAAATCTTCAGCCATGTCTACAGTGACAGCATCTCAGGAAATACCTCAAAGTGAGAAAAATATTTTTCCAACTTGTGGCAATAAAACCCCAGTCCAGTTTTATCAAAGCACTTCCAGACTTCCAGGCACACCAACAAACTTGTAAATAACTTCTTCTATACTATTTTTATTTATTTAGAGAATGGGATTGCTGTCAACACAATAGATAACAAGTATTACCATTCTAGAGAATGCAGCAGCATATATTCTTGCACGTAAACATTTTTTCAGCCTTAATGAACCCAAGGAAGAGAGAATGGAGTGAAATCTGGAGAATTAAAAACTACTTGTATAAAATACTGAACGGTTCAGTGAAAAATGTTTGTATCGTTCCTTTGTCTTTAAGGAGGGCTGCACTTTCTACCTAGGACTCAAAAAAAAAGTGTATTTGAACACTCACCATGTCCAGCTTATGTCAGAAAGAAAAATTATCAATGTATTAACATGGATCGTGAATGGGCGATTCAATAAATCAAACACATGAGGCTAGAGATGGCAAAAGCCGATGTTAACTACTGAAGTTCCTTTAGCTAGCATGCCTTCCTAATTCTATTTAGATCAGTAGTATTAAAGAATTCACAGTAAACCTTAAGTTTTATGTGCTGGAATTCTACATTAACAAAGTCAAGGTATAACACTAAAATTATTCAAGTATTAATACTCTCCTGTTGAGCATAACTTCCATTTTCGATATCTGAAAGCCATTTACTAACATGAAAGCACTTTGATCACTGAGGAAGAAGAGGCAATAGGCATGCAGCCTTCAATGCTAGGACTGTGTCACCAGTTCACCCTGACACTTAACACATTAAACCAATTAAAACACAGATGACAATGTGCAGGTAATCTGAAAACTATCATGATGCCTTACTGAATACTGTGAACATCACCCACATGACAATTTTGCTTGGGTAGGAGCTTGAAAACTGAATCCATTTGGAGTGTACTGCATACTAAGGTCATACAATATAGGTCATATTATCCAACAACAAGGCCCTTTTCCAAAAGTCCAAAGTTCTACTTCAGATCAGAGTAATAGAGTAGTCACTGTAAAAACTACCTCTTACATGAAAGAGGTGCTCCCTGGAATTTATGCAAGTCACACACAGAACACTTGGTTAAGTTCAGGGATCAGTTTAATCAGTACTCTCTGTCTCAAAAATAGTTTCAAGAGTTATTGCACAGTTACTATGGAGACTGAACTTAAAGTGTTCTTCTTTCTATTTCTGTCTGTGAAAATCCCATCACATTTAAGCTGCCAAGTTTCTCAGGAGAGCCTGAAAGATTAAAAGTGGCAGTTATATCCATGTTAGTGTCTATCACATGCCACTTAATTATTTTGGAGACATATTTACCTTTCCATATGAGGAGAATATCTTACAGTTTCACATGTTTGATCAGATGGAAGCAAATTATTTAAGGACTTCCAACCAGATTTCCACAGCAAATGTATTATCTGAAAACCTCATTATCTTCTATTCCACCTTACCATACTGGCCAAATATATATGGGCTACATGTATCTAATGCACTTTTCACCTCACAGGTAGGCTCTTAATATCTCTCATTGCAACCCCACAGGCAAACTGATGCAGTCCAGTCTAGGAAAGGTGGACAGTCAGATGAACTGAAAACTGTTCAGATGCCACACAAAGTCCACATGGAGGCAATCACTAGTGATCAACAGGATGCCGCACTGGGGCTAATACTGTTTAATGTGTTCATTAGTGACCTGGGTGATGGGGCAGAGTGCTCCCCTCAGCCAGTCTGTACAAAATACCGAACAGGGAGGAGTGGTCTGTGCAGGAGGTGGGTCTGCAGACGGGTCTGCTGCCACTCAGAGGCACCTCACCAGCCTAGAGAAATGGACTGACAAGAAACTCAAGAAGTTTAACAAAGGGAGATGCCAAATTCTGCACCTGGGAAAAAATAAATGCATGCATCAGAACTTGGGGCTGAACATCTGGAAAGCAGCTTGGCAGAGAAAGACATACATTACTCCTGCTGGACAACAAGCTGAGCATAATCAAGTAATGTTCCCATGAAACATCCCAGAGCTGTAGTTGGAAAACTAGAGCCAGCAGGTTGAAGAAAGTGATCTTTCCTCTCTGCTGAGCAGTGGTGAGATCACATCTGGGGTTCTGGATCCAGTTGTGAGCTCCCCAGTACAAGACAGACACAGGTGTACTGAACCAAGTCCACTGAAAGCTCAAAAAGATGATTAACGGATTGAAGCATCTAACATATAGTGAGAAGCGGAGAAAGCTGGGATTGTTTAGCCTTGAGTAGAGTAAGCTCAGCAGGGCTCTCACCAACATTCATAAATGTCTCCTGGGCAGGAGCCAAGATGTACTCAGACTCTTCTCACTGGTGCTCAGTGAGAGAATGAAAGTTGATGGACACAAATTGATATACAACAAATTCCCCTTAAACACTAGTTAACAACTGTTTAACTGCAAGTGTTGCCACACACTGGAGCAGGTTGCTCAAGGAGACCCTGGAGTGCTCTGGATGACCCTCCTCTGGACAAAAGGGCTGGATGCCAGACTCTAGTATTCTCTAGTTTTATAAATGCAAAGTGCAGAAAGTGGGAAGAATATGCATGTGTACTTGTCCACAGGCAGTGATGCCAAATGAAACTCGGCTTCAAAGAACTTCAGCAACAAGCTCTGGTAAGCCAATACAACTGATGCAGCTATAAATTACATGGATTCTTCTAGGTGGCTAGAATAAGCAAAGGTAGCCCTGAAGTTAGGTTTCCCAGTCCAGGTCAACATCCTCAGATGCAACAGCTGTAAAACAGGTTGCAGGATGCTAAGCTCTTTGCTAAGAATGGCACTGCCGAGTGGTTTTGGGCACATCCATTCATCTGAGACTGTACCAGGATGGGTCAGAAATCCCCACAACATCCTGTGGCAATCCAATGGGACCACTCAGCATACTTCAAAAACAAGGGCTGCTGGATTTTTTTACACCTTCCTGTCTGGAGGAAGTGGAGAAAGGATCTTCATCTTGCTCTCAGGAGCACATTAAAAAGGGTTTGAAGTTCACTGAACAAGGCATATTGCTTATAAGACAGTTAATTAGAACCTTTTATAATGAACATCCTACAGCATCTAGCAGGTTTTTTAACAAATTCAGTTTCTCAGACATTTAAGAAAACACATGAAGCAGCTGACCCTCTCTCTTCTGCAGTTCCAGCTTTGGTTCCAATGAATATCAGCAAAGTAATGAGACAATCATTTAGACACCAATGGAAAAGCACAAGAGTATAATAAAAAGCATACAGACCAAGTTCTGGGCAGATCAACATATCAATTTAAGCAAGTCCCAGCAGCTAGAGATTCCAATCCGCTTTCATGCAGTGTTTCATGGAGGAAACAACCTTACCAGTTGACCCAAGTGAACCTTAAAATGGCTACAGACACGAAGTGCTTGGTGGAATCTACTTACATAAGTGATGTGGGTATTACAGGCTGTAGCTACCCACTTGAGACCAGGTTAAACCAGCACTGTACCTGGCAACACTACTAGCTGACCTTTTAATCTGCAAAAATTCAACCAAGAAAACATGAGAACAACAAACACTACTACAGAGGCATATTATTTGAAACTCTATTAAACAAGTACAGATACTCAAAGATTGTTACAGAAAGTTTTTTGTTATTTTGTTAGAAGAGCTTTCAAAAAACGTGCTATATGGTATCATTTTCTATTCATTGTATGTTAGCGTTCATCACAGTCTGCAGTCTAGGTTTTAAACAACATTAAAACTGCAGCTCTTTAAATTATGGGAACTCTTATTCTTTTCCGCCTTCCTTCCTGGACAATGGCACAAGCAGTTTACTCTACTGTGCTCGGAGTCCTCCCAGCTCAAGCAAAAAGTGTCAAAGTTCCAAAGTGTAATAATGAAGAATAGAGAGTGGGACTGCCAAAAAAAATCCCAGCATGACAGGAACATGGCAATTATTAAGCGCTATTTTAAACAAAGCATGACAGAGGTATAAAGAAATTGGAAAAAACAGGACATAATAGAATATAAGCAGGTTCATGGGTCACATATTTCCTAGAAGACAAGTAGCAGCACTTGTTATATGTACATGATCACTCTTCCTAAGGAGAGTTGAAAGAATGGTGAAAACTTAAAGAACATGGATACTAGAAAAATGGATACTAGATACATGGAGCAATGTAGTAATTAGAGCTAAATTCAGAAGCATTAGAAGCAGAGTCAAAACTCAATCTGGTGTCAAGCCACCAGGTAGTAAGGAAAATTCAAGAAGAGGATCTCTTAGGTTATAGAAATCAAGGCACCAATAATTAGTGTATTCCACATCTACTTCCCCTGAAACAAAAAAATACCAGAATGAGAAGCGTAAAGACTGGCTTTTAGAAGTGTTATACATGAACACCGGTATTTAGACCCTACCAATTGACGTAAGACCAAAGATGACTTCAGGCTAGCTGGCCTCGGGCTAAGAGGTAATGTTCTACCGTGAGTCTCAATCTACACTAAAGGAGTGCATTATTAGAGCAATACAATGGTCTAGCACTGAGCTGCATAATTCCACAGCAACCAAGTAGAGAGTGCTAGAGATGTTTAGACAGCAATACTGCAGACAGGCAAATCAGCCAATAACGGTTAATCATTGTGAATCACTGTTAAAGGTGTCTGCTAATATGGTACAATGGACACAGTGACTCTGCATGGATTTAGTCTGTTAAAACCAGGTCCCTGCTGGCTCAAAAACCTCCACTAGTCAATGCAGTTTGGTCAGCTGAGGTCGTAGCTCCTTACACCTTTAATGAAAACACTCAAGACAACACAAGTTTACAGTGTAGGCAGAGCCGAAAACAAACAAACAAACAGAAGAGAAAAGCCAAAAAACAGAAAGCACTGACACAATGAGACTGGATGATACTCTGTAGATAAAAGGGAGTCAGAGGTTTACAGAGGATGACAATGCATAAGGTAAAAAGCTGTGATAAACTAAATACTGTCTAAAATCCTACCTGCCAAGCCTACTGCAACATTTTCTTCATCATTAAAAAGAAAGTACATTTAAATTCCATAGATAACTGAGAAAAGACTCTGAGATGGTAAGAATTTAGTCACTGCCAAATGTTACTTCTGTGAAAATATATCAAGTTTTTGCATTTGGTCATTGATGATATGATACAGAACTCACAACTGCTCTCTCTATTTTAACATACAGCATCACTCTGTTTGAATATCCTGAATGATGAGCTAAAAATAATTTTAGAGAGTCCAACTGGATTTTACATGCACACTCGTAAGTAACCTTAGCATTTTTCAGCTGTCTTCTTAAAATTCCAATGCACTAATTAATTTTATTTCAACTCATCCACCACACAGGATATCCAGACTAGAAAGATTTCAGCTACAAATGACTGCAATAACCAGTAACATACAATAATATATTTTGTTTATAAAACGTTGCATGTCACTATGTCAAAGGACAGACGTTCAAAAACCATCACATTAGTTAAGTTTGAATTCTATTCGATTACTTTAAAAAGTCCTTCTCAGGTCTCTGACTTAATATCTTGCAAGAGTTTTAGGAAGAACATGCTGTCACAACAAAACGTAATAAAATTTTAAGTAATTTAGCACAGCAAACTGAGAATGCACTAAGAGAAAAATATTAGTGAAACATACATGTATATTCCCAGTGCAAAACTTCTGCAGATAAAATTAAACTGGAAGAGTTAGGTGACACACATTCACACCAAAAAAAGAACATGCATTTTCTTAATAGAAAACTAAGGAAAAAAAGTTATGTGAACAAAAACTATTTCTTTGGAAAAGTATACACTTTATGAGTGGTATTTATATGTGCAGTATATAGAGGAGCATCACTTCAGTTCAAAACATGATTACCTGCTGACTTCAGAACTTAAATAGCACAGCAGATGAATGGCCCAAAGGAAAGGTCCCGCATATGTTGCAAATGCTGTAAGGAAAATAGCTGGTATCTCCACATAGCTTTCCAGTCCCACAAAACCTGCTGAAACATCTACAGTAGCGATGCCATTTGAATTTCCCTGAAAATAGGGATAAAATAGGAAATATTCAAATATCTCCAAAGACACATTTAGAATACATTGGAATTAATATTATTGTACCAGTTAAAGATTTACTCTTTAAGCCACTTTACGCTACAGACATATTCTTTACATCTGAATTTCAATAAAACAGCTTACCAAACAAATGCTTTTTTTTAGAATTTACAGACTGATGAAGGCATAAACAGCATCTATTTTGCATATTTTGTCTGCACATTAACATGACTGTTGTTTAACAAATGATATTTAAAAATAATTTAAAGGAAAGAGCTACACTTGCTGATCTAACAAAAAATGCATTTTTCATCACACATGTTTCAAAACCACAGTATTTTAGTCCTGCTTCCTAAAATTACAGCAGAAATTAAATATTTTTTGTCCTTAGAGACCATTTAGAGCTGTAATGGAAAACTCCATCGCCCACCTGCCTGCCCCATGGCACAAGTTCCTGCATGTAAACAGATTAAGACAGGCA
>JAWWTY010000088.1:28181181-28194238 GCA_035222235.1 Margarornis squamiger | reverse complement strand
AAGGAAGGAAGGAAGGAAGGAAGGAAGGAAGGAAGGAAGGAAGGAAGGAAGGAAGGAAGGAAGGAAGGAAGGAAGAATGTCTTAGATTCTAGTATTCTATCAAGAGATAAGAACCCCAGAAAATGCATATGCCTTCGTCTGAGATTAAAAATCAAGATGTTTTCAGGAGTTTTAAAGCAGAACAACAGAATGAGATTTATGTCTCCATGGAAACTAACAATGAGAATATGTCTAATAAGCAAGAGATAAAGTGATGTGACTGTATTTGATACTGGGCCTGTAGGCCTGATTAGAACAAGAAATATAATGTTGATATTTAATTGTGGCACCATCAGTCATGGACTGGGAGTAGGAAAGTGTGTAAAAGTCAGAAGGTGGGTGAACCTGGAGAGCTGACCACAGGGACTGGATGGTGTATTTGGAACCCTGCAAAAGAAGTGTTTGATGAGTTAGTGATTTGGAACAGGCCATGTCTTCCCATTTGACCTTGTACTTAAGGCATGAGCAGCCATATGCTAACTTGACTAGCTGCTGTAGGGGAACCTGCAGCAATGCCTGGTGCTGGGCTGGGCTGTGGTGGGACCCCAGCTTGTTAGGAAACTACTAGCTGAACATGTTGCTAATATAATTATTTGAGAAAGATGAACTGTATCTGAAGCAAGGGGTGAAACGTATAGATCCTCACCAGATGATCATTGTTATGTTGTGGAGTTAGTGATACAGCTAACCTGAGCACATCTAGGCCTGTGCTGTGCTGCACATACAGCATGGCCTTTATGCTTGTGTTGTGCTGCACCGTCCCCCGGCTGCAAGATAAACTCGATCAGCTAATTGCAATTGCAGGCGGCTCCCACTTGGCACCAGTGATTGCCACACCTGCATGGCTTTACCTTTATCTAACAGAACAGCAAGAATTTCTCATAAGAAGAGCTTTTACCAATAAAATTGTTTTCTTGTAAGAAAATATTATAATATCTCACAGAATATTCAGAGTTGGAAGGGGCCCATAAGGATCATTGAGTCCAACTCTTAAGTGAATGGCCCATACAGGGATCTAACCTGCAACCTTGGCATTATTGGCACTATGCTCTAACCAACCAAAGTAATTTCAAAAGAGCAGGCAAATAATTCTTTCCATGGATGGGATCTGCCCACTGTGCTGTGGGAAAGTCTGTCTAGAGACAGTTCAATGCTGCACAAATGCAAGGTTCTCAAAACCTAAGGAAATGTAAGATTTACTTACAATCTTTATTATTATTTTCATTCTATCTTATTGAAACATCTGTTTTATTACATAATTTTTGCTGGGCATTTCTTATTGAGATCTAGAGAAAGCCCTGCACCATCTCTGCCCCTCTCAACCCTGGCCACTCTGGTGCAGAACAGATGGCAACTGAGAGCTATGTACAGGTGGACTAAGTGAGCAACATATGGGGAAAAAATGTACAGATTTGCAAAGTAGGGGTCATGGTACACCGAGCTCACTCCTTCTTGACTGCATGAGGATTGCCTTGAAATGGAAACACCAGTGTACTCTCATTTCTTCAATGAATAATTGGTAAGCATGCTTCCTGAGGTAACAGACGGTACTTCTAGGAAGAGCTTTCAGATACACTAAGGGGAAGGCAGAATATTTACTTTCATGCTGATACTTAAATATGGAAAGTGCTGTGGAAGAGCTTGTTTCAAGCTGAACAGATCTGACAAAGCCTCTCTATTTTTCATCCAAAAGAATTGGCACAACAGGGGAAGTAAAAGAGCTGTCCTCTGAAAATTTACCTCAGCAGTATGTGCTGATAAGTCAGCTGAGCATCTGACCAGCCATATACCAAGTCTTGTGCCCCTGCATCTTTTCAGTTATGTGTGTATTGGTATTTACACATATGCAAGCACACACAAGTGTGCACACACACACATCCATGCTGCTTTCTGAAGTTATGAATTTGGAAAGTGAAGTCATTCAGCTAGCTGAGTACAATTAGTTTTGGTATGGAAATTATTTCTCTGCTCCTTTGTCCTCCATGTGCAAATATAGCTGCATAGTACAAAAGCCGTCTATTAGAAAGCTGTTCCTTATGACACAGTGTCATGCCTGAGCCTACAGCAAGGAGGATCTCTGTACAGTTTTATGTAATAGGCAACATGAGTTAAGTATTAACTAATAACTAATGCAACTTGGGAGTACTGTGGACTATTTTTTTCTTTTTTCTTCATGGATATAGAAGTTGCTGCTGTGATTTCATTTCCTCCCATATTTGTTTTTTGAGGGTGTTTATGCTGTTATCACAGCAGACAGAATCCCTACTGGGAATCCTACAGGATAATAGGTAATAAGCTCCTAGACCTTTAAACTCTTCTTTGTAGTTGTGCTACCTGTTTCAAATCATTTAATCTTGCTTTGTGTCTGCTTCCTCCAGGGAACTAATCCTCATAGTGTTTTGTGGCAACTGAAATCACACAGCCAGGTGAATCAAGGCTGGGTCCTGTGTTCTTTCTAATATTCCTTGGACTCAGTAAGGCAGAGTAGCAGATTTTGGGGACAAGGATAAGGGAGAGCAGGTAGGTAAAGGACATGCCACCATGGGATCTGTTTCCCAGCTTGACTTTCGAGTGATCTTAAAGCAGGGCCAGAAATAGAAATGTTGCTTAACCGAACAGAGCTGGACTCAGTGTCAAGGAACAACTCCTGTGCTCTCCACCAAATTGAGCTCAAACAGAAAATGACCAATTAAACATGTGTCTTCCCCCTTGGACAGTTATAGACAGAAAAGATTGTCAGAAATGCCAGTTAATAATAAGAAGTGGTGCTCTGAGGTACACTCCATATAATTCTGGGGCAAATGGCAAGAGATGAGGGATGAGCTGAGCTGCTAGTGATTGATATGCTGGCACTGTAATTGCCTACTGTTTCTGGGGAAGCTGGATTTCTGATCATCTCTGGCTTGTACTTCCTCCCTGTATATGATCTTTGCCTTCCAAGGCAGAATATTCACGCCCTATTCTGCTAAGATTTCAAGTGAGTGAAGAAGGCAATTGTGCTTCTGACAAGAAGGAGTCAGAGGAAAATGCTGGCCTTCCACATGCTGATCATCTTCAGTGCTGTGCCACTGGGAGGCTTCAGTGAATGCTCTGCAGGCTGTCTGCTAGTTTCAGTCACTCAGCTGGGAGCTGGTACCTTGTCTAGGATCAGCACTCACTCAGGAATTCCTAGTGGGTGACTTGCCATAATGTTCCATCTGCTGCTAAGGAGTGTTATGATGAACCTACATGGGAATGTCATAAATAATTATGTGATCACTGTGTTTTTCCAGAAGCCCTTATGAGTGGGATACATTAGAAATAAAACTGTATTGTCAGACAGGGACACTACCTGACAGTTGAAGGCTGGATTATTATTCTTTTGAAGCTGCATATTGCTTTTAAGGCCAGGTGTTTATTAAGTGCACAGACAGCAGGAAGCAGTGATTTAGGAACAGAACTGCAATGGCCTATTCAATTTGCCAGTGATGAAAAGAATTGGTGACAGAAAGATATCCTGCCTTCTAGTGCGTTGTTACTACTTTTACAGGTTTTTCAGTTTAACAGGAATTACTCTTCTCCTAGAAGGGATGATGGGCTAGTCTTAGAACAGTTTATATAATTTAACCATGACTAATACCCTGGTCTTATTTACATATTTTATTGTCCTGGTAGGGAAGCTGAAAGACAAGCACTTTGATCACAGTTGCAAAGCTGTGATTGCTGTCTGCTGATGTGACTTCAAACTGTTAAAAATGATCAGAATTTTTCCACTGCAATACTGGTTTAGCACAAAAATTTTTTTGTTCTTTTTTTGATTGTAACAGAGTTAGTTTTGCTAGGTGTGTCTACTCTCTACAGACCAATTCGATTTCTCAGTTGTAAATCTAAGCATAACAATATAGGAACATAAGTGTGTTGGTGCTATCTCAGATGAAGGCCCTCCTAGCTGAACAGCCGTTCTCTAATCATGTACAAAGCTGAAAGAATAAGAACAGAACATGTGTATCTGATTTTCACCTTAAGAATTTCCCATCTTCCTGCTCTTTTTTGTTCAGGAAAATCTGTGAATGTGATGTAGTCTTTTCATTTAGTCTCATGCAAATACCTAACTATATTTCCTTTAAATAGATGCCCATTTTTGCATTCACAGCATTCTTCAGCAATGAATCCCACTATCATCCAACCTGCAATTTCAGCTGCAAGCATCATGAGTGCAGTATTTTCCCCTTGTTTTATTCAGTATTTCTCTGTACCTGAAGGTTTTTTCTAAAGTGAATAAATTTTCTTCAATGCAAACACAAAAAGACTAGTGCACTTCACGGAAATGTGAAAACCAGGGAGACTGAAGTGAGGAGGGTGTGAGACACATTCCCACCCTTTGTTGGTGAAATGGAGCTATAAAGGAGGTGAAAAGGTGAAACTTTCATGATGCCTCTTTTTCTGTTGTTGTCCAAAGAGCAGCAAGAGGAGGACTGTTTCACAAGGCAAATAAATTCAGGAGCTAAAGGTAAGCACAGCACAAGCAGGGCACTGATGTCCCTAACAGGGTGCCATCACACAGCACCTGAAGAAGGAGAGCAATAGTCAAGAGTCAAACAAGAATTCAGTGCTGACCAGAGAAATTCACAGTGATGAGGTACGTCTCAAGTCTAGCCAGGTACATGGTCAGGGCCAGCAAGATAAATGGTCAGGAACAAGCATGCCTACAGAGTAGCTTAGGCAAAGATCAGTGTTATCCCAAGCCAAGGGGTGAAGGCTGCGTGGGCGGAAATCCCAAATGAGGCTTTACACAGCCCTTTTCATCCAGTTTTTACCCAGCAATCCCAAGTTACAAGTCTGTACCATATCAGAGCTGAATTTTTACCCAGGCAGCCAAACCACTGGAGGTCAAGAGACTCCAGAATCTAACAGCGCATCCAGGGCCCTAATTCTCCTTTTCCAACTGGCTACATGTCTTTCCTTTCCTCCTAGGGTCTCTGACATGAGAGACATCTAACCTTCTTTGCCAGTGTGATTTACTGTTTTTACTGAGAAGCAAGAATAAGCTTTTCTGTCCAGCAGGGATAGTGGCAGCTCCTGTTGTGTATGCTGGCTGGTTGGCAAGCCCATACAGGCTGATGGGCTGGCTCACAGAGCAACACATTATTAGAATTGTGCCTCTGGTTTTATAGCAATGGGAACACTAAGTTTCAATCCCCTAACAAGCTAGTTATTTTCAGGAAACCTGTAGAAATTTTATGTATTGAATTTGCCTATGGTTGAAATAAGTTGAGATACACAGATAGCAAAATCCTTAGCTGCTTAAGGAATCAGAATATCTGCTTCTTAAGTATACCTTAGGTGTCTGTTAATTGGTTGAAGTTTGCTGAGAAGATTAAGAAATTGCAATAGGGAAGAAAGAGTGGCTCAGCTTCTACCTCAAGCTTCTGTCAGTGTGGAAACCTCTAGGGATCTACGCCCTTTAGAGAATTCAGGTGTTTAAAGGAGGATTAATTGCTTGGTCCTGTTAGGAGTGGTGAATGAACTGGTGCTGACCATCGCTTAATTATGCAGTTCGTAAAGATACCAGGTTTTGTGAGCATACTGGCAGCTTCACACCAAATCCTGTCCTGAACTTAATCTGAGTGCCAGGGAAGAACTAATTTACTAGCAGCTCATGTGCGTTCCTCAGTATACCTGCTAGCTCAAATCATGACCTTGGCTTTGCAAGTCTACATCAGGTGATCATTTTCTTTCTATATATCTGAACTTATTTCTCCAGCTCTGAGTAATAAAGGAAGTCAGCTAAATTTCTCAATTACTTTGGTGGTCTCCAGATCTATAGAAGACCCTGAATGCTGACTCACAAACACAAGAGTGTCACAGTGATCAAAACATTTACCTTGGCAGGCCTTCATTCCCCATCGTTTCCAAAAGTTACTTGTAGCAGCCTGTGAAACACCTCTTGAACATTATACCACAGTCAGTGCTGGTTTGGGATTACAAATATCATTCCCTGAGCTTCTTTCAGACTCTTCAAACTCCTGTCGATGAATAACCTTGCTTGCTCTCCCTTCCACACTTAATAATAATTATCTCTGTTCTTGGAAAGTCTGGGCACATTTTTCTCCAGCTGAGGCTCTCAGCTTTCTCACTGAAAAGTCATTCTCTTCCTGCTGTCTTCTTTATGGCTATGAGAGGGCATTTTCAAGTGAGACATCAAGCCTAAAACAAATAGTGATTTCATACTTTAGTATTTTGCCATAAGTAGGCTTTATCTCTGTTTTGATAGAACATGTTTGCATACCCTGCAATTATACAAGGTGTTAAAAAAAAAGAAAAAAAATTATAGTTTTCTAATTAAACCACAGCCCTCTCTTTTTACAGACCTAAAAATGACCAGGTTATATTAGGAATAACCTGAATTATTCACAAGTCTAATTTTATAATTCTATTAATTTTGACACTAAATAAAAATGACAGTATTTTCTCATCTCTGCATGTTTTTCCATTAGTACATGCTCTACCTCTTTGGTAACTATTAATAGATTGAAGAACCTTATTGTAATGAGGATGTAACAGTGTCTTTTCACTGGAAATATCATTTAAGCAATCTCTTAAGCAGTATATTAAAATTGCTAGTCTGGAATCTTAGTGGAAGTTGAAACTTAAATCCTATACATGACTTCAAAAATAGTTTAGAGGGTGATTACCATAGCCTTTAACTTTTCTTATGAAACCCAATGCATATGCAGGGAAAAGTATTTTCCTAGACTGTAGGAAAACTGTTTAAGTATTCTGGTTGCACTCATACTGAAAAAGTCCTCTTGAGACAAATTGTTGGGGAACTGAAGACACTTTGCTTCCCTGCCTCATGCTTTCTACCTATTTCAGATAATTTCTCAACAATTTTCATTTTCTTTGTTTCAGTGCTATTGTTTGTGGTGTGGCAGGCAGAAACCCACTCATCTTTGCTAGTGCTTCATAATATCATAAGACACTCAGGGATGTAGGCACACCATGCTTCAGGTATGCCCATTTCCAGCAGTAGATGGAGACCGGTGCCAGTTTTGATACTATCTATAGGTGACATGTAGCATTAAATACAGGGAATTTACACTTCAGAGGATATGGCTGTCCACCCACAGCCTGGGACAGATGTTCAGAAAGAAAATTCCTAATATTTTCTGCTCCTCTTTGCCTCTTCAGCATTCCATGCTGAAGATCTTATTTGTTTGTTGATATGGCTTAGGTTACTGACAACAATTCCGTGGTGTCAGTTTTACAATTTTGCTTTGACTCTCTGTGTTCCGTTTCACGTGTACATCACAGCTAATGAAAAGAAGTGGGGAAAAAATAGTAAAACCAGAGAAACTGCCATGACCCAGGCACAGTGAAAATTACAATAAGATTTTCTTGAAATACAAAGTAAAACTAGGTGAAAGCAATAAACAGTTGCCTGTCACAGAAGATGAATAGGAGTTGACTGTCTTTTCTAGTGCAGAACCCAGGGTAATTATATGAAACTAGTTGCTATCAGCTTTAATACATATAAAACAGATAGGTCTTCATTTAGTTTCCAGTTAAGTATGGAAATCCATTCTGTGGGATGTCAAGAATGCTGGAAATTTATGAATTTCAGGAAGGATATTGGGCAAGTCAAAGAAGGAAAATCTTTAGAAGGTTATTAAATAGTCATCAGCTGTTGTACAGAATTTGTCTGACCTATAAACTGTGGCAAACTGGGGAAGTACTGAAGGGCAGTACCCTGTAGGGCTTGATGTATTCTTCTATTCTTACATAGCAACCTGCTTCTAGCTAGTGTGAGGAACAGGACACAGAGATAGTGGAATTTTTAGTGTGTTCTGGCAAAGCCTTTTTCAGGTTCTTCTGAACAAAGGTACATGGCAGATGCAGAATAGCATGACTTGAATCACATCTCAACTTGTCAGTGAACAAACGGCTTTGGATCTGCGTCTATTCTGTTCTCTCAAAACAGGCACCTATTGGTGCTTTGCGTGTATATCCAACCTGCCCTTGAAGAATTAGAAATATGGCTGTTGCCATGTCTCTGAGGCCCTTGTGAGTGACTTAAAGACATCCAAAGTGTCTGGAGATTGGCATTATATAGTATACTATTGAAACTGTGCACTGCACACTGTATAATATATTTAGGTAACTGTCCCCCAGCAGGTAGCATACTAAAGCACTTTGGTAAAACTGTGTTCCTACTATCCAATGTTCTAATATTCACCTAGACCTCCCAGTTTTGGAACTCCACTGGGATGCTGACTTGCTGTGTGAAAGAGAATTTTGTTTTTCAGTATGACTGTGGGATAGCAATTGTAGCAGAAGACCAGCAACAACCAGAAAAAGCAGTGTTAAACCCTCTAGAATTATGCAGAAAGTTCAAGCTCTGTAAGTGACCTATGTAGTGAGTGGTTCACACAATCTTCTTTGGCTCACTGAGATCTCTTATAAAGTGTATTGCTGGAAGCTTTCCCAAAATACAGAGGGAGAGGGGAGTCATTTGGATTCCTCAAGGCTGTTGTAATAAAAGCTAGAGCAATACAAGGGTGTAAGAATGGGAATAAAACTGTGCTGATACCAGCACTTACAAAGTTTGAGAAAGGTTAAGAGCACTGTGAAAGTACCACAGTGAAATGTCTTTCAAGTCTTTAATGTAGGTCAGCCGCTTGGACTTGTAGATGTATGACAGTAATGACTCTCTACCTGTGTGAGCTGAGTAAGGTAGAAAGAAAAGTGAAAGTGCCTGCACCAGAGAACAGTTTGGCAGACGACAAGCAAGCTGTACAGGATGATGTGTTACCAAGTCCAGACAGAAATGATAGGAGCTGAAATGCCCATGTGGAAGACAAAAGAAAACAGCATTCCAGAGTGTTGCCTGGTGACATGGTGTGAAAAGAGCTGACCACCTGTGCAGTGAAGTGCTGATATAGGATGTCTTGCCTGCGAAACCAGGTAGAAGTACAAAACGATGTACCATTGTGTTCCCTCAAGTCCCACGGTGTCTCCCAGAGGAGGATTGTCTAGCTCTCTGCTTCCTGTGCTTGGCACTGAAACACAGGTGAGGCAAAATGGTTTTCAGTGAATGGCCTATTATCCTATTAAGTGATATTAAGGATCATGGTTTAGGACAAAGACTACATTCAAGGACCACTATTCCTCTAGCTTGTATTTTGAACTGGCAGTTTCATTACCTTTTTCACTACACAGAATACTTCAGCAGCTTCCTGAAATCAACTCAGACATGCTTACCAGGTTCTAAGGCTCCTTTGAAGAGTAATTTAGAGCAATTTTTGTGTAGTTTTTCTGAAGCCCTGAGACAGAATCCTGTCTTTGGTTATTAAAAGAATTTTTCTGGCAGCTAGTAATACTTTATTTCAGATTTACAAAAAGAGGTTTTATTTAAAGTGCTCTTGGCAAGGTTTGGAGGGTTGTTTAAATTCCAAACAAAGATTAAAGTCACATATGTTTAATTTTTTATTTTTTTTTTAAAATAACAGATGGTTTTGGATCTTTTAAATAACAGATGGGGTATTTAAGTAGATTACTTTTAAGAGTTCAAATAATAATTTACTTTGGTTATCTGTTGAATGTGTAAACTTTCAGAGTTCTGTTGCAAGTACAGATTTATTATTTGGGAGAGTAATCCAAGCTGCCGCGAAGAGTGATTTCTTTTGTTTTTCCTCTGATTTTACTGTCATGTTTCTAGAATAAAAAAAAAAAAAAATCAGCTAAGGCATTGAACTAGGAATGGCAAGAACTTCCAAACAAATCCTGAATTTCTTGAGCAGATTGCCTTATCATCCCAAAGGCACATGAAAGTATATGTGTAGGAAAACATGCTGGTAATAGCATGATATACTTGATAGGCACTGACCTTCAGTGGCCAGTAGTGGGAGTGGAGTGTTCAAGGGTCTTGGGTCTTTAAACATAGCTTATGAAAATAGTGAAGGCTTAACTTTTTACAATTGCATATTTTCCTCTGTGTGTCAGGAAGATGGGATTCCCGTTCCAAGGACTTTTGGGAAAAAAATTATGTCCTTTCCACAGTCAGAAAAGCTGATGATAAAAAAAAGGTGGGATGAGACTTGAGTGACTTACCCTAAGTAGGCAGGTATTGCTCTTGTATCTCCAGGACTGCACGGGAGAGCTCTAGGTCTGTCTGTTCTCCCAGCACTTACCTGTCTTTTAACCTCTTGGCTGCTCAGCCACAGATCTGTGCCCATTGCCCTCATGCTACCTTCCTGGACAAATGGTTTGTAAGCTTTGCCTGGCAGTACAGTCTTCTTTCTCCTTGGCAATGGAAAGAGTTAGGGATTACATCATCATCCCTGTCTTCTCCTCACCACTATCCAAAGGATGAGTCACTATTGCAGAACGAGAGCAGTTTGTCCTGCCTGCTCCAGAGGAGGGAGCTGGTAATAACTAATGCCTGTCTTTTCCCAGTAAGAAAGCTTGGGACATTTTGGAGAAGAGACCACGTCACCAGGCTGTTTCTCTCCCATGTAGAAGCAGGAGTATGCCACAGGCTGCCCAGGAGCTGAGTCAGCACAGAATTCAGGTGTCATGAGTGCCAGATCAGTAAAGCATCAGCAAGGGGACAGGCATCCTGCCTATCTGTGCAAACTACCTGGCCATATTGGGAGCTGAGGGCCCCCAGTGATTGTAGGGATAGGTCCTGAATAGAACAGCAACACCAGCAGCTGAGGCCACTGTCCCAGTGAGAAGCAAGACAACTGAGGGCATCAGGGGCAGCTTCAGCTGAAGGCATCAGGCATCTCCCAGGGGAAGGGGATGTGCACTAGCTGGGCTGGGATGTGTGCCCATGGCAGGGCCTGGCTGGGCAGAGCCCATGGGTGGGCAGGTGAGAGCAGGGCAGGGCAGTGAGGAACTGGAGGTGAGCCCTACTGCATGTTTGCCAGGACAGGGGCTGGAATGGGGCCCTGGGCCATGGGCAGGCAGGAGCAGCCCTGGTGGGTCAGGCAACATCCAGCAAGCACAGCGGTGCCCTTCAGACCCTGACACAAACACTAACATGTCTTTAATGACAGGCTTCAAATGTTTCTGTAGAGGCTTCAAATGTCAGTGTAAATGTGAATATCAGTCATGTGAAGCTGGTTGGCTTCTGAGTCCCGTTTTGTGCCTGCTGTTGTGCTGCCTAGGAGCTGGGTGAAGCCAAGTTTCCTGTGTGATGACACACATCCAGGTGATGAGGCTTTACAAAATCTTGATGAGCTTGACAGTTCTGAGACAGCAGAATTGTAAACATAGTAAGCCCATGTAATGCAGAAACTCAGGGTTTAGAAGGGAGCAGATTGTGGGATTCTTTGCTGGTGCCAGAAGGAATACAGCAGATTTTTCACTCTGGGTTAACGTAATCACAGAATCAGAGAATGGGTCTGGTTGGAAGGAATGGCAGTGGGTCATCTGGTCCAACCTCCCTGCTCAAGCAGGGTCATCCCAGAGCACATGGTACAGGATTGCATACAGGCAGTTCTTGAATATCTCCAGTGAGAGAGACTCCACAACCTCTCTGTGTAATCTCTTCCAGTGCACAGTCACTTGCACTGTAAACAATTTATTCTGTATGACTTCTTCCTCATATTCAGGTGAAACTTCCTCTGCTTCAGTTTCTGCTCATTATCCTCTTGTCCTAACCCTCTCCTAAAGCTCACTGAAGTAGCTGGAGAAGCTCCCATTGATTACAACAGGCATGGTTTACTTTCTCATACTCCTGTAAAACATCAGAATCTTAGCTTACTGCTCAGTCTGTCCTCCAGTGAGAGAATTAAGGTGGTCTGGCAAGGTCAGATGGGGTTGGAAGGTCCTGAGCTGCTGTTTGACACACCTGTGGGATTGATTCCATGGCTGGAATGAAGGTGTGAGATTCCTGAAGAAAAGAGTTTTTTCCAAGGAAGTCAGAGCAATAGTTTGTTCAGCAAGAGTGGATTTGATATGCCATTCAATAACTGGAAACTATTTTTGAGTGTTAATGAGATATTCTGTTCTGGAAACAATATATATATATTTCTGTGTCATACTGCTTTTGGTGCAATGGTAGCTTAACAGTGGCAAGTCCAAAAAGATTTCAGCTTTTGAATGAAGATGAAAAACTTTCCTCTGCTTTGCCAAATGTCAAGTCAAAATGGCAGAGACTTCCATAAAAAGAGGAAGAAGTGCTTTTTCAGTGTGAGCAGTTTCATCTATCAGTGCGTTTACTTTTGCAAGCAACACATTCATGGTTTAGCTTTGATGCTGTGATCTGTTGGTTATATTCATGGGGCTTTTGTCACTGACAGCCAGCATTCATCCCAGAATTCCAGAAAGGAAGATCAAGGATAGGCTGAGATAGTGGTGATACTTTGAGTGGAGATCAACCAACTAATACAGATTTTTGTGTTGGTGCTGTGCTTCTCTATGAAAGACCCCACATATTCAGTCAAGAAACTGGATCCCATACTGTGATCCCACCCTATTTCTTGTGCTAGGAAATCACATGAATAAACCATGTTAATGTTATAGGTGCCTCTATCACATATGACATACAGAATTACTGTTTAGAAAAGCATGTATGATTTTGGGGAATGTGATTTGAAATACAGAGGTTATGTCAGACTTTGACCTGTCAGTAATCTCATCAGGTTTTCCTGAGTAAACAAACTGATTTCCTACTGAGATACTCTCCCATAGGACTAACTCTATAGCAGGATTTCCCACTCTTTTTCTGTCTGTGGAGGTTTGGGTTGGCTCCCTGCCAAACCCAGCTGCTGGCCACAAAGATTCCTCTCCTCTCCCAAGAGAGAAGGAAAAAAAGTACTCAAAGACAATTATAGTAGAAGTATATATATATATGTGTATATATTCACATATATTACAATTATATACAATCAAACACTATGAATCTACAGAACAAATCCCAAAGCAACTCCAAAAGGGAAAAGGGGAAAAAAGGGAAAGGGAAATGGGACAAAAATGGGTAAAACCAAACAAAACAGATACACACACTCATAAACTCAGGGAAAAGCTCAAT
>JAWWTY010000088.1:28148817-28180929 GCA_035222235.1 Margarornis squamiger | reverse complement strand
AGCTCAGTAAGTACCTAATACAATAAATTCTTACCAAAACTCCCCTTAAGAGACGCAGTAGAAATCTCTACCCCTGTACGGCTGGGACACCAGTTTGTCAGACAGGCCTCAGCTCACATAGATAAGAGCTAAGCTGACACAGAGACTTGATGTCCTCTAAACACACAAAAAGAAGAGAGAGAGAGAGAGAGAGAGAGAGAGAGGAAACCTTTCTCCCCATCTTATATACAGCTGATTACATGAAGGAATGGTGTGGAATACTTCTTTAGTTATGTCCCTGTTACTAGGGAAGGCCTAGACCAAACCCAAAAAAACTAAACTACCACACTGTCTCATTGATTGCCTTGTTTTTGGGTATTTTTGAGATAATGGTCATCACAGCTTATTTCTAGAAAGACAGCTACTAAGCTGTCAATACTGTTTTTCCTGGTGTTATAAATGATAGAGATTGTAATAAATCTTGTTCTATAGCACTACTTTTTTTTTCTTTTTTTTTATTTTTAATTTGTTTGTTATTATTGACCTCTGATGGATTGAATGTTGCATAGGAGGATGCTTGGTGTGTTAGGACAATGTTCTGAGAATAGTCAGCACTGGAAATTGATGTCACCCAAGCTAGGTACCCAAACTCCCAGACTAAGAGCCTGACCAGAGAAGCATGTCACTTTATGTTCAGCAGCTGTCACTGGGGACTTGTTGGGTCCTACACTTTAAAAAGTAGTATTCCAATCTTAGCTACTGCATAGTGTTTTTTTCCTGCTTCCAGCTCAGATAAAGCTTGTGAAAAGTGCTTTGTTGTCAGAGTAAGAAAAACAATGGCCTTTCATGTCCTCTTAAAATATCTCAGGAAATACTAGCTCCTGGCTGCCCTGAAGGTGTATGCATGAATGACAGATCTGACGTATGTATCCCATTAATGCCCTAGATCCCACTAATTCTTATCTCACCCTGAAATAAGTCCCATCTTTTAAATCCAGAACTGGCATTTCCAAGTTTCATCCTGCTAGTAAGGACAAATGTTTTGTGTCCTTTTACCATCACTTTTATGGACAGAAATGCTGAACATTAAGACGAGGTATAATCTAAGCCTTCTTGTATTAATTATAATTAAACATTAGAAATTGTCTCTTATTAGCTTATCTCCCATTTCTTACATTTACAAGATAAAATACGCTGGAAGGAGAACCGAAATAGAACACTCTTTATTTTTGCTGTGAAAGTTTTTTAATACTTTAGTAGCCAAGCCTGTTGTATGACTGAGAATAATCCCTTCGTGGCACTAAATCTAAACATAATTTACAAAAGATGGGGCTCCTTTATTGCCGTGTCACTATGGGAAAATAGCAGCCCAGAGAAAGTGACTCCTGTGAGGCCACCAACTAGGCAGAACTGCCCTGCAGTCTCCTGACACTAAGACTGATGCCCTATACAGGCAGCTAGAAGCACGGGGACAATACTTGAATCTTTGGTAACTGAAGGTTCCCGTGTTCTTGACTCAAGAAGATGCTTCCTGTGCATGCTTCATGAATGAAGCTATCAGTTATAGCCTCCTTCAATGGCAAGAGGATATGATAAATTTTCAATAAAGCAATACTAAATCCTTTGACCTCTGCCTGCAATTGAAAAAGTCTGGAGTAATAGGTCCGCATTTGTTCTGCACCTGTTGCTGCATCAAGAGCTGATCATGGAAAGGATGTATGTCAAAGTTATTTTTTCTCTGCTCTGCTGCATATGACATGTAAAAGTTAAAGGTCAGTTCTTCTGTGGGGCAAAGTCAATGGAGCTACATGAGAACTTTTATCAATTTATAAATTGATATTGTCTGGAATGAAAACTTCAGTTTGTTATACAGACACAAAATTCACCCTAAATTTAGTGTGTAACAAGCCAGACAGATGTCTATATTAAAAGGCAGCTATAAAACCTAGAAAGTTTCCTGATGCTGTGGTTGACTCACTGTAGTTCAGATGAGGGTGGAAGAATCAGCTCCACTTTGGGATAGCTTGGGAGAATTCTGAATTTGGATTTGTGCAACAAATGAGAATTTTGTAAACATTTTTAAAACAAAAAAACCTTTGCTTTAAGATAAGTTTTCATTTGTAAGGGGATCTCCGTTTTCATTTCACCTTCTCTCTCTTCTCTTTCTCCCCAAAAGTTATCAGGTTGTTGATTTGAACTTTGTTCCACCAACAGTGAGAACCTCTGTACATTTCCTAATTGTTCACAAATATTTTATTAAACCTATCCAAACCTTCTCCTATTAATTTAGATTATTTCTGCTCACAGTGGTGCTCAGTATCTGGACTTTGTCCATTAGGTACTATCCAAGGAAAGAAAGAGATGTCAGTTTTTTAAGTGTACCTTAAAATACTCTTATGCACTGAAAAGTGTCAAAAATATCTGTAAAAAGGTACTATGGGTCAGTAACTGACAACTTGTCTTGTGAACTGCTAAAGAAAAAAATAATGCTGGATCTCATTCTATCACACTCTATTTTGAATCTCAAAAGCATCCTACTCTTTGGAGTTTCTGTACATCCTGATGGTAGTGTGAGAATGGACCTGGAGTTATTCAAAGTCAGGAAGCAGTTACTGAGAGACAGAACACCTACAGTATCTTTCTAAGCTCATTTATGTGTGTAGTGAATGCTCCATTATGTGTTCAGAAACAAGCTGCTACCTCTTGTTTGGCTGTTAAATTATCCTCTAAACTTTTCAGCAGCAGACCTTTTGTACATTATCAGTTAAACAAAAATTTTATTCTCTATGCTAGTAAACATTTTAGTGCAAATGTTTTCATCTTCTGAGAGCTTATTATCAAGAATTTTGCTGTTATTTATTCTACGTTTGAGAGAAAAAGAAATAGCATTTTGTTTCTGGCTTTTAAAAATAAATGTAGGTTTTTGTTTTGTTTTGTTTTGTTTTTTCTTTTGAAACCCCTGTTTTATAAAAATGGATTTTTATTTTCTTTTTAGCTTTCTGGCAACATGTACATCTCCTTTTCTCAATAGACTTCTTTTGGAGAAGCATGATTTAGATATGCAGCTATTCACCATGTTCAATGAAACTGAAATTTGATTCTCCCTAAGGTGGCTCTGTGCTTAGCTGTTGACTTCCCAAACCAAAAAGGACTTTACAGAAGAAGATGCTTTGGGATCGCTTGGGCTGAAATGTAACACATGGTGTCTATATTTGGCACAACAATGCTAGGCAACTGAAGACATCTTTCCAATCTGCTATCATTACTTCAACCTACTCCTTACCTCAGAAACGGGCTGATTAATCCCTTTTTTGTTAAAGCTCCAATGTTTACTTGATTTAATAGAGAAAAATTGAAGCAAATGTAGCTAAAGAGAATTTAAATTGCTGATGTTTTCTGTTTGGATGCCTTGAGTTTTCAGAAAATACAGATGTATAGCTGCCTCAACTGTGCTGTGTTCATTATATCTGGTGCATTATACTTGATGATCAATGCCCTTTGTCATTTTTGGCTGGACTTCTTGTTTACCTCTCTTTCCTCTATCTGACAAGTGAAACTCTAAATATATGGGAAGCTAACATCACATGTTCTTTTAATATCTGTGTTCCTATGTATTTACATAATTGCTGGAAGTAATTAGCAGGAAGATTTGCCTAAGATAGAAGATTTTTTTTGCAGAGAGCACATAAACCCTTGTGGCATATTTTGTGGGAAGGGGGCTCTGCTGTATATAATGTCTGTTAAATCTCTAAGAGACATTTGAATGGATGCTTTTCAGCATCCAGGTGTTGGTCCTGTGTTTTTTCTGTTGATGGCTTAGATCTTGATGGGTTTACTTCCTACCAGAGAGAGGTCCTGATGATACCTCAGTCAGGAGAGCAGATGATAAGGTCTTTAGTGCTCTTTTTGGGCAATTTAGTAAACTCCTGCAGCTGTCACTTAGAAGGTATCACACCACATTCAATGAGCTGATGAATGTCACCTGGCTGAGAACTGGGTCCCATGCTTATAGATGTTCTTTGAGTTTTATAAGCAAAAAACGCTTCAAAAGAACTAGCTATTTATAGAAGATGAGAACAGTTTAGAATAATTTAGAATCCCTCTGGTAGGAGGGATTTTTGGATCTCTGCATTTCATGCAGGTTTACATAATGCCATGTTTCTCTTTATATCCACTTCAAAAAGAATGCCATTTCAAGACATTAAAGTAATGTTTCAAGTAGGATTGATTTTAGATAAACCCAATTCAATATATGCAAAATAATATGCTACATGCCATGTTCTTTCAGCCTGTCTTTCACTGACACCAGAACAAATTCCTACTCTTTAACATTATGTGATCTGAAAGTCCTTCTTAAAGAATCTCATTATTTTTTCAGAAACAAAGACCAAACATCTGTGAGAATAAAGAAAATCAGAATCACGGAAAGTCTCTAATGGTATTTCTTGTTCCTGCAGTTTCACTGAAGGTAGCCAATCACCATTTTTAAAGGTAGGTAAGGAAGTTTTCCACAGAAGAAAGCTAATTTTATGGGATATTTCTACTGCTTCACACCCTGTTAGTCATTTATCATGTATGCCTTTTATGTATGCCTTTATGTCAAATTGTTCCACTGAAACAAAGACTAGTGATAGGGAAATGGAGAGGATCCAGTCAGTTCAAGCCCTGCTTTTATTCTCTGATGTCAGCAGCTGCTGCCACATGTCTGTCTGAGGTGACCCCATGAAAAGCTGTAAGAATTTTCATAAGCAGTTGCTGGTCATATTGTGCACCACCGGAAGAAGAGCCCTGCACCTGTGATGCTGTGTAACATGAAGACTGATCTTGGCATTTCTACCTGACCCATCTCTGCACGGTTGTGGTTTATAAACATTATTCCCAAGGCACTTGGTGTACACAGTGCTCATTTATGTAAGATAAAAACCTTGAGGGAGGAAGAGAAGAGCAAAGAGACTGGTGAAGTGACTTGAGCACAAGTTCCGTGAGAAGAGGGTGAGGGAGCTGGGGTTGTTTAGTCTGGAGGAGGCTCAGGGTTAACCTCATCACTCTCTGCACCTCCCTGAAAGGAGGTTGTAGCCAGGTGGGGGCTGGTCTCTTCTCCCAGGCAACCAGCAATAGCACAAGAGAGCACAGGCTTAAGCTCTGCCAGGGGAGGTTTAGATTAGATATTAGAAGGAAATTTTTTACAGAGAGAATAATCAGGCATTGGAATGGTCTGCCAAGAGATGTAGTGGATTCACTATCCCTGGAGGTTTTTAAGATGAGACTGGATGTGACATTTAGTGCCATGATCTAGTAATCACAGTGTATTGGATCAAGTGTTGGACTTGATGATCTCGGAGGTCTCTTCCAACCTGGCTGATTCTGTGATTCTATGAAGAGAGATATAAAACACAAATATGCACGCATTCTTTGACTACCTCTTTCCTTAACACAAACACCTGACTTTGTTTCTATAGCTAATCTTCTATAAAATCCGTTTTCTTTACATTTAATTAATTCCTTACACCCACTACCCAGTGTATAGAGGCAGATCTCTCTCCTTAGTAGCTCCAAAAACCCATTACCCCTTCAGGTTTCTGAAAGCATAGGGGTGGCCTTCATGATCATTGAAGCCCCATGGTTTGAGGGGTGAGCTGGAGATTGCTCCGTATCTGCAGTAGGCTCTATTAATGAGCCATTTTTTCTGCCAGTAATAACAGAGGAACTATCCACTTCCTACTGAATTATCCCTGCAAGACTAGTGCAGAGTATGTGAGTCTTCTCATGTAGCTTCCTGTTACTTGCACAATTGTCAGAAACACTTAATTCCTTTCTGGCAGTAAGTGAGTTGCCAGCAGAGCTAAGCCTTGTGAAGTTGAATTGATGAGGGGAAACCTATTTTTCTGACTGGCCTTCTGTTTTTCTGCCTCCTAGGAAACAATAGTCAATACAAGTAGCTGCAGGAAGCAAGGTCATCTTTTATCACCACAGAGGAAAGTTAAAAGGGGTTTCAGCTCCAGCTGAGTAAAATGATGAGGGAATGGAAACAGAATGGCTGGGTGGAACGAGTCCAGGTAAATGTTTGACATTTCCAAAAAAATTTATTGTCTGGTCAAACGAAATGGGAATTAAAAAAATTCAAGTTGAACCAGGAATTGCACATGGGATCTATTTTAAAAGATTTCTTTAGGGAAAAAGAGGTATCTTTCAAGATTAAGTACGAACTATAGGTCAAAGAAATGCTTTGGAAAAATCTGTTTTAAAATACAAAGAACTGTGTAAATCCAACTCAAATTTGTAAAAGGCATTTGTGTTTCAGAAGGTTTGTCCATAAATTCCACACAGACTTGCGCTAAACTTCATACTTGCAGACCTATATTTTTGTATTTGTTCCTTTGTCTTGGCAACTGAATTCACAATGTGCTTTTGTTAACAGTCCTTTACATCTTGCAAAACTAGTTAATACAATTTTCTTAAGAAAATTGATCTGTTTAGAAAAAGTCTGCGGATCAGTTTTTTCAGCCTAAAATGTAATTGCTTATGTCTGAATTCAAGTTAATCTGACCTCTGGATATTGCCAGTTTAACATCTATTTTTCCCATTTGCTTTGACTCCAGAGGAGCACACTAACATGCAAGTGTGAACACTGAAACTGTGTGTTAGTAGGTCTAAAGCTGGGGGAGAGAATCCTGGTAGACCTGCAGAACCCTTTGAGAGATGGCTGTAGCCATGGTTTTCGCTGGGGTGCTGCAGATAAAGTTTGTGCACTGCTGGTAGCTAATAAATATTAGAAACACCAAAAGCATGCCTATAGCAGGGAGACAGCTTTATAACTGGGGGTGTCTTAGTGCCTGTTCTTTGATCTAGGTCTGGCCTGATAAGAAGCAGCTGAGAAAGAATTTGAGCAAAGCCCAAGAATGTATGCCTGAAGGCTGTGCTTTTAGTCTCTAATTTTCTGTGCCAGGGTTGAGTGACTTGGATCACACAAGCCAGGACTGAAGCTGGCCAGATACTGGTGTAAACAGACTCAGACTGAGCAGAGGGGAACCTGGCTACCTGTTTAACAGTGGAGGTTGGCTAGCTTGTGTCTGAGCTTGTTGGATGGGGAGCACCTGTGCAGGCAGCATACCAGCATTAATGGAAACTGCCTGGGTGGAAATTGGCCGTAAAACAAACAGGATGCTGGTACATGATATTTACTGCAGATTAATTCTTGTGGCCTAGGATAAGCTAAGGCTCTGGAAGAGTAGGTTAAAATGACTGATGATTGGTACTGGGGATGTTTCCTCCTTTTGCCTGGAGCCTGGGTGAGAGGCTGGATGCTGTGCAGTTTGGGGGCAGTGACCCTACTGGGTTGCTTAAGCACAAGAAGTAGGAGGATGCAGAGCTGACTTTAGACTATCACCTTTCTTCAAGGAGGTCGTATTCCACATCCCAGTCCCACTTCCAGAGTGGGAAAAATCAAACCATTTGTCTGACGAAATCATAGAACCACAGTCAAAGTCACAGTTCACAGCAAATCAAGGATGTAAGGGCAGTTTGAAACAGGTGGCATGTACTATTCCTAATTTTTCTCTTACTGGTTAGACAGTAAGAGACACAGGATCTTCCTTTCTTCTCCTGCTAGTCTTGGCTACTCCAGAAGCACTGAAAAACCTCTGTGTTACAAGTGACAGAGACAGAGCAATATGAGGGATAAGCAGTTCTCCAGATTCATCGGGTAAACTTTTTCCTAACTAAATTGCAGTGGGGAAGACAGTGATGATCTGTTCTTTTCCCTCCTCTTTAAGTCCTTGTGATTCAGCATTGACTTGTGTAGCTGTAGACATTACTGGGTTTGAAAGCATGAAGTATGAGAAGTTACACTTTTAAAGAAACTCTATTTCTCACAGGGGCTCTCTCTTCCTGAGATCTGCTTGGTGGTGCAATGGAAACTGCAGGAGACTTCATGACTCTGCTGCTCCTCTTTGCAGAGCAGCAAAAATGGTAGCAGAAAAACACTTTCACCTACTGCACAAGAAAGGAGTCCCTCTCCTAGCTGCACCAGCATCACAGTGGAGTGTATGCGACATCAGTAAAGGCAGAGCATCCTGACTTTAACCAATTTTCTAGGAATGTCAATGGACACTGGGAAATGCTATGCTCCTTGCCATATGTAGAAGGAAGCTTTGAGCAGCTCTGGATATGTTCTGAAGCTTAACCCTACAGCCTGTTCTCACTGAGCTGGCATGACTTTAAGCTTTTGTAAGTCCTGTCTTTGTAAATCTGTCTCAGGTGTGGCATTCTCTTGAAGGTTACAAGGCTGCTATCTTCTGCCATCTTATGTTGCTAAAAGCCTGGCTTGTTTTATAGATTCTGTATGTTTTCATTCTTTGAGCTGTTGAAAAAATTAGGCAGGCTCTCAAGAGGCCTGAAGGAAGGCCTCTTTTTCTGACTCCTGTCTAACAGGGCCACTGTCACAGAAAACCAAGCAGTCACAGTCCCTAAATGCATTGCAGAGTCTCAGATTTTCTCCTACTCTGTGACTGGATGTTGCTGCCTACAACCTAGCCCTTACTTGATGCAGAGATTTGTGATGCAAGAGGGAAACCACAGGGCTGCCTGTGTGTGGAATCTGGTTCTATGAAGTACAGGGATCATAAAACTTAGGCTGAGTGCCTCAGATGTGACAGAAGAGGTATGTCTTTAGATGTATCACAGACAGTAACTTACATTTATTCTTTCTGCCAGAGAGGAATGGGATCAGTTCAGGAAGAAAGGGGTAGTACAGGTGAGGCTGACTTCAAAGGAAATCATGTCTATGGCTAAGAGAATCACCAAAATGTTAACTTTGGTTTTTTTTTCCCTCAGGGTGTGAAAATGTATTCAGTGAGAGTACTTATTCCCTTTACATGTGATCCATGTAACACACAGATTCTTTCAGGACTAATGACTCATTTCATGACCTGCTAGGGAAAGCTCACTGCAGCTTTAATGTGGCACACCAGTAAAAGAAAAAAACATCTGAATAGCATGGATGGCACTGCCAAGATGTTGCAGCCATAACAGATGTTTCACAGATATGCAAAATTGCCCTAGAATTCTCTACATTATGATCCAGAAAACTGCTTGCTAGGTCAGAAAAGCATTAAATACTTATTGGACAAAAATGAAAGTAAGTATGCAGTATTTGTGTGATGACCAGTCAGATTTATAAGGAAGTTTTAACTTATGTATTTTTTTAACTTCCCTCCAAGAGAGAAAATGTAAATGCAACTCTATTAAATGCTAGTAATAGATAAAGAATCCGGGGAGTAGATGAAAGGGAGAGCAGAGACTAAGGAAACAAATCTGCCTACCTCTCTTGTCAATGTCTTGTTCACAATGTCAGTCTTGACTTCTGCTAAAGTTTGATTCTTATCCTCTATCTCTAAGAGAAGGCTAAAGCTAAAGAAGACACTTGAGGCATATTCAGCAGCAAGTTCAAACATGAGGGTTTAAAATCTTGGTTAAATGTTGGGAGATGGTAGTGCATCCCAGGTTACTTTTGCTTGATGGGGCTGTTGGCAGAGCAGAGCACAATGGGTGTTACAGTCAGAGGGGACCTTAGGTCCTTGCTCTGTTCTTTGGGTAGTGTAGCTGAGTACTGCCTCCTTTGCAGGCAGCAAATGCTTCTATATGCTGAAACCAAGATTCTTGGCATTTTTTCCTTCTGGAACTCTGCCCAGTGCTCTCTTTAGATTAAGGCTAGTCTCCAGTCTAGATGAGGCAGTAATTCAAAAAATAATCCACAAACTTGCTGGTGACCAGGAAACCTGACTTTTTCTCAAGGTATGTTGTATTTGTTGCAATCAGTGTGCTCATGTAATTGGACAAGTTCAAAGAATACATTTCTGTGGTAATGTGTGTGTGAAAATGCCAGTTTTTCAAAGAAATGCACTAGATTTCAAGAAAGAGTTTTTCAATGGATGCCTGCAACCCTGATAAAAAATTTTCCATCAAAACAAGAAGAATTGAATAACCTCTAAGAAGCCTTACTGTCTGTAATTTCATGATATAAAATCCACCTGCCTTGACTGTCCTTGAGAAGGACACCAAGGTCATGTCCTTTCTTTGGTTGATATATCTGTCCAAGTAGGTAACTGTAGTAGAAAAGTCAG
Organism: Margarornis squamiger; assembly: GCA_035222235.1. NCBI lineage: Eukaryota > Metazoa > Chordata > Aves > Passeriformes > Furnariidae > Margarornis > Margarornis squamiger. Next base: position 28,170,829 of record JAWWTY010000088.1, on the reverse strand, counting down.
GAAAACAGACTCAGGTTTGCATTTCAATCCCTTCAAGAACTTTTAGTACTGTCTTTCCAAAATGGAGTCAATAGGCACCTGCAAATGAATGAAGCAGTACGTTTGAAAGTGTTGATTCCTGGGTCAGCAACTATGGCTTCTTGTGAGACCTTAGCATTAGTGGACAGCTTTGGTGTTTTTCCTGGAACACCACAGAACAGAGAAAGAGTGAAGTCCCACGTATTTCTAGGTTTCCCATAGGCTAGCCAGTCTGCTTTGCAAGGTCGATCTTTGAATGCATCAAAAAATCAATGCAGTCTAAAAATCCAGACTCACTATTGATCGTGTCTTTGAAATTCTCCTCTTGACTGGTCTGCTATTTTTGTTTGTGATTAAGGTTGAAGTCACTCTTCTTGGTACCTGTGGACTCTACCAGTTCATTCCTAGTTCCTCCCATGTACTCAATGTCTGCTCACTTTGCAACTATTTCAAAGGTAGTTCATTAACATTCTGCTGGCAGTAGTAGAATCCTTTCTCTGCTTGTATCAGATTAAACCATATTTATGAGTGGCTACCAATGCAGTCCTACGAGTGGTTGTCTCAATTATAGTATTTGCTTTTGTTAAGATACTGGAGCAAGAGGCTATGAATTCTTATAGGTAACACATATTTTTTACAAGAAAAACCTCAAGCTTATAAACATTGTATTACATCTGCCTGCATTTTCTTCTGGTGAAATTTAAAACTTTTTTTTTTTTTTTATTTACAACTTGCTTTTTTTTGGTAGGACTATAGCAAATAGTTGAAAACTTCTGCTGTGGACATGTCTTGCATTTCTTATGCCATTTGTATTGTGAATGCAAAAAAAATAAATGGTCATTGACAATCAATATCAGATGAACAAAAACCAAGTAATGAATGTCTCCAGATCTTTTTTTTAATTATTATTATTATTTTCCCTGGGTAATATGTATAGGATTTAAAGCAGTACAGAACTTAGGTAGTCAGTTTGAACTTTGGCAGTTCATAGCCCATCACAGTCCCTGTGATGTTAAAGAAACATTAACTTGTACACTAAAGCCTGGTTTTCATGGTGTTTGTAGTGTTATCTGTTTTTAAAAAGTGCAACAGGGTAAAATAGGTATATCGTTCAATTCTGTAGAATGATATTCTTGTGTGAAACTATCTGGTCCATGATAGACTGCAAGGGACAATAGAGCTCATGATCCCCTTACTCAGAGAAACTTCACATCTTATGTGAAAAACACACTTTAAAGATCAGGCTTCTGCCTTTTAAAAAAAAAATTTCTGGTACACCCTCTTCTTTGGACTCAGCAAGCCAACAAGAATAGAATCTAAAGCATAGTGGCTAACCCTCTGGAGAAGACTACCTCACCTTGATTTGGACCCAGATGTTACAGAGGACCTAAACTTTTAAGTGGGAGGACAGTAATGAACCCAATCTGGGCAACTCAAAGCAGTACCAAAGGCTGTAAATGTATCCTTTGTGTTGTAAACACCCTTTAACATCTTTCTGTTACTTCAAGACACAGGAGAGAGATCATTCAATTGCCAATAATGAAAAAGTCCTATTTTTTTCTTTTATGAAGGGATGCACAGACTGTCTTGCAAAAGACCTCTCTCCTGTAGCTATGCAGAGAAATCTTGGGATTTCAAATACATGAGGGCTCTGAGCAGCTCCTCTGCAGTAAAATCAGCAGCTGCACTGACATGTCAAAAATCGAAAGCAGAATTGCAGTTTGAACCACACAAATCCATCTTTGCATGTTTACAGAATCACAGAGCCACATAATAGAGCTGAGTTAGAAGGGACCCACAAGCACCACCAAGTCTAACCCCTGGCCCTGAACAAGACCATCCCTAGGAGTCACACTGTGTGCCTGAGAGTATCATCCAAATGCTTCTTGAGTTCTGTCAGCCTTGGTGCTGCCCGTTTCCCTGGGGATGCTGTTCCAGCACCCAACCACCCTCTGACTGAAGAACCTTTTTCTAATATCCAATCTAAACCACCTCTGACACAACCCTTGGGTCCTGTCACTGTTCACCACAGAGAAGAGATCAGTGCCTGCCCCTCCTCTTCCCCTTCACAAGGAAGTTGTAACTGCAATGAGGTCTCCGCAATGAGGTCTCCCCTCAGTCTCCTCTTCTCCAGGCTGAACAGACCAAGTGCTTTCAGCTGCTCCTCAGGTTCGCCCTCAAGGCCCTTTCACCATCTTCATTGCCCTCATTTGGATGCTCAGAAATAGCTTAATATCTTTGTTACATTGAAACACCCAAAACTGCCCACAATATTCCAGGTGAGGCTGCCCCAGTGCAGAGCAGAGCGGGACAGTCCCCTCCCTCGACCGGCTGATGCTTTGCCCGATGCCCCCCAGGACAGGGTTGGCCCTCCTGGCTGCCAGGGCACTGCTGACTCACATTCAACCTGGCATTGACCAGGACCCCCAGGTCCCTTTCCGTGGCACTGCTTTCCAGCATCTTGTTCCTCAGCCTGTATGTACAATGGGGTTGCCCCATCCCAGGTGCAGAATCTGGAACTTTCCCTTGTTGAACTTCATATTGTTGGTGATTGCCCAGCCCTCTAATTTGTTGAGGTTTTTGCAGGGTCTCCCTTCAATGGAGTTCATCACTGTGTAGGGCCTCAATGGCAGATAGCCTTCTGGCCAGAGGAGTCAAGTGAATCTGTTACTGTTACTGGAGATTTTACTCTTCAGAATGTTGCATGAATATTACTTATAGATGAAGTAAGAATTTCTCTTGCCATTAAAAAAAACAGCTTTAAACATTCCTGTGTATAATATACACCTGAGGTCCTCCATTAGTGGGAAAAATTTTATCCCCTGAACCTTTCTTCATGTTTTATCACTAATACTGCAGGAAATATTTCATGATGCACACTCAGAGATGGTCTCACTTTACTAAGGTCACTATAAGGTTATATATTCACACTGGTCCCCAGGAGTATTTGCAAGTGCTCTAAAGTGCCAGACATTCAGCATGCAATGCTCAAGGTCCCTAGCTTTCTTTCTTTCTTTTTTTTTTTTTTTTTGTGTCCTCGTCTCTGTGTCTTCCAGTGGCTAATGCAACATGAACACTTCCTGAGTGTCTGGTTTCCCAGAAGCTGAGTCATGTCTGTTTGGTAAAGAACAGTCCCCAAAAGCTACTAGCCTCAGAGGTCAAGAGATTTGCATGTAACACCTGTCAAAAAGAGCACACCACTTTGTCAGGGCTTATCACAACTCTCTTTCTCAGTCTTGCTAACACTGCTGCTGATTATTATGCCTCTCTACTATTGTGTGTCTGAGACTAACAAATTAGAACTGTCCATACTCTCCATGTTACCACTTCCTAGAGCACAGCATAGTCACCTTATGCTCTTTTCTTCAGCAAAGCAAATCTTTGTACACTCTGCTTACTGAGTCAGAAATCTCAGTGAGAGATTACCCACAACTAATTTCAGTTTTGTCACCCTAAAGATAAAATAGAAGCATGTGCAGATTAGCATCATAGATTCTTTCCTGGTCTGTGGCCACTGTGATGTGTCAGATAGGATCTTCTGGCTTGCTCTGTTTGCTGTGGGAGCTAAGACAGAGGCCGTGTTGTGTCTGATCCTAGCACTGCTTTACTCAGGGAGGAAGGGAGAAAAAGGGCTGTGGAGCTGTCCTTCTGGTTGATGTTTGTTCTTGACTGCAGCAGGCATGTGTCACACGCCATCCTGCATAGTCATTTGCCTGCCTAGTGATCCCGTGGTCAGTAGGCTCCTATTTGGGCAGGCAGAGAAAAGCTGAGGATCATCCCAACTGAATGCTGACCGAAGGCTGACCACTGATGGTGTCCCCTCTGCACTGCAGATCCTTTCAGGAAAGTGTGAGACTGCTGTTAGGGCACACTAGGACCAGGACTTGGTGCAACACATGCCTCTCACTGCCAGGCTATACTATCTGATGAATGAGATCTGATCCTTGCTTTATAAGAAAAGAGTTCATGAGCAAGACCTTTTGGCTAGTGGAGTGGTCAGATATATAGATCTGACTTGATAAATGCTTTTGTAGGCAAACTGTTCTGGGTGTATATTACAGACAGAAGTTCAACACTGTGTAGGGCCTCAATGGCAGATAGCCTTCTGGCCAGAAGAGTCAAGTGGATCTGTTACCGGAGATTTTACTCTTCAGCATGTTGCATGAATATTACTTACAGATAAAGTGAGAATTTCTCCTGTCAGGAAAAAAAAAAGGACAATTGGAATACAAGGGTGAGAACTCCCGTTTTGTGTGTTCTTTGGATGTGGTAGTATTTGGAGGGCACATGACTGTCTGTCTTCTTAGTCTCAAAGTCTCAAAGACTCCAGGATCACCAAGAGATGCTCACAATTTATCAGCTCCCTTCTAAACATCTCAGGCCAAACAACCCACAAACTGCTCCTCTAGATGCAATTGTTCACATAACCATTTAGACATAAACCATTATTGAGAGTAGCAGGAATAATTTGTGTTTGTTAAAATTTGTGTTCTTTTAAAATAATTTCACTAAGGGAAATTTTTTTTCTGGGAAATGATTAAACAAGATCACTGCCTAAATGCTAGATGATGTACTTTTCATCTCTACCTTTCTAAGATGGGCTATTTTGAAGCTGGAAAATGTGTATTTGAGGCCAGCATTAGCTGCACTGTGAATCTAAAAAAAATAATTACAGTGGATTGCTCTAATTTTTCTAGATCAGATCAATTTTTTCATGTGACAGTTAAACATCTTGTTAGAGGCCGTGGTTAGGAAGAATGGGCTGTATACAGAGAGTAATGAGCTGAAGAGTTTGCACATGGGTCTTTCAGTGCATTTGTGCATTTGCTGGTGCATCCACTGGTACACATTCACTCTCTCTGTGACTCTTCACTCTAATTCACCTTTCATCCTGGTGTAACTCCAGTGGTTGAAATGGATTTCCATTCTCAGAGACAGAGAACTAAACCCAGCAAAATAGTTTTCTTATTTTCCAAGAACAATTCAGTGGTTAAAATGGTCTGAGAGACTTTATATATATACATATATATATAATTTTTTTTTTGGCATTGCTCTTGTGAAGCTGCAAGGCTTTAGATGCTGCTCAACAGGTTTGGGCCTTAGGTCATGCTAAATGGGGAAAAATCCACTTCACACAAGGGCAAATAGTGTTCAATTCCAATAAAGCACTTTGTAATCAAACCATCAGATTGATCTCTCCTGTTAACTTCTGTGTCGATTACTCAGGTTCAGCATTGCTGATCTGAATGTATGAAGGCAGGACAAAACTCTGGTTTACCCATTCATTTCTGGCAACACCTTCAGGCCTCTGCCAAGCTCAAGAACCCATGGAATAAACCCACAGCCAGGAGCAGCTGTTGTCCTGAAGCGAGGAAATGTTACCTGAGCTGGAAAAATTTTCTTCAAAGACATATAGTAACAGAGATATCTCCAGGTCCTCCCAGTAGTATCCTGCTTTCCAGGCCATCTTGACTTAAGTAGTTAACAGACTTGATGACAGATTACACATAAACTGAATGTCTTAGAGGCCAGTCATAACCTACCTGCCAGGTAGATTCCAACTTCCTTCCATATGCCTTCCTGACTGAACAGCACTATGTCAAGAACATTTCACATCCAGTCTGCAGGTTCCTGAGATGTTAACTGAAACAAACAACAGCTCTTCTGATGTAAAAAAAAGGCTCACCTAAACTTAATATTTTGCCTCTTAGGGAATAGTGGTAGACTGCTCCCCTCCTGCCCCTTTTCTGCTTGAGCAACAGTCACTGGTGGTGGTCATACTGACTGCATCTGGCTTGAGCTGGATGCCAGAAATACAGATAACAACACAATGTCTAAAGTCAAAAACCTTGATCAACAGCAGAGAACTAGTCAAGCATGTGCCAGGGGAAATATGGCTGATATGCAAATATGACTGTAAGTCAATCAGCTTAAATAGTGGACAGGCCAGGGCCAGCTGAACTGTCCTGCATGGCAGAAGGCTGCACATCACCTTGAGGAGGAATGCCTTGCAAGGTTACTCCTCAAGGCTGAGAGAATCCTTGTCACATCGTATACCTGGTAAGTGAATTGGTAAGTGCTGAAATTTTGAAATTGTAGCTGAGTGATATAACGGATTGATTGTGCAAATTTTCTCCTTTAGACATAAACTGTTGATGAAGTCTGGACTAAATCTGGATCCAGTTGCACCTAAATTCCCCCAAATTTAGAATGCAAAAGGGTCCTTCCTGAACCTCATGACTGACAGTTTTGTTTGACCCTGTCCTTTATGCAGTAAACAGTGAAGTGTACCTTTCCAACCATCCATAATGCTGCTGCTTCCCTTGAGAAGACATGCAGAATCAGTCTGGAGGAAAAAAGGCAACACAGGAAGAACCATGCCTCACCAGTAGTGCTGACGGAGACTTTCTGCTGTGCCTTTTGCAATCGAACTTGACTATCTTGCATTGGCCTTTTTAGCCACCAGCGTGCTTGTAGCAAGCATGGGTAGAGCCCTTGTAAATCTTCGTTTGTGAAGCCTAGCCATGATGATGTACCTTGCCGTCCAATCTTGTTATGTCACTGTCATGTTTACTATCAAATTTCACTAAATCACAGTTTTATATCAAGAAATTTATTGCTGCTGCACTCTTACAAGTGAAGTACATCATTCCATCCATTACAGGAATGCTTGAGAAATTATTCAGAAAAGAAAGATTTAAAGGATGATGTTACCTTTAACATTTTCTCCCAGCAGCAATTCTATTTTGTAGATTAGTGGACAATGCTGTGCAGCTGATGAATCCTCCTTCCTATTCCAGTACACCAGTGTTTGCACAGCTGGGCATTAAGTTATTATGGAAACCTAACATTTTAGTCAATCAGCTTATCTTCAGGAACTCATGGTCTGTGTCTGCATCCAGTTTCCAGTCCCAAATATATTTGGACTCCATCTCGGTTTTCAGCCAAAGCATGCCTACAGTATATTCCACCACCATCTACACCTTAAATGATCCTAACTTGTTGTGTAGGCTAATGAAGCCTGGTGCCCCACCAATTTTCTAGTTCTGACAGGCCTCCTCACTTTGTATAGTTGGAGCATCTACTTGTTTCAGGCCCTCCATAGGAACTATTACTAGATGAGGTTGCTAAACATTTTGCCCTGAGTGTACAAGCCATGTTTGGTGCTCCTGATTCTCACCCTTTTAGTTCCAGAAAACTCTCTGCTAGCTACATTTTAGTGATTTCTGGTACTGAGCCAGAATACCATGATACACTGAAAACAAAAAACTCCTTCAAAAGGAGGTATTCAAAAGCCTATTTCCCCCTCTTTTTCTTCAATTATTTCTAGTCTCCACACTCCACCCTAGGCTGCTTGTGATAGGATCCAGTGACACCTATTGCTCCTGCATACTGCCGAGACTTTTCCCAGAGGGATCACAAACATCAGGTTTCTTCCAGTGTCACAGCTTGGCTGGTTTAGCAGAAATGTTAACCTCCAGCACACCCCTCTGTATTATGCCCTGATCAGTCAGCTCACAGGAGCTGTTCAGTTGTGCTCCCCAGACAATAGACAACCTCTGGTTCTTGTGGGCCAACAGTACTTACCTCCTATTCCCTCCAGACATCAGTGCATTGGCTTCTGATGACAAAAATATTTTCTGCAATGACAAAGTTAATTGGCAGCAGCTTTAATAGTATGAATCATGCTATATAGGGTCATTGGTATTACTGACCTTGCACTGAAAGTAGTGCAACTTGAAAAAAATTGCAATACTGTATTTGATAATTTCTTCCTGCTGCAAATTAAAAAAAAAAAAATATATATATATATATACACATATGTATATTATTGAAGAGCAATTTTTCATTTAGGATATCTCTTGTTATTTTTAAAATAATTAGCCTGCTACTTGACTTAATAGATTTATAGCTGTGATGAGAAGAATGATAAATGAAGTTCAAAATGGACAGTCTTTGTGGTATCAAAATTACACCTGAGTCATGAATCTAGAAAGTAATTTAACACAAAAATAACACATTTAATAGCAATAGAAAAAGCCTACTTCTTTCAGCACTTAGCAAAAATTGTGCTGATGACAAAGACATACATACTGGTACATAGTTCCTTGACAAAACCAAGGCTTTAGTTAATGGCAGTGCTGAACAATAGAGCAAAAAGCTTTTCTCAGACTTTGCAATTTGTGACAGCCTTGGAGACAGAAAGAGTCAACAGCTACAAATAACCTCTATTGGCACAACCTTGCCCAAGAAAATGCAGTGTCCCATATGGCTCTTTTGCTGCATAGTGTGATCTGTCAATCTTCTTTTTGCAGTGACATTAATTTCCAGGTGATTGGTAGTCCAGCTTTGAATAGCACTATGCATGGGTTTGTATGTGCTGTTGAACTATACCCTTTCCGTGACAATTCAGAGCTCATTAGAGGACAACTACTAGACAAGTCACACAAGAAATCACCAGTGGAGTTAGGATGACATTTTAGAGTTTCTTACTAGAAAGCCTGAAAAAGGGCAGAGTCCTTGCTGAAAGAATCAGACCAGATAGTCCAGGCCTTTGAGATGAGAGAAGAGGGCTCTGTGCACAGGCATTTACCCACAGTCTCCTGCCCTGTTCCTGTGTGGGGCCTGCTGACAAACAACATGGCAGGCAGGCTCTTATGCTGCCTCTGTGTGGCAATGAACATGCCTGTGCTCTGTGAAAACCAGAGTGAGCTGCTGACATGCAGGGATCGAATGCAAGTTCTGCATGAAAAGATGGATATAAAAAGCTATGAGGTTTGAGGCTAGAGTAAAGCATTATGCTCAAAAGAGGTCTCTGGTCATTGCAAAGAAACTGAGCTCGTTTCAAATATGTGCTGTACACAGATCTAAAACGCTGTGAAGGAGATGATTCCTACTGCTATCCATTTGTCATTCATATCACAGGGTCTTTCAAAGCATTTGCAGGCTTAAAAGATGCGCAACCAGAGAAGGTATCAGTACAATCCACAGTTTTGACTAGCCCAGGAATATGTCTGCCAGAATCAGTTTCTGAGAAAGCATAGTGTTGGAAATCATGAATGGCAAGAGGGCAGTTACACAGAAGATGACACTGAGTTTTGCTAAAAGCATAGTTAATAGACTTCTGCTGAAGGAAGCTTGCTGATATTCCTTACAAGGATGTGTGGTTCCACAACTGACCCAGTCAAAGTCAAATTCAGGGTTATTGCAGAACCTGAATGTCTCTAGATTTTGGGATATTGACAGAAGGGTTAAACTTTGCTGCAAAGGGGACATTGGATCTACAAATGCATCACCAGCCTCCTTCTCCTGAGCTGGGAGAGAAATGTTTCGTTCTAGAACTAGGAAAATGGCTTCTCTTGCCTCCCTGCTGTCATTTCAGTCCGCTAACACTTTGAAATCCATGTATGCCTACTGCTTGCATATCCTCATCCTGTCTTGTCAGCATGCAGTCCATTTGGCCACGTTTTTTCATATCTATTCTTCACCAATGTCCATCTGGAGAGTGGTTGACACCAATGCTTAGTCAGACAGCTATTTGTAAGCAATGAGATGAAAAGAAAGAAAAGCTCCTTATTTAAAACATTTCTTTTTTCCTGTTGTGAAGTTCCTCCTTTGTCATTTGATTGTTTGATTATCTTTTCTTTGAGAGGAGAAAAGAGAGACACAGTTCAATGGGGACATGCAGGCAGGAAAACAATAACATTCTTATTAAAAATCAGAAGTTTCTTGATAATGAAGTGTTTAGTACTCAGAAATAATATCCTGAACTATATAGATACGCAGCACTTATTTGCTGTGCACGAATCAATGTGGAACAAACACACGCTTGGAATTATGTTTGTGCCAATTTGGTTCAAGTGTGCTGAGCTAATCTTGTTCAAGTATGCTATAACAGCAGTCATTGCAGTCTTCCACTGTCCTCTGTCTTTCATGAACACTTGAATCTTGGTTGGCGTGCTTGGTGCTGGATTTCCCATAAAGGATGTGTCATGCTCCCATACATGACCATGAGAGTGTTGTAGCATATTGAGTTAACCACTCTGAAGTCATGTCTGAGAGCCCTGGTGCTGCCTCAGTTTTTGTACCTCCATGGCTCCTGGCTGTAACTGTTGAGGCTACTTGCGTTGCCCAAAAATAGTTACCCAAGTATAACACAGTTTCTGTGTTTCCTGAATTTCTAAAAGGAGAGCAAAAAAGGCATCTTCAGAATCAGCAGTCTACGAAATTTTTCACATCCTTCCTGATAACCTGTCCTCCACAGGTGACAGTGAGACACTAGGGAGAACATTTTTGATATGCTTCTTAATACAACACGAATGTTTCAGAACATGCAGAGAAATGACAAAGTTTTCACAGTAGATAGTGTATCATTTGACTATGGATGCATACAGAAATTCTTCATGTTAGATAAAGTTTCATGGTATGAAGTGAATTGTTTTATAATGGTAATTTCTAAATATCTGACTGTACAAACCAGTGGTCAGCCCTTAAGTGATTTTGATATTAGTCAGACTTAAGAGGACAATGCAAAACCATCTGACTTGCTTGAATACATCCTACTAAAAACGAGGGAAAATACCTAGGAAAGAATAGGAGCATTTTTCAGATATTTTTCTACTAAGTAAAAGTTATAATTTATTGTTTTCTTTGATAAGACAACAGAAAAATTGGTAGATTTATACAACAGCTTCTCCAAGAACAATCATTTTGATCAGAACAGAATCACAGAATATGCTGAGTTGGAAGGGACTCACAAGCATCATGTAGTCTGACTCTTAGCCCTGCACAGACAGCTCCAAGAGTTACACCGTGTGCCTGATAGTATAATCTAAACACTTCTTGAGCTCTGTCAGGGTAGCCTGTTCCAGGGCCTGACCACTCTGTGGGTGAAAAACCTTTTTCTAATATCCAATCTAAACCTGCCCTGACACAATTTCAGGCCATTCCCTCGGGTCCTTTCACTGGTCACTACAAAGAAGAGATCAGTGTCTGACTCTCCCCTTCCTCAGTGAGGAAGTTGTAGACTGCCATGTAGACACCTCTCTGTCTCTTCTTCTCCAGGTTGAACAGACCAAATCATCTCAGCTGCTCCTCCTACGGTTCCCCTCGAGGCCCTTCACCATCTTTGAACAGTCTAACAGCTTAATATCTTTCTTACATTGGGGTACCCAAAACTGCACACAAACGTGACTGTTCTTCATGCGGAGAACATCTAGTCCCTGCATCTCTTCAGGATCCTGCTTGCAGCAAGGCAAGCTGGAAGGTGAGCAGCTGGCTGTTGGTGAAATGGGTGGAAGCTTGTCATAGCAAATGCTGCTCTCTGCCTTCCTGCAGATGCATGTTGCAGACCAGCTATCCTCAAGTGAGGCTAAGAGGAAGATGCTTGTGGTGGAAGACCTTCAGATAGAGAACTGTGGTGTAAAGGAGTCAGTCTGTTAAAAGATCAGACTGTCACATACCAAGAGAAGTTATTTATGTAATTATCAGTCTGGGGGAAACCTTAACAAGAAATATCTACTCTCCTACAGGTTTCTACCCATCGCTCCTTACAAAAACATGGAAGAGAACAGTAGCAAAACAGAATTTCTCAGGAGCTGATTCCACCTGAGCTTAAGGGATCCCAAGAGTTCCTCTAAACTGTCAGTGTTTAGGGAAGCGGAAGAGCCCTTTCAGCATAGAAGACAAAAATCAGGGTAATGATGGGTAATCAGTGGTTCAGGTGTACTCTGCCAAAGACTGTTGGATGCATCATGTCATTTCTGTGACAGAAGTGTGATAGGTGCAGTGTACAAAATGTTCTGGCTGTTTTATTCTGTTCTTTGGCTGTCAGGGAATGAATTTTCCATAGAGAAGAAGAGAAAGTTGGAACCTCCTTTTCATTTGAATATCCCAGATTTAAAACTCTCTAAAACTTCTATAAATACAAGTACGTACCTGTACATCCTTAAATCCTGGTTGAAGGCATAGTTGAGTCTGCAGGATTTTCTCAAATGTGTCATTGGTTCAAGGTTATCCTTGGGTTTTGCACCAGCCAAAGCAGATGTGTTTAGTGGATATAGATGCCTGCAAGGCTTCATCAAAGCTGTTATGTAAAAACTGTAAAACTTCTGTGTAAGAAGGCTGAGTGTGTCAGCCCCAATAAGGGTGCTGCATTTAACATGAAGTTAGCCCTGTCTTCTGTGCGTGAGATCCTCCTAGCAGTGTTCCCACTGCGGAACAAGGAACTTTGCTTCTGTCAAAAGAAGTAAGAACGTGGCTGACCTGTTTGTGGTCCTTTCTCCAGGAACTCATCTGTGCTTAAAGCATAGGGAAGAAATGAGCTGAGAAGCCAGACAGAGTAGCAACCTTGAACTTTGCTCTGTGATGTGCACCACCTGACACCTCAGCTACAAATTAAGATCCTCGGCTCATTTATTGTACCAAGATGAACTGTGCTGAATCCAAAATGAAGGTGTCACTTCTGCTCTTGTGCAAAATGCATGCCTTTCCTTTGAACACAGATGTCTGAAAGTGGAGGGGGAAGGATTTACCTTAGCACACTGTACTTCTCAGTCTTCTCTCCCACTGCACAACTGACTCAATGTATATTCCTTACATCACTCCTTTCATCCTGATCTTACTGTGTCATCCATTTCTGCTATGTGACATGGATCCCTTAAAAAACATGGTGATTTCATATTCCAGGAGCTGTAAATTTAACTAGCATATGACATGGCTTTCCTTAACCAACCACAGAACAAAATAAGATCTTAATATTGAACAACTGTTGTCACCTTCATAATACAGATTTAAATCTATTTTTAAACATGTGTAGAAAACAGATTTTTTTCTGTTTTGTTTATTTGTTTATTTTGTTCGTTTCTTTTTGTTTTTGTTTGTTTTTGTTTTTTTTTCAAAGTGTGTTGTAATTTTATAATGTTGCATACTTGGCAAGTGTGATTGTGTTGCTATAGTGATCTTAAATTATGACCAGAACAAATTTTTACTCAAGGTTTATTTAGAACTCATCTGGCTCAAAGCAATCTTATCTACTTCTCTGAGCCCTAGAAAAATCATTTGGACCTTCACAAGCATTTTCTCTGAGCTTTCTGTTTTACAGTAGTCTCACTGGTGTAATTTTGAAATAATATTCGTTAAATGAACTCCTGAAATACATTTGAATTAATCAAAACCAAACCCTCTGAGAGGCACAGTACCATTTTCAAAGGTGTAGCAATCAGGGTTTTTCTCCTCTCATTGCCAGACAGAAGGAGATGTTAGTCACATTTTCAGGTAGTTCTGAAGTCAGAGCAGTAAGTCCTTCAGCTGGACAATGGGAAGTGGCAATAAAAAGAGTCCTGTTTTTGAAACAGCTTAGTTTGGTGGGGTTTTTTCCTACCCCCTCCCCTCCCCCCCAGTTCCCCCCCCCCTTTATAATGTATGGAGACTCTCTGTATCAATGTGTCAGAATCCTCTGTCTCATGGGACAAGGGAGTGAAAATACCTCATTCCCACTCTTACCAGCTTCAGACCACTGTGCCCTTTGCTTATCATGCAACACAGAGACCCCTGTCTCCCTTCATGACAGTTATAACTGGATGCTACAATGAATATTGAATTCTTGAGTTTCACTATCAGAAAGTCCTTGGGTGAAATCTAAAATGCTGGGGCTGGCAGTTGTTGTGGTCTTTCCCAGCATTGTCTGCATCCAGAATCTTGCCAGAGAATACTGTAGACCTTTGGAAATTAGGGAGAGCTAAGAGTGTTGTACCTATCCCCATCTTGGCATGAAGCTGGACATTTTCTAAGTATTGCCATTCAAAAACTGCCTTTTGACAGGGGAGTACAAAAAATCAGAAAGAAATTTTAGGTCTTGAGGCTGTTCCTCAGATGAGGTTCTCACTTATATTTATACTGCTGTGCACTATATTTATACTGCCGTACACTGAGACCATCTTTTCTTTTCAACATGCTGTCTTATCTTCCTTCTCAAGCTGCATTCTGTTTCTAAGGCCAAACCTTCTGGCAACAGCTTTGTCCTGTTTAGCTGCACTGCAGAGTGTATTACAGAGTCATTAGTTCTGCTTATTTTTATGCATGCCGTTGTGCTTGTTATCATGTAGAAAAGGTCAATTTGACAATATGGGATTTTATGAGGGATAAAATGCAGAAACTATTGAATCCCACCAGCTCTATACAAATATATTTAGTCCAGTAAAATTTGCAAGGAATGCCAAGTCTTTCTTACAGAAGCTGCAAACCTGATGATACCATTGATTTCCATTTGGTTTTGATTTCCATTTTTGTGTTCTTTTGTTGTCTGTAGGATATGCAGCAGGAAAGGCCTATGGACAGATACAGGCCCACTTACAGTCCACAGTAAGTTTAAATGTCTATTTAACAGAATGCATGCCCGTGAACTCACCAGAGTGGAAGGGAACTAACTAAATCTTCTATAATGCTTAGGAATACTGTTAGCTTTTTTAGGTGAATTTAGATACATTCTTTTCCATAGTTAATATTTGTATCATAAAGCTTATGATCTTTTAAAGATATAGGCTGAGCAAAAGCATCATTATTTCATACTAATCCTGTTTCTTTAATGAATTTCTAACATTGAAACTGATTGATTTGAATTAACTTCGTCATTTGTGACTAGACTGGAAAATCAATCAAACAAATGTTAATGATTTTGGAAAGAAATCAAATTAAAAATGTGAGAAGTTAAACTTGACTGGCTGACAGATGCCCACCAGGACCCGGAAGGAAAATAAGATAAAAAATCTTGTGGGTCAAGATAAAGATAGGGAAAGATCACTTAGCAACTACTGTTTAACCCACTAGAAAGGGAAAAAAAAGTAGTGAAAAATAGACCTGTAGAGCTTTCCTTCTTGTTTTGCTATTTTAAACTGGCACTTTCTATAATTTCAGGTCATAGTGCCAGAATTGATACTGACTTACATCTTTATGCTTAAGTAAATGGTGAAATATGACAATGTTAGCTGAAAATAGAAGCTGGATTTCCCATTTTAAATATGACAGATTTGCCTTTTGGTGGATTTTTGGAACTTCAAGAGATACCCACAAAAAAAAGTCTCAGAAAGAATTTATGTAATGTTTAAAATGGAGGGCCAAGCAGTCCAAAGAGGTGTATGCCATGGAAAGAACCAGCAGTGCTCATGCTGTGGACAATCAGGAAATCAGGGCTCTGAAACATGGTGCAAAAAGCATGCAGTTTAGACATATCCTACAACCAGCAGGCTGCAACTTTCAGTCTCAGAGGTCTTGTCCAGGCTGAAATATCAATTATAATATTACTGTCCCAGCAAAGACTGCTCTAGACCTAGAAATGGTATAGAAAATACTGCACAAAGTATTGGGTTTCTGTGGCCAGGTTTTGGTACCTCGGGGACTACGAGGGTATTTTCTGTGAGAAGCTGCCAGAAGTTTCCCCAATGTCCAGCAGAGCCAATGCCAACCAGTTCCAGGACTGATGTGCTGCTGGCCAAGGCTGAGCCAATCCAAAATGACTGTAATGCCTCTGTGATAACAAATTTAAGAAGGAAAAACGTTGTGCAGAGGAAAATTGCAGTCAGAGAAGAATGGAGTGAGAACATGTGAAAAACAATGTAGACACCAAGGTCAGTGCAGAAGGAGGGGAAGAAGGTGTTTCAGGTGCTGGAGCTGGGATTCCCCTGCAGCCCATGGTGCAGACCATGGTGAGGCAGCTGTCCCCCCTGCAGCCCATGGAAGACGACAGGGATGCAGAGGTTCACCTGCAGCCTGTAGAGGACCCTGTGCCACAGCAGGGGGATGGCCAAAGAAGGCTGTGATCCTGTGGGAGGTCCATGCTGGCACAGGGTTCCAGCAGGGACCTGCTGTCCTGTGGGGGAAGTAGTCCATGCTGGAGCAGGTTTCCTGGTAGGACTTGTGGCTCTGTGCATGATCTTCCCCAGTCCTTATCTCAACTCATGAATCCTTCATCATATTTTCTCTCTTCTGTCCAGTTGCAAAAGGGAGCAATAGAGTGGCTTTGGTGGGTACCTGGAATCCAGCAAGGGTCAAACTGCTACAACAATTCAAGTCCAAGCAAACAATATCTGAACCATGAGGCATGCACAAATTAAGTGAATTATCAAGGTCATCCTGGAAGTTTGTTTTAGAGCCAGGGATTGTAGCCAATTCAACAGACTGAATTGCAGTGCGCCTGGCAACACTCTTGAGCAGCTTGCTGGCTAAAGTCAAGACAAGGACACTGCTCCCATGCAGCCTCCTTTATCTCTAACACACTCATAAACTGTTGGCCTGGTAAGATGTCAAGTGGTGGAACTTTACCAGATCTTGCCAGATAGCCTGCTGGTCTGAGAGGCATCCCTTGAAGTTTTGTTTACCCTGAGGAGCAATGCTACTTCTTGATTACCTCTTGCTTAGCTGCTAGTAGCAAGTAGGCACACCCGCCACCTGATCCGACTTGCTTTACTCTTACCTTACCTAGTTGGTAAAGGAAGGGTCTGCAGATAGCAATAGTTCAATACTGACTGTTGTTTGTGTCTTTCAACCAAAGCATTTCATCAGTAGCCTTTAAGGCACTTCCTGAGTGGAAGCCTCCAACAGTATAACACCTATTTTCCAAATTAGAGAACTGTGGGAATTAAAAAGGGGAATCAATGTCTTGAAAAGAAAACAATTTCTTCCCAGTGTACATTGGTATGTGGCAAAGTGGTGTCCTGGCAAATTGCCAAACCACGTGAATGTGGCACTGGAAAGAAAGAGTCCCTGAAAAATGTACTCATGCAATATCCACCTAGTGTTTTGGGAATGGGAATAAATACCTGGAAAACAAGTGGCAGTGAAGAAAACAAGTGTCTGGAAAGAAGTTAGCTTAGATTGACTTTAGGAAATAAAACTGATGTAATGTTACAGGGAGGAACTAATATTTAATTGCAATCTTTTTAATAAATATGTGTTTTGAACTCTTGGGACTGTAGCTCATGAGCCACAGCTGGCAAACAGACTGAAATATGTTTCCAATGTAATTTGTTCTAACTGCTTTAATAATTGATTGTATATTATGTAAACAAAGGTTCACAAGACTTTTCTGTGAAGATTGCAGACAACCATCTCCTTTTTGCAGCTGAGCAGGAGGTATAGAAGTCATAGCAGATTTGGATGCCCAGGATAACACTCTTTTTGCTGAAACAGCTTACAAAGTGTAATGTTTTGCTTTGTTGGGCTTGGAAAGTGAATGCAAAGTGCCCTGTAATTGGTAACTCAGATATATATAGGATAGCGCCACTCATCTGCCGTAGCATAGTGGGGCCCAGCAGGTATCTGGGTCCCATGAGAGTGAATAAACCAGATGTGGAGAACCTGAAAGAGTAGGTTGTTACCTCAAATAACAGATACACCACCCACTGAAATTCAAAAACACATTTAGAACTTGTTGTCCTTCTTAAAGGGAGAGATATGCCCAGGGGAGATGGGCCTATCTCATGTCTGTCCCTCTATCTAGAAAGCAATGGAATCTGTCTCTGGATGCTTAAATGTGGGGTAGTCACAAGAACAAAACAACCACACCAGTCCCCTCTGGCCTAGGCTACACTGACATCACAGACTCAGAGGAACTCGACAGTTGTGATGACCTTCTCCATGCTCGGACACTGCTGGGCAGCACCGTGGGAACAACCCTGTGCATGGTGCCAAAGGTCTGTGTGGGCCTGTTTCCCACAGAGGCTCCTGTTTTCATTGGGTATTGCTTTCTGATTTAGTTGGAATTTACCTCCAGAAGATTCTTGTGTGAAATCTTTTACTTTTACCTGGATTAAAAATTATCATTTGGCTGTATCATTGAAATCATGGCTGAAACTTCCAAATTCTGACGAGCATGTATCCTTAAATTATTTGCTTCATTTCCTTGAGCCACATTTCCAATTTTCTCCAATAGTGCAAAAAGGAAAGTTTTAAAATATTTTTAAGCATGGTGCAGTTAGGTTCTTGCTTAATCCGGTTAATACAGTGACTGGGACTTTAAAGAAAAGCAACAGCAACAACAACAACAGCAACAACAAAGAGACCCATAAAGAAGTGGTGGGAAATTAAAAGCCCATCTACAGCTCACCAAAAGCATGGGGATATTGTCCAGCTAATTGGTCCACAGCAAAATGTTTTGTCTATATCAGTGCTCTTAGGGCAGGATTCTCACATATTCTCTTTCTAAAATTAATTAGAATTCCTTTTTTCCCCAGATAGGAATCCTAACTTTTATTGCTATACCCAATATTTAACTTCTCTAAATTGCTGAATTTTACAACTCTGAGAGTAACACAGAAGTATTGAAAAATAATAATTTTCTGGGTGCCATATACATTTTCTTCAGCATAAACTGTACTATTCTATTCCCTTTTTCAGAGTATTTTACAGTATTTTCCTGGTATCTCTTTCTCTATTCAGATTTATTTTAAAAGCAAAATTGTTTTCTCAAAATCCACATCTGGAGCTTGTCCTTTACATAAAGAATATATTAGTACAATTATTTAATTTTAATGTAATTGAAAGCTGCACTTTTCAAAAATTCTCAGAAAAGTTATATTTTCCTAACTGTGTACTTTGCAGTGAATTCTCTCCTTACAAAGTCTTTCCCATCTGTACTCTGTGCTCTCTGACTTTAGAACAGAGCTTAGAGTCATCAGCACTGCTGTAAAGTGACATGGTTATTCAGATATGTGCTTTCACTGTGGCTCACAATGCAGGAATAGGACCTCAGGATAGCATTGAAGGGTCACAAGGATATCCAGCTGATGAGGTGGAGAGGGGCTTTGTAACCCTAGGAGTCACCTGTAAATCTACAGCACCACATCATTGCTTGATAACCTACAAATATAATGAAAAATGCATCACCTCAACAATGAGAATGATTAATAATGGCAGTTCCCTCTGTGTCCTTAAGGGAAAATCTTTTATTCTGCATTGCCTAGGTATGCAAACATGGGTTTAGTATGAGCCACGTCTGTGGCACTGCAAAGTGTTGGCAAGGGTGGGAAATAACTGTTTCCTCAGGAGGAGTTTTGGGTTGGCCTGCTCATCTGGCCTCACCTTGATATCAGCAGTGTCCTTTTCACCCTCACTTTTCCCAACTTGCCTACTTCTGCTCAGGAAACAGAATATGTGAGAAGTGTCCCTCGGTTGACCTATTACATGAGATGATAAAAATCAAATATTTACACCTAGGATAAAAAGAACAAGTCAGTCCGTGGAAGAGTTAATGATGTGTCATTTGCATAGAGCTGGGATCTGAACTGTGAAAATAACTCGGTGATTACATTTAATTATTTGGCTATCTAGGTATTCAAATTTGGAGATAAACTGATCAGCAGACCCAGGTTTAAAGTAATGCTTTGTACAGTTAAGGTGCAATGGATGGTACTCCTTTCCCAGGTGCAATGGATGGCGAGAGCCACCATAGGGTATATCAGGCACTCACTTAGGGCCTTTCCCCTGACAGAACTGGAATAGTCTGCTGAACTTTTACCCCTGTCCAGTGCTTATTGAGTCTCAAAAGTTCCTATATGATGTCAGAGGCAGCATGAATAGTATGCATTCTTTTCTGAAGAAGAAATCTGAAATGAGGAGTGATTTGCACGGTGTGTGTGGTCCTTATTTATGGAAGTCTCAAATAAATTTTTTTTTTTTTTTTTTTCGGGTTTGGTTTTGTTTGTTTGTTTGTTTGCTTGTTTTTTGGTTTGGTTTGGTTTGGTTTTATATGTTTTGCTTTTAGCTTTCATGGAGACAGAGGCAAAAAGGAAGTAAGAGAAGGAAAATTGGTGTGGAGTGATTATCATTAGTTAAACTGCAGTTCATAAAAGATTTAAACATATGCCTGCATGAAGAATCTACTCTTTAAATTGATTTAAAGGAAAAGCATTTAATGATGCAAAATGAGAAATACGGAAACAGCTAAAGTTACATTCTTTGTCTATTTTGTTTTCTTTTTTTTTTAATAGAGAAACCATATGTTATATCAGACAGTGAAAGCTAATTTAATACATACCCTTGGAAAACCAAGGAGTGTAATCTGACTGCCTAAAAATCCTCAGATTTTGAATTATATTTTATAATGTAATTTGAAGAAACTCATTGATTGTTTTATATAAGGCAAAGAAAAGTTAGAAACAATGGTAAACAGAATGTAATTTATTAAATGAAAAAATCTTGTTCTGTGGCCAGGCTATAGGTGAAGTTCATGATTCCTCATGGTATTGGCAAGTTTATAAGGGTTTAACCACAATGCATCAGCCTATCAGATACATATGACAAAGAGTATCACAGTGGGCTAAAGGCCATTAAGACCTTAGGGTGTTTTCTGTCTTTCTCCTTATGTTACTTCCATCATGTCTCTTGGCTCTGGAAGGCTGCATTGCCGTGTAAAATATTCTCCACAGGCACCCTTAAGTCAAAATGGTCCTCTTATCACTAACTGTCCTCCTTTTGGACAGCTAACTGCCTAAAGCCTAAACAAAGGGATAGCTGATAGCTTTTCATTCCTGAAGTGAAACTCCTGAAGTGGAGTTTCTGGTGTTGTGGTTGCTGGTATTATTCAGGGGAAACCATAGGACACTTGGAGCTCGGACATCCTGCCCCCACAAAGGCCATTCACAACCATATCAAAAAGTTCTAGCTACTGTCAGCTTCCAGTTCTCCTATTCGCCCTTCAGCTGCTGATAAACAACATCAAAGGTGATCAGTGTTCTCCCTTGACAGTAGCACTGTGATCTTTGTAGAAGGTCTTGGGTGTTGCTTATAGCCAGAGCAAATAAAATCTATGTTCATCCCAAGCAAAATTTAGGCTCTCCAAGAGAAACAGCTATGTGTTTCAGGATCCCAGAAGTCTTGGATTCAGATTGTTCCTGGGACACTGTGAAAAGGAACTTGGTGAATACTTGTTTGTTTTCCCTTCAAGGGTGATACTGGACAAGGGGGTCCATCAGAAGTCAAGGAGCATTATGATTACAGTGAAGGTTCTGTCATGACTTCCCCAAAGGACTGGATAGACACTGACTGTTGACTTCTGTTGCTATATTCTTCCAAGACTGAATTGCCCCCTTGCACGAAAAGGACAGGTTCTTAATTTGTCCAGGGGATTCCTTCCTAGTAGAAAGATAACCAGCAAAGCCATGGCTGAACAAAGATACAAACCCATATTCTTCAGTATGAAGTTGCCAGACAAACCTCACATCAACTTTTCTTTAATAAGGACATATTAGACATATGAATTAAATTAAATACATATAAATTAAAATTATATATTTTATTAAAATCATACATGTATTTATATAAAAATTTAATCATGTTATCTTCTCCTGAACACTCATAGTATGAAAAGCAGGGCTAATTGCTACAGAATCAGCTTAAAGTCACCTTGGTAACAGAGTTAGAGTTCACTGTTACAAACACTATGTTTGTCCTTGTTCTGCTGTCAGATACATCTTCCTGGGGAAGTGGAGAAAAAGAGAAATTCCAAATAGCATGAAAATGCATTATGCTTTTTAGCAAATGACTGTGCTGCAGAGAGAAGACACAATAACAGTAGGATGCAGTTTTCCTGATATTTCTGTGATATGATACTGTTGGTGACCTGCAGTAACAATTGCTGAATCCCAGCGGTGAAGTCTCTACTGCCTGGTGCAAATCCATGTAAGATTGTGCAGTACAACATCTCTCAACTTGCTCATTATGGTGACTGAGCCTCGACTTGAGGGGAGACATTGTGACCTGTTGAATCATTATATATTCCTTACAAATCTATGTTGAGGCCTAATCAGATCCCCACTTTTCTCAGACATTTATGCCCACAGATAGATCCTCTTTGGTACAAGATGGCTAGGACTGCTTACACTGCCATAGGTTCTTACAAATTGCTCTGACTTGTATTATTCCCTCAAAGAGTCCCTAGGGTGCAGGGCATTGTTTTTTTCGCTAGTTTTCGGTTTTTGTAATGCCTTGTTTAGTGACCGCG
>JAWWTY010000088.1:28115852-28143847 GCA_035222235.1 Margarornis squamiger | reverse complement strand
TAAAGAAATTAGATGGAATACTTCCTTGGTTATGACCCAGTTACCAGGAAGGGCCTGAACCAAAACCACTACACCAGCTCATCTTGACTCTGAAGAAACAGAATCTACTGACCAGAACTAGTATTTAGAGCACTTTGTGCTTGTGATGTAGTCTAAGTATGACACACATGCCAAAGCAGTGTGTTGTGTAGAGAAATGACCTCACTTTTATATACTTTCCCCACCTGATCTCAATGGTACTCAGTGTGTTTCTAATTCAGTGTATATTCAAAACACTGCAGAAATGTTCGGTTAGAGCTGTGTGGAAAGAGAATCGTGGCTGGATTGGTAAGGAGATCACACTGCTTTCTTTTCATCAGAGCTCTCTTCCCGATACTTTCATAGTGCTCTACCACCTCCAGGCAGGGTCAATCCCACATGACTGCACTTAGGTGTGGTGTTATGCTTGTGTTGTGCCTTTCTCCAAAAGACATGCAAGTATCATCAGGATCTTGTTCATGGGACACCAGTGCCAATGGGAACCCACAGATGCTCTTTTTGGGTCATAGAGAATTGTGAGTCTGGGTCTGGATTACTTTTCCCTAGACATAAAGTGTTACATTATATTTGCCTACACTGAAGCTAAGATGCCACTTTTTTTGCCCAGCTCTGTTGTGGAGTTCATTACTATGGGATTAGCATTTGTCTACATTTAGTCGATATGTTGGTGTTCTTCTCTATAAAACACATATATTTTCATAAAAGCTTTGGGTAGGGTTTTCCTTTCAAGGTGTTGCATCACTTGCAGATGCAACTGAAGTGAACTGCCCGTCGCCAAAATGAACAGGCGGGAGGAAGATCTGAGCAAAAAAAACAACCTCTGTTTACAAAAGTTATTAGAAATATAGTAACATTATATCTGATTAAGTTCAAGCTGAAAGGAATTTCTTTGAAATGCTTGATTCTCCTCTGTGTAGAACGTATTTTCAATGATGTTTTGGTTACAAAAAGAGTGATATTCTGCTGTTGACATCCCAAGAATAGCTATGGGTAAGACCTATTGGTTTTAATGCTGTTGTCAAAGCAGGCAAAGTATCAGTTTTTCCCCCTTTGATTCATCTAATCAATGAGAAAAAATGCACCCTCTGGATCTACAGAAAGTGGATTTATTATTGCACTCTTGATGCTATAAGAGCTGAAAGGAGGTAGCTAAATGGGAGAAAACTAATACTGTTCAAAATTCCCCAAGAAAAGTTCATTTTTTAAAGCGAAAATTCATCAGAAGCTAGTTAAGTTTCAGTCCTTTAAGACACACATTATTCTTGAGGCAGCAAAGGGATGACTATTATTACTATTCATTGTGTAGTAGGTTGGCGCAGGAGTCAAACTCCCACTGAACTGCTTGCTCAATCCTACCACCCTAATGGGAAGGAAGGAGAGAGCAGGAAGAACAGGAGTTAGAGAGTTCATGAGCTGAGGTAAATACAGGGGCACTGCTTGCCAGTTACCATTATGGGAAAACCCAACTTGATCTGGGGAAAATTAGCTTAATCTATTGCTATAGATTAGTAGCTTAATCTATATTCATTTATGTATTCATTTATTGTATGCACAGAGCTGTAATATGTATTTATATAGAAAATAGAAATAAATTATGCAAAGTTATTTTATGAATATAAAAATATATACCTTATACAATTATGTAGCATATATAATAATATAAGTGTAAAATTACTATTACGAGTATATAAAATAAATATATAATTATGGAATTATTATTTTGGCCAATGGGAAACAAACATGAAAAAGAATCAAGCTTAGAGAAAACACTACTCTTCCACCCTTTTCCTGCCTCACCTTCATTCTTTGAACCTGAGTCCTGGAGTGGGTCTGTTGGAGCCACTTGAAAGTATCCAAGTGTGGGACAGGACAGTCCTGATGTCTCCTCTCACTGACCATGTTGCAGCCTGCTGCTGCCAGAACCTGTTCCCAATACACTTTGCAATGTAAAAAAAGTAAAAACAAACCCCATTTACCTCTCAAAAAACTCCAGCAACAGCATTTAGCCCTTTTAAGATTATGGAGAGTCCATGCCACAGATAAATGAACCTGTTTGTTATATAAATTTTTGGGAAGTCCAAGCATTAAAAAACTGGTAATTGGTTATAAATCTGTAAATGAAGGAGGAAAATATGGTTTAAATAGCAAGTCCATTGCCTGACTAGCTTATATGAACTCATAGCCTTAAGGCAGACAAGTAAAAATTTCCTTTTTTGTTCCTTGAATAGGTTTTCAAAACATAACCTTTCATATGTAATCAGAAATACTGCAAAGAAGTGTATAGAAAAACTAATTAGACTGAGCAGAGATGAACAGAAGTAATAAGCCTACTGCACTATAGCTTAATTGATCTTTGGCAAGATGGAGTTTCAAGGGAGAGAATAATGGAAGAAGACTGGAGGTTTTGGAGAAATAGGCATAGGCAATATTTAGTGCTCCAGGAAAATAATTGACTCAGGCTTTTCTTGGTGTAATTCTGGATGGGAAAGAATGTAGAACAGCTTTGAGGAGCTGCTGTTTTCCATCCAGTATCAACGAAAATCTAAGCCTCTTCAGTCTACTCCTTAACTGGTGCTGGACAGTTGAGGGCTAAAAATTATGTGGTAGGGGATTGGTGTGGAGTTTGGGCAAAGCATAAAAATGATATTCAAAGACAAAAAGGAGTAGGAAAAAGAAGAAAACAGGAAAGAGAGACAGAGAGCAGGATGAAAAGCAACAGAGAGTGCTGTGGGGTATACCTTTTACTGTGGCAGCTGACTATTACAATACGAAGCTGTGAGGCTGAGAAACGTTATCTGACTCAGAGTGCTGCTGTCAACACCTGGTGCTGGGAATACCTTGGATTTTACTTCTTCCTCGGAATAAAAAAAGCCATCTCTATTCAATGCAGATGCCTAAGCTTTGATGGGAATTGCATTCTCTTTCTCTGCAGGCTTAAGTGTCACAGAGGTGCCTATCCAGATACTGGTCCAGGACAGACATGATAATTTCATGTTTCCTGGAGGGTCTACTTTAATCCTTGGTGAAGGGAAGAGTCTTCTATCCACCTCGGGACTCCAAGTGTATTTTCACTAACAGTTTTCAGGGATATGGCAGGACTCTGATTTTCAGGTGGTACAGGTTGTTGACCAAGCTCCAAGCCAAGGCTGGAACAATAACTCTGGCTTGGATACTCTATTGGAAAAAAATATGCCATGTAGCATAGAAAGATTATTTATCCAATGCACAGGCTGACTTCCTAGCATGTCACTAAATCATAGGTGTGTGTGAGAAATAGATCATTCAGCTGCACAAGGACTCAGGGGTCTGTAGTGTTGACTCAATAGAACTTTCTATGCCTTTCATATGTCATTTGAGTATCCAAATTTTCCATCTGGGTCTGAAAATGTGAAATTGGCAATTTCCTTTTCCACTGGTGAGTTCTTCAGAAGGTTAAAAACAAACCCACCCCAAACAACTGTTTCCCAAGTTTGAGTTACTCGAATTACTGCAGTGACAAAGTCATTAGTCACACTTAGGCACTTTTTTAAACTCTCAGATGCATGTTTCCTCTTATTTATTGATATGTTTGAACAAGTGAAATGTTACTTTTTTTCTGCTGGATTCTCATCTATTTCCTTCTATTTATTACAGGCAAAACCCTGATATATCAGATGAATTACTTTAGCCATTGCTTTTCCCAACCAGTTCTTCAATAGGACACATCTGTCATGGAAAACAATTTATTCCAAAAAACTTTCAGTGTCTTAGAGACAATCTTGTAGAGGCACTTCCAACTGTTTTGCCTCTATTTTCCACAAGAAAACAGATCTTATTTTCTGAAGGAGTTTTAGACTATGTCTCTAAATAAAAGATATCTCTCCCTGAGGCCTGGTAGCCTAGTTCGTGTACACATTTAGTCTCCTCTCATTATGAAACAGAGATGACTCAATCCTTGTTAATGGTGCATTTCTTACAGTCCTTCAGACTCTGTTATGTACATACCATCTGCCCTGCCACTGGCAAATGACTGCCACGGAACATACTGTACCCTGAGCTGGAAGACTGGCAGACACTGTGTAGCCCCTCTCATTTCTGGCAGCTTCTTGTGATGTTCCTGTTTCTGGCCTTTGAAATCTATCTGTGATTCTGATTACTGATGCTAGTTCTGTTGGACAATCCCAGACAAAGGTCTTCACCTGCTGTGGGTGCACAGGCCTACCAGCTGTGGAAGAAATGTAAGGAAAAAAGTCAAGATCAGAGAGCAACGACGGCTGTAGCCAGACATCGACCTTGGAGGTCCCCAATAAATGTTTAAGGACCCAAACTCATCTGTAATACAGTTAAATAAGGTTAATATAGATATAAGGAGTTTATTCTAAAGTTATAGTAAGGTTCTAATGTTTAAAATATCTTATGTGTTTTAGCCCTTTATTGGTTGGTTGTATCCCAGGTGTTCATTGGTTATTGTTTGGTGCAGTGCACCTTTTCCTTTTATGGTGGTCCCCTCCTACCCATCTCCTTACATGGTTGTTGTCACTCCCACTTTTGCCTTATATGTCTACACTCTGCCCCCTGTTCCTCCCTGCTTCCAGAACCTCCCCCTTGGACCCTATATAAGTGCTCCCCTCCCCTTAATAAAGTGCCATTCTTGTTCTACCCCTTGAAGAGAGTGCAGGTCCCTTCTTTCCCGTTGAAGGATTGCGGCAACCTGCCATGCTGCTGAATGCCATGGAGGTGACAGGAGCATGCCAAGCCTGGCCTGAGCATGCAAGCATGCACACAGGATGCAGAGGACGCTGGGGTCTGTTGTGTTCAGGATGGTGCTCCCAATCTTGGAGCTCTGAGCTGTTGGTTTGCAGAGCAGACATCTAGCAGAACTGTCATTCCTGTTCTTATGAGGAGGCACAAAGAGAAAGTCTCAGCAGGCTCTCAAGACAGCAAGTATGTGCTATAAGCAGCTCTACAGAAGACCCCTCCTCCCCTTCTCCATATCATTGTTGTATTTACTCAAGCATTTTGGGCTTTGTCTAAACAACAGGAAGGTCAAGCATATGCAAATCTGCTCCCGACTCTGAATAAGCCACTGCTGGGAGCAAGTCCTCTAGCACCAGTGTCATGGCACTGTTAATTGTTCTGCTTTGATTCAGGACTGATGAAACCATGTAGATGTGCTGAAAGGGTGGATCTGCTGCCTTGGGGTGCCAACCTTTGGGAGTACTTGAAGCTACAGTGATAAGTTCCTGTCAAAGAAGACAACTGTGATTGTCCTTGGAGGTGGTTCACACAGTTCTATTGGTGAACACAGCAAACTTTTTCAGCATGACACCTTGACTTTGAGAAACGTGAGGCTTAGAGTACAACGAGATGACACCTGACTGGCTTTCCTCCTCCTGCAGGAAAGTTGCCTCTTGATGTTACTTTCCTCCTCCTCCATCTACTCCACCCTTGTCACCCCCACCTTCCCCCCACCCCCAAAAAAACGAAAAAAACAAAAAAAAGAAGGGGAGGGAGAATCTTCAAAAATTTAGGGTTTTTCTCACTTCATTTTCAACAGGAAGAAAACAAACAAGGAATTACAGAAAGTCTGTGATGCTTGTTATTGATACTTATGTTGCTCCCAACAAAATGCTGCATTTTAAAATAAATAGATGCTTAAAATGCATTAAAACCTATTTTCTTAGGATATGTGAAGTTTATTTATTCTCAAATTGGTCTTCCTTGGTTTGTCTCCCTTACAATTCATTTCAGACTGACTAAAATAACATTTAAAAAGCATTTTTTCATCTCAGTGGACTTGCATTATTGATACAGAGATGATTACTTTTCACAGGTTTGGAAGACTGTTGCAAAGACACAGCAGAAATTTAACTGACTTGAACACAGAAACATGCAGTTAGTTTTTACCAACTACAAATTTTTTTTTCCTTTCCTTGGCATTATCATGGTTATTGCTAAGTCATCAAATTTTATCTTCCTTGTATTTCAGCTACTTATTTTTTTCCTGTGCCTATTAAGAGAAAGCCACTTGTATCCAGGAGACCATTACAATGCATACTTCAGTTGTGGAGCTCGCTGCCACAGGATTTCATCCTGTCCA
This sequence comes from Margarornis squamiger, assembly GCA_035222235.1. Taxonomy (NCBI): domain Eukaryota; kingdom Metazoa; phylum Chordata; class Aves; order Passeriformes; family Furnariidae; genus Margarornis; species Margarornis squamiger. The sequence continues at coordinate 28,137,729 of JAWWTY010000088.1, read as the reverse complement.
CTATTATACACTGCAGTATATTCCTCATCTGTGTTTGTTATATTATGGCTACAGAGTTTGATCTAATATTAGAAAGGCTTGTCTCTGTTTTCTGTCAGCTTTGGATGTTATAGAATTCTTTAGGATGCAGACCCAGTATTTAAATTTTTGTGTCAGAATTTCTCAGTACTATGGATGCTGCCTCTTTCAAAGCCTGGAAAGAACATGAATTTTCATAGCGCATAGATATTTGCTAATGCAATAAAGCAAGGAATAGTCTTCATCCAGTTGGGTACAGTGGTATTCCCATATTCAAAGTACAAGGAATGGGTCTCCTTCTCTTTCCTCAAAAACAATCATTTGAAAAAAATAACTTTTCTTCAGGTTTGGTTTGGCTGTAGTGCAAAGAAAGAACACAGGGAAAATAATAAGATATATCAGCATTTTCATCATTATTCAGATCTTTGCATGAAGTGAAACTGATATTAGGCTGAAAAATGTATAGGTCTGTGGAAGCTGCTTCACAGAATTATCTTGCTAATTTGGTCTGATGTCTCGTTTTTTCCAACACCAGAATGGAACAGAGGAAATTCAAAGGTACATGATGAAAAAAGCCTAGCTCCTTGCCCAGAAAGATTTTAGTTTCAGATAAAGGTAATAGTTATTATGGTGATGGTGGTGATATTAATAATGAGGGTCAAACAAGTTTCTCATTTTTTTAAGATATAATTTTTCTCTGTGGTGTCCCTAACACCTGTCCTGCCAGGTAGAAAGAAGAGATGTCATAAAAAAATTTTCTGTATTTGGTTGCTGCATGTAGTGAGACGACACTGCCATGGACCTACAGTCCACAGAAATAATATGCAATTATTTCATAGTCTTCTTCCCACTGTCCTGTCTTCAGTGGTTTAGAAAACACATATTCATTGTAATTCTTCTTCCTAGGTATGGTTTGTCTTTGCTCCGGGTATGTGAAAGGAACTAAATCTGTGGCCTTTTTGAGTGGGGAAAAATAATTCATTTGTATTTGTTCTTGATTTCTGTAGTAAAATGGATCAAAAACATTAAAAACTGAGAATTAGAGTGAGGTCCCTGTCTTTATGCTTCATTACATTACTATGAATTGTTCTTACTGTTCAATTCACCATAATCAGCTAAAGATTTTCATGACAGACCCTTCCTCTTATCCTCACAATATAGATCCCACTGCAAAAAATAGAATTAAGCTTGAGTTTTGACTCTAGAGAAATGTTGCAGAAAATTCTGCAGCAACAAAAGCTCCTAGTTGGAAATGCCAGATTCTTAATTTCAAAATTAACATCCTGAACTCATACAAAGGCTTTTGTCACAGATTTTCATCCAAGATTATTTATTTTTCTCCCTGAAATTACATGTCCGCACATCATGGTTTTTTGCTTCTGGAACTTTGGACTTTCCTAGGTTCAAAATCATTTGGTTGCAAAATGTTCTGCCAAACTTCAGCCTTCTTCCTCTTTTCTGTGTTCCTTGCTTGTCTTTCACAGGCTGTAACCAGAGCTCTGTTGCTGAGAGGCTGTTCTGCTGACTGTCACTGCTTTCCTACCCTTTCACTGCACAGAAGAGGTGATTTACTAGCAGCATATGACTGAAATGGGTTGGGGAAAGTGTGTATTCTGCATAGGAAAACCCAGATTTTAGGTGTTAAACTTCTGTTTTGGCCTTTCTAATGCTCTTTGTCTGTGTCCCTTCAGACAATGTTAGCTCCAGCATCTACAAACTTCTTGAAGCAGTGGCATTTAAAACACTCATATGTTGAGTATGATGGTGGCGGGGAGAGGAGGGGAAGCAAGAGAGCAGTCTTGGGGAGCACAGTGTGAGCCAGGAAAGCTTAGGGAGAAAGTATAGTCAGCTATGCAAGAGAGAAAATTTGGAGCAGAAAGCAATCCACCAGGACCTCAAATGAAATGGGATTGTGGGCAGCCTGGTGACAGAGTGGCAAAGATCTCTCTTTATGGGCTATATACAGTCTTGTATTAAGCAATGGGTGCAGGAGATCAGCAAAACTGTAAGTGCTAGCTTACAAGAATTAATGGAAAAGACTGACCAGTGATAATTCCAGAGCAGAATGACCAGAGAACATTAAGAAAGTCTGGAGAGATTTTCTGGTTTGGGAATCAGAAGGCAGAAGAAACAGTAGAAATCCAGCCAGCTACAGAAATTTCTGTACATGGAAAATAGCTGGTGTATGGTGAAGCTGCATTACCACTCTCCAAGGTGGATGACTGATCAGATCTGTCATCAGTGACGTCCTTAGTTCTTCCCATTTTCTCTCTGCCAAGATGTGAGCTTGGATACCAAGCTGCTTGCTGAGGGAAGGATCTGCATTACTGCTTCTCATAAGCACAAAATCCACATGAACTGTGCTAAACAGCAATATGTCTTTGGGAACCCTTTTAAACTTTCATCATTCCTCTGTCTGTGCTGCTGCCAGGACTATCTATGATTTAAGGAAGGGACAGTATTTTTTGTCTAGCCTGTTATTAGCCTTTTTAATGTAGTTGCTGGTTTTTCATGAGGAAACTCTAGATTTTATACGTGATTTCATATCTTTTCTGATTCAGATCCCTACATGAAGCAGATAACAAGAATAGTCTCTCCTTGTCTTTAAGAGGGCAAACACCTCTGGTTCTACACCAGAGGACCCAGACTGCTTCTCACTTTGAGCTGTTCAGCTCTAAATTTTTCAAGTCCAGTGGCTGCCTGTCGAGTTCAGCCAGGAGAGAAAGGACACGATCCACTCAAGGGAATGGTGAACAGAGTGAACAGTTTATTAGGGGCGCATCAGACTTTATAAGGTGAGGGTAGAAGGGTCTGGAACCTGGGCAGAGTTGGGGGTGGAACGCGACAAAAAAGGAACAAGGAGGTGGAAACACTACAAGTAAGGTATGACAAAGGAGTGGCTAGCCTTATATGGTGCAGCTGCACTGCACCACGGGCTAGCCTATGGGAACAAGGGGAAAAAGGACCAATGAAAAAGGGGCAACTGGGGTAGTGACAACCAATAACAGGGTTAGGAGAGGGAAACTTGGACCAATGGGGAAACGGAATTATAAGCATTGCAATGAAACTTATCACAATTATCAGAAATAACAACTACAAAAATTTTAAAAGCTCTCTCATCAATCTCCTGTTAAACCTTTGGTGCTTGTAAATGACCCATGAGGTTGGTGGGGCTGGTTGGCTTTTCATTCTCATCCTGCACTCTTTTCCATTCATTGAAATTGTCGATCGGTTCCCCAACAGCTGCCTCCACCTCATGTTTTGTCCTTAGGACAGAACATACATATTTTTCAGGTTTGTTCTAATGGTACTTGTAGGTGCAGCTGCTACAAAAGCAAAGAGAGCACAGTAGCCCTCCTCACATGGTGCTTTTGCCCTTTTTGCCTTGTCTAACTAGTGGCTTAGCAGATCTGATTGATAGCATTAAGTCATCTGTGAGGAAGTCTGAAAGAAATAATTGACTTAATTAAAACTGAGGAATATTGTCCTTTGTGATTTCAGTAAATCAAGATTTTTTTTTTAGGAATAAATATAATTTCAAGGATATTTCTCATGAGACACTGAACAGTGGCTTTAGACAACAGAGTAGACATGTTTTCTCCTCTGAACTGTGCTCATTTCACTCAAATTTTCCATTCTGTCTTTCTGAGAGTGGTTTGTAAGAGCTTAGCATTCACAGTGAAAGACTCAACATGTTTCCAAGTAATGCCAGATCTGAAGGATCTTTGACATTGTCCTGTCCTGTAGTTGCTTTTTAAGATTTTTTTTTTTAATCTAGATTGCTTGTGGTTGGTATGGCATGACTGCATGGAATTGTTCCAGCTAGATCACTGTCTCAGTCGGTCTTCACTGGGGGTGAAGACTGTATTATATTTTTGGAAAATAGTATTTCCTCCTTACTTCTGTCCCTGTTGTACTGGATCAGATTCCCCTGATAACTCTGATGTCAGTGACATCACTCTATCTCAGATCGCTCATAGTTCTTCATTACGGGGGCTGGTCATGGGATAAAAAGCAATGAATATTTTTAGGTTTATTACGATGGTGAATGCTACTTCCATACCTTCTGCTCTCCTTCACTTTGTTATATTTTTGTGCAGTTTTCCAAATTTTTGGTGAAGCCTTCAAACAGTATTTTCCACAAAACAAGGCTTCCAGTCTAATTTCCCCTTCCCAACAAAAAATTTCTTTCTTCTGGAGTGAACATATTAAATATCTTCCCAATGCCATGCACCACTGATGTTTTGGGAAAAAAGCCCATGAAATCAGAAACAGGAAAATTGTACCCAATTCCCATTTTTGATGCTCTGGATAGCTCTGAAAAGCATTTTTTTAATATTTTTTTTTTTTTTTTTAGCAAGAGCAAAGTTGAAATAAACAAAGCAGCATAGGTTGACTCATCAGATGTACTCAGTCTACAACGAAGACTTTGATTTCAAAGATCGGGCCATATTCTTTGTATCTGAACTGGTCCTTTTCATCTGGAGCTTACACCTCTACTCAATGATTTACAGGTCTGCTTCTAGAACTACTTCAGTACCTTCACCAGACTTGGCTAACAGCTCTTTACACCCTGAACTGCTTCACTTATATTCAAGGAGAAAAAGTCAGCACTTGCAAGCACTCTTTCTATTGCAATTTCCATGGTTCAGCTTCTAGCTCTCCACCTCCACAAGACATATAAAAAATATGAAGCAGGAGAAGGTATGACACTTTGAAATTACTCCTGAGCTCACCCTGGTTTCTCTTCAGACAGCTCTCTAAAGAATGCTCACAAAATGACACTTAAATCAGGTGATTTATAGAAGGATTGTTTTGTTTCTTTGTCATAAATCATGTCTTTTCAGAGATCCTTACAAGGTAATTCAGCAACAGCTACAGCTGGGGAAGAAGAGTGACTGTGAGGCTACTGTGAGCTCACTAATGAAGAAATGAACAACAAAAAAGAGGGAAAAGTAGAATTCTGTGGATTGTTATGTGATATCCCATACCTGTCACCAGCACCACAAAGTTAAAAGTTTGCAAGGAGTTGAAAATAAAATGGGTTAGTTATCATGGACCAGCAGAGAGCTGACAGGTAAACCTTTGTGATTCCTAATATTCCTGCTCCTGGAGGAGAAATGGAAGGCCGTTTAATGATGATACAGGAATAAATTTAGGCCAAGACATTTGAAAAGTTAAAGTATCTTCTTTATAATCTGTATCTTATTTGTGTGCTTCTTATGTTTTTGTTCCCTCTTGGTGCAAATGTTTCTCATAACCCTCATGTTGACAGAGTAAAATGCACTTTAAGCCTTCAAGCCTTATGAAGAAAAAAATTGCCTCTCTGAGACAAGACATGTGAAGTCCACCACTTTAAGGGAGTGGCAAAAATATTGAGCAAATACTGAAGTACTCAGGAATGCTATATATTCTGCCATCAGTTCCATATTCCCAGAAATTAACATTGCACTCATGTAATGGGGGGGATTGGTAACATGGGTCTTCGGGTATAAGGACAGAGATCCATTAGTAAATACTACCTGGAAAACAGCAGGAAAGCAGGAAAATGTCTCGTAATTCTCATGGCAAGTCAGTGGAGGGAACTGAGAGGAGGACACACTGGAGAGATTTCTGAAGAAAAAGCTCTTGATCAGCCTAGGAACGGTGATGTGAAGGGGAGCTCTTATTATGACTCATCTTCTTGGACAGATATCTCAAGGGAAAACTGGTCAACTTTCTTAGGTTTAATCAAATCAAGATCCAAGTGTTTTATTGATTTGTTAAGTACACAGAATTAACAAGGGAATGATGCATTCAGAATCCAGACTGGAGCTTCTATAAAAGCTTCTGTAAGTACATAGTAACAAAAGGAAGGCCAGTGAAACTATGGGCCCAGTGATGAATGAAGTGGGAGTCCTACTGAGACTAGACATTGCAAAACTTCAGTACTTATTACCTTCTTTGCCTCAGACTTCACTGGAAAGTCTGTCCTTCAGGAATCCCAGTTCCCAGAGACTAGGGAAGTCTGGAGCAAGGAAGACATATCTTGTTGAAAAATGACTAGGTTAGGTCAGGGTATACTTATGGAAACTGGGCATAGAGAAGCCCATGATCTGTGATGTTATGCACCTGCTAGTACTGAGGAACCTGACTCAGCACAGCTGAGACCATGTGAGTGCTGGAATTGGGTTCCAGTCATGGAATCACAGGAGAGACATGGACCTACTGGTGTGAGTCCAGCAAAGGGCCACTAAGGATTAAGGGATGGAGGCATTTCTCGTGTGAGAAAAGATTTGGAGATCTGGGACTGTTCATCTTGGAGAAGAGAAGATTCAGGAGGGAATCTTATGCACATAAAGACCTGAAGGGAGGTGTAAAGAGGTGAAGCCAGGTTGTTTTCAGTGGTCCCTGTGCATACACAGGTTTAGAGACAGTGGGTACTAACTGAAACAGAGGAGGTTCCTTCTGAATATCAGGAAATAGGTTTTCACTGTGGTGGGGTTAAAACATTACCACACGTTGCACAGAGAGGTTTCTCTTTCCTGGCAATGTGTTTCTCCTCCACAGTTCCCCTCCATGCCACAGGAGACACAGATGCTTAATCTTTTGGAGTGTCTATGCTGCTACATAAAGTCCATGAATACCCACATTAGTAGAAAACCTGCCATGTACTCCCCGTGCATACCCAGGGCTGGGATTGCATGCCATCGAGCACCCAACCACCTGGAGTACATCTGTGGGCAGTGGGGAGGCTGATCTGTCAGGCTGTGATGATGCCTTCCTCTGTGATGGAGGGTGTGTCATCAGCAATGCTGTGTCTTGCGATTCCAAACCTGACCTGACTGCTGCTCTGACCTTACTGCTCCCCTCCAGGGTGGCTTACCATCACCACAGTCTAATGCTTCTTTTCTTCTTTTCTACTTGACTGTTCCTGTGTTCAAAAGTTTCCTGGTAACCTCATGGTTGTGGTTTGAACTGGCTGATGGTTGTCCTACTCTTCAGTGCTATCAGCTGGGGCCCAAGCTATTTTGGGCAATTTTGAATGTACCATGCACACACACTATTTACAATTATGTTTGCAAATTACCAGTTTTGCCAAGATGGTGTGTGGTGGGACAGGGTGTGAGTCATTCTCACAGAAGAAGATGGGTACAGACATTTCCCGGGTATGCAGGGTGAGAGAACAAAAGACTACGGCCATAAATTGAACAAGGGAAATCCTCATCTGACGTATAGGAAAAATTCTTTTGCTTGACAAGTTGTACAGCCCACAAGAGAGGCAGGGAGATGTTTGAAGATATCCAGCCTTTTACTGGAGAAGTCCCTTGGCAAGCTGATTTAGTTGACCCTGCTTTAAATGAAGGGGCAGGACTGGAAAGTGCTAGAAATCTCTCCCAGCCTACACTTTTGAGTAAATGGCAAACCTGTGGAAAATATCAATGTTTTGAAATATTATTCTACAGCAAGTGATAGTGATAGATCAAAGTATTCTGATTCTGTTTAAAAAGGAGATTCTCAGCATTTCATTTTAGAATTCATGAAATATTCGGATTTGATCTGAACAGAGAACAAATGTAATGCTCATACTGTCAGACTCCTCTCTCTGCAATGCTGCCTAACCATCACATTCTGAAATTCTGCAAATAAAGATTCCCAGTATAAGTAAGGCCCTTTTCTCAGAGTGAGTTATCCATAATTCAGGCAGGGAACACAAATCAGAGAGTGGAAAAGAGACAGGAGAGAATAAAAAGCAAACTGAAGCTCTGAAGAATTGCCCTACTCGTATATAAATAAATAGATCAAGCAGAACTGACTTAGACAGGAAAATTTTGGCTTGCTGAATCAAGCCAGAACATTATCATGTTGCTTGGAACACTACATAAAAAGACAATGTTTGGCTGGGTTTTTTTTAGGGTTCCTTTTGTTGTTGTGGTGGTGGATTTTTGTTTATTTTTTTGGTGTGTGTGTTTTTTGCTGTGGTCTGGTTTTGGTTTGGTTGTTTGTTTTTGTTTTGTTTGTTTTTTGTTTGGTTTGGACTTTTGTATGTTTTTGGTTTTTGTAGGCAGTTGACAGAAAAATAGTGTTTCTGGGTAATTATGTTGAGTTTTTTTCACCTGGAGGAAAAAAATCTTGACTATCTGCAGTGTATACATCACAGTCTTGCAGTGTTTATTAAAGTGTCATAATTTCAAAAGCTCAAAGGCATTCTTAATCCCTAACTACAAATTTCAAAAAAGTCATCATCAGAATGCATAATACATAAAATATGCTGGGCTTTCAGACTATTGATCATTATTAATGCTTTTAGAAGAGTTGTGACCTTGTGTCAGGCTAGATTTATCAACACAGAAAATTTCCCTGTTTCTAAATCTGAAAATGAAAAATAAAAAACCTACAAAACTTTTAAAAAGCACTAATTGCACTGACTATCTCACAGTACTGAAAGACCCTGCAAATTGGTACTTGACACAAATTTGAGGCCAATGCAGAGAGCAAAGTCCCTGTCAGAGCTTGCATACATGCTAAATGCAACATGCAAGGAGTTTAATCTTCCTAAATCACTTGTAAAACGTTTTTCAGGATTTGAAAGTAAAAATTTGACATGTCTTTGACTAAAATTAAAGAATAAAGCATCACTTTCCCTTTCTGAAATCTGTAAAAAGATTTCATAAAAATCAATTCCTGCTACTAAGTGTTTGAGGGGGGTGTGGTTTAGTTTGTTTTTGGAATTTTTTTGTTGTTGTTCGTGTGTGGTTTTGGTGGGTTTGTTTTTCTTTTGTTTGGTTTTCTTTTTGTTTTGTTTTGGGGTTTTTTTGTGGTTTGGTTTTTTTTTTTTTTCCCCCCTTTTGAAAAATCACTGATTCATTCACTGTCATGGTTAAAGCAGATTCTGTTTTCTATTCCCTTTCCCAACACTGTTTTGGAATGTGTTTTTAAGAGTGCAGCCAGTGCATCCCTCGTCACAGCCAGCCGGGGGATGAAGGAGCGCTCCCTGATCGTCCTGGCTGAGGGGCAGCTCCAGTCGCAGTCCTGCAGGGTGGAGGTGAAGCCTGCTCCGGCTCGGAGGGACCGTGTTTGCCTCGCTGGTAGAGCACAGGGAGCGACAGAGTCAGAGCCATGGTCTGTTGTTGCCATCCCCAGGAGCTGAGCTGAGCTGATCTGAGCCGGAACAGAGCCGATCCTGACTGCGCTGTGAGGAGCCGCTGTGCCCGCAGCAGCCACAGCTGGAGAGAAAACAAAAGTGGCACTGACTCTCCTGGTGGCTGCAGCGGCTTTGCTGCCCCTGTGGCCATCTGCCTGCTGGCAGCCCATCCACCCGGGACCGTCGCCGGCCGCGGCTGCTGCTGCTGCTGCGCACAGACGGAGCTGCCTCAGAGACGAGGTGTTGCCGCGGGTCAAAGCCGCTCCAGGACCACTGCAAACTGATGGTAGCCGTCAGCAGCCGGAGTTGTGGCTTTGTTGCACAGGGTTTTTTGGCAGGGGCCAAGGGTGGCCGCGTGGTCGAACCCACTGCGCCCACACCACCACAGCGCCAGGATCCACGCTGGCCTCTCAGCAGCTTGCCTTCTTTTTGGATGACATAGCCTTCCATGTTTTAGCTTTGCCCCTGTTTCCCTGTGGTTTTTGCCTAGCTGGGGAGGATGTTAAACAGTGGGAGTTTTGTCTGCCACAGTTTTTATTCTTTTGTTCTCCCAGGGTGAATGGCTGGAGAGAAGTACATATTAGTCACTACTTTTATCTGTGTACAAAAGGACAGGGGAGAGACTGGAGGCGGTCTCTTGTTGGTTTGAACCATTCTGTTTGTATTGTCATTGTTGCTACTATATTTCTTTTCAGTAAATTTATTTTCTTCACTTTTATCTCCTTGCATTTTGTCTCTGTGTATTGGAGAAAAGGGAAGGAGCTCATTTGTTGGAGTCTCCGCCCCTAGATTTGTCTTAAACTAAGACATTCATCATCTCTCTATTGAAGGCTTTGCTTGCAGTAAAAAGTAGATTTACGATTCTTCATTCTCTCTTTTAAATCATAAAGTCAATCTCTGGTGCACTGAGTACTATCATAAGCAGTTGGTGTTTGTTTCACAAAAATTCAACACAGTTGCTATGCATGGCTCTCTGATATTTGAATCTGCTACACATCTTGCCAGTAATAGAACTGAACTAGAATTTTCTGTTTATGGGGAAAGTCAGTGTTGCAGAAAACCACTGACTCACACACTGAAACAAAACAGAATTTTTAGCTCAGCATGAAGATGTTTCTGTGTTCTTTCTTTTAGGGTGCAATCTAGGAGAATTCAGTTGCCCATAAAGGATTCCTATGTATTTTACTGGGCCTCTAATATTACAGTAGGCACAAAAATATTTTTCTGAAATGTCTGCTGAACTGTCTTCAATCCACATTATCGGACAGCAGCAGTATGTATTGCTTTTCTGCATTGAATATACTCCATGATTTCTGGGCATTTTGAAGTTGAAGAATGTTGGAGAAAGTTTCTTCTTAATAGCTGATCATCTTTCAGGACGTTTACAAGAAGAAATATAGAGGTGTGATACAGGACTAGAGGAACCAGTGAACTTGAGCTTGCTTCTGAGTAGTGTCTCCAGAACTGAAAGGCTTATGGCACTCCAGTACATCCTGTTTTGATGGTGCTGTGTCAATCTTACAAAGAGACAAACCCAGCCAACTTTGTACATCTGGTTAAGAATTTCATTTCTGCATGAGGAAACACATGGTTCATACCCAGGGCTGGTGTGGTAGGCATGAATCTAGATCCCTTACAGAACATCCAGCAGGTGATAGGCACCCAGCTCCTGTACCTATCTGGAACTAGCTCCTTTTCTGAGGTGCTGAAGAGCTGCAGGATATAGAGAGGTCCTGTAGCTGAAGGTGATTTTTTTCCCCTGAATTGCATTGTCATTTTAACAAGTTTGGAAATGCAGATACTTAGAAGTGTATCTATTTTTGGCCTTCTGTGTCAAGAAACCCTAAGGCTGTTCAGCTGCTCTTTTATCTTTTCTCTTGCGTGACTAGCTAATGGTTCTTACAAGGTCACTTGGAAAGGGAAAGCAGCTGTGCTTCTCTTGGCTAAGCACTGAGACATCCTGAAAGAGACATGTAGATGGTGTTAGTGGAATGAGAAAAGACTCCATTGGAAGATGGCCACAGGAAAATACATGAAGGCACGGAATAATTTCTTAACAACACTATGAATTCTGATTCTGGTACTTAGAAAGTTTCAAAGAATGCATAATGACTTCATGAGATGACAACAACAGGGAAAAACAAAGGTGTCGCAGAAATGATCTACCACTGTATAGGGTTTTTTGTGGATAGCTCATCTACTGGCTGTGACTTATAAAGGTCCGTTGCTGTGTATAATCTCTATGTCTGCAGAGAAAGATGGATATCACTGTCTGAAGAGAATTCTCTTGTCTTCCGAGGGTACTGTATTGTTTTGTACCTCCAAGAGAATGTAATTTTTTCTTAGAAATTTAAAAGTAAATATTCAATATAAATATAGAAAACTCAATGGAGGAACATAGATTTTGTATTATAATAAACACTGACTGTTAGTACTTTTGATAACATTTGCTAAAATGATTTACATCTGTTATGCATTCTCAGGGATAGAAAACTGCCTAAACATGACCTGTGAAATACTGTGGTGAAAAACTTGGTAATATTCATGTAGGAAGGCAGACTCAGCCTGATGCCCATGTGCATACTGCAGCAAAAATGTCTGTCTTGGTTTAAAGACAAATATTGGGATGGGAACTCCAATAAAATGAAATCCCTCTTCATTCCTACCCTAGTATAGAGAGACAAAAATTGTGGTAAGTCTGAAAGAGAAAAAATAAGTTTGCTAACAAGAAGAAATAGCAGCATCACAAATATACAAGATAAATGGCTTACATACAAAACAAAAAGGGAGTTCACTGTGTAATGTGCTCTCCTGCGAACAAAGGGGAAGAAGAATGGCAGAGGGTACTCCCTGCCAACAACTTGTTCACGAAATGAAACAAAACAATGGCAGAACAGGGACAAAAGTGAAAACTCAGGGAAACTGTGGTACTCACAAGGCGCCACACTACCAAACTACCACCCAGTTAGGTTCAGGTCTTAACTGCAGTGGTGGTACCATTTGAGATTATCTCTGTTCCCTGCCGTGTTTTGTCCCACTGGGTTTGTCTGGACTGCAGGCGGTAGCAATTCATTTCACTTTCTCTGTATCCCATTCAGTGGTACCAGAACTGGTAGGGGGTTCCGGGATGGGTGGTGGTTCCTTGTGGTAAGCGAGTGGTGTGTGGGCAGTGACAGCGCTCCAGTGGCAGTCTGGCTCCAGTGGCAGTCCAGCAATGGCTGAGGCTGTGGTGGAGCAGCAGCTGGTGCAGTGGTGACCCCCTACCTCCTTTGATTCTGACACAATGCGATGAGTCAGCAGCTCCCAACTTGGCTGCTCTGCTAGCAAGGTAGAGGTGGTTTCCAGTGGCAGCTGAGATACCAGAACAACTTTTGCCTGTGGCAACGTCCCCAACCCCACTCCAACTCCCCTCCCTTCAGATGACATAATGGTATGAATATTCATTGCTATAGCTCCCTTCCTTGGCTTGTAACCATAATAATATCCTTCTGGTTTTCCACAATTTCCAGAATTTTTTCAGTGACTGGCTTACTGGGAGTTGAGGAAAATGGTTGGTGTTGGGAGAGAGAGTAGCAGAATATATTTCTTCCTATTTAATTTAAGTTGGAACTGATGTTGAGATCTTGAAACCCATGGTGATTGACATTGGACAGTTAAACCCATTTGCTTATTAGTTGTGCTTATTTTATTTAAAAAAATCAATTTCAGGATCAAAATTGTGTTCTGGTTATTTTTTTTCCCTCTATGTACATTCAACGCACTTAGAGCAGACAACATAAATAAAAACAGATTTTAAAAGCTGTTTTACAGACTTCTAATTAACTTCAATTGCTTCTCAAGCAGAACTCGACCTAATGGCATAACTAAAAAAATCTTTTGTGTTAAGAAAATTATGTTTGATTTCTGCTAAAGAAAATGAAGGGTTTCTCTATATATGTTATACAACTGACATAGCTTTCTGATTTCCAACAATAAATAAAATTGAAAAAATCCTCAAGCCCATATTTCAGAAGCTAACAACTGTTATAAATATAAAAGAAGGCTGACATGTACTTACAGCACTATGTCCTGCTTCCTGATCCAGAAGCTTCTGCTCCATTATGCCTTATCCAGTCCAAATGGGATAACTAAAGAGTCTTAGAGCCAAAGTCTTCTACTGCTACTCAGTGGATTTATCCAAGAGAGCTTGCCCAAAATCTTAGGAATTCCATTTGAAATACAATTATTTCCTCAGAATTATGAAGAAGGGATTGAGTTTCAAGAAGAGAAACCTAGACCTGAAAAAATTATGGGCTCCTGGGATGGTGTTCTAAAAGAATGATAGAAGGCTTGCCAGAGAGCATGCTTGATACGTATCTTTCAGAGGAATGTCTTAGGTAAAGCCACCTCACATGATTTCAGAGTGGGAGACAGCCAGTCACAATACCCCTGTCTCTTTTTTTCCACTATTTCTATAGTACAGTAATTTCAGAAAGGCTTTAATTTCCTGAGTGCTGAAACTTGATTACAGGTTCACACTTAAATGGACTTCGGTGGGAAGGTTAAATTGCTGCCTGAAAAAGTAATTAGAAGATCTGTCTCTCAGGGGAGTCAGGTCCTGCACATGTGCTGTAAAAACTCCAAGGCCAACCATAGTTACCAAACCACTACTTCCTCAGGGTACCTCATTCCCTGACCCCACAAAGAGCTGTGCAGGGAATGGGGTTTGTGTATGTGTATGCTGTGTATGCTGTCTGGAGGAGCCAGATGTAAATTGCTGCTTGTAACCATACTGATACCTATCATGCCAAGGAGAGAAGAAGAGAAAGAGATGATCCCTTTTGCGGAAGCATTGACTTGTGAAAAAAGGTGATTAAGGCCAGAACTGCAGGCCACCTAGGCACAGACACTTCTGCTAAGCTAGCAGCTCCTGATAGCATGTTTGGATGCCCTCAAAATGTGAAGAGAGACTTCAGCTCTTTAGGAAAGACAATTACCCACCAGAGGCATTTGTGTAGCTCCAGAAGGTGACTTAGTTCATCTGTATTAGGATGATAACATAAACCCCTCCCACCACTGAATGTCGATATATTTTTAAACTGAAACCCTTCTTATTAAGGAAAGCTTCAAATAAGTCCCATCTGTGGTACCATGCCTCCGAAATAGTTATAAACCCCTTACATACCAACTGCTCTTGTCAGGCTGGACTTACTCTTGTAGCTGTGGTTGTCCCTGCTAGGCCATGCATTTGATATAAAATGATGGTGCCACACTAGTAACTGATAAATCAAGAAGGACTCCTAAAGGTGTGGTCAAAAATTACAGAGGTCAAAGAATTTAAAACCCCATGGAATTAGAATTTTTTTTCCCCTGACTGCATGACATGTTCTGAAAGATTTTCATCTAAATGTACCTAGTGAGAGCTGTGTCTCTAATCCTTTTATAATGACTGCATTGAAAATCTTCCTAGGATTACAAGCTATGTGGATAGGGACAATAAGAAACAGTTATTATTACTTTATTTACAATCAGTTTTTAGATTTCAGTTTGATGTAAAAGAATATTACAGTGTTGCTTGCTACATCATTAGAGATACAGTTGTGTCAGCATTTCCACCACAGAGTCTGATTCTCAGGAAATTAACTCAGCCATAAATATTTATACTGGTCAAATTCTTGATAAAAGGAATTCAGAAGGATCAGCAAAAGGAATGTAAATAAAGTTATTTTAACGCAGGCCTACTGATGAGTTACAGCCTGCTTCTGACTGTCTAAATGATTAATAGTGCTTCAATTCTGTCATGCTGTGTGAGTTCATGTAGACACATCATAGGATAATGCTCAGTTAGAACTGCTGAATTAACTGTGTTGACCTTGTTAGACCGTAAAGAGGTTTTGGGAGGCCACCTAGAGCTGTGATGCTGATGTACTGGTGTTCTGGTGACCTGAATCACAAGTAAACAGAAGGCCCATCAGACAAATCAGTGGGGGCTGGAGAGAGGCTGAGAATAGTGTCCATAATCCAGGAGCAATACCACTGATGATATTACTATGGTTCAATCTAGTTTGGACCTTACTGAATAGGAAGCTGCATAACTGAAACTAGTAAATTCTGTCCCTTCCCAAATTATGTGTCAGTGCTGCCCTCCTGAGTTACAAGTCTTCTGCCATTAAGTCTGGGTAATAAGTTCTGTCTTGCTTCCCAGAAAAGCTGGTAAGTTATGCTTGCAATACTTTTTCCGACACAAGTTACTGGCCAATTTTTTGCGTTCATGTTAAAAAAATATTTACCTTCATCCCTCAGATAGTTACTACTCAGGGGCAATTAATTTAGTTAAACAACAATAAGTGAAGTGTTAATATCCTTGAGATAGCAGAACTTTTTTCTAGCTTAAGTACAACATGTCAGCGTCATGGTGATAAAGAGTGGCTCATGTGCCCTCCTCTCCACAGATGTAGTAGTTTGAGGCATGTCCACCTGCAGAATTGTAGGCAGTGCATTGCTCCTTCCAGGACTCAAGGATTTCCAGGACCTTATGGACATCCCAGCTTTGGTCAGAGCTACAGGCATAATTTTCTGTTGTGTGGAGTTAGCGTACCATAACTATCCATCTCTAAGGAGACAATAGGTACTTGTAATCTATGATGATGCATATGTCTAATTGGACATGTGTTGTCAGCCTGTTGCCAGCACGACAAACCTAGTAGACAGATGCTGCCTTATGCACTGTCTACATGCACTTTCACGATATGATGTGGGCCACAGTCAATTGTCTGGGCTGCCTGACATATTCAAAGTAAATTCAGGCATTGGGATCTAGAAATAAGCTGGATCTCAAAGTCATCTGAGAAAGATTTGCAACAGAGAAATCCAGCACTGCTAATCTGGCAGCTTTTTGCCTAGGACCTTCACAAGGGATTCTCATTGAAGTAGAAAAAACAAAGAAAGGCTATCTTGTTTCCAAGGACAGAACTCAGCCAACGAACCTTTCTACTCTTCTCTGGGAAGCAATTATTTTTCTCTGTATTAAGTCAGTGCCTCCACACCAAGTGACCAAGCCAAGCAGCAACCATAGTTGGTACCAAAAACTGTCCCATCAGGCACTGTAAAGCCATATTTTGCTATAAATGTGCCATAAAGACATTCCTGTAGGTAATGGGAATTTAGTCTCTCTCCAGTGCGTTCATACATTGATAGACAATACCCATTCTTTTCACTTCTAAATAGATTCCTACCTCTAGGTATTTACCAGGAACCTGCTATGATTCTTCTGATAAGGGGTTTTTTTCTGTGTCAGGACAAAGAGAGTCTTGGAGCTCAGCAAAACGGAAAAATTGAATCTCATCTTGTTGACAGATTAGAAAGTTCCAGTGTATCTGGTCTCATTAGTCAGAATAATGATGTGTCATCAGTGCTGTGTTTCTGAATTGAGCTCTCTGTATTTTAAAGCAGGGTGTCCTTTCCTTGCATCTTAAACAGTAATGTTCCTATGAAGGATAATTATGGCATAAAAGTAATACTCTATTTTGTTCTTGTATCTGAAATAAAGTGCTTTATGTCTAACTCCACACAAACATTGAGTGAGTGAATATGCTACTCTTAGTGTAATGTTTGAACAGGCTTCATGCAATATTTCCACTGGCATCAGCAGCTCTTGCATCAGGCCTTTATATTTGGAGTGTAGTTTCTAAAGATACCACTTTATCAAGTTTTTTAGTTCTGTCACTCATGACTATTTCCTCCTGTCTTCTCTCCCTCAAGAACATCTTTTCTTTTACACATTAAAATTCAATCAACTCAAGAGGAAGCTTGGATGTGAAGGGAACAGAACTAATATGGTGCCATAAAAGTGTTAAATCTTTGAAGTCATTATTCTTCATTTTGGTATTGAACTCTAAACACATGATCTCTTCTCTTGGGCCTCTTGTCAAGGAACAAAACCCACTGCTATGGAGACTGAATACTTTGGGTTAACTGTGATGTTTGCTACCAAGCTTGTATTTTGAAGGCCTTGTGTGAGAGGAATTCCAGGGACACTTTTGTGAAATGTTTACACTCCTCACTTAGGTTAAGATGGTGGCACAGCTTCCAGTTCTACTGAATCTACTTCAGACCTGAGAAAGGGTGTGTATACCCAAAATCTGTTTGACTCAAAGCATATGTGGCAAAGCATCTAACACAAACTGAAGGCAGTTCTCCTCCTCCCCTTTTTTTAGCAGTGGCCATTTTGCTGAGAATGATCCAAGTCTTAGGGGTGTCTCCCTACTCTGGAAGTTTTTTCCATGGAAGTTTTTTCCCCATGATGGCTCAGATACAAATTTTAGCTGCTGATGGAATTGTCACCTTTGTTCCTGCATTAGCAATAGCTAAATTCTTTTTCTCTCTTGGTTATATATGTGATCTCTAATACACCATTAATTTAATTTCATCTAGGGATTAAGAATAAAATTAATTTTCTGTTTTTGCTTAAATTGGTTTGTGCCTAATAAATAGCATTAATAGAAAAGATACTCTTGTAGAGAGATAATTATATTACAGAAGAGACATAAGAAGCAGACAAAAACCTTCCTGTCTTTCAAAGGTTATGCTGGTGTCTCGATAATCACACATGCCCTGAGACTGGCTAATTGATATGACTGAAACCACAGCTTGCAGGACAAATTGTATTTCTGATGTGCTAAATGAAAATGAAATTAGAAACTCAAAATGTCAAAAACCCATTTCATATCACACACAATTTACTCTTACTCCCATTTCAGCATATTCAGTGGCTAATCATCATATTCTCTTTGTTTGATATAGACAGTTTGATAAGGTCAATGAATGCACAAGAAAAGTTCCCATATTTAGCATTCAAAGAAAGACCTACTCTTGGAAAATGATGCAGCTGTCAACTGGAGCTTTCTCTTTTTTTCTTTTAAAACTTAGCTTTGTGATTAGCTCTTCTCACTTCTGAGATGAATTCTGAGATGAATAAAATAAGATAGCAGTATTGTTTAACAAAGATGCCACATCCTTCATCAGTTGTAATTATTGCATTTTCATGTTAAAATGTTGTTCAAATCCTGACCTAACCTTATCTTTTTTGAGTTCATATTTTTTGAACTTGCTTTGTGTTTGATTTAGGGAGGGTTTTATCTGATCTATTCCATGCCATTTTCTTCCTTGCACTAGTGAATTTAGGCCTCTCCAAAAGATAGAGTGCTATTACCCCCATTTTGCAGGTGAGCACCATCCTTCAGAAAGATGTAAACCAACTCCTGCAAGGGAACACCTTGCAGTGGTCAGGTCCTGACACCCAGTATTGCTTGCATGTTGCTTGAAGGATCTGCAGATATGTTTTGTGCTTCAGAGTGTGGGGCATATTCTGTCCTGATTTGAAAGATCCCCACATCAGCAACCAACTGCAAGCATGTGTCTTAAAATATTATCTCTGTGGGACATTTAGCTGCTCCCATCTCTCTAAAGGCAAAATCTGTCACCTTCTCTTGGATGTATCTTCAAGGTCTGTTGGATGAGGCACTGGAATGAGGGCTGGAGTACAAACCTCAAGTGAGAATCTGTGACCTCTGAGTGCTTTTTCTTGCTCCTCACTAAAAAATCGTGACATAGGTGGATGCTTTTCTAGGTGGTGAGTGTTCCTGAGACCACAGAGGAAGGTGCTCAACCTGTTTTGACTAGGAAGGAAGAAGAAGCTTTGCGACAAATGCAAACTGAAAGTGATAACTGTGATTAAACTCAGATACACAGTGAATTTGCTAGGTGGAAATTAGGTTTTATGGTGGCAATATAAATGCCTCTGTGACTTTAAAGGTCCAGTGTTTTGTGCTTCCATTCCTATAATCTCTTCCAAATGCTGGAGTGTGGAGTCAGCTGGGCAGGAGGTGCACAAGATGATGAATGACTGATCGGCCACTTCCTGGCTTTTACCAGCATCTCTTTTTTGCAGGTCTTCCAAGGGAAGACTTCACCTTGCGTGAGAGTACTGAAACTATATGACAGTACTCAAACAAGAGGGATGGCAGCTGAATGGTAGAAATGATATGGTTTAATCATTACCTTAAGGAAAAAAATAGTCTTAGGACTTTTTCCTTAAGGAAAAAAACAGCCTTGAACACTGTTAACCTGATATGACATTTTTCATGAAGGGTCAGTGGAGGTGTAGAAGGGGGAGTGCTGAAAAAGAAGCCATATTTTTAACTGCCCCATACAAAATTCCTGTTGTCCATAGATAATCTCAGTAGCGGTCTGATTGGTCCACCTGTGGACTTCATTCTGTCGTTAAATCTAGTCTTGATATCTGTGTGCTGTTTTAAAGGTAAACCGGTGGGAGAAATTAACCCAGTTCAAGAGAGATTACAAATCAGAGTTAAAATTTACTAAAAAGACTATAATAAATACAATGCTACAGAGAAAAACTGGTTTTAACCCACAAAAACAGATGTATAACCCAGCACCCTGGGACACGAACAGAATGGTGTTCATTAGCACCTGTGCTGAGCGCCACATGGTCCCCCTGAGTAAAAGGAAAGGAACCTTATTGGTGAAGATGATGGTTGCAGTTCTGTCAAAGTAATGATCCCCATCTTGTTGACAGTGGCAGTCACAGTCCTGTTGAGGCTCTGGCGCTCCTCTGAATCCAATGAGTGGTACGAGAAGTCTCATAACATGAAGGTTATATATGCTCAGGTTTGGGTAGGAGTGCCCAGTACCTCCCCCAAGGTGGGAGCTTCACAAGCGGTGATGTAACTCTGTGAGTCATGGGATATTTTTGGAATCTTTGATGATTTAGATCATTGAAGCTGACTATTATGCCAGTGCTTAATGGCTCATTAGCAGAGATGACCTCTCAGGCTGGATGTGAAGATGCTAATGCCTCTCCATGAGAGTTGTCATTGCTGAGTCACTGGTGTGAAGACAGAAAACACTCTCCCGTCTCACAGGGTTCTTTAACACGTAGCTTGTAGCCTCAGGTGTCAGGTGTGCCCTGGGAAGCTGCTGCAAATGTTATTAACCGTTCATGAGAAATGACGTAGAGGGTGTAGAATACAGAGTTTTGGCTACACCCACACAGTGATAAACTGGTCCCAGTCCCTGTAACCAGGACAATGTGAAATGTCTTACAAGATGGGGTAATCTGTATTGTCATAACTTCTCTGTACTAGAAGACTGATGCTTCTTCATAAGCAGGTGTTTGATGAAGCCCGCTTACCTGGCAGATACATAGCAAAATATTTGTAATCTCTAACGTAACAACCGAGACACCCAAGCACTAATAGAATTTAACAATATGTGTACTCTTCCCCCTTTTGGCACCAAATTTTCTTTTCATCTGGCTTCTTGTGTTGGCCACCTGTCATAATTTTTATCAGTTTAATAAAGTATCTGAGACTGTTTGTCTTCATTGGTTCAGATGGGTAGCACAAATCACTGTTCCTCAAAAGAACAACTTGACCATTGACAGTCTGTTGGGCTGATGCTGGTCCTTTCTTTCACACCTTCAGCTATTTGACTACAGAAAACCTCAAACAGTCACTTGTGCTACAAAGCTGCAGAGAGGACTGTGATCCTGCCTTCATTATGACATACTCTCATTCCCAGGCTGTTTCCTTGCCTCCTGTACTGCACATTTCAGTTTTTTTCAGAGTCACCAGCAGCTGCTTGTTTGTAATTTCCCATGCTTGTTGAAAATCACACGATTTAAAAGTATTGTCACTAAGTCTAGAAGTGGAATTACCTTCAAGTAGCATAATCATGAGTCAAATATTAGGACTCAGAACTAGGCAGAAGGTTATTTCCTTGCAAAAGATCTTACAAGTTGCCTTCCAAAGTAGGAAAAAGATCAGATCTGTAAGCTAGCAACAATTAAAAGATGGAAGTTGTCGATCCCCTCTGTTGCTGTACTGGAGAAGAAAGTTCATA
Source organism: Margarornis squamiger (assembly GCA_035222235.1). NCBI lineage: Eukaryota > Metazoa > Chordata > Aves > Passeriformes > Furnariidae > Margarornis > Margarornis squamiger. Next base: position 28,116,686 of record JAWWTY010000088.1, on the reverse strand, counting down.
TGTTTATGATAGATGCTTTTAATATTGTAGATTTTGGAAGTGAAATTGAAAGCACATTGAATTTAGTGCCTTTTGTCTCGTTCCCTTTTCTCCCTCATAGTGTCACTATAAGGCAAAGTTAAAGATCTTTGAGTGCTTTAACTACATTTACATATATTAAGATTTCATTTTAAGTGTAACACTAACTTCCCTGTATTTCTGATGCTTATTTCTGCATAATTACACCATCTGTGCAATTTAATTTACTAATATGTACTCTGCCCTTTAACTCCATTTAAATGTCACTCACTTGGGAATTCAAAATGTACTTTAACACCACAAACCACCTGATGGTTTAAAATTGAGGGTGCTTTTTTCTGCTGCTGCTTTGTAAATGAGCAATTAAGTTACTTAACAACTGTTTAAAATTTCTGTGGACAGAGATTTGTGACAGGAAAACCTCAACTCTGGACATAATGAGAGCAGACTTCAGCCTACTCAGGGAATCAATAAGTAAGGTCCCCTCAGAAAATGTTTTTGCAGGTGCTGGGGTCCATCAGTGCTGGTCATTTTTAAATGCCACCTCCTAAGGTCCCAGGAGCAGGAAATTCCCAAATGTCAGAAGCCAAGCAGTCAAGGCAGAAACCCAGCCTGGTCAAGCAGGGATCTTCTCTTGGAAATAGGGCAAAAAAGGAAGGTGGAAGCCCAGTGGAAGAAAGGTCAAGTGATATGAGAAGAATTCAGAGATGCTGCTTGCAGCTGTAGGGAGAAAATTTGTGTGGCCAAAGCTCAGCTGGAGTTGACGCTGGCCAGAAATGTGGGGGATAATAAAAAGAGTTTTTCAACTATATTAAT
>JAWWTY010000088.1:28085805-28103589 GCA_035222235.1 Margarornis squamiger | reverse complement strand
GATGAGTAGCTGTGCGGGACCATAGTGGAGCAGATATCCATGCTGCAGCCCACTGAGAACCCCACACTGCAGCAGGTGGAGATATCCTGAAAGAACCTTCTGCCCATGAAGAGCTGACGTCAGAGCAGAATCTTGGCAGGAGCTGCAGCCCATGGAGAGGAGCCCACGCAGGAACAGGTTTCCTGGCAGAAGCTGGAGCCTGTGGGGAACATACACAGAAGCAGTTCATGAAGGACTGTATCTTGTGGGGAGGGACTCCTACTGAAGCAAGGGAAATGTGTGATTAGGAAGAAGCAGAGAGATCCATCTAGGATTGACTAACTCCCACCCCTTTGTGCCATTTTCAAGGAAAGGAGTTGAGAGTGAAGGAGAGAACTTGAACATGAGAAGAAGAGGTAGGTAGGTAGGTCAGGGGAAGGTGTTTTAGTTTTGTCTGTTTCTCATAATGATATTTATTTTTAATCAAAAATAAATGAAATTGTTTTCTCCGGGTTTATTCTGTTTTACCCATGACGGTAAGTGGTAAGTTATCCCTGTCTTTATTTTAACTTTAATTTTCATATTGTTTTCTTCCCCTGTCCTGTTAAGGAGAGTGAGAGACAGGCTGAATCAGGGTCTGGCAGTCAGCCGAAGCTAACCTGCCACAAGAGAAAATAAAAATACTGTTTAGAAGCTTTCTAATATTGATCTGGGTTTTATCTGCTTGATAGAATCCTCTTCCAAATATTTTTAGAGTCCCGGTACTTCCTAATCATTATGAGCATGTGATAATAAAATTTTCTACTGATACTTCCAGTCACATTTAGAAAAGCCTGACATTTCCAGAAGGAAAGCAAAGGAGATGGTTGTGACTTTCTGAAGAACCACGGTTCTTAACTCTGTCATTCTGATGCATGTCACTATCAAACTTACAGACATCTTAACTTTCTGGACTTCCCACATTGTTTTGCAATTCTCTGTCTGGTGGTCAGGATGTTTTCCTGCTGACCCCTTTAACAGGAACAACAGGAAGGTAGGCGAAATTATGAAGAAACTGGCTAAGGAAAAGTTTTGTGAGTGTAAACAACTCAAAGAAACTCCACAGGATTGTGCATTAGTTGCTAACCCATGAGAAAGTGATCTACACAGAGTCACAGCTGACTATTGTGAGCTGTCACAAAAGGAAAGATGAACAGAGAATTGAACAGGGACATGGCAGGCGGGATTTTTCTCAGAGAAACAACTCTGTTTCAAACTTGGGCAATAAATATGCCTTTGTGAAGAGACCTGCATGGTGTACATGAAAGACAGTCCCTTTGGCCTAGAAGGAGGCTTGGGTAACACCTGTTTATATCTAGCAAACTATGATAGAAGTGAGACTTGGGGCCTTCTGTCATTTACAAAATACAGAGAGATTGTCGTTAATTTTCACTTTTCTAGTTACAAACAAAATATTCTCTAAGTTTTAATCAAGAGGAGACAATATTACTAATTCAAAATTACTTGATACCATACACTTGGGTCAGTATTTTAAATTAAATTAAACATGCAGGGAAGCTCTCATTTGTTTCTATATTTCACTTGGGATGAGTTACCCAGAAAAACTAATAAATAAGCATTGCTGGATAAAATATTTTAATTAGATTACCAATCTAAGGACAGAAACTCTACATACAACCTATCATTAGTGTCTCAACTCATATGGTTCATGAACTACTTGAATGCATGGCAGATTTTAGACATATTGAAGTTGTGGGCTGTTTTTGAGGAGGGACCAGAGCAGTTCAAAAGGGTTATCTGGGATCCTAATTTTGTGTCTATCTTTGTCACAGCTTTTCCTTGAGGAAGAATTTTGGAAGTTAAATAGTCATAAAATCATAAGTGTGGGCGTGGTCTGGTTCTATTCTCACTTGCTCCCCTGGAGTCATAAGTCTGCCAAAGACTGCCTGATCTTGGCAGAAGAGCAATACCTCAAGCTGGAAACTGCAGAGTGTTCCCAGGTTATAGAACTGTTTGGAGAACCTTGTTTGGGCAGAGGAAATCAGTGGACATTAAACGCAGAGGATATCTGCAATGAAAGGACATTTTGTCATTCTGAACCTAGTGACTGCTGGGATCATTGCTGTTGTGTGTGTGTGTGTAGAGGGAGGAGCTGTTGAGGAGTGGGGTTGGATTCCAGAAATGCTGTAGAGCTTTAACGAGCCTTGTTGCTGTACATCATACAGTTTCACTGAACTGTGGTAGGCAGCCTAAGAAGGAGAAGGATGCAATATGATATTAAAGATCCCTAAGGAAGAGGCAGCTTCATTGTTGGAAATAAGGAAGTTATATAAATATCCAATGTAACAGACCAGTGCTGGATCAGGACCATGACTTCCCCTTTCTACCTGGAAGCAGCAATGACTGCTCTTTGTCAAAAGACAGAGGTGGATTCTTGTGCTTGTAGATTTTTTTTGTCCCAGTGTTAACTGGTCTGTACAGTGGGATGGTAAGAGTCTCTCTGCTGTTGTTCTGCCAAGGCAGGTATCCAGTTCAGTTTCAGAAATCACCTTAACATGGCTGTGACACAGCTCTGACATTAAAAAACATCACTGTGCAAAAGTAGTAATGTCATCAGAGCAATGCAAAGAAGCCTTCTTGAAGTGAGAATCAAGTAGAGAAAGCTATTTTAGGGAACCCTCATTTTGGGCAACTCCTTTGTAACCTGGACTGCAGCTTTGGCTGCCAGCGCTACCCTATTTAGGTAGTAAGTTTGTGAGGGGGGACTACTGCCCTGTGACACTTAATGCACAGCCCTTAGCCCCTAAATCCCAGAAATGTCTGACATTAAAATATTTTTTTCCTTTTAAGTCCCTTCAACATCAGAGGAACAACAATGTCCCTCAGCTTTCACAGAGAATAAAGGAAATAAGCCTGTAAAGGTCACAGAAAATACAGCCTGGACTCATAGAAAATAAGTGCAATAAACTAGGGACTTTGCAGGACTCCAGCTAATGCAGGAACAGTCACTGGCTCTTGCCATAGGTGATGTGGGTGGTGTGGATGCTGTTTTGCAGTTGTTGTCATCAAGAAACACTCAGGTACTAACAGCAAATGCAGGTAAAGCTGAATCTCCTCCTGTCTTTGAAATGGAGCAGAGATGCAATTTATTGGTGTAGTACCTATCCTTGCTGTTCTAATTAAGATCTTGTCAACTCTTCCACTATAAAGAAAATGTTTTTGTTTTAATTTAGCAACAACTAAGTGAATGAACTCCAGTAAATACTTGATCTGGCAAATTTGACCTCTGTCTCAAATCTCAGGTTGTACATATCAGGCTCAACTAGCTTCCCTCAGTGAATATATGCTCCCTGACAGGGATTTTAAGATGCCTGCATATCTGGAATCCTCACAACCCTGCTTGATGCCTAGTTGCCTCTACTAATACTTACCAAGCTAAAGCTGATCACCTCAGCTGCAAAAACACCAAATTTTCTGTAAGTGTGTGTAATCACCATTTAGCTAGGGAGCCATTTGGGTCACAAGACAGAAGTATGTAGCTAAGGCTGGCTTAGGGAAGATGTTCTTGACTGTATCAAGGAAAATTGACTAGATCAGCTTTTATGCACTTGCTGAGAAATTTACTCTCTCTCTATTTCTCCTTCACAGACAATCCATTCTCTGGAGTTATTAATTTTTTTTTTAAAGTTTTTAAGTTAAGGTTTTTAAAAGGCATTTGGTTGCTTGGAATCTCCACATTTAGAGACATTTGGGAGGCACTATTTCTAAGCCAGCTTTGTGAAAAATCTGTTATCTCTGAAAATAAGTACAAAAATTTTATGATCCTGTTATTGCTTTGTATGTGTAATCTTTTAACATAGTCAACAACTGTGAACATTTAAGTATGATGTAACAAATATCTGATTCTTTCATGCGTTTTTTTCTGTCTTCTAAGCTTGGCTTGCCACAAGCAACACTTCTGGTTCACTTGAATGCCTAATTACAGGGCAGCTGATATACTGATACGGAATTTATCATAAAATTGGACACAGCATTTTGACTGAATTTTTAAAGAGAAGGGTGGGTTAGAATTTTGTTTCTCCCTTATACTGGAATGTTTTATTTGAGGAAAAATGTTCTGCATGAAAACCAGCTACCTTTGACATAGTTCAAATGAAATTGTGCCTCATGGGGTTTGCCTAAGTTTTAGGCTGTGCAGTATTCTATGACTTACAGATGTCTTCAGAGAGTTAATATTATTTATCCATGTTATTTATCCCTTAAATTTGTGTTCATGGATGATGGAAGAAAGAGAAATGTGATTGCTGGCCATGGCTAGAGTTTGAAACTACTTGTTTTTGAATATGTTATAGTCATTATTTTTGTCTTTTTCTTTCTTGTTCTATTAGGCTGACACCAGTACCAATTTAAAGACAGTAGATGGTACATATTTCATATAAATATTTTAAGTATTTTCATTTTTTAATATCCTTATTAGTTGGGTGAGTATATGTATACCAACTTTCTTCACAGCAGGCTGTCAGCTAGTTTATGTGTGAAAATGGAAAGCTTCAAAGACAAGAAGACCATAAAACCTTTTACAGTCACTTGGCTGTCCTACGCAAGCCTTGCTCCGTCATGAAAAAGATAGCATGTACATGTATAAGAGGTGCTATACTAATTTATTTCTTATACAATATGGTTTCTAGTGAAGTTTCTCCAGACAAAAAAATGAGTATTTTAAAATGTTTTATCTGATGAAAATATTTATTTTCACCAATTTCCCTGTAAGAACTTTTAAGAACCAAATTTCAGAGATCATTCTCATCAGGTTTCTGTTATGAAATGTTGGCATAGGGTGGAAATAGAAGAAAAAAACCTAAACATTTGAGAGAAGATTAGGAAGGATTTGCTGAGCTATTGCACTTGACTGTCCACAGAAAGTATTGAGTCCTTCCAGTACTTGTATGTTCTCTGCTTTCACTCACTCTGAAGTCTGATTCTCTCATAAGCGGATCAGAGAAGCATTTCACTTGGAAGGGACCTCTTGAGATCATCTGGATCGTCCTTCTTTCCCTACTTGAAGATGAGAGTAGAGTCTGCTTTCTTCCAGCTCTCAGAAACCTCAGGAGCCTCTGCCTTTCACCATAACCCTTCAAGAATGGCCTTACAGTGGCCTCAGTTCAGCTCCTCTGACACTTGCATGCGCATCCTGTCAGGCTCATGGACTTGTAGACCTGGTTTAACTCCTCCCTAACCCGTTTCTCCTCTGCTGAGTATAAGTTTTCCTTGCTTCAGATTTTTGTTCTTGTCTCAAGGGCGTGAGGGTCCTGAATGTTCATATTACAAGTAATGACTGAGACAAAGAAGGCAGTAAATACCTCAGCTTTTCCTGTGAACTTTGTCATAATGGTCCCTGCTCCATTGAGTAGAAGCCACATTTTCTCCAGTCTTTCTTTCTTTTGATGTACTTGCAGAAGGCCTTCCTATTGTCCCTCACTAGATTCAGTTCTGGCAGGTTTTAGCTTTCCAAACCCCACCCCTAATCAATCTGCCAGCATCTCTGTACTCCTCTCTGGTCATCTTCACCCACTTCAATCTCTTCTGTATTTCTTTTTTATGTTTGAGTTCAGTCATGGGCTCCTTGCTTATCCAAGCAGGCCTTCTGCTGCTTTGTTTGATTTCCTTATTTTCAGGAGGGCTGTCTACAGTGTTTTAGGATGGATCCTTGAATATAAATCAGCTGTTACTGATCCTTCTTCTCACCAGAACCGTATCCTTAGGGACTTTTCCAAGTAGATACCTGAAGAGATTAAAGTTTGTCCTCCTGAAGTCCCTGTCTGTGGCCCTACTTTTTACTATATTCCTTCCTCTTAGAATACTGAAATCCATAACTTCATTGTCCCTCCAGTCAAGATTGCCCCCAGCTTCCACATTCACAACCAATTCTTCCTTATTTATAAGAATCAGGTTCAGCAGAGAACCTTTCTTTGCTCAAACACATGTATCATATCAGGAAGTCGTAATCAGTATTCTCTAGTTATCTCCTAGGTTTGTTCTGTGCTGTATCTCTTTCTAGCAGAGATATTGGAGTGTTTGAAGTTCCCTGTGAGTGCCACAGCCTGAGAATGCGAGGTTTCTTTCAGTTTGCAGAAAAACTTGTTTCCTTCTTCTTGATTAGGATGTCTACAAACAGACACTCACTACAAATTTACCTATGATTTTCTGCCCACTAATCTAGATTCACTAGCTCTTGACTTGATCTCCACCTGTTTCCAGAATCACAGAATCATTTAGGTAGGAAAAGACCTCCAAGATCACTGAGTCCAACCTTTCACCAATCTTCACCTTGCCAACTAAATCACAGCACTAATTGTGACATCCAGTTGTTTCCTGAGCACCTCCAGGGATGATGACCCCACCACCAACCTGGGCAGTCCATTCCAATATTTAACAACACTTTCTGTGAAGAAATTCTTCCTGGTGTCCAGTCTGAACTTTCCCTGGAACAGTTTGAGGCTCTGACCTCTTGTACTGTAGCTGGTTGCCTGGGAGAAGAGACTGACCCCCACCTGGCTACAACCTTCTTTTCAGGTAGTTGTAGAGAGTGATAAGGTCTTCCCTAAGCCTCTTTTACTCCAGGCTCAACAACCCCAGCTCCCTCAGCTACTTCTTATAGGACTTACCCTTTAGCTCCTTTGCCTCTCTGGACACACTCCAGCACCTTTGACACATAAGGGTGGCCTGCTCCCATGCCTTTAAACTTTCCTTCTTAAAGTATGTCGAGCCCTCCTGGACCCCTTTGTTATTAAGGACCAAAGTCAGGCAGTGCTTCCTGCATTTCAGTTGCTCTCTCACATGCAGAGCAGCTACCCCTCCTTGCCTTCCTGCCTGTCTGTGCTGAAATTCCTGTTCCTACCCCCATCATAGCACTCTAGTCATGTGAGTTATCACACTGTATCTCCATAATCCAAAAGAGGTCATTGTCCTATAACTGCACACAGACTTCTAATTTCTCCTGTTTGTTCCCAACTCTGCATGTGTCAAAGTAGAGACATTTCAGAGAGACAACCAAGCATGCTGACTCTCCAGAACAGGCATGAGAGCTTTTTCACTATGGCAGTTCTGCAGGCAATTTTGCTTTACATGTCTCTGCTTAGAGTGATTGAATTTCACCCCTATTTTATTGTTATCTCCCTTTTCTTCCAGTCACCCCAGCCCTTGGCTTTCCTACCTCATCTGCAACTCTTGCACTTATTTGGCAAATGTCTCTATGACACCATCATTCCTAGTTTAAACATCTCCTTATCTGGTTGACAAGCTTGTTGGCAAAGATCCCTTTGCCTCACCTTGTCAGGTATATCCTGCCTCTTCCAAGTGGACCTTCAAAGGCCTCCCAAGTTCACAGGCACAGAAATTCTGCTACCAATAGTTATAATAGTATATGAGCTATTAACTGTTGATCTGTAGGATCTGTAGGATCCATCCAGTCCTTCTCAGGCCCTTGTCCCACAACAGCAGGATTGAGAAGAACATCCCCTGGATGACCATGCCCTCACTCATTGCTCCCAGAGCCCTGTAGTCACCATATAGGTCTCCTCTGGCAGCATCTTCATAAAACAGCAGCTACGGGTAATAACTAGATGAGCCTTAGTAGTTTCTACACATCGTCCTGAATTTGAGCCTCCAATAAGTAGCAAGCCTTCCTTGATGGAAAATCAGGTTGGGGGTCCTTCATCACCTGTAGTAGAGTCTCCTACCATTACCACTCACCAATTCCTCCTAGCGGTCCCAAGTATCTTAGACTGAGCTGCAAGAAAAGATCCATTTGGCAGCACTTTCAGCTCCTCATCAGCAACAAGGAGAGTGAATGTATTCTCTAATTGCAAGTCTTAGGGTGTGGGGGAGGTGTGGGGCAGGACCTTCTTATTGTGAGTCATCCCCAGCTTCCAGCCTTCATCATGATCAGAGTTTTCACTTTTACTTCATAGGCACAGGCTCTTCCTGTCCCTCTGCTACAGCTGAAGGTACAGACTCCTGAAGTTCCAGTATTGTAGACATGATCAAGATCATATTTTTCTCATCCCTTCTGATGCTGCATGATGTGTTGACCCTCTCCTACAGCTCCTTCATGGAGTTAGAGTTGAGCACTCAAGTGCTTTTGTGTATCTGAATGAGGTCCCATTGCTGCAAAGGAAGAAAGAAACGTTGCAGATATCAGATCCCAGACTGGAGGGAAATGTTTATTTTCTATTGATAAAATGCAGAAGTGAACATCTTCATGATGACATTTGGAAGGCTTGTTAACCAAGGGGCTGAGCTGCAGTTGAAACTATTTTTACATGCATAAAAATTGTTTCTTCTCTTGTTGCTGTTACTATGCTTACATCCTTCAGACTGTCAGATTTTTCAAAGCTAGTGATGCATTTGTCCATAAAGCTAAGTCCATCCTCTCTTTCACATGTAGAGCTATATGAAAGATGCAGGGCTCAGTTGGGCACTTCTTCGGGAAGACTGCAAAACCTGTATGTGTTTTACTTGTCTGGACTGATCCATCAAGGCCAGATGAAGCCCTGGAGCAATGTCAGAATTACTGGAGGTAGTACCTGCTTACCTGAAAACATACAAGAAATCAGTCCAAGGAAAGAGAATGCAGAATACATGAGAGATATTCAAGTGGATATCTGCCGTTAATGACATCAGCTGACTGGAGATTGTCCAGTGAGGGCTCTGATGCGCAATTCTCAAACTAAGAAGGGAATCATTTAAGCCTTGGCTGAAGATTGGGCTCATGCGGTCCTAAACAGAGATAATTACTCATTTTCTCTAAGCATTTTGCAATATCTGTCATTTCTATTTAGGTTTTTTCAGTAATTTAGATTGGAAATGAGACCCTGGTGTTTTAACAAAGAGTTTCCAGCTAGAACTGGCTACATTCTTCAAGAGGAATGAATTACTGAGTTCTTTCTTTTGTGATGTAAATCACTTGCAAACAAGTGCAATTTGTGTGCTGGTCTTCTTTCTCAGGATATAATATTCTAATGATTTTTTTCCCTGTGTCTTGACTGAATCCATAGGTCTAGTGTTAAGTACTTCACACTCCCCTCACAATAGTGTGCACACTCTCCATGCAACAGTAATTTAAGAGTATCACAGATATGTGAGTGCATTTCTGATGTGTATCACTCCAGTTAAAAGGTGTGTAGCTTGGGCAGACTGAGGTCTGTTTTCACCAGTAAATGAACTGTTATCTCACTAGCATGGGCAACACAAATTTAACAAGGCTAAAAGAGGAAAGCAAGTTTTTGTACTGCTGCAATAAATGCCAGAGTTAAACATTGGGGAACGAAGAATAAAAGTCCTCCCTGTAGAACTTATCCTCTGTCTTCTCTGCCGAATGATGTTACTTCAAGAAGGCAAATCTGCCCTGCATTGCTTCATTTTTATTCTCCTGATAGAGCTGGAGACATTCTTTAATGTTATCTTGTTAGTGAATAAGCAAAGTGTTTTTCCCAAGCTCACACAAATTATGGCAAAGCAGGGCATGGAGCCCACGTTTGCAGATGTATGAAAAAGATATAGTATCCTCAAAGGACTCTTTCCACCCACCTTGGTGAAACAACAACCATATTTAGGAAAGTAGAACATGAAGTAGGAAAGAGACAGAGTGGATAGACTGACATTTTTCTTTCCTGAAACTCATGAGTGAATTTTTGCTATACTGTAAATGGGACATGTTCTCATTGATACTGATGGCATACTGGATCTAATATTAATTAAATGCTTTGTTCCAAATATCCAGTGGAATCAATGGAAAAGCTTTCAGTAAGAGTGACTCCTTTTGTTGGTGGAAGATAGCATTCTAACCTACAAGTTTTGTTTCCTTGTCCTCTTTGGTACAGGAAAGGTGTCTGAGATGGCACTGCCCTGACTGCTCAAGGGTAACTGAAAACCTCAGCCTTCTGTTTGTAAATCTTGGTCTTCTTATAACCAGGAATCACATTCAAACAAATAACCACAGCTATTTACAGTATAAGAATCCCTTGCATTTCTATTAATCTCAGATAAAAGATGGGAAGTCTCCCTCTGAAGAGGGAGTCCTGACAAAGTGAAGAGGAATTTAAAATTCACAAGTCAAAAACAAGTGTCCTCATGGTCAGATTTCTGTTGAACACCCTGTAAGAAGAAGATTCTGTCTTTGTAGAACACATCACTTATGCTACTGCAGTGCTCACAGCAGTTAATGCAGCAAGAAATAATTCAACTACTTTGAGTCAGAAATACATTCGTGGCCAGTGCCAAATTACATTAATTAATTCTCTTCTTTCGGCTGCGTTCACCTGAAGGTTGGGTGATATATTTGGCCTGCCTTGAGGATAATTTTTGAGTTTGTAATTTCCTCTTCAGGAAGTGGAAAATATTTGTGGAAAATATATAAATAGATATGTAAGTATAGAAATATATATAATTACTTATAAGTACAAATATTAGTAATATGCATTTGGGATATTCATGTAGCCCTCTAGAGGAGTGTCTAGGTAATTCAATTTTTAAAACATTTCTACCCCAAGTACTTATCCATTTTGTTGACTTCTACAATTGGAAAATTTCCAACATCTTGGCTTTCTCCTGTCAATCTTGGAAGAGAAACAATATCTTTATTCCAGATCAATGAGACTTCACTAAGCAAAGAAGAACTGATTAATTACATCTCCTCTGATGTACCACCTATATCTAATCACTTCTATTTTCATCACCCCCTGGAGGAAGATGAGGGTCAGCAAATTCTGCAGCAGCATTGCTGTGCTTAGTTTGTCTCCTTTTTTAGTACTGCTCAGAAAGCTTTCTTAATAAGGACATTTTTGAGCTGATAGCTAAATAAAAATTGTGATGCTCTGCACCTTCCTCTCTCAGTACCATCCAGGTGCAGAAATAAGAGATCAGAATAAAATTCCAGCCTTTTCCACAGAGTCAGTCAATGGGACCCAAATCTGAAAAGCAGCTAGGATTTCTCTTCCCAACTTTGGACTGCTTTGGGATTTTTAGATGTTTCCTCTGGTGAGTTTATAAAGAGTTTACAGGTTAGCCTAAGAGCTTCTTTGAGTCCAGCCTGTCTTTAGAGTGAAGTGGCTCCTCTCACACTCTGCACTGAGTATGATGCTTAGGCTGAGTAAACAGGAAGAAGCTAGTACAGTTTTCAAACCTGTATTCCTTGGAGAGTCTAGACTGTATACAGTCCATAGCTGGAGAAAACAGAGTTGGGGAGAACAGTGTGCTTTAATACACCTAGTCTCTTTCCTCTGCTTCTCATTTGCAAGATTTTTTGAGCTGAGAGGGATATGAGAAAGAGGACCTACTGGGACCAAAGGACTGACCAAAGAATTTTGATGTCCTTTGTAAGCAGACAGAGCAAAGGCAAAGACAGGTACCCTGTGGAGGTAGCAGCCCTGTTCTGTAGGTGAGGTGAGATCCATAAATGTTTAAAAAATCAGCAGGTGAATGTGGTCAACTCATAAAAAAAGTAGATTTACTGCTGTTTCTGCCACAAGGCATGTGGGTGGCCTTGAAAAGCTTCTTCTGTGCTTTGCCTCCTTGAACTGTTGTGCCTAAGAAACTTATTCCAGTCCTTGATTAACTATTTGCCCCTGCCATACTGTCATTCTACCATGCTTAGGGAAAACACATCCACAAATTTTGGTGCAGGGATTACAGACAACTTGCGCTATGGAGCTAGTTAAATACCATCATCACTAAGCACAAATTGAATCCTTCCTACCCCTTGGAAGTGCTACTGGAAGAATATAGGTTAACGACATGGTGGTGGGTCAGAAAACTGCTGCTTGGAAATGAGTGTTCTGACCAACAGATAAAGGCAAAGGTAAATGCACCGCAATGCCCAGTTTTTAATGTACAGTGCACTCAGTTCATGTCTGGGTTGGATAAAGTTAAAGATCTAATTTCTAAGTTCCTGAGTGATTGAGATGGAGACAGCTTTGAAAATGCAAGGAAGAAAGTATTGAGAGCCCTTACCAGCCTTGTCTCCAAGGTTTGAAGAAACTCTTCTCCATAGGATGCCAAGCTTCATCTGACAATGTTCAACACATCAGTGTATTTAAAATTTGCAAAATCTGGCTAAGTCTGAGTGGGACAACACAATGTGAACACATCCCCCTTGTAGTTTAGCTGGGTAAGTTACAGAGTGTATGTGGCTGTGACCAAGATCAGCTACTTCACTGTTAAGAGCTTTCTCGAGGGAAGGTAGTAACAAGAGCCTACCCCTCTTTTCCCTTGGGAACTACTTTTAAGCTGAAGGTTTACTGCAGTCCCCTGCCTGCCATCCACACCACAACCACGTAACAGCCACATCTTTGCCTGGTTTCATGCTTTCTCTGTCCTGACCCTAACACAGACCCTCAGCTTCCTGATGTGGGTCAGACCTGCCTCATCACTATAGAAGTGCCAGTTGATCATTGGACTGTATCTGATCTTCAGCAATGTCTCTGGCCCTGATCCTGACCTGGACTTGCTGCCCTGTATCATGGCTCCTTGTAGATGAGGTACCTGCTCATGCCTCCCTTGTTATTGTGCTCTGCTCTCAACTCATTTTCCTTTGAAGAACAGCCTTCTTGTTTCTTCTGACACAAGGTTGTCAATTAATACTAACTATGAGGATAAAACAGATCATACGTTTACTTTTCTGCTATGCATTGGAGGATATCAACTATGATCCTGCTGACTACACAGCACTCATATACTCATCCCACAGAGACCACACTTGCAGGCCATCTTCACCCACCTGATACCCCATCCCTGAACTGAGTCTTCCCTGCTCATCAGGTGGTATCAGCTTGAAGATTGCCAGCAAACACCCACAGAGTTCCCCTGCACAGCAGATCTGGGGAAGGTACACACACCCCTTCCAGCAGTAGGCACCAGGTACAAGGGCTGTAATCTGTTGTCTCACTTAAGCTGACAGGGCTGAGCCTCACACTCACACTGACCACCTCAGAAGCTGGTTTACAAGATACAAACTGCTCCCATCCCAGTGGCTGTAGATTGAAGATCCCCTTTGTTCCATTTGCTGCCTCTGAGACCCTCAACTCACTTCAGCAGCCAACATCACCTCCCAGGGGTGCCCACACTCCCACTCTCACTCCAGCACGCTGGTCCCCACTCCACACATGCTGCTCCTGCAGTAGCCGGCACTAAGTCCTTGCAGCACTCACGTGCCTGGGATAGAAAGCTAAATCACACAAAGAAGTGGTTAAGAACAGACAGGACACACTGTGGTGGTCAGGCAGCTGGACTGATCGGCCACAGCTCACTGGCAATAAGTCACTTTTGTACCCTTGTCTACCTACTCCACCTCTTTGCTTCTCCCTGCTCCTTCTTCCCCTGCACATTGCCTCCTTGGCTGGCATAATCCTACTGTCCCACTCCCACATCCTGGACCCTCAGGTTTGTATACTTATCCTTTGCATAATTCTAAGCTTGCCTGCAGATTCTTGATAGCTTATCATGATACCGAAGGAAAACTCGGAGTAAAAAAGAAACTACTCAGAAACAATGTGTCTTTAAGCAGGAAGGTATTTGTTTATTACAAAGTTGAGAGTTAGCCAGCTTGCACTGGACAAACTAGCTCGACTCAAAAGGTCATTTATACACTTCAGGTACACAGTTTCATCATCTAACATACATATTCATAACTAGGTGTAGTTCAGATGAAGCTTGGGAGGAGCTTTTGAGAATTTTCTTTTGCCTTAACTTTTAGGTGATCTTCTCCTCTTACTTCATCTCCTAGGAGTTGATTCAATGTGCTTCATCAGCCTGACCTTTTCAGTTCTCTTTGTTAGTGTCCTGGTTACTGAAGCTTGTAGAAACCACTGGCTTAAAACCATTCTATCCTATTCAAATGTCTACCTTGTCTTAATTTATGACCACTAGGTTGATTGTATAGAGTTCTCTCAGTATTTCTCTAAGATCAGGTTCAGTAGGCAGGACAGGACAAGCTATCAGCTAGTGACAAGCAGAACACGCATTGAGCAATTCTCTTCTAACAGAGCAAGGTGCATCTACTCAGTTAACTCTTTCTAGACCTTGCTCTGCTTTCAATCAGCTGGTGCGACTAACCAGGTTTGTTTGTATAGGGATCTCCCTCATAACTTGTCTGTCTCATTTCTGTCTCTGTATGTTCTTATTTATGGCTCCTTTAACCAGATACCGTTAAAGGAGCAGAGACTCTCCTTCCCTATACCCTTACAATATTTAGTTGAATGTCATAAAAATTACCCCAAGGAGGTTTATTGAGAAAAACTTACAAAGAATACTGTTAACTACTAGGAGAAAAAAAAAAGAAAGGTAACAAGTTTGTAAAGCAATTGGAGATGAGTCATGGGACAGCTCTTTTCCACCGTGTTAAAAATTTACTTGCCATTTTGTATGGTAAAGCTAGATGTCTTCACTTCTACAAGTAATGTAATTTTAATTAGCTTTAAGTTCATAGCTACAGAAACCTTGTTTTAATATAGACTTTGAGAAACTAAAATTGAGGGGAAAGGTCAGCTTCATAAAACCCTGAGCAATTTGGCACTGATCAAAGCATCATATATTTATTCTCTGCTTGCTTCCTTTTTATAATAAATAGCTATTTTCAGATTTGTCAAGCTTTTGAACAGAGAAAAAATTCTCAGGAATTTTTGTTTGTTTTGCTAAAGGTGATATTTTAAATATAAAAAATCCCCTTTAGCTCTGGTTAATTGGATTTCCAGTGGAGTAACTCATACAGAAGTTCTTTGGAAATGAAATATCAAAAAATCAGCAGAAATTGTCCTTGTGTTTTGCCTACTCTCCAGATCAAAAAAAAACCCCAACAAAATGAACTGACGAGAATATTGTGTCCATGACATGGTTTTAGCTGACCCCATCTAGATGGCTGGGTAGTGATTCCTGGTATTTTTTTAACCTGCATTGAGACGGAAGAAAATCTCATTTCCCTTGTACAGTCCTTGACGGGTAATGTATAATCTTGGTAATATACCCACTTCAGATTGTTTGTCAGAACGAAGTTAATGGGAGTGAGATCCATTCAAAGCAGTGTTGCAAAAAAGGACAATTAAAACGGAATCTACTTGAGTTTTGAAAGGGTTAGAAACAAAGGGAATTTCAACTCTTCTCCCATCACAGGTTTTTGCCCCAGTCAGAAACATTTTGTAAGCATATAGTCTTGTTTCTCTTCAGCCTTGGTGATTCAAGCATGGGTCTCATGCTTCCCACAGCCATGTTCAGAGTAGAAGCGTACAGAAACATTGTGTCTAAGTCTTTTCAGTCCTGTTTTGACAAAAAGAGACTTTTGTGAAGGAAACAATATGTTGACATATCTGTTTCTTTCCTCCCCCCCAAAAATTTTCAACAATTTTGTCTCAATGTAAGAGCTTGAAAATTTTTCTGTATCTGGGAGGGGCTGCTGTATCAAAGTTCTGGAAAGAGTCACTCTTTCTGGTTACCCTTTCTGCTCTTCTGACAAAGTGATTGGCAATGTTTGACCTAACTGTTGCATGCAGTAGCAGATCTGGGTTAACATGGTAAATGGGGAGAAGCTGTTTCCAGTGTGGTCATTAAACAGGACTCACTTGAGCATCTCTACAACACCAGTCCAGTGTGTTTAACACCAGGATTCAGTAGGAAAGAGAAGACAGAGAACATTAACAACATTCCTGAAAATTGTGTGCATAACAAATGTCATCAGCCTGCATGCCTGTATATCTGTATCTCAGAGAGGCCCTAGACAGGTGGACCCAAGGAGGAATGGCTGGCTTAGGACAGCTCAGTTGTCTTGGTGACTGTAAACAGTTTCACTTTAAGTATTCTCAAATGTGTTACTGAGACTCATACTGGTTGCGGCTCTGGGGCCAAATGAATCCTCAGCAAGTTTTCAGGCCATACGAAATCTGGGAGGAATGGCTGATCACCAGATGATTGTGTGGCCACTCTGAGGGACTTTGACTTCCATGGGTACTAGCACAAGGGTGGCTTGTGCTCACCCCATGTGAACAACACCGACTCATCTAAGTAGCAAGCTGGCTGTTTCCATATCAAGGCAGATGGGCAATCCTCAAGGCTACCATCACTTATTCTCATGAGCATTGGAAAACTCAGAAGTGGATTGAGATCAGCATAGAAGGAATGCTAACACAGGATTCTTCTCTTGTGACTGCACTTAGTACAGGATGAAAGACTCCCTGGGTAGCTTCCTTCAACCAGCTGTTCAGGAGGCATGTGCCCTTGGGTTTCATGGCACATAAGAGCTTTCCTTTGGCTACACAAAATAGTTTTCTATAGAAACAGAGAAGACAGATTAGGGGGAGGAATGCAGCAGCACATTATTTTGCATATGTGGAGATACACTGGGCCTGAGCCTGAAGGAACTTCCAACTTAAGACTACCTTCATGCATACAGGTGACACATAGCCTACATGTGCACAGTGACAGCACAGTGTTACTCCTAGACGTCACAACATCAGGGTTAGATGACTTACCCACATTTACATGACCTGTTGTAGCAGGTTAGATCCAGTCCCACACAGCCACACACTCACTCCTCCCTAAGTGGAATGTGGAATGCCAGAAGGGAAAGCATGAAAACTTGGGTGTTGAGATAAAGACAGCTTTTATTGCTGAGCATGGTGTCATACAGTATGGAATATCCCTTCGGCTAGCTGGGGTCAGCTATCCCAGCTGTGTCCCCTCACAACTTCTTGTGCACTCCCACCCTACTTGCTGTGGTGTAGTGTGAAAAACAGAGAAGGTCTTGACTCTGTTTAAGCATTGTTCAGACATAATTAAAACACCACTATGTTACCCACAATTTTCTGGTCACAAATCCAAAACATTGGACCATACTAGCTGCTATAAGGAAAATCAACTCCATCACACCCAGTACTGACAGCCTGGACTTCAGTCTAGTTATCCAGAATCCACAAAGAGAGTTTTCTTGAAAGTATGGACAGGCCTTCTTCCTTTGAACATCACACTCAACACGTGTTTTGTTTCCTTTATTTTCTGTAACTGAAAATTTTAGCAGGTTTCTGCATAAGTTTTAATGCATGCCTTGTGGCAAGGTCTACTAGTTCAGCAGGGACAGTTTCCCCTGTGATGCATAAATGCACAGCTATTTCTTCCCTATGGATGTCTGGTGTGCTCTCACCACAGTCAGGACTAAGAGTCTAGCTGGCAAGCCTACTAGTAGACAGCTTTATCTGATAAACATTCAGAGTTGTGCCTGTGCCAGAAATAGTCCATCCTGGGAACATGCCACCCACTACTTTTTGGATGGATGGCAGATTGAAAAGGGATTCATTAAACGAGGTTCTGCTTGTAACATGTGTTGTCCGATTCTCTGTTCCCCTCTCTGCTGACATTATTTCTTGCTTTGAGAAATGGGGTCCACAGGGGGCTGAGGGAGTCCATCTGTCAGAGAAGGGGAAGAGCATCTTTGGCCATAGGCTGACCAAGCTGGTGAAGAGGGCTTTAAACTCAAGGTGCTGAGGGAGGGGAACCTCAGTCCATCCCACTCCTCCCGGATTGGTGTGTCAGTGTCAGCGAGAGATGCGCAGAGCTTGGAGAGGAATTGCAGGTCAGCGGGAGAGCAGCACAAAGGAATTCCTGACACTCCAGTCACTAAGTTGGCTTCACTGGGAGCTGAACTTCAATGCCTCTATGCAAACACACACAGCATGGGAGTGAAGAAGAGGAGCTAGAGATGTGTGCATGCTTGCAGGGCCATGATCTTACTGGCATCACACTGACATGGAGGGATGGCACATATGA
>JAWWTY010000088.1:28074780-28085705 GCA_035222235.1 Margarornis squamiger | reverse complement strand
AGTGAGGGTAGTGAGGCACTGGAACAGGTTGTCCAGAGAAACTGTTGATGCCCCATCCCTGGAATTGTTCAAGGTCAGGTTGGGTGTGACTCTGAACATCAAAGAATGCAGCAATGCTTTCCTGACTTCCCCTGCTCTTGTTTACTTCCCTGATAAGGATCAGGATCTGCTCCTTATATTGGATTTAACCTTTGATGTGACAATACAGAAACATGTCCGCCACATCCCAAGGTGTGCAACATCCCATGTAACCTTAGTTGTAACTTCATGTTCAGTGTTCTAATGTCAAATTCTTTCCAAACTATGCTCCAGCCTCTCTTTAAAGCCACCAAAAGACAGACTTCTCTCTACCTTTGATGAACTATGTACTTTTGCTTGGGTGAAAAAAGAAACAAAAGAAGAAAATGAGGTAATTTCTTCTCGTATATTTTTGGGGCTTACCTCTACCTACCTCCCTGTATATATAAATATACATTCAATTTTCTTGGTTTCTTTTATCTAAAAAAACTCCAACCAACCAACCAACCCAAACCCCCCGAAAGAACAAAAGATACAGCATATCCTCAATCTCAATACCAAGATATTGAAAAACTTTTTTAAGGGATCAAGAAAAGAAAATGGTTCCTATAGGAGACTGAGTGCCCATATGGGGATGCCAATTTTTCACCAAAGAACTCCCAGGAATTTTCTCATTTCAAACCAACCAAAATGAAAAAAAGATTCCAAAAAACTAAAAACCAACAAAAAAACCAAAACCAAACAAACAAAAAAAACCCCCAAAAAACAAAACCAAAATCCACACCACATTTTCAGTGGAGATTGGTACAAGGATTTTTGTGGTAACTCCTCTTTTATACATTATCTCTTCTTATCTGGTTGCAGGAATGTACAGGTGAAAATATCACTGTAAATTCCTATGAGGAAGGCTGGCAACATAACAATCTGGAAGTGCTGCCTTCCTCCACTCATTTCTGACAAACCCTCAACAATGTCAGACCTGTTTGATATCAGCTGACAACTGAGGGAGGTTATCTTTCACCTATGTTGCTTTATGCACCATAAAAGATGAGCTCACACAATCCATCCGCATCAAATAATCATTGTGCTATTTCATACTTATGAAGAAGCTCAAGGCTTAAAAATGAAAAGGGTAAAGAAAGAAATCCACAATAATGAAAACCCACATGGGAAGACACAGTTTGCTCACTGCAGGAGTTCAATTCTCCAAGCTTCTGGTAGTGATTTTGCTTGAGCATAATTGCTTTTGTGAATCAGGTAATCACATGATACAGTAAGTAAAACAGTAAATCAGTTCAAGCAGAGATGTACCTTATAATTAAGCAATGCAAGTAATCAGCCTAAAATTGGGCCCACACAAAATTGTAGTATCATCAAGTAATAACACAATCACAGCCCTGCATCAGATGTGGTAATCATGTAGAAAAGGTTTAATTATTAAGACCCTCAGTCTTAGAATTCCTAAGACCCAAGGAAAGTTTAAATACCCTGTCAAAAAATAGAACTACTTTTCACTTAGTAGTTTCTCTTAGTGTTGAACTGGTAGAAGACATTTTTATCTTCCCAGAAGCCCCATGAGAACTGGGTTTCTGACAGTGTCCGTGTCTTCACTCTGAAAGCCTTTATTTTAAATAGAGAAACACTGCATTCATATCCTTTTTATTCCTCTCTAAAAGCTTGTCTAGTCTCAGAAGTTGTCAAAGGTTTCCTTCTATTGTATTTTTACAATCTTTCCTAGGAAAAAAGATGTCAGACTCTTACCTTTTGCTCTGTGGAATCCCTTTTCAGAAACAAAACAGTTTTAGACTTCTTTGTGATCAAAGTAATTCCTTGTAAGATCAAATGAAACCTTTTGTGAAGCAAACTTTCTTTTGTGGTTGAAAATATTTTTCTTCTAGAAACTGGAACCAGAAATGGGTAATAAGTTTTTATAACATCAGGTTTTATCTGTAACATTTTCTGCCAAAGTCTTTGCTTTTCAAGTGGTTTTGATAGAAATGTGGGAGGTTTAATTTTTTTAATACTAAAAATGGTTTTCAGACATCAAATTATCACTATTTTTAATAAAAAACTTGTTTTAAAACAGAAGGTGTGTTTGGGGTTTTTTTCTTTTTTTCATTTTTTTTTTTTTAGTTTAACATTTATTGAATTCTGAAAACTTGAGCAAAAAATAATTTAAAAAAAAGAAAAGAGGAAAAAGCATAAGTAAACTAAAGCAAGAAAGTCCTTCTACAGAAATTCTCATAAAAAATTTTATCATCATGTTTAGTCTATATCAATCTTCTTTTCTAGGGCTGAGTTTAACTTTGTTCTCACAAATTGCATTCATTTAATTTGGAGTTAAGTACTCATTAGTGTTTGCTTGGTAGATGTGCTTCATTTATTTCAGTTTCTGCCTCCTGTGATATTTTAAGATGCAGCCTCCATGAAGTCAGAAGAACTCTCATCTCAGCTGCATCACAGGGAGTGTCCTTTTTAGGCAGCTAAATATATCACCATGACTTGAATATTCTTCTGGGATTTGTGAGTCAAATGGATGGGGTTCTCCATTCCCTCTGGATTGAAATACAATTGTGAAAGCTTGACCTTTACCTGCTGAATACCCATTTCATTCTAGCCTCAATATAATTCAGGCCCAGAACTGTAATGAGGTTTCTGAAACTTGTTTGTCTGCTAATTACAAAGTTTTATCCTATGCCAGGAGCCAAAGAGGGAACTGGCCACCAATTAACCATGACATTTCTGCTGATTTTCTATCCCAAAGTGACTTGACATGTCCCAGTAGTCTTCTCCTTGGGTCTTCAGGAAGTCTACACCACATTATTCTGTACTTTTCCACTAATATATACTGTAGGAGACAAATGTAACAAAACTCAGTGCAAGACCTTATAGGAGGATGAGGGACTATTTTTAAACAGTTTGTAAGTAGGTTAAAGCTCAGCACTTACATTTTCACATCCAGTCACTGGTACCAAGATGAGTGCGCCCAGCTTCTCTGACTAAGATCAGTGCTGTATAATACAGAGGACGATGGATGCCCACTCCTAAGTCTCTATTGCATCCCTTGGGTTTTTCTTGCTGGGTTATTGGACTCATTGTTTTTTGGACAGGCCTTTCATACACTTCAAGAAGCATCAGCTATTTTACATTGAAACCTATTCGAACTCCCATGAATACTAAACATGATAAACCCATTGTCCTTGTTTCCTGATTTTTAGATCCTTTTAAAAGCACAGTCTCTTTTCTTGTTGAGACAGGAGGAAAAGGATCAACACTGGATGTGCTATAACTATGTTGCCATCTTCCAGCCAAGAAAGTGTCAGTGATAGGCTGTGACCTTATGAGGCTGGGATCAACACAAAAAACACCAGTTTGCCAGGGTTTAGCAGATTGATTGTTGTCTCTTATGTCCTTTGTTATCAATGCAATCTGTAAAACATACCCTGCTGTTTCTTAGATGCATGAACACATTCACAAATACACACATTTTTATTAGTTAATCTTTCAGACCAACTGTTCTCTTTCTGTAAAAATCTTCACAGAACAAACTCAAAATCAGTACTTCCCCATTGAATCCAGCAATTTTTTTTGAACCTCAACTTTTTTCACCTCCACAAATACAGGATACTGCCAGGATCTCAGGGTCAGAGGGCTTGAGGTCTTCAGGATGTGCAGTGAGGTCAGGTATCAGGAGCTAGGTTGCCTGATGTGGTAACATTGGCAATGTTGTGGTAATTTGACAGACAATAATCAAAAGAATTTATCCTGTATATCCTATATACAAGTACTCATCATCATAAAAGAGTCATTCTCTATGAAAGTTCTAAAAACATTTCTTCGCCTGAAGAATGTCATCACTGGGATGTGTGTAGCTTGAACTGTGGTCAAGAGAAGGAAGTAAACATCCATCAAGGTAAAGAGAATATACCTACCTGTCTGTGAATTTTTCAACTTCCTCTCTTTCTAAGACATTGATAGCACAGAAAAAAAATCTTTGTTCTTTTGACTAGAAAAAATCTCAGCTTTTGTAAAGATGAAGCTATCTGAGAAGGAACTAGTTCTAAATCTTCACCCCATCTTCGCCCCATCAATCTCCACTTTAGGAAATACTTTCTCAGCGGCCTATTCTGCATTTTCTGGGAGTGTGATTAGCTCTTTAAGGTCAAGTGCTCTTCCCTGGGTATCCACGCACTTCTGAGTTGACAGGAGAGCTATCTAGCCACACC
Source organism: Margarornis squamiger (assembly GCA_035222235.1). NCBI lineage: Eukaryota > Metazoa > Chordata > Aves > Passeriformes > Furnariidae > Margarornis > Margarornis squamiger. The sequence continues at coordinate 28,081,461 of JAWWTY010000088.1, read as the reverse complement.
AGTTGTGCTAGCCAATGAATGAACATGGTTCAGTCTAGGCAAGAATGCAAGCAAAAATCCAGTATCTGGCTCTGGTCTGGCCTTATGTGGGTAGTGGAAGCCCGCTTGTTCCTTGAGGTTTCTGTTCATGAAGAAGACTTCATCCAGGATCAATAGTTTGGTATCACCCCTGTATAAAAAAATAATTCTTAAGAGGATCACATGGGACTGACACCTTGTCTAGAGCTAGGACATAAAAAGTCATACTTTTTATTTGAAATTGAAAGGGTACTTCCAGAGAAACCAAGTCTTGTGCTTGGAGGACCTGGCTTTGCTATTGTTCCTGCCTCCACCACTAAGATGAGTGGGAATAGATTTTACTCTGCAGACATTAATGTTCTTCTCATGGGTCAAACTTTCTTCCATGCTCTCTTTAGTAACTGTCTTAACATTTCTTCCATTAAACTTTGCCGATGAACTTCAAGATATCTGTATTTGTGGTATCATGCAGCGTTGTTAATATTGGACCTGCTCATTCATATTAGGATTAAGAGTTCACTACACTAATTTCCAGACAAATTGTGTTCTGCTCCTGCAAAAAGGTGATGCCTTTCTTGTTTTTCTTACCTTTTCTCTCTTTAATGCAAGGCTGTTTTCATGGGTATATCCTTGTCAACAGTGAAAGAGATATGTATCCAAGGAATTTTCAGTACATGAGTAGTACACTTTTAAATCCATGCACATAATAGGCAACAGACTTTTAGTGCCTGTCAAAGTTCAATTTCTAGTTTTTATTTAATTTTCTAGTGACAGTGAAGTCTTATATGACATGGAGCAGAACACAAGTATCATAGCCACAAGTGTATATTCATTTAAAGTTAGATTATAAAGTAATTTTGTGACTGAAACAGCTCTAAGTGAAAAGTGGAGTACAGAAAAGATTAATTCATCTGAGTCTCTCCCTAATTCAAACTGAAGGGGGAAAAACACAAACACACCACCAATCCAATATAAAGTCAATTTCTTGAAATTTCTCCTGAGTAGATTCTTTATTTCATAGTAGGGATTCTTACTACACTTATTCCCTCATGAAGACCTAATAAAATTTAACTGTCTTCTAACAAACCAACAATTTCCATGCAATTAATTGAAATGCAGAATTTGAGACTTCTACTCCTGTGTTACATGAGGATGAAACTTGCTGATTAAAAAGTCATGAAGTGGATAGAAAATATCAAATTGGGTTGTATATGTCCTATTTCCACATTAAATAACTTTGATTCTCTCATATCCTTTGGGGTCTGAATCTGTTTTTCAGGCAGGTTGCTTGGTTGCTTAAGTGTATGCTTAACCACTGATCCCTAACCCATTATTTAAATGTTTATACTATTCTACTCTTGTCACTGGAGCTGGGAATTCTCTGAAAAGAGGGGTTTAGTCCAAAGTATAATGGTGGTAGAGACTGAGTAGTATTGAAAGAAACAATGATTTGTAGAGGAAGACCCAGCAGGGAATTTGTGACCATTCCCAGGCAGCTTGGAAACCTGAGAAATAACACAAATGGAATAGGAAAACAAAGTTTTCTGTGTGGTTGTTTAAGTTGGCTTTGAACACACATTTCTCAGTCCTCTATGGGCCAAGCATGATGCAATATCAACCAGGCCTCTTCTACTCAGCTCCCCAGGCCCTGTCCCTCGTTCTGGACAGATTCAGAGCACTGGTAAATGACCTCTCTCTGCTAAACTGTAACTGGCACAGCAAGAGGAAGCTTGGACAGAAACATTAATTTTTATCTGCAAGCATAACAATCTGCTTTGTTTGATGTGCATCAGCTGGTATTATGTGTTTGATAAATGTTATCATTTGAAGATTAAATTTTACAAAAGGGATTAGATGAGAAATAGCACATAACTAATTAGTGGGAAGCAATGTGAAATTAAAAGGCAGACAAGCGTATGGATCAATGCTTGTATTTCACAGAGATTCAGGAACATTAATGATTAAGCATTCAATTGAATCCTGAAATGCTTTGACTCTCAACATAGGACATTTTCCTCTTTATATCTGCATCTCCCAAAGATTCACTAAACACAGTGCATTTTCTCATTTACTCTACTATTAATTTTTAGCAAAGACTTATCATGCAGGAAGGTCCTGTGTAAGAATTAAATTTATACATAATGTTTACAAATCCTGTAATTTGTATTCACAGAAACTCATAATTTGAGATGTTCAGGCCTAGAGGAGCTAATTTGGCTTCAGCAAAGCACATACATACATGTACTAATGGAGGTGTCTTTTTAAGTCCAGTTATTTCAGCCTGTTATGTTTAACTGTCTAGTGCTTTAGCTTAAGTTGGAATCTGTGTTTTTGCCATTCTTGACTAATACGCATCATATTTAGTCTAAAGAACTTAATTATGGATACTAAACTCTCATTTCTGCTGGCCAGTAGTTAGCCACCCATTTTGTGACTGTTTAAAAGGATGACAGCTGATGTGTTCCAATAATATTGTATAGCATAGTTAACTTTTTCTTTTTTTTTTCAGGGATTCACTTGCATGAACTGGGTATGAGGAGGATGTGGAAAATGAAAGACAAAAAAAGTGTAGCTTTTTTTTTTTAATCAATTCTAGCCATAAAAGTTACAAGGTCAGAATAAATGTCTAACCAGTTGCCACAACCCAAGAAGACAGTCCGAACATATTAGAGGTTTAATAGATGTTGTGTCAAAAACATGTTAGCAAGAGAAGAATCAATAATAGATTTTTATAAAATTAAATTAAATTTAAATTTAATTTAAAAATTAAATAGAATTTTTAGCTCTATTTGCATTGATTTGCACACAAATGTGTATTCACAGCAAAAGAGATGAAATGCAAAGGTGCAGTATTGTCAGAAAGCTGCACAACTTGTTGAAGAGAGGAAGTCTTCAAAAAATACCATAAGGAAAAAAAATATTATAGGGACTATGACATATATGATCAACTGGCAATACGAGGATGAAGCGAGAAGATGGGTGGTAGTGGATGTCCATGGATCCTCATGGAAAGAAGCTGATGAAGGAACAGCCTAATGGATAAGGCCATGGATGGCCTGGTAGATGGGTTTCCTCATTGCATAATGAACCTTGTATTTGGTTGTGCAGCCCAAGGGGATAGAATATTCAACATTGCTATCTGCATATAGCCTTTTCCCCCACAGCTCTGTGGCACTGCTGGTTGACTGAAACTAAATGGATCAGGGGAAGAAATGCGCCAGTAAAGTCAGGGAGCAAGTTGGTTGAATACTTTATTTATGTGACAGTATAAGTTATTTTTTACAGTTCCACTGAGGTTAAAAAACAAAAAACAAAAAACAAACAAACAAAGAAACCCCAAAACCTCATTTGAAGGACATAAAAATGTCTATTTTTTTGTGAATTACACAGATTTGTTGTTTTCAGATACTACTATTTTCTTCATATGATTCAGCAAATACGTTCTACCAAGAAAATTATTTCATCACATGCTTAGGTTTCTTATCAAAGTGAGGCAATGGAGAGCAAGTTCAAGACTGTAATAGGAAGACATGAGGATCCCTGAGCTGTTAGATTGCATCTAACTTTTATGGTCTCTTCAGAGACATCCGAGTGTAAAGAGCATAATATTGTCACAGCTTAATTTGGCAGCATCACACATCACACCTTAGAGTAATTGCTCTACAAGTATCTGAAGTACATAAAGATAAGCACAAATTAACTTCATGTTTAATGAAAAGATTAAAATATTAAACAATTAAGTTTGTTGTTATGGTGGGAAATTCACCTACTGAGGTAAGTGGTTCCTTTCCAAACTGAGTTCAGAACTTGGGACTACTCTTTTTACACAGCAAAAGAACTACAGGCCACCAAGTTACCATCTCAGCTGAGTATGCTGTTTCCCTCTGTTGATCTTCTTTCCCAAGAAGTAGAGTAATAAAAGAAGGAGAGGCACAAAACTACCTGGAAAAACAGAAATTCTCTTCTGAAATATGACATTTTGAAGCTTGCTTTCATTCTAAATTGCAACAAAGATGAAAAATCTGATCTCTTTCCTCCTCTCCATAACATGGAAATTCTGAAAAAAAGGAAAGAAACAGAGATACTCTACTATGATTATATGTTTAGTTTTCAAACAGACATGTATTGCTAGAAGCAAAGAGACAAGGCAAAATTATTTGGTCATTGGCAAAGTCCCACACTTTTGCTATATCAAAGCAGACTGGCTCAATAACATCAATACAAGACAGTTTAAAAATTTTTACCTTCTTTGCTTTTGTATTCCTGTATAAACTGACACACCTCCATAGAATGCTCTGGTTTGGATGACTCTTATTCACTGATGGAAAAATTCCTGCCCAAATACTTGAAATAATAATCTCACGACATCAACTTAATATGCTTTGATAGAGCCAACATTATTTAATCACTGCAGTGATAAAGATGGATTCTCAGCTTTATGGACAACTTCTGTCTGCCAGAGAAGCCTTATAATGAAGAGCAGTAAATCCTGGAGCTGAGAGCTATAGGGTATTTACCCCATCACAACTATCCACAGGAATCAGAGCCCTACTGAGATGGGTCTCTTAACCTGACTGGTAAGGCAAGAGCTTGTTCAGAGAACAGAAAACAGAGAAGGGAATGGACCTGCAGGGACAAAGGGGAGTAGAAAAAGGAGAGTACAAACAAGAAAACACCAGCTTAGGAGCTAGAAATTGTAAATGGTAGCCTAACAAGGGGCTTGTTCATAAACTAGGCTGGTACACCTGTGTTCATAAAAAGAAAGAAAACAAAATATTATTTGCATTCTTCTGTTTGCATGTCACAGAGACACAGCAATCAATACATGTTTGTTTCACTTTTTGTAAGGGCAGGCAGCTAAAATTTGGTTTTTTGATAGCTGCAGCAAATGCTCACCTTTGAGAAAGGTCATCTTCAAGAAATCTCAAGGGACCTTTGCTTCAGAGCTAGTTGAAGAGTCCTTTCACAGTTTTTGCTTACAGAAAACATCCACTGCTTAAAAAGAATATTATGTTGTGTTTTGGGGTTTCTTTTCTATTTTGCTGGAAAATAAAGAGCTTACCTAAAGCCTCCTGTAACTTGAATGCAGTGGCAAGAAACAAAACAATACTTTAGAAGAGAAAAAAAAGTATGAATTCTGAAATGTTTTGACAGTCAGAATTGACAGCTGAAGAATTGACAACAAGAAGAAACATACAGCAGATTTGTGTTCAGTGAACTAAACCACTGAAGGGATTGCAACTGCTGTACACAAACTACCCTTAGCAAGTACCTGAGTCCTCTGTCTCAGTAGCTGTATTGATAAAAAGCTAGTCATCTTGCTGCTGTGCAGGTCTCACCTGCAGTGCATGGAACAGTGCCGCAGTTACAACAGGGAGAGCTGACAATAAAACACAAAAAAAAGAAGAGGAAAACGAAACAAAGTATGTTTATTTTGGGCAGCTGCTTAACTACTTTCTATAACCTTCATACTTGGTTTTGAGCTTTCTTATTAGTATCATTTTTATGATGGCATTGATTTGATTTTAGCAGTCAAACACCATGAGGAATTGAATAGTCAAACATTGCATTTAAAGATGTTTAAACTTAACGACTCTTTTTTTTTTTCTTTCTTTCTCTTCCAGAAACAGAACTTTCCTTCTTTTTCTTCTTCCCTGATACTCATTTCTCTATGAACAATGCCACCAAAACCAATTACTGGCTTATTCCACCTTCTTACAAAGACATCACTAAATAGAGTTTGCCAGCTGATGGCCAAGGAGGGAGTCTGAGTTCAATGAATAAAGCTCCACGGATGAGATTTTTGCCCTGACTTTTCTGTACTCTTCATCTGCAACAAGCAAGGTCACAGAGTGGATTCCTACTTTTCTGGTTCTGTAAAGAAAGAACAAGCCTGTTCCCACACTCAGGAGCAGGCATATTTCAGCTGCACAGTACAAACCAGAATAAGAACTGGCTTTGGTATTTTGGGCAGTTTTGAAGGGGTCAGTGTTCGGCAGCCCTCCTCTGTCCATGGTGCTGCACTGCGACCTACCAACGGATACCAATTTCTATCCCTCATCCTGGTGAGAAAATACTGCTATTTCTGAGATTTGCTGCTGTCCAGGAAGTGTTATTAAATTGCATTATGGCCAAATTTATAATGATAAGCTTTTATGGACCTAATATATTGTTGTATGCCATCAGAAAGAAGATGCATATGGCATTGTTCATACCATTACCATGTCTACATAAGCTGTTATTTTTATTGTAGCAGACATCATGTATTCCAGGTAAATCATGCAACAGATCCCCATGCCTCTATCTGTCCAGCTACATTTTCCCACAAATTAAGGAAAGGTTGTGTCTCCAAGGTAAAGCCTTCTCCAGAAGCCTTTTCGAGACAATGATTAGACACAGATCTATAGACTACATCATCTCTTCTTGACTGTGTCCTCTCCTGCCTCTGTGCCTGACCTCACGTCATGAGGAGTGTACTGGTGGGAACTTTCCTGACTGAGAAATCAGGGTATCATCTGGATAGGAGACACCCAAATCAGGCTGACAAGTGATTGGGTTTTCATCTGGAAGGTACATCCTGTGGGAGTCACTTAGAAGCTGGTGCTTGGAGCAGGAAAAAAAATGCTGAAGTTGGGACTAGGAGTATCTCAGTGGAGTTTGTTG
>JAWWTY010000088.1:28053041-28063490 GCA_035222235.1 Margarornis squamiger | reverse complement strand
ATATAGCTCACAAAGTAGTCACCAAGACATTAGTTCCTCAAAGTTATAGTTTCTACTCTCACTTCCAACAGCTGTAGATACTGCATGCTAAGTGCTCTTCCAAGTTTACTGACTTTCCTCTTTCAGTGGTGGGGCAGAAAGCACTCTGCCTTAGCCTTGGATGCACCTCTTTGTGAGGCTGCACCTGCACTGCTTTTGTATACTCATTCCATGTGCTGAAATCCAATGCTTGATCAAGGCAACACAGAACCTTAAACATTTTTTAACTTATTTCTTTGAGCACTGTGCTGGTTGCCATCATACTTTCTCACTTACACTTTGATTGTGAGAGCTTGCATATAGTCAGTTATGTTTCTTTCAGGTTAGTTTTTTATTTGTAGCTGGAGTACATGTCTCTTGATGTAGAACATTGCTGAAAAGGCTGAAAGTTTCCACAGTTTGCTGAGCAGATTATCATGTAGTTTGCTAAGGGGTAACAGCTGCAATTACAGACATGGCAAAGGTTACTAGTGATCTATCAGTAGTACAAGTCACAGTACATATTAGAAACAAAATACTCCAAACAAATTGTGTCTCTCTACTAAGGACAAAACAATGCTCACCCTGTGCAATTTGAGAATTGATTTTTTTTTCTCTGCTGTATTTTTAAATGAGCTGCTTTCATGTCAGGTGGATGCTGTCACTGCAGAACTGCATTAATACAAAATTAATCTGCTGACTTTTTGCATCTTTTTCCAATTTGAATTTGTTATTACCTACAGGAATGAAGTTGCTTAGTAGCTACCTACATTTTTGCAGGTAGCTTGATTTGAGTCTTGTGGCTCATTTGCAGTGATCCTGACCTTGAAGGAATGTCAAACATACAATAACATCAACAGTAATTTGGGATACAAATGGCTGTGAGTTACCTTCTGTGGACAATAAGGGAAGAAACATAGACACCCCAGGTTGGGAATGGTGGAGCTGTTTTGATAACTCTGATCTCCTGAGAGAATTGGAGCAATGAAAGGGAAAGGCAGACAACAATTACAGGAAAATGTATGGGGAAGAAATATGTGTCAATGTCTAGGTTAGAAAATAGCTGAGCTGCCATACCTCTGTGTCCCTGCATCTACCTCTATTTTTTTTTTTTTCTCTTTCTTTCCCCACCCCCCCCTGCTTTTTTTTTCTTTTTCTGTTACCAACAGAAGAAAAGTCTGAGCCTTCTATTTAAGCTAACTTGAGTGTAAGATAGTTGTCTCACCTGCTGGCCTTGTCTGTGAGAGAACCTGGGGTATGCTTGGGAAAGTCACTTGATTTCTAGGTTAGATGGTGTCTCTCCCAGTCCCCTTGCATAGAAAGCAATATGGGATCCTTTATCCCAAGAACAGGACAGAGTCAACTAGACTCATGGGCCATTGAACACTTCCCTTCCTTTCATGGGAAGGGAATAGAATTCTTTTTTCCTTCTGTCACTACTGCTTTTTGGTGCTGGGCAGAGCTGGACTTCCATACTCAACAGACTTGACAGTTTGTCATTGTTATTGGCAATGAAACCTTCTTGTCCATTCTAACTCCTTGCCACTTTGTTATGGCATGTAGTGTGAGACTTTCTGCATGAGCCCTAAAAGGGCAGAACTGTGTAGGACTGCCTGATCTCTGTTTCAGTACCCGTATGTGTATGTCTATTGAATGCTTTGAAAATTATATATATTTAATATATGATATCTATGAATCAAAATATTAATTTGCAAGAGGATTTTGGAAAGGCTTTGCTAAGACATGTTTTGCAATGAAAAGCTTTTAAACACACAGTTTGTTTTTCTCAGAAATTAAGAAGATGCACCACAAACCTGAAAGACTGCATTACAATAAGACATCATGTCCAAAACAATGTATTTTTAATCCCTGGCAGTAATTTGTTTTATCCTGGAATTAAGTGTATGTATGTTACTTTTCCCTGAGAATTGAGAAGAAGGAGAAAGTATTTTCCCAGCACATCTATATACTTGCTGCTGTGAACAGTTCTAGGTGAGAATAAAGTGCGTGGGAGAGTGTTTAGAAAAAATCCAGACTCCATTAGAAACAGATGAGTCTTTTTTAATTTGGTTTGTGTTTTGGTTTTTTATTCCTTCTGTATATTTAAAACACTTTTCTTGTGACTGTTGCAACTTTCTCCTCTGTATTTTTCTTTAAATATCAGAAGTTTCTGTTCCATGTCAGCTAAGCTGCATGAACGACAGATTAAAAGGAGCATGAAAAAAGAAATTTATAATTACATGGGAATACATTAAAAGGTTGAGGAAGAAGGTTAAGGAAGGACACCAGTGTCTGTCTAAATACATGAGAGAGGTGAACACTGCAGAGAATGAAGAGCTACTCAAAGTGAAGGACAATATTGGTAAAAGAATAATGTGAATAAATTGGCCCTGAGCATCCTTTAGTCAGTAATTAGTGTCTCTGACTAGTGGGAGAGGAGAGAGGTGCCCTCTCTAGGGGAGCCTGCTGCTGGGCAAGTAAGGAGAAATGGAAACTGAGTCTTGAATAGGTTTCAAATAATTGTATATGCCCTATATGCCCAGAGAGTTAGGGCCAGTGAGGCAGAAAATAACTTTTGGTCCTAAGTACCTCTGTAGAAAGCTGACATCTTTGAGTCTTCACTTGTAAGACTGTCCATAATAACAAAATTGTCTTTAAAAGTGGTTTAGTTTTTACACTAAATTTTCATTTTGTTGCAGTATGTCTGGAAGTCAAACCTAGCTTAGTGGGATGCAGCATTGTGCCCCGTTGAGTGAGTTTGTTACAGAATTGTGATTAATTTTCCCTTTTCTGAAAACATTTTAGCCCTTTTGTGTTTGTATGATGGGATAAATCTGCCAGCTATTGGATCTCAATGCTCCAAGGAAGATATGAAATAAGCTATCAGATTCAGATTGAAAATGATGTTATTTCAGAGGACTTGATGAATTTACAAAGTAACTTCTAGAATAGCTGGCTACACTGGGTATTTTTCCAGGTGTAGTGTTTCAGCCCAGGCAAGGATTTTGAGTTTCACATAACAAAGGTAGCTTGAAATTCCCTCCATGGTATCTACCTGCAATCTACATGGAAGCAGCTGTTTTCAATGCAATTGGCAATTTTTTTGTTTTATGCTACACTTAAGAAATAGATAACTTAAGAACTAGGTGTTTCTCTGAAACGTCTTCACAGTTTTGAACCATTTTCTGAGAATAAACTGTCTTATTTTCCTCCAGACCAATATTTGCTATTCTACTTTGTGCTGGGAGATTGTTAGACTCAGTTTATACTTCTCACTTTATGCTTCTGCTGTCTGCCATCTTGATATTCTGGACTCAGGCTCACATTACAGTATGACTTAGGTCTCTCATCTGGGTAGCCATTTTGGAGGGTGCCTTGTGCTGGCCTAGCACTTAGGAAAAGATACATGTTTTATATGCATGGCTGAATCTCTTGGGTTCAAATGTCTCTCACTGTGAGGCTCCTTCCCAATGGCTGACAACTTTTCATCCAGTTCTCCTCAAAACTGCCTGATTACTTCAAGATTGCCTGTCCAAAGGAAACCTTCAGCAAGGGCACACAGGCAGATGGTAGGACACCAGATCACTGCCATAGCAGGATGTTGGCTTCTGGAAGAGAAGATGAACGTGTTATCCCTTTCTGCTGACTGTGCATCTTGTATTGCCTGTGAGCACTCTACCAGGCAGAGATCCCACTGCAATTTACATCTCTCTGAACAACATGTCAAGGTGTTCTTTAAGACCTTTTTGGTCATGTGGCCTGAGTTCTTTTGTAATGGAGACAATGACTTGCCTTCTGGATGAGGTGCTTAATTGGGACTTCTGGTTTTGCTTTTTATATGTCATGTGGTAGCACTGTTTGGGTGGTACTGCTTAAAACTCAGCACCTCTCCTCCAAGACAGTGTATATGTACTCCTGCTGTGCTGGCAGCTGCATTAACAGCTGCTTAAAATAGGTGGATAAAACATGTCCTCTTGACCACTAATACAGAAAAGAGTGTTCTGCTTCCACACGTGTTAAAGTGAATTTCTAATTAAAAGACAGCAATTGAGATAATCTAGCCCAACAGAGACAAGCTCTAGATGACAAGTGAAGCTCTGTGCTTGATTCTGCATGATAACATCCTGAGCCCTCATATGCACAGCTTTGATACAGCATAATGCAATTAACAAATTTCAGCTGTTCTAAACATGTCTTTTTTGACAGAGATGCATCAATCTACAGCAGCTGAAAACCAGTGTTTCTAGTAATTTCTTGCAGATGGAAGTAAAATAATCACAGTGGGGTTTTTTTCCCCTTCTTTTTAAAAACTCACAAAAATCCCCTCAGAATCCTATGGATTGGAATATTCCTTGCTTTCACACAGTCTGAAAAGCGCAAGTCAGATCTGCCACCTTCACTGCTGGATGTGCATGGAAGAGGCTTTTATGGCGTATTATTAGGGAGGGTCTAGCTAACTTAGGGATGGTATTAGTTACATAAGATCTCAAATATACCTCAAGTACAGCATGGATTCTGTGGAGTGAAGCAATTATCTATTTTGCTGTCTTAAGAACAGAGTGACCTAGATTCTCTCTCTTTTTTTTTTTTCTCTTTCTCTTTTTTCTTCTCTTTTTTTTTTTTTTTTTCTTCTCTCCCTTTTTCCTCACAGTGTGGCCCACTTAGTTGATTAAACTGCAACTCAATTATAACTGGTTGTGTTACAGTTGGGAATAAAGCAGACGTAAGGAGACTGGAGCTGAAGAAGTGATTTATTTTTTGCCTTGTTAGCTGGAAATTATGATTAGGATTAAGTGGCAAACATTGGTTTTAGTAGCTTTTGAGTGACAGACATCTCACAGTAGTCTTGGCTGGCAGCAAAATTGATTCAATGAAAAGTTGTGCATTTCATGTTAAGGAAAAAAAAGGAAATGATCTCAGTTCTAAAAGATTTGAAATAAGCCTTAAATCCTAAAAGCCCAAAGTCAGCAAATGCAGGGACAACATGGTTCATATTCTGTTTGAGTGAATACATGGAACATATTGACACTTGTGCATTATTTCTAACTCCTATGCACCTGCAAATTCTCTAATAAATCACCAGAGGCATTAGGAAGGTAAATAAGTCATCCAGGTAGAGTTTGCCAAGGAGGTGATCAAACTCCCATCTTACAGTCTTTGGTAACAGAATTATCCTTTAGTTTAAGGACATGACAACCAGGTAGCAAATGGTCCATGCTAAAATACTTTATTTAATGGAAACCGACATTAATTTAGTGTCATATTTGTTTCCTCATCTATTCCCTCCTCTCACTTAATGCTCAACAGAACAAAAGCAAATCTGTTCAGTGCAGGACAGCCTGGAAAGTAAAAATCCTCTTCTTATGAAGTTCAAGGAGGAAAAGGATCCAATAAGAACTCATAATCCCTGAAGACATGTAGAATCAATTACATTCCTAGGAAGATATCTCTGGGGAGATATCTGCAGCAGGGATGAAGCTGTGGTTGGAAACCAGCATCAGATTTATGCATGGACTCCAAGTGCTGAGAGGAGTACTTACTGTCTCCTTGGGCTGGATGCTTAGCATGGCTGCTTGCTGTATAATTGCAGCCCCTGCAGGTGAGTAATGTGCCTTCACGCTGTTACCACCAGCACATTCGAGCATGGCAACTTTGCCATGTGAAAAAGCAACTGGAATTCATCATTGTCTCTGACAGTGTGGAAAGCTGATTCTGTAAATACATTTCTTGATGGCAGGTCGCAGGAAAACTATCTGTCCCTCCTATGAAAATTTCATTATGCAATTTCAGCTGCAGTGTGCTGTCTTGCTGCTCACTTATTTCTTCACTTTTTCAAAGTGATCTCAAGAACTGTTCTATGCAGCGTGAGGTGGTTGCTTTCCTTTCCTGCCCAGATTCTTACTTAATTTCATCAACACATTGAAAGAAGTATCCATCTGTATCAATCTGCCCTTGGTATTTTGGGGCTTAAAGAAGTTCCTCAGGGATCAGAGAAAAGCTCAGTGAGAAGGGCCTGGGAAACTTGTCCTTTCTGCATTTGTGCTGAACTTCCCTATGAGGAAGGAATGGGTTGTTAAGGAAGCAGTATGCAGATATTCTGGGTGACAGTGTATAAAGCTGATGGCTGAGTTCACTGATTATAACAAAGGCTAGGTCTGCTCCAAGTGCAACTCACTTAGAGCAACAGAGAAAGATCACATTGTTCTCTCTTCAAACATTTTGTAAGAATGAATGGCTATTCATCTTTGTTGGGAAATTTTTCTCCATTGGGAGGGATTAATCAGAGATACCACAGAAGATAATAGATAGTCATGTAATTTGAAGGCCCAGAAGGCCTTGACTTAAAGATGACTGACATCACATTGAAGGCCACACCTAATTTCAAATGGTCTGAATGCCATTTGAAATTTGAAAGCATCTTAGACACACACGTGATTTCAGTTTCTTTCTGAACTTCCTCTGTTAGTGCTTTTATAGTGACTTTAAGGTTAATTTTCTTTCCTATCAATAGCTAACATGCACAGACATTGGGCATGGACATTGGCTTGTCTTTCAGTCTTCTTTTTTTTTCTCATTCCATGAACCCTCCCATTATCTCTATTCGTTTTACTTTTATGCTAAGATAGCACTGCAACCACTTAACAGGAGAGCTTAGTAACAGTCTCTTGAGATGTATCCACCAAGATCAGACTATTTGTGTGGTATTTCTTATCTAAAATGCAGTGCTTAGCAGGAGGATCTCATTGCCATCACTTGTCTTAGCTACCTTGGGACTACTGCAGTGTCCTGAGGAGGCACAGAGAGAATCTGTTTAGTCATGTCCAGGATCAGGAATGCTTCACATATTCCATATAAAGACAGACAGGCCTTAACCCTGATAATGCTTTCTTGCCTGTCTTCCTTATCACATGACCTCTGGTATAGTTGCTCTGTGAAGGCACCTGGTGATTCATGCTCATGTTATTGCCCTACATAGAGCAGTAAATCACCCATAGTCTACCTATGTGGAACTGTTTGGCATCTCTTTCTCATGTACTCCTTATTAGCAGACAGTTTTTAATAGTGCAGCTTGGGGGGATGGGCAACACTATGGATATACTGACATTTTGCTAACACAGTTTAGTACGGTCAGAGCTTCTCTCTGTGCATGATAGAAATACTGGGGTCTGTTCTCCTTGGTGATCTACCAGGACCATCACAATGATGGAAGGAGGGAAATGAAACAGAAATTCTTGTTTGAGAGCTCAGCTGTTGAGTTATCCACCAACAAACCTGTTATCGTTCTTGGGACTCCTGCAACTTCTCCCCTGCAACCATGTGCCTAGATTCTGGTGCTTGCCACTATTTAGAGCCAGGTGTTTGTTAGGTCCAGCAATGAGGACAAAGACAAATAGCCATAAATTTACACAGCTCAGCAGACTGAATTACAGGGCTAATATTCACATGCTGCTGCTGAAAGAACTAGTACAACTGCCAGTGGAGCTATCAGAGGCCTTAATCCAGTGAGATTTGGTTCTTGTTGTGCTTATGAGGACATGGTAATTTTGTGGTGAACTGGACTCATGGGGGAATCATAGCAATTTATACCAAGGAATGTGTGTCCAGCTTTGCCTGAGAAAGACCTGGCCTTATCTTTAATGAGAAAGCACGATGACCTTTGGCAGAAATGTGCATTCTGACTGTGATGGGGAGAGAATGAACTCCATTATTCATGGGACTTGCTTTGGAGCTTCCAGCAGTAAGTGCAGGACTTTGTTCCTATGGTGTGAGGTTACCCTGTACTGCTTTTGGGTGTGCTGCACCACGAACCACAGCTGATGTAGTCTGCTCAGAACCTCGATTCCAGCAGATCTCTTCTCCCAGAATGCCCATGGCAGCCTTTGAAGAGCCATTCTGTGTTGAAGAGTACACTTCTCTTCATCTATCAGATGTGTTCTAACAATGCAGAAAACGCACTGGTCTGCCTTTGCTAAACTGCTAGCCTTGCTGAGAAGGTGACCTGTCTGTGCCTTCACTACTGTGTGCACACAGTAACTGCAGAATATCAGTATTGTATAGGACATTGAATAGGAGCAAGAAGCCCTTCCTTGACTGCATTGATTAAAGAAGAACAGTAGGCTCAGAGGTAGGAGAACAATTGCTGTTTTCCCCCATTCCCTATAATTTTTATTCCGTTTGCAAGTGTGTACCAAGGAATCAAAGAGACTTGCCGTGATTGTATCACTGACGGTCTCTGAGTAATTAAATTCAGTTCAGGGCTCAAGAAAAGAGACCTGAGGTTACTTATGTTCTGTCAAATTCTCCCTGTTCATGTTTTCTAACCTTTTAATTAGGAACCAAATAGAGAAAGTCATAAGAGGTAACTGTCTTGAAATGCAAAATGCTCAATAGAGTTTTATTTTAACAAGGTTCCTATTCCCAGTCTCTTTAACTACAAAGCCTTTATAAGGGAATCAACTCATGAATCAGTCTTCATTAAGACATGTATTAAAACTGGCACTAACTACCCTTTAAAAACTAATAAATTAGTTGCACTGGGCAGAGCAGGGTTTGTTGGGATTTTTTCTTCTCATTTGAATCCACCTCCATGCTCTCAAAACCAAAACAAGAAGCACACCCTGGGGCAGTGAGAGGAGAGAAAAGTACTAGCATAGTTTGTCTGCGTCTTGAAAAAGATGGCCTAACCTTGCAGCCCTAGTTGCTCAAGCACAGAGAGCAAAATACATGTAATCAGCCTTGCACAGGCCTGGATGACTTTTGGCTGACTCTGCAGTCATGAGCAAGTGCCAGTATGGTAAATGAGACAGAATTGTCTATCCACAGATTTTTCTCCCTTTCTGGATTATGTAAGATTACATATTTTTCCATAGGCAATGTGGGAATTCCTGTCTGGACATGGGCGTATTCTGGGCCCTTGAAGGATATTGGGGAACAGAAGAGGTGAGCTGAGGGAGTTTTTCTCTCTGCTCACCTTCACCTTAGTTCACTATCAGAAGCAGAGCTAATTCTTTAGCTCTCATTCCTGACAAATCATTGATTTCTGATCCTAAATGACAGTCAACTGTTAGACATTTTCTCAACACTGTTCATGATCTGTCCTCAGGCCTCTGGGTTTTGGGAAGCTCAATCTGATTTATACCTACACTGTCCTTTATGTGTACTAGTATGGTTATGTTTAGTTATTTGAAGAGGGCAGAATGTATGCCTGAACCCAACATGACTTGCTTCTGAGATTGTGCCTACAGCAACAAATGTGTGAGAAGAAACCAGCTGGACAGGCAGTGGTGCTGTTACTGCTTTTCGGGGCCAGGCCTTTCGTGTTCTGGTGCAGTGTCATGGCACAAGTAGGGTGGGTGTCAGCTGTGATGGTCTGTCTGAAAAACAGAGATGCTATGGTTTCACTGCTGCATGATCTATGCAAAACAGGTAAGCATAAGCACAGTTACATGGCTGCATGCTAGAAACCAGTTAGCCACACAACATCAAAGGATGCAGAGATTTGAACAGAATTTTGGTGGAGGGATGTATTTGTAATGAAAAGCTATTCCTGGTTATCTCAACCTGAGCCTAATTAAGTTCTGACATACTTGCCTGTGTAACATGCAGCTGAAGTTCCTGACCAAGCTCATTGTAGAGCTCAAACGGATAGACCAGTATGACCTGGAAAGTAACACAAATCATTTTAACTAGAGACTGTTTCATTATTTAACATTTCAAAAACGTGTCTTTCTCAAGCAGATCTCAGCACCTCTGGGAAACATTTACAACTTCTTATAAGTAAGCATGTGTTCCTTTTCTGGCCCAAAAGGTGATAATGAAGTCTTTAACAGGGTCTGTGGTAGTTCTTTGCTAGAGAAGGATGAAATACAGCATTGGCATATATTCTACCCACTAATAAAAAACCCAACAGGGTAAAGGTCATTTAAACATTTTCAGCAGAACAGAATCATTCAGCACATTGGGAAGATTTTCTCTCTGAAACACCCTATGTCAGGATGAGGCAGAGCTGTATTTAGTAGCTCTTATCTTTAATCTGCAATATAAGTGATTTCCTGGCACACTGCATTGATTTCCATCTCATTGTGATCTTGTAGTAATTGTAGAGGCAGGACAAATGTAATCTTGTGTATTCCATGCCTTAACTGTGACAGTAATTTCAACATCTCTCATCTCCTTTTCAGCGGAACTGCCAGTGAGTTCATTGCAGGCAGTGTTCATGCGCTTGTGCACTTGAATGTGCCTCTTTTAGTAGACAGCTTTGGTTTTGCACCTTGTCTGTTTCATTGCATTTTTTTGAGAGAACTTGTAATGCTAATTATCTCAGTTTAAAAGAAACTAAGATGTCTATCAAGGAAAGTGAGGAATCCGTCTGGAGTAGGAAGGGGGCCTCTCCTCAAAAACCACCACAACCTTTGAACTGAAGAGACTTTA
>JAWWTY010000088.1:27977057-28046137 GCA_035222235.1 Margarornis squamiger | reverse complement strand
TGACTAATCTATGTGGGAGAAGATTACTGCAGTACACACATTATATTTGAAAATGATGAAACGTTGCAAATGGTTTGAATCTGCACTCTACTCTGGGTTAGAAATGTAAAGACAGAATAAATTACACAGGAATAGAATTCTGCCTTGCAGTGAGTGGGAACAATTTTTAGGATTTGGCATAGCAGGCCTATAGGAAAGCATTTGTTATAAATAGACCAAGGATGAACATAGAGGGGATCCTGATAGGAAGTGAAAAAATGCTGAGCAAGAAAGATACCACCTTGTGGCACTCAGCCCTGCTCAGTATGCAGCGGGATTGGCCTGGTTCATTGAAACGAACATAGTTCCAATCATGTAAACTGAAAATCTTCACTATGAATCCAGCTGGAATAAGCACTGGGCAGACAAATCTTAATACAGCAAATTCTGTTTCTATACCCTAGCTCCTGTTAGTTCCTAGCAGCTGCTTTGCACCTACCATCACTGAAATTCCCTCAAGATTCAATTCTATTGTACTCCCTCATGCTGTGAGTTTAATCCTTCCTTTTGAACACTGGTTGCACCAGAAAAATGTGTAATATGTTTCACTGTTTGTAGTCAGTTTAAAAGCATATTAAGTGGCAGGACTCTAGCAGATCAAATGAAAGGACTGTCTAACCCAGTGTTGACTAACAATGGATGTATTGGGGAGGTAACAACTGGGTAAGTGTAGTGGGGATCTACCCCAGAATACTGTCCAGCCTGCAATAGCCGTGGCTTTCAGATCCATACGTTGTTACCTGTGTACATATTTGATAAACATGAAGGTTATTTGAGTGCAAGGGAGAATTTATGTCAAAAAATAATTTGATATGGGATTTGAATAGGGACAAAAATTTGATATTCATCAGTTTTGTAAAACGGGATGTCAACCCCCAAATCTGCATTTTGCACTGAATTGCTTTTTTTGTTCAAAACAAAGCTCTGCCATTTTATAAGCTGTCCAAAGTAAGAGGAGAGCTTAAAAGTCTGTGAAAGTCATTGTGTTCAGCACACTGTGCCTTTCGCTTCAGTATGTCCCAATCAGAGACTCAAAGACACTGAATGGAAAACCTGGGTACGATGTGATTCGGGGTGAATAAAGAATTTGACATATATTTTCTCTTGTGATAATGATGGGTGAGAGCTTTCAGCATAAAATTGCTATAAATCATGCTCATTGTAAAGATAAGGGTCTTGATTGCAGTCAGCAGTGAAATCTTTAGCTCATTTCCAGTAAATCACTTACTTCAAAGGTGGAATTAAAAGATCTTGTGCTAGGCAGGCTTCACTGGGGAATTTGCAACTCATTGGCTGTCCATTTGTGTAATTAGAATACATAATATTTACCATATCTCAGCAAAAAGCTGTTGCCTACTGTCACTTAGATGCTAGCTTTGGCTGTCCTTTTCTGCAAAGAGGTAGGCAGATTTCTGCCTACATCTTGCACCACTGAAGTTAATGTGTAGGTTTTTTAAATTCTGAAAATGCCGAGGAGAGAAACATAGACCTTTCTAATTCTATGTGTGGTGTGGGCAGCTCACACTGTTTGTTTCACCAGAGTCTCACATCATCTGCTCACAGTAGGGCCTTTTTACTGTTCCAGGATCCAATAAGCCTCCTGTGTAGGAGGGCAGGACTACACTGTATCAAACCAATTGTCTGTATCTTTCAGCATCCTGTCTCCAGTACTGGTCAAAGGCATATATTTTATGGAAGTCTAATTACAAGGCAAAACAATAACTTCCTCTAATATCTTCTCAGCTCTTTCATTCTCTATTTTTAGTCCAATGGCTTCCTGGAATATAAATACATTTTCTGTATTTAATGATCCTCAGTGGAATTATCCACCATAACCTTGGCCAGCCTATCCCTGAATCTGTGGAACTTTCTAGTTTCTGCAGCACTTCATGCAGGTGTTCCAACAGCACCCTAGCTGTTGCCTGAAGACCCATTTCTTTCTGATGGTTTTGAATCTTGCTCCTCATACCTTCACTTGATCTTTCAGCTGATTTTCAGGAATTAAAGTCAGAATGGGGAAATATGTTTTTCTGCAGTGAGAAGGGCTGTTGTCCCATGACATCACACCTAAAGGAATTATTCTGAGGTGTGTGATTACCAGTGCACATCTCAAGCATTCAAGAACTTGTTATTGAAGATAGTTGCATTATCAAAAGTGGAAATTGCATCCTCACTGACAGAATACACATTGTCTTCTAGCAGTGTGAGAGGACTTGTCAAAGAAATAGGGTACACTGCTGTGCCATTGGACCAAACTTGCAAACACTGTTAAAAGACTCTTGTAGGAAAAGGGATTCTTGAAATCTCTAGCTCTGACCCTGAGCTGTAATTGAATCTGATCAACCAAAAGCACAGACTCTCTACAGTTTTCTTGCTATACAAGGCTTTCTCAGCCTTCATAAATGAATGGAATTTAGTTGTCTACTTGCCAGAAACATTTCTATTTCTTCTAAGGGGTCTCTAAATATTCAGTAGGTCAGTTAAGGAGCAAGAGAAAATGCTCTTGGACCTAAGCAAATAATTATTTTTCTGATGTAAGAAAGAAGCAGCAGCGTGAGTTCTGAAAGCTTCATCACTTGCCAGTCATCTGTTCATGATCTACTGGTAATGTGAAGAATTACAACCAGCACCTCCAGATATTAGAAAGAAGATTGAGTGATGCTGCTAATTTTGCAGCCAAGTAAGAAGGTATTTGGAATAATTAGTTTAGGGTTCCCTTGTTTGTTCTTTCCCTGAGTTACTCAGGTAGGATGAC
This sequence comes from Margarornis squamiger, assembly GCA_035222235.1. Classification (NCBI taxonomy): domain Eukaryota; kingdom Metazoa; phylum Chordata; class Aves; order Passeriformes; family Furnariidae; genus Margarornis; species Margarornis squamiger. The sequence continues at coordinate 28,043,343 of JAWWTY010000088.1, read as the reverse complement.
TTGATTTTATAGAAGTTTAAGTCTGACTTGAGGTAGGAACCCAGGTCACAGCCCCACCTGTTTGATTAGAAAGAAGGTACTTGAAGAAAAGCAACAAAGAAAACAGATTAGCTATCTCTGTATTTTTTGCTTTCAAATGAAAGTGACAGTTTCTTCTTGGTCATTTCAAACTATTATTGCTGTTGTTATTTTTACTGTTGTTACTTACTGTTTTCAAGTTAGTCTGAAAAATTAGCATCAGTGAAAAACAATGGAGAAAAATGAGCTGCCCTTGCGCTGACAGGAGACAGATAAATCAGATGGTTGAGACTGAGGAGGAAAAATGTTTACATAAGAGCAGAAAATGGACAGTTGCAGCTTTCCTCTTCAGTGCTTTTTGTGAGAGCCAACATTTTGAAGCAAATTTCTTCTGCATGAGGGGGTTGCTTGTGCTTTGTAGGGGTAGCATGGGCTAACTGAAATTCCTTTGCTTTCCTACCATACACCCCAGTGCAGAGAAACCTTGTGTTAACTTGCCTGAGAGATGAAATTCTGAGCCATTCATAGTTTTGACACTAAATGACTGCAGTGCTAAAAGCAGTTGCTGAGAAATATCTGGATCTTAGCTCTCAGAAAAAGAGGATGGTGTAACACAACTCCCCATGTTTTCCAGTATGAGTTTATTCATTACTCCCTCTCTCAAATGGTAAAACTAGACCCATGTCTATGTACAAATATCATGTTGGTGGCCATGAGACCTAATGAAGTTCCAAGACACTTTCCAATTGGCTAAATCATGACTTAAGCCATCAAACAGTTTTGTGGGCTGGGAATTCAGGGTTCTTCTACTCCCCAGCTCAGTATAACAATTTTAGTACAGGATATTTGTAAAACATTTAGAATAAGGATAGGCCTTGGAATGGGTCAAGTCTTGACTTTTTTTTTTTTTTTCCCCCTGAACTGACAGTAAGAATGCTTTTCATTTAAAATGACGAATCTGTCTATAAGAATATAATGCACAAGCACTTTGTTTGTTTTCCAGGAGTCTCTGTTTTGTGCAGGTTATACAACTTGCTTCTCCTGCCTTCCTCTAGCCAAGGTAATTTTGCCTTGAAGCAATTTGGCCTTGTATCTGTAGCCAAGGTATATTAAGGTTTCCCAGAATGGTAGTTATCCTGCTATTAGAAACAGAAATATTTCATTGTAAATTAATTTCACGGAGTTAAACTTGCTACATGATTCCACAGTGTTAAATTTGCCATTTTCACATCTTCCATGAAGAAGTTGCAAGGGAAAATTGTATTCTTTAGAGGTTCTACCATACTTCTGTGGTGTAAGAACTGAAGGTTTTTGCCTATAAATCAGACACAGTCTGTAGCCTACAGCTGTCCTTATAAAACTGTTGGAGAGTCTCAGGGAAACTGTGTTAGCTTTGCCTTCCAATGTGGTATTCTCCTTCAAAGAAAATCCTAGTAGTGACACATTGTTCTGCAGGCCACAGTGTCCTATGTTACAGCAAAAAAAATTAATTTCTGTGGCTTCTGGTTCTTTTGAAGCAGAGATGTTCCAGCTTTTGCCTTAATATTTTGTCTGTGCATATGAGTTTTGGAAGTTAAAATTACTGATAGTACTCTTTTACCTATTGCCCTTATCTGAGTAGTTTTGGGGGAGAACTGGGAGTTTCTCTTTCATAAAGTGGTGCTATAGCATATTTGATAGGATGCTTTGATTGAATAAAAAGTGTGAGTTTGCAGTTCAATTACCAGGGTGCAAGGGAAAGAAAACATGAGTTAGATTTGATACTCAGCAGGAGTGAGTGGGATCATAAAAAGGATATGAGATTTGATGAAACATAAGTATCCAGCTTTTTGTGGCTTCCTTGTACACAAAATACCTTGACTTACAGTTTTTCATGGTATCCCTAAGAAAATTCTGCATATGCAGTAAATTAAAATCCCTTTCTTATATTTAGACACTTAACTTGCTCATAATTCACTGTGGTAAGAGAAAAGTATCCTACAGGAAGGCAAAGGGTAAAATAGTAACAGAAAAGAGAAATATTGCTTTTGTTGTGTTTTTTAGTTTTTCATGGTAACTAACCTGTCCTAAAGAGCACCTGAAACTGGGAAAGCAACTTGAAGAATGGATGCCTTGGAAGCTTTAGTTGCTATTGCAGGCACACAGCAAACAGCAAACTGTTATTTGTGAGACAACTAACAGTCCAGAATTTCCTTTAGCATTCAGGAAAAGGCTTTGTGAATCTTTCTTTGTTCTTCAGTGGCTCTTGTCTTTTCCTCTCTGAGCACAGCTGTCCTCTGGGCCATATGCTGTGTTTATTTTGTGAAGCGGGGTGTCATAGCAATAACAGCACAGTCCCTTGCTGTAGAAGTGGACATGGAGATGATGGTTGACTTTTAGATCTTAGTTTTTGCTCACATACCATCACAATATCTTGTACTGAGACAGATTCCTGGAAGAGCTGTTTATGAATACGTAGAAAAAGATCTGTCTGACAGAATTTGTCATAACTGTAGGAGAATGAGATGTAGCGAATTCTTCAGTAGCTTCTTTCCATCCCAGAAAAGCACAGTGTTCTGCCTTGAACCAAACCGTTACCTGAAAGGTAGTGCCTGCTGGTTTGGATGTTAATTCCTATTCTTAACAGAAGTACTCTCAGAAGCACAGAATAGAAGAAATCAAAAGGGACCTCTTGAGATCTTCAACTCTCTTGCTTAAGCAGCGTCAGGTTGAACTACCCATGACTGTGCATAGTCAGGCCTGAAACATCTCCATATTTAAAACTGAAGGAAAGAAGAAACTGTTCTGCATGCACATTCTGATGATAAAGTTTATACTGACTTAGGGAGTGGGAGGGGGAAAGTGGACAGGGTTCAGATGACTGCTAGAGAAAAACCTTCTTGGAGATGGGCTGGGGAAGAATTTCTTCATCTGAAGAATTAATAACAGGTGAAAAAATAATCCATCAGATAAAGGGATGCAAAAACAGCTTTCTAGTCATGGTAGGAGAATGGAGCGTTTGATTTCTTTGGGATTTTTCCAGCCCTATTTCCCATGGTTGTTTTTCCCTGACAAAATTCTACTGAATTATTGCTTTAATGAGGAGCAAAGATTTCTCATTTTAGGTTGTGGTAAATTATTACAGTATTAATTAGAACTTGCATAGCCAATTTCACTTTTTCAGAGGTTTTAAAAAGATGTTAATTACTTCATTAGTAATAATTAACTTGTTCTTTGGGAATCATAGAACTTATTTTCTTCCAGTTGTTTGTTTGCTATTTTTTTCCCCTTCAGATATGTTTGTTTTTCTCACTGTACAGTTTGGATGATGCATTTTCACCTGGTGTGTTCAAGTTACACTCAATTTCTTCCCCCTGGCCCTTTTGTTTTTGATAAGATGGGTCATGGGTGCAAGAAGTAGTATCAATCTATGATAAGCTGACTTAAAATGAGGTATGACTTCCAAATATCGCTTTAAGAGCCCTGTGAGAGGGAACTCTCATTCTGATTGTAGAGTTATCCTGAGTTCTGCCATACAGAACATGTTGCATGTTTTTGTTATCTTTAAATGTGTTTAAGAAGTACTTTTGGGCTTTGGGGGAGGAGCGGTGGTGGCTTTTAATTTTTTCCCCTGGTAGAGGGCTATTCTGCTGGAACGGTTGCAATGTCTATGATTTGATTTGTCATGTCATCCCCAAGGCTTTTGAGTGTCCAGTGTATAGATGTATTGCCAGGTTATTCAGTGAAGTTTGGTAAGTCATCATGGCGTGAAATCAGGAGTCCAGCTTGGCTCCTGCTACTGTTGTTGTATGTTTTTGTGGCACCAGTTGCATTGCTATCTGATTATGAGGACAGTAGAAATGTATTTTGGCTCCATTGCTGGATAGATTTCACATTGTCTTATTCCTAGGCAGGAAAGTAATACATAGCACATAACTCCTTGACATTCTCAGGAAGTACTTGTGGATGGATTTAAAATTGTTCAAAACAAGGCCTCCATGTACTGTAGTAATACTGCTCAATTAAGTTAAGTGTCACGTTAAGTTTAGAAGATACTTGTTACCTGAAAAGCACAAGATAAGGAAAGATCAATGAACTGAAATTAGCACCTGCATGGACAGAGATGATGGGCTTTACTGTCCCAAAAGGCAATGATCAGAAGATCAGTCAGTGTTTCTTTAGCCACCAATTCTGACCATACAGGTGGGCAGTATAGGAAAGAGCAAAGAAAACTAGGGAGTGGGAGCCAAGAGGATACGAAAAGTAGCTCTGTTACTGTTAGAAAACTAGTGCTCATGATGACCTGCTCCATCTAATCTATTTGCAACTGGAAAACAGGGCTGAAACTGCATGTCCTCATCACTGGGAGAACAGGAAGAAAGTTGTTGTGACACAGGTATATAACACAGGGTAGTGTCCTATTAATAATCTTCCAAGGAAGCCAGATTAATAGTCAGGGAAGAATCAAACATGACACCAAACCAAAAGATGCAGAGGGTAATATAGTTGGTGGTTTTTTCTGAGGAGTTGAACAGGTCCTCTCCAGCCCTGCCAAAGAATGCATTTCAAAGAAAGACAATGCTGCCACTATTTCAGAGATTTTTACTGAATATGAATGGGGTTTTGACGGCTTCTCAGGATTCCCTTGAAAAATAATGCTTTTGTAGCAAGTAATCACTTGAATATGTAGGAGAAAGCCTGTGGATGAATAAACCAGCTGATTTATGAATATCTTGTTAAGGAATGCTGATTGAAATATTATTATTTTTGCAGGGGCTTACTGTATTTTGGTAAGCAGGACCCTTGCCACATTTCTTTGAACATCTGGATATACAGAAATATTTTATTATTAGATTGCAAGATTTTACTTATTAGTCTTACTGCTCTTTTTCTCATTTAAAGTAGAAAATGGCAAAATGTCTCTGCTAGTTTGAATTAAGTTAGATTTTTTTCTTGCCCTGCTCAGATCTGATTTCTGTAATGGGAGAGACTGAAATCAAAGTAGGGAGGTAATGAGAAAAGAACTTCAAGGGCTCACAGCCTAACCAGGGAGTCAACTGATCTTGCTCAAATCTTCAGGCTTGGTCAGTAGGTTCACTGAATCACAGCCTTCATGCCATGGAGAAATTTAAGACCTCTGCCAGACTGCCACTTCTTTTTTTCTTCAGAGTTCAAAGAGAAACTATATTTCATCCAGGGACCAGGTTCCCAGCCTGCGTGATCAGGGAAATAAAGAATAATTTTTACCAGTCATAAAACTTACAGAGTTCGTCTTCTCCATGGTTTGTTTCTTTTGTCAGAAAGCTTAAGAGACAACTGACTGGCAAAATGAGCTCCCAAGATAGGACTGGATTTGTCACTGTGCATGATGTTGTGCTGCTGTCTTCCTGGTCACTTTCAGAGGCACAGAATGTCATATGGATAAATTATTCCACTGCTACAAATTTTATTCCCAAATCCTCTGAAGACCTGGGCTGAATCTGTCTGTTGGTGGGAAAGAGAAGATCTGACTAAGATGTACTTGTTTGCTGTTGAAGATTAACACAAATCATTAGAAAAACAGCCACTTGAGCATGCTATTTTGCTCAAGATGTAGAAGGTGGGGAGAATAAATGCCTTATTTGAGAGACACATGACTTCTGTTATGTGGAGGCAGGAAAAGCGCCAGGCAATGTTACCCAGGTAATAAGCCAGAGAGCAAGACTGGCATCCACTTGCACATCAAAACAGCATCAAAGTCTCTTCTTGTCTGGACTAATGAAAAAATGAGTTTCTACAAAACTAGTTGCCCGCCTTCTTCTTGTGTGTGTGTTTCTTCATATATATAGAGATTGCTAAAGTAAATTGCTATTTACTTTATGAGCCCCTATCAGCTTTCTGTGCTGGGAAACCTTGCAGAAAGTGCTGATTGCAAACTCCAGTGATACTGGCTGAAGCTCTTCTGGTGGATTTCTGCAACAAGCCATAGGAGCCCAAAGGCAAACAGAGTTAGTGTCATACCTGGGTCACTATCCTGTTTTGAGCTAGAAGTAATTGGTGGTCTGGACTTTTCTGTGATGTAGAATGCTATCTGCGTTCATTTATGCTCACTCTAGTATGGGCACTGCTCTGCTCACCCACTTGTGCTGCACTCTAGAGTCCAGATGACCTCTGCCAATTCTGAGGACTCCAATGAGTCATACCTTCCCACCATCTTCTCTACTTTTGGAAAATACAGAGAATCTTCATTCTGATTTTGAAGGGAGGTGTGCTGAATGAGAAAAGAGCTGTTATGGATCTGCTTGCTTGGCAACTAAGGGAACACCTAGGTTTTTTCTGCAAAGTGCTAATGCAATGCTTATCTCTTGACATCTTTTTGATCAGCACAGGACACTCCCAAGGCAAACATTTTCTGAAAAGCCTTTTTCTCTGAATCAAACATCCCATTCCCATGAGAGCTGCTATTGAAAAAAGAGCAGCTTGTTCTTCATTCTTGCCCTGCATCTAGCTAGGATTTCACAGCCAGGCTGTAAATCCCATTTATCTAGTAAACTAAGTGGTGCAAGTATGGATAAGGCCACTGTGCTGACTGACATCTTAAGCCTTGCACAGGTTTGAGTGATCCACTAAGCTTACTTGGTGTATAAGTGAATGAGACATTGACATAGGCCCAATTAGAAACTGGATGCTGAAGCTTGGACTTCAGACATTATCACCTTTGTCTTTGCATTTTCTCCCTGCTTGTCATGGGCAGAATGGGAGCTTCAGACAAAGTTGACTAGAGAAGCCCTTCCATTGAGTCAGGAGGTGCAGAAAGGACACCCTTGCTTTCTGAACTCCTCAGGGAGGAGTCTAGGTGCAGCTGGATCCGATCATAGCCCCAGACTTTGTCAGCAGTTTGAGTCTAAAGAATTATATAGGTGTAATTGAACCTTTATACAACTTTGTCCTGGGTTAAGAATGGCAAACGAGATCTATTTATATAAATATAAATTATTTATTATGATAATGTTTAAACTAAGAGATCTTAATCAGAATTACTTACTACACAGTATAGGTTGCTGTAACTGCTAGTAAAATATAGTGCACTATTTTTGAAGCAATATTGAAGCAATTAAAGCAATTATATTGAAGAAATTATATTAAGAGTTAGCAAAACCAATTATTAAGTAGAGATTGATGTCACTCTCCCATACTAATGGCCATGCGTAAATTTCTTACTCAGCCTCACGAAGTAACCCTGAGGGGTGTCCCCACTCAAGAAGGTAATCTCAACACACACTCCAAGAAGGGGTGTGTTAGAAAAACCTGCTGTTAAAAAGTGGGACAGAGCTTTTATAGTATAAAGTGATTGCCTGTCAGGCATTTGTCTCCAGGCCAGCTGTGTAAGCCCAGCATCTTTAGATAAATCGTCAGTAGTATCACTTGTTTGTTCCTTTACTAGTTCCTTTACCATGTCTGCCACATCTAGATCTCACTATCAGGACGCTTAAGTTTGGGATTGATGAGTCAAACTGGCTTCAGCATTATTCAAAACCAAAAGCAGCATGATGCCCTCTTCTTCATTCACCATTGTTGAAGGCTGTTTTGTTGTTATTTATGTAGCAAAGTCTGCATAGCCTTCTATCATGCCCCTGGAAGGTGCAAAATAAAGAAGAAATGAGAGGAGAAGAAGGAAAATATGTGAACATGAATGACTCAAGATGGAAACTCTTCTGCTTAGGCAAGACACCCTCCACTCTGTGAACCCTGAGATCTTCAAGAATTCTTTTTGAAACTTTATTGTTAGTGGCCAAATTCAAGAGGCCAGAGAGTGTTGCGTTGCCATGCCCCTTGTCAGTCGATCTTCTGTACTGCCAGATCTGAGATGAACCTTTGCATGGGTTATATCTGGCTGCAAAGCAATCTTTGCAGAGGACTGCATGGTATACGGATGGAAGACGTGGATGGCTTGATGAACCCTTGCCACACCTCCTGCAAGATTTCTGGATGGCTCCTCATACAGAGCAGAAATCCATATATTAAATTTGAGTCTAGCTGTGTTGAAAATGGTTTTCTGACCTCTACATTAGCTAGGCCTGCTTTGCAGCAGAAAGAAGACACATGTGAGGGGTGGCAGGTAGGAATGCTGCCTGCTACTACCCCCCTAGCACTATAAAAGCTTAGTCCTTTCTTAGAGTCCCACTGAAGCTGTGGAAGAAATAGCATAAGTGTGATGGAAGACCTGAAGTAAGCTTGTAAGAGCTTCCCTCTTCATGATCTATGATGCTATGTAGAGTTAACTGCTTGTTCAGTCGTTCTTTCTTAGAAACCGCACAAGGAATGTATTTCCACTCAGGAAAGTCACAGGGAATGAGACTTTGATACTGCACAGAGTCAGTCTTGTATGGACCATGAACTAATGGGAGCTTTTGGAAGTCCAGTGAAGCACAGAACACATTTTCACTAAGTAAAACTTCAGCAAATTTCATACAGAAACATACCTGATGGTTTTCTGGGTTTTTAAGGGTTAGTATCATGTCCAGTATGATACTTGGTTTTAGAGCTCATGCCTAGTAGCTGTATACTATAACAGAAAAAAAAAACCCAAAACAAAAAAGCAATGCCAAGCAATCTTTTTAGTTGCTGAGGATTTCTCCTGTTTCTTTAAATAGAATCAAGTACAATAATCTTACTTTATCCTTCCATGGTACATTGAATCTTAAAATCAGAAGAAAATCTGACCATTCTGTTAATATTTGAACATAAAATTGAAATCAGGTAGACTTTATGTTTTTGGACCAGCAGTATACTTACACAGAGATGAAAGAAAAAGGCTGCAGACAGGATCCTGGAGAACAAGTGCGAAGCTGTCTTGCAGGGCTGAGCCATTTTGTCAGTTCCCAAACAAGTGTTACTCCGAGGCATTAAGTAGTTGAGTAGTGAACTGTATCTGTGAGAAACGTGGTGCTGCTGGTTACGTGCTGCTATTTGTTATGTTTCAGAGATGGCAGAATGCATGTCAGCATCAAACCAGGTCTGACAGCAGTAGGAGGGAAAATTGAGAAGATAGACTTACATCCCTTTCCTAGATCTTTTCTCTGAAGTCCTTAATTTATCTACAAAGTATGAAGAGAAAAAAGGACAGAAGCAGAGTTGGGGGGCATCTTGGAAAAGTATGACAGACAGCTGTATAGGATAAAAGTAAGTAATGTCACTAATTATGGGGGACAGCAGAAACACAGTTCTCCACAGAATGGTGAAGACCTTCAAAAGTAAACCAAGATGAAGAGTCAGGCAGTCTGTCATAATTTCAAAACAGAGCTTCACAGTACTTCTCCAAAGGGAGTCAAAGATGTGTTAGGTTCCAGGAGACATGATACTAAGCGGGCAGATATAGATATCTCAAAGCATTGTTAAGGATCTTGCTATGATTTTAGGTCAGGAATTTTAAGAGCCTTGATACTGGAGAATACCAGACATCTAACTGAGGAAGACACTTATTTTGTGTGGCCAAGCACCCTCTGTAAGCTTTTATGCTTTTAGGAAAGTTTTTTTTTGTTTGTTGGCTTGCTTTTTTGTTTGTTTGTTTTGTGTGTGTGTGTGGGTTTTTTGTTTGTTTGTTTGTTTGTTGGCTTTTGCTCTTTTTCATTTAGAAAAGGAGAGGCTGTGGTATCTCTCTGCTTGGGGATTTCCAAAATGTGTGTGGCCAAAGCTCTACACAGCCTGATTTAACTTGATAGCTAGCCTTGCTTAGTGAGGGCTTTTGCTAAAGACCACTAGAGATCCCTTCCAGCTTGAAGTGTTCTATTATCCAGCCAGTTAAAATGAGTGTTGGTCAGAGTCATAGGAAGGTATTCTTAACTTTTTGCTGTGTCTTTTACTCCTAGATGCCGTGCTTGGAAGGCCCTGGCTTTCCCATGAATATCATTCTCAGTTAAAAAAAAAAAAAAAAAAAAAGAATGAATCACTGGGACTGCAGAGGTTGTGAAACTGACAAAGTACAGTAGGGGAACACTCAAAGGCAGCTTGTCTCATATCACCACTGAACAGAAATATTTAGCACAGACAAAAGAGACGAGGTGCAGGGCAGTTTGCTGTACAAACTGTACCTCTGTCCTTGGTGGAAGGCTGATTTTAGCAGGTAAGGCAAACAGAAGAACAACATGAATTTCGATTTATGTTTTATGAAAGATTAATTTCTCAAAAGACAGCAGAAAGTAAAGGGAATGTAGAGTTTATCAGTATCAAACTGAAAAACCTTGATGATCTAATCTATGCTTGGACTTAGAAACTGAAAGTATCAATCATTAATTGAGCTTTCCAAAAGCCTTGATGTCATTAAGATGTTCTGGGACATGATGAGATTTTCTGCTTATGTCTTCTGTACTGAGTGTGAAATCTCAGCCTCTGTCCTTAAGATGTGCGAAGTAAAATGGTTGAGCTGGGATATAGATGAGAAATAGGGCAATTAAAACCTAGTTTGGGAGCTCATCAAGACTTCTTTGCAGCCTGCGTGACTTTGGACGCGCATGCAACCTAATCCTCTCTAGAGATCCCAAATATTCAGCATAAGTCTGTACCCACAGCCAAAAGATATTAGACCAATGCTTGCAGTGCTTCAGACCTACTTCTTTCAGCTAGTGATCCAGACCCTAGCTTTATCAGCTCACCCTGTGCAAATCCTGTGAGGTAGGACAGACCAGAAGTGAATGTTGAGCAGATAGTGTGTATGGGAGAGCTGGTCCTGGAATTCCTACCAAAACTCTTATCACCAAAATCCTCCTTTGGTGCCAGACCTTTTGCAGTAGACTGCTGCCCTGTTTTTCCTTGTCTATCTTTAGGGGCAAATGGGAGAGAAAGAGAAGGAAGATGAAAGCTAGCAGACCAAAACACCTTCAAACAGCAAAGTCTGGTATTGTTTCAATAAACATTTGTTGTGGTTTAGGAAGAGTATTCCCCAATTTTCTCCCATTCCCTGAAGACTCCAAAACCACATGCTGCTCACTCTCTTCTCCTTCCCTCTCTTTTGCTCACAGGTGGCCAGAGAGGAGAGTTAGATGCAAAAAAGGAAAAGATCATGGGTTGAGATAAGAGCAATTTGCTGAAAACAGCAATGAGATAAGAAAGGGAACAGTAACAATAGTAATAACACGAATATGCAAAGAGGGGTGATTTGTATGCAAAATGCTCACCAAGTCAAGACAATGAAACAATGGCAGAACAGTTCCTGCACCACACTTGCTCCCGTTCTTGTAAAAGAGAGGGACTCGTGTCCCTCTTCCCGAAATGAGGTATGATGGTATAGAGCAACATTAGGATCTTGACCATGCCCACACTGTGCCAGGCTCCACCCCTCACGGCTACTGCCAAAAATTAACCCTGTCCTTTGCCGAAACCAGGACATTTTTTATCAGTTGTGCAGGCTTTCTTTCCACATCTCCTTGTGATTCCTCTTATGTCCACTGACAAGTCTTGTTCTTCTGTGGGTCACCGTAATGTGATTGCCCTTATCTACTGCTAAAAGATCACCCAGTAAACTTCCTGTTGATATATTTCGAGGATGTCATAATAGAAACAGGGAGTGGAAAAGTCAAGGTCTTTCCTCTTTTGGGGGCAAGCTTCCAATTTTTGATTCAAATGTTCAGGTGGACATATGACATCAATTTGTGGTGAAGAATTTCTGTAGAATAGATTTAGCATAGCATTGTGGTTTTGGGCTGTCATAGTCTTGCAGGCATAAGATTGAAGACCTACAAGGCCTTTTTCTTCCAGCACTTCTGGACGTTTAGACCTGAGTTTTGCAGATCCACTGATATTTTCAGTATGTCTTAGCATTCACGTGACTCTGTCTGAAATCAAACTCTGAAAATTGTTAAAATAAAATCCAATCAAATATGTCTTCTCTTAAGATGTATCTGCTTGTTGCTTTTTCAAGAGGGCATATTTGTGTGTCTAGACATGCCTGTTCCAGAATCAGTTGGAATCCATAGTAGCCTAATTCCCTTTTAAAGATTTTGTGCTTGACACATTCCATTTCTGCTGACATGAAGGAAGGTTTGAGTGAAATATGCCACACAGCAAGTTTCATTTTTTAGGACTGTTGACCACACTAGCACACAGTTCTTACCAGAGGTTAAAGGAAGAACCCTCTCTGACCCTGACTGTCATCAGAATTAGCTACTGAAAAAATGAAGGTAGTAGATTTTACCACTGTGGGGTTTTGATTCTGTTGTGGAGGTTTTTTTGTGTGTTTTTGGTTTTGTTTTTTGTTTGTTTGTTTGTTTGTTTGTTTTTGTTGGTTTTGTTTTGTTTTGTTTTTTGGGGTTTTTTTGGGGGGTGTTGTTTAATAGAACTAGTCCTTCTTAGTGATGAAAATGAGATAATATGTGTGCATTTTAAAGTGATACCTTAAAGTGATACCTTTAAAGTGATACCTTTAAAGTGATACAAACAACTATCTACATGTTAACAAAACTGTAAAAACCATAATTGAAAATAGTTCAGCAAATATTTTGTCTTGGAAAACAAATGCTTCTTTTATGGTCAGCTTCACATTTCTGGCCTGATCATCATTCAACCTTACTTTTGATAATGGTATGTGTGTGCTTTAAGTATCCTTGAGCAAAAACTTCCAAAGAAGCAATATTTGTATGGAAATTAATTAGGGTGAATTATGTGGGTGTATGAGAAAAAGGGAGCAACCTAGCAGAAAAAGGGAAACTCAACTCAGATGCCAAGGGAGGCATGAAGAATTATCAAGTGGGCAAAGATTTATACTGTTTCTTCAATGACATCTGAGCTTGCAGTGTTGTGCACAGGAAGGAATGCATTAATAGGTATTTTACTGGAACAAATGGTACAGTCACAACACATAAAACTGGTGAAGTCTTTCTATCCCAAGAAGATGAGAGCTTTTTCAAAATTTCAAAATTGCTGCCCAGGGAAATATCTGGAAAAGTAAGATTGTGTTTTTCCAGCAAGTTGTTTGAATTCTGTGGAAGACCAGAAAAAGCTGATGTTACTTCCACAGTTAATTGTTGAAGGGGAAAGAGGATGACCCAACTTCATCTGTATTTGAAAAAAATAAGAAAATGTCTGACACAAGGAAGATAAGTGAATACTTCAGTGTGTGTGATTTAATTGATGCCAGTCAATACACATTTTCTTAAAAGTACATCATGTCATACTAAGACAAATTAGTCTGTAAATAAGATGACATGCTAGGCAGAGTTGCAGTATTGCCGATATAATGCCTTGGTTTCTAAAAGACGTGAGGGTTGACACTACATGCTATCATTGAATACATTAGGATATCAATGAACAGCACGCTGAAAGGATCAAAGCTGAGTCCTAGGTCAGACTCAGAATGTCCTTTTAAACAGAAGCCACAGGTTTACAGTGTGCACTGTTAGGTGACTGATGAGGCAAGAGCTGGCGAGCCTATGCTGAACTGCCAATAGCAGATGCAAACCACCATGCTGCTGGTTGCCCAGCCTGGCCCATGACCCTGAAAAGTGCCACAGAGACCACAGAAAAATGTGTTTTATTCTGGTGGCACAGGGTTGCTAGGTACTAAGTAGTGCTTTCAAAGAGAATTAAGGCTGCTTGCACACAGATTTGCTGAGACTGCCCATGTTATCTGCAATATCATTTCCATGGGCATGATGCCCCATTGCTTTTTAGCTAGTGTTTTCAATGCATTAGCCAGGAAAGGTTTTGCAGCTTTGGTAGCATGTTGCAGATGCAGAGGCACAGAATTTGGGAGTAGTGCATAGTAAAGTCCGTAACAGAAGGCTAAGATTCTGTGTCCATATTCATCTGCTCATCTTGCTGTTGGTGGAGTGGACCTACTGCCAAGCTGAGAAAAGATGGGGGACCTGTACACGACCTCCCAGTTGTTCCTTGGAGCTTTGGGAGAAGCAGCAAAATGATCACTCTCTAGTGATGGACCAGGATGAACTATGTACTTGATAGTGTCAACTTACACAGGCCCAGCATTCTTCCCAAGGGTAGAACTGTAGCCGAGGGCCTGCCCGTGCTTTGTGGTGGAAACAACCGAATTCTGTATTCAAATTTAAGCCATTAGCAAGCCTCTTTTAAAATGAGACTGTACTTTCAGCATGTTCAGAATAGGACAGCAGATAAGCATTCCCCATCCTCTTTTATCTCCTTACTCACCTCTGTGCAACATTAGAATGAAAATGTGTTCTTGAACAGTATGACAGTAAATATTACCAGCTTTCTATGCTTTGGACTAGCAGTAAGATGGGAGAGTCCATACAAGTATGTAAGAAGGCATCTCCTTTCCTTGCTTATCCTGGATATATATTCTAATCGGCATTAGACTCAGGCCAGATATTTTTTCAAGGTACCTGTAGAAATATACAAGAAAGGTTAGAAATTCTGGTGGAATCTAGGGGCTCTGTTAAAAGAAACTATACTTTGCATATTGTGAGCTACAGCCCAGCTTGTGGTAGATCAGGCTGCACTAGGCTACTGCAGTTTGTTGATTGATGCCTTAAATGCAGCTTAAAACCCAGAAAGAGGATTATGTTTAGAGCTATTATGACAGTTAATTTACAGTTATAACTGTTGACAAGTTCATTGCATGGATTTTTGAGCTTGATGTGTAAGCTGTTGTACCAATACATTAGTTTTTAGCAACATCAGATTAATATTCAGAGTAAATTTTTCTGATGGCTGCATACAAATCTTACCTTACCTACACTGTAAATAAAACTCTTATCTCTCTTAGACCTTGTTCATGTTTTATATTATGGACAAGAAAAATGACAGAGGGAGAAAAAGTGAGCTGACAATGCAGGTTGATCAGCCTGATGGAGCTTATCAGCTAAGTTAAATGAACCAGAATTGACATTTATTTAGTAAAAAAATCTCAGGCAAATTGGGGGCAATCCCTTCATTTCACGATTTGGGCAAGAAGGAAAGTTGTGATTTTTCTTGAATTTGTTTAGAACAAATACATTTTTAGATGTGTCAGTGAATGACAAAAAGAGCCAGCATGTCAAGCCCAAAAGAAGTTCAAGGCTTTGTGTATTTTGCCAGTAGTGAATCAGATGGAACACAATACTGTTGGTCTGCTTGAGAGTAGGAGAGCTCTTCAGAGAGTTCTGGGCAGGGCAGAGGCCAATTGTATGAGGGTCCCCAACTTGGGCCACAATAACGCCACACAGTGCTACAGGCTGCAGGAAGAGTTGCTAGGAAAAGTGGTCTAGTGGAGAAGGACATGGGGGTGCTGGTCAACAGCCGTCTATACATGAGCCATTAGTATGCCCTCATGGCCAGGAAGGCCAATAATATCCTCACCTTTATCAGCAATAGTGTGGCCAGCAGGACTCAGCACTGGTGAGGTTGCACCTCGAGTTCTGTGCCCAGTTCCGGGCCCCTCACTATGAGAAGGACATTGAAGTGCTGGAGCATGGCCAGAGAAGGGCAATGGAGCTGGTGAAGGGTCTGGAGCACAAGTCATAAGAGCAACAGCTGAGGGACCTGAAGTTTTTTAGTCTGAAGAGGCTCAGGAGAGACCTTATTGCTTTCTACAGACTACTACAAGGAGGTTGTAGTGAGGTGGGGATTGGTCTCTTCTCTCAGGTAACAAGGAACAGAATAAGGAGAAATGGCCTCAAGTTGTGCCAATGGAGATTTAGATTGGATATTAGGAAAGATTTGGTCACCAAAAGGGTTTTCAAACATTGGCAGAGACTAGAACCGTGAATTGGTGGAGTCATCATCTCTGGAGTTATTTAAAAGACACGTGGATGTGACACTTAGGGACATGCTTTAATGGTAGACCTAGTTGGGTCTACCAGCTAGGGTTAGTTGTTGGACTTGATCTTAAAGATCTTTTCCAATTTAAATGATTCTATCATTCTGTGAGAAAAAGATATGGAAGGACTGGAGATTGTCCAGAGAAGAACCACAAAGATGATCTAAAGACTGAGGAACCTGCTACATGAGGAAAGGCTGAGAGAGCTGGGTTTGTTCAGCCTTTAGAAAAGAAAGCATAAGGAAGACCTTAATTACCATGTTCTAGTATTTAAAAGGTGTTTAAAATTGTGGTAGGAGAAGTTAGCAAATAAAAGTGCAGTGGTATGAATGAAGCAGAGGTATCAAAATGTGGCAGTTCAGACTGCACTCATTCTGTGTGGCTGCACTTTTGTTTCCTCTCAGAATTCCATTCATCTGATAAGACATCATACACATTAGGCTTCCTGTGATTAGGAGATCTGTCATTCTAGCAGTGCTCACAGATGGAATGTCCTCCACCAGGCACTGAAGTCAGTGCATGTCTCTTTACTGTTTTTTGTTACAGCTTTGGTTTCAGCATGAGTCAGAGTTTCACTGGCCTGAATTTTCACTTTGGCCTGCATAGGTTAATGAACTGCATTGCTTCTTCTGAAGATTGTCCCAGTACATCACAAAAAATCCTGGTCCTGATGTCAGTTTCCCATTTCCTTAAACAAAGGTCCTCTGTGAGAGACTGTCTCTACAAACCCTACCATTGTACAGACAGGTTTAAACATTCTGCTGTTAATATTTCCATTTTGGAGCATCTTACATGTTTTCCCCTTGGTTAGTCTGTCAGGGACAAGGACACAGCTAGTTGTGAAAAATCCTTGCTTGATAGCGCTTAGTGATCCAGGTAAGGCTGGGAAGAAAATGCTGCCAGCAATGGTCCATGGTGCTACTGGCACCAAGACTGGATGCTCCACTGTGGAGCAGTTTTATGGGATAGTTTGGCTTCCTTTTGTGGCTGTTAGTGTTGGTTTTGGTACCTGGGTCAGCAGGAAGTCACTATATGTGGCAACTCTAACCATTCTTGAGAATAGTCACTTAGTACTAAACTAGAGTCTCTTATTATTGTAGCCTGGACTACACAATAAGGGTAACTCAAGTCTATTATTAGGCAACTGTATTTTGTATAGTCCTACTACTCTTGGCAGTCTGGTGTCAAATAAAAATTGCTTATATTGAATATAAGGGGATACCAGTATAATTATCTAATTATATGTTTGCATAATTATGCTGGTATTATGACTGCATTCAAAGACACAATCAGCCTTTGTATGAAAGTGCCCTATAATGTTTTAGCCTGGTCTCTTCCTGGCCTGGGATTGAGTAACAGTGGATTGGAAACACCTTTATACTACTGCTTGTTTCATGGTTAGATTTCTTGTACAGCTGAATATATGAAGGCTCAGAAGTGTTATTAGGGCTGCTTCATTGGCATTTGAGGCCTCACAGACCAATTAAATTGCCCAGTTTGGTTTCACAGAGTCATTCTGGATTGGAGAGTTTAGGAAGATAATTTCTGGAGGGAAAAGAAGGAACAGGAATTAGCGGCTGAATGTAATGAGTCCTAGAAATATTTGTGGTCTCTACACAGCAAAGAGGATTGCTTTTTGAAAAGACACCAAGATCTTAATTGGCTATGAATTGTTACGACTTTTGAAAAATGGTGTAGTTCTATGTTTAGCCTCACATATTGTGAATCAAATAGCACAAGCTGTGGTTCCACGAATGGTAGATGGCAGAAGTCTTCAATACAACAATTTCTTCTGTCATAGGCTCCCATCAATAGAATCACAGAATCATAGAATGGTTAGGTTTGGAAGGGACCTTAAAGATCATCTAGTTCCAACCCCCTGTCATGGGCAGGGATGCCATTCACTAAATCAGGTTGCTCAGTGCCCCATCCAACCTGGCCTGGAACACTGCCAGGAATCAGGCATCCACAACTTCTCACTGGCAACCTGCCCCAGTGTCTCACCACTCTTACAGTAAAAAATTTCTTCCTATCACCTAATCTAAACCTGTCCTCTTTTAGTTTAAAATTTTCAGTTTAATTGCCCCTTGTCCTGTCATTATCTGCCTGTATAGAAAGTCGCACACGTTTTTTATAAGCCCCCTAAAGGTACTAAAAGGCTGCAATGAGGACTCCTTGAAGCCTTCTTTTCTCCAGGCTGAACAACCCCAGCTCTCTCGGCTTATCTTCATAGGAGAGATGCTCCATCCCTCTGACCATCTTTGTGATGCTTCTGTGGACCTGCTCCAACAGGTCCACAATTCCCTTTGTGCTGAGGACACAGTGCTCCAGTGGGGCCTCACAAGGGCAAACTAGAGGGGTGGAATCACCGCCCTCCGCCTGCTGTCCACAGTCTTTGATGCAGCCAGGGTGTGTTGGGCTTCTGGGCTATGAGCACACACTGTTGCCTTTTCATCCATGGGAGCCCCCAAGTCCTTTTCTGCAGGGCTGCTCTCAATGACTTCTCTCAGTCGGTGCTCATGTCTGGGATTTCCCTGACCCAAGTGCAGCACCTGGCACTTGGACCTGTTGAACTTCATGAAGTTCTCTTTGGCCCACTTCTCAAGTTTGTCTGGGTCCCTCTGGATGGCATCCCTTCCTTCTGTTGTGTCAGCTGCACTTCTCAGCTTCATGTTGTCCTGCAAACATGCTGAGGTGCACTCAATCCCCCTGTCTCTGTCATTGATGAAAACACTGAACAGCACCAGTACCAGGATAGAGCCCTGAGGGACACCATTCATCACCAGCTTCCACCTGGATACAGAGCCATTGACCACAACTCTCTGGCTGCATCCATCCAGTCAATTCCTTATCCACTGAATAGTCCTTCCATCAAATCCACATCTCTCTAAATTAGAGATGTCATGTAGCACCATATCAAAGGCCTTACAGAAGTCTGGGTAAGTTCTTCCCGTGTCAACTGTTGCCATAATTCCATCACAGAAGGCCATCACGCTGGTCAGGCATGATTTGCTCATAGTAAAGCCATGCTGGCTATCATGGATCACCTTGTCTTTCATATGCCTTAGTGTATCTGCAAGAAGGATCTGCTCCATGATCTTCCCTGGTGCAGAGGTGAGGCTCACCAGTCTGTAGTTCCCTAGATTTTCCTGTCCCCCCTTTTAAAATGGAAGATGTTTCGCTTTTTCCAGTCAGCAGAGACTCTGCCTGACCACCATGACTTGTCAGGTGTGATATGGTGTGGCTTGCCAACATCAACCAGTTCCCTTATGCATATCATCAGGTTCTATAGACTTGTGGCTATTCACCTTCATCAAGTGATACTGAACCTGTTCTTCATTTATAGTGGGAGGGACTTCACTCCTCTCCTACCCACTCAGAGGATCAGGGGCTTGAGAGAAGTGGGAAGCCTGACTGCCAGAGAAAACTGAGGCAAGGAACCAATTGACTACCTCAGCTTTCTCCATATCAGTCACCACCAATTCACTCTTCTTGCTTATGAGCGAGTATACACTCTCCTTTGTCTTTCTTTTCTGGCCTGTACACTTATAGAATCCCTCCTTGTTATTCTTCATGTCTGTTGCCAAATCTCTTTCCAGTATTGCCTTGGGTTTCTTGACCCCATCCCTACACATTCAAACTATCCCTATACTCTCCTCAAGTCACCTGACCCTGCTTCTACTCAGTTCTTCTTACTCCTCAGTTTGTGGAGTATAATCTTGTTGAGCCATGTGTGTTTGAAGCCTGTCCTGCTTGGTTTCCTACGCATCAGGATGGAGAGCTCTTGCACTCTAATAGAAGTGGTTTTAAAGAGTTGCCAGCTCTTGTCAGCTCCTCTCTCCTTAAGGACAGTTTTTCAGGAAGTCTCATCCACTAGCTCTTTCAACATTTTCCAAAGTTCAGGGTCCTGACTTTGCTCTTTGCCAGGCCTCCATTCCTGGAGATCCTGAACTCAGCCAAGGCAAGGTCACTACAGCTCAGTCTGTTTCCAACCTTAACCTCTTTAATGAGCTCCTACGCATTGGTGAGCACCAGGTCTAGTAACATCTCACCTCTGGTTGGCTTGTCTAACACCTGGACCAGGAAATTGTCCTCTACGTAATCCACGAGTGCCCTGGATTGCTTGCAGACTGCTTTCCCAGCAGTTGCCTCAGTGATTGAAGTCTGCCATCAGGATGAGAGCTTGCGAGCATGATGCTTCCTGTATCTGAAGCAAGCAGGTTTTGATGACAAGTTGCCACTGATCAGGCAGCCTGTAGTAGACTCCCTTTTTCAGGGAAGCTCTGCAAAGATTTACACAGAGACATTTTGGATTATAGTATAAGGATAGAGTAAGAAGAATGAATTGGGAGGATAGAAACACTTAATCCAACTCTCTAACTGAAGGCAAAATCTCAACCAGGGTGTATGATTTGATAAGTAACAGCAGAAATTTTTAGTCTGTGCCCCCCAAAAATGAAGGTTTTGGGCATCAGGCTCTGTCATGGCAAGTGCTTCTGTATCCACTTATCTCATCTACACTGTGGTGCAGCATTCAATAGAACAATATGATCAGCAGTCAAATGTCACACACATTCACAGGGACATAAGGAAATGCTGAAATAAAATATAAAATTGAAAATTCCTGAGTATGCACATTTCCATTCTTCCTTCTTCAAGGAAGAGTCTACTAACTATAAATACCTCTTTGAAAAGAGTTTGTATTAGATACATAGCTCCACAAAATTTGCAATTCAAATCAGAAGTACTTGTGTCAGTGTTTGACAAAGCATGACCAGTGGGGTGCCCTGTAATTCTGTCACTGAGCAGATGGGGAAATAAAGGATTATTGCTTGCTGCATTTTATATAGACAGCACACTGTACATCACAAATGAACCCTCATAGCCAAAGTTTGACAACTGCTAATGGAAAAATACTGATGAAGTAAAATGTAGCCTGTTGAAACGGTAGACTTACATAATGATTTTTTTTTTTTTCCTAAATGGAACAGTTTTCAAACTTCTGTACTTCATGGGATTAGAGAAGATACATTTATGTCCTTGCAAAAGAATGAAGTTGTAATGAATAAGCAGCTTACCTGTTTTCTGTTCAAGTATCTTTTTATGGATAAGTAAAGTGTTTGATGACAGGCTTGGAATGATTTGTCTGCTACAAATTCTGATGGCATACTTACTTTCTACTTAATTTCTACTTAATTTCTATTGTGACCTTCAGTTTTACCCTGAAGAACAGCATTAGTCTGTGTATTGAATTTCAAAAGCCCGAAGCAATCTTGGATATGTTGTTGATCTAGTTATTTCAAAGCTCCTTGTTTGATAGAAGCACATTCGTCATGTAGCAGAGAAAGTCAATGTGTTAACTCCCAAGGCAAAATAAAATCATGTGAACTTGTAAAATGGCTCTATTTTGTATGGGGGATATTATCTTCCAGACACCTCTCCTGAGTGATTATGCTGCTTGTACACTTAAATTACTAGGAGAAATAAATAATTTGAATGTCTGTAACTAAAGAGCTGATGACCTTGAACAGTATGCTTATCTTCTTAAACTCATAAACCAATACATAGACATGCTCCACCTGTTAAAGGACAATACTCTTTTCAGTCTAGCTCTGTTTTTATCTTTCACTAACAGTTATGTGACTGTTACATAGTTTAGAGCCCATTTCTCATCTACACATGTTCATTTATGTGAAGCAGAAAAAAGAAAGCTGGAAAATTATTCTTATAATACTGGAAAGATGAGGTCCATCTTAACTATGTGAAGTCAAGCTGTCGATATATCTTCCTTATATTTTGTGTCCTTAGTGTTGGTTACAGTTGTTTCCTGAAGG
Organism: Margarornis squamiger; assembly: GCA_035222235.1. Taxonomy (NCBI): domain Eukaryota; kingdom Metazoa; phylum Chordata; class Aves; order Passeriformes; family Furnariidae; genus Margarornis; species Margarornis squamiger. The sequence continues at coordinate 28,021,764 of JAWWTY010000088.1, read as the reverse complement.
GGAAGCACGAAATCATCCTACTAGTGGTGGGTATATTTGAGGGACAAGAAGGGCTAGTTCAATTTTTAGCAAGAGACTTTTGTCACAGCACTGAGTTCACCTGTCAAAGTGATGTGACCATGAGCTTAGGCATCCTTCCCTTGACAGAGCCTGTTCCTGTGGTCTGAAGCAGTTTTTTCCCATCTATGAAAGAAACAGAGGTATGTTATATTTAGTGAAATCTCATTTTACTTACTAAAGGATCATGCTGGTAAAACAAACTTGGTATGTCTAAGTGTTCTGATGGTAACAGCCCTTTTACAACTTCCAAACATGAAAGAAATTATCAAATTCATGTAGTAACATGGTAAAACACTCACACAAACACCCACAGACTGCTTTCACTTTGACGAATAAATGGCAACAAAAAGAATCATGTCTTGATAAGATGTCATGGAAGATGATGTGCCTCAGCTTCCAGAAATTGTAATGGAATTTGTAGCATCTTATTTTTTTCTTTTTCCATTTTTTTTTTTTTTTTCTTGACTCTAGCACAGAGGCCTTAATTTCCATTCACTTTCCTGCCCCCAGCCTGAAACCAAATAACATATGGATATAAATTCCAATTTTGCCTTAATCCTAATCAAGGCCTGAGTAGTAGTCCAACAGAATCAAAGCACAGATCACCTGAGCTTCCCATCCTGTTGCTGCTCATAGTGAAGGCTGTAAAGTTTAGAATGCTGTTTCCCAAACTATTTTCCCAGCTTCCAACCATGCTGGTTCAGGAACTTCTTGAAGAACAAGTAGCTTTTTTATATTTAGCATGCCTCATTTTTCTTTTTGAACTTCTCTGTTCTCCTCTCCATGCCATTAAAATTTATTGGCAAGGACTTTCATAGATTAGTTACTTGCTTTAAGAACAACCGTATTCTTCTGTTTCTTCATAGTTTTTCTCAGACTAAGTGTTTGAAATTTGCTTCCTTCTTAGGTCCTGCTTAGCTCTTCCATTTAAAGAGGCAGTGAAGAGTCATCCTGTCTCCCAGTCAGTCCCAATTCTGAAGAGCTCCAGCAAAGTGTCTGTTTCACTGTCTGCCAAGTTCCACTTTGTTAATAGTTTCTTGAAGCCAAGCTGTACCATAGCTATCATTTTTTATGAACTGCTTTCATGTCGTCTCTCCTTGACAAGCTGCACAGACCTTTCCCATACTACAAAAGGAGTCTAAATTACACATTTGTGTGAATGTACACCTATTCGTGACAGAGGCTGGCTGCATGCACACATGACCAAATGCACTGTGCTTGTCTTAGGTTACCATTTTAGGCTATTACTGTTAGTGAACATTGAAAAACTTTGTTCCACTGCTAGAAGTCTTTCTAAACTTCGATTAGCGTTTTTCTTTTGATTTAAATTAAAAGATGTTCATTTCCTATAGCCAAGAATATATTATCTTTATGTCTTTTTTAAAATTATTTTTTCCCAAGCATAGAGTGAATGGCAAGCTCTCAGCTTTTCATAGGAAAAAATGGGCAGCTTCTCAGAACTGCAGCCCGTCTGTCTGCAAAAATGAGATTGAATCCAGTTGCAGTTGAGATTGTAGATAGACTGAAAATAGCGGTCCCTCCTCCTGATGCTTCTGGAGAGCATTTTTTAAACATCTCAATGCTAAAAAACTGTCCTTTTGATATCCCTCCTTATGCTTGCAGTTCTGGGTTGTAAGTAAGGATCCTAGACATATTTAATGGGCTATTGGAGGGGCCAGTACTTGTTTCTCTAGGTAAAGCTTTTAATTGTGCTTTTCCCTCATTTTCCTTGCATATGTCTCTGTGTATGACTACTGCATTACATGTCAGGAAGGAGGGCAGGCCGCACATTGGATTATGTTCTAAACAGCAAGCAAGCTATAGCCTTGAAAGGATTCTGATTGTGCTGTCATGTCAGCCTTCCTCCAGTGACCTTTGATTCCAGAGAAAGTACTATGGGTACCAAAAAAATTACCCTGAACTAGCTTCCCCGTAGCAAATAATGTATTGTGCATGTCAACACTGGGTTTCACTGTGGAAGCATGGCTTTATTCTGTTGGTGACAGTGGAGTTAATGCCAGTCTCTTTTTGCAGTGTTAGCTTATCCCAGTTGAAGTTCAAGGGTGTGGGGTCTCATTGTATCAGCTTTTCTTTTTTCATAATGAAAGCTTTACATCTGGTCCTTGAGCCTCCTTGTGTCTCAAGGGTATGGGGAACAGCAAAGTGGCTTAATAGCAGTAGTCACTCAGGGATGAGAGGTTTTTATGAGATGGTAATTCTACATATTATCATAGAAAGTCGGTATTAAAAAGCCAATTATTTTCTCTCTAGGCCTGGTGTAGGGAAAGACAGCACTTGTAGTGTATAATAAACACTCTATTTCTGGATGCTGATGGCTTTTTGTAGAAAGCTACAGATGTGTTGAGATGCTGAGGAATATCCCTTCTCTCTCTTGGAAGTCTTGGGTGGCCAGTGGGCTCCTAGCCGGCTGGGAATGCCCGGGTTCATCAGCACTGCTAACATCACCAAGAGCTTGGAAAACAGTGTTAGAGGCCCTATCCTGAATGTCTCTTAGATGGATTCATTCAAGTGCATTAGCTACTATTAGGAACACATATCTAGGACAGACACAGGAGTGTCCACCAAAAATACTATCCTGACATTTGATAAATTATTCCCTCCTCTTACCTACCGCAAACACTTCAGTGCTCAGGTTCACAACAAAGAGAGTTCAGTGTAGCTAATTCTCTGTGTCTGGATTCTCCCTCAGTCTAGAGGACAGCTGACAAAAACACCAAACAGGACCAAGCTCAGAGCCATAGAATTTTCCATTCAGAGTCAGCTATTACCAGTCTCCTGTTATCTTCCCTTCCAATTACATCATTATTAAGTCTGCGTTACGCCTTTTCTCATTGCATTTTGGCAATAATGACATATTAAGCCATATTTACATTCAGCATAGTACCTAGGGGATGGACTGTAAAAAAAAAAAGGAACAGGAGAACCTGATAGTCATCCTTCCTCTGAGCGAGAGAGCTCACTATGATGCTTCCATCACAGGATTAAGCTACTTGACAAACCACTAACTACTGTACCCTTGTGAAACAGTTGGTTTGGTAATGACTCAGGTGCAAATCTGTGAATACAAGGGGTCCAGTGAAAAGACTGTGCCTGATAGAATATCTATTTACCACAAGAAAAGAAAATTAACCTTTCCATATGACATTGGCATCTCAGATTATGAACCAGTCTTTTTATACACCAAGTGAATATGGTGGTCCTTTTTTCATGGCTTAGAGGGATACCCCTGTCCCTACCTTATAATGCTTATAGAAGAGCAGGATATAGTTCATCTTGATTGTGCTGGATTTGATCCCAGGGTATTTAGAACCATATGCTATACTCCCTGCCCAGGGCAAAATTATATATTAGTGTATTATCAAGTTTTTGGGTATGGCTGTCCTGTCTTTCAAACCCTAACTTTTCTGTCAACCAGATAAGGCAACAGATGTGGCTGTGGCATGTAAAGAGAGACTTGTGAAGGACTGCTGTGTACCCTCTTGCTGTACATTTCATTCTGCAGGACAGCAAGAAGGGAGTGTGTCTGGAGAACAGGCTTAGTAGACTTCCAACAATGGACAACAGTTCCCAAGAGGGAAAAAATAAATGTTTGCTTGAGCTATAGTTGTTGGTGTCTGAGCAATCCTAACCATCATTTGCAATACTTCCACTAGAGCACAAGAGAAGGTGATGTTCATACAAGTAATGAATACAGGGTGAATGAAGCTGTTTTGCTTACATAGTAAGCTTTCTGCATGTAAATCCAAATGAATTCGAGGAGTCAGAGCAACAGTCTTACACAACTGTTTCCTTGTCTTTTTCATTAGGTAGACATTTATAAAAATATTTTTTTTTTTGCTTTAGGGCTGCATTGTTTTCTCTTTGCTTATGTAGTATTTCTGTGAGTTGAGGTTAATACAGAATTGCAAGTCGTTAAAATCTTGTTTTCCTCATCTTTCATCCCCAAATGAGGATGTAATGTCTCAAATGAGGCAGCATTTCAAAATTTTTTATAGAGCAGTTCTCAAAAAACATTTTCTTCTCGTTCAAAAGTGCTTCATGTCCTTCAATTTTCTTTTCACTCTCCTGAAGTAAAAAGTAAAAAGTACAGAAATTACATCAATTATTTTTCTTGCTCAATTATCTCCTGATCCCTTGAGCTTTTCGGAGCAATTCTATAGACTGAAGTAACTCCATACCATGCTGAAAGGTGCATGGATCAATAGCAGGCATGGCCTATATATTAAAAAGGGTGAGAGAAAGAGTTACTGATGAAAGACTGAAAATAGAATAAGGACATCTTGTTCAATCAAAGCTACAAGGTGACTTGCAAAAGGTCTTTGCTCCCTGAGTGTTCAACAGCATGGTGGGGCTTTTGTCTCCTGAAGTAAATTACTATAATATTCTGCAAGGAAATTTACCTTCCTTCCCTTAAGAACATTTGTACTGAGATCTGGATATTGAAAAGGGGTTGTGCAGCTCTCATTATTATGGAGACTGAACAAGACGCTGATATAAAAAAGACACCAAGAGCAAAGCTGAAGTATAAACTTCAGTAATGTCATATAGCTAGACTGACCTTAGGTTTGTCAGCAAATGATAAAGCTTGCCTTAGGAACTGTTTCACAGATTTGTTTTTCCTTGTAAAAGGAAAATGCAGCCTGTGTTTTGAGGGTGCTACCCACAGAGGTCTGCAGAACCCAGAATCGCAAATGTTGGGATGAAAGAAAAGGCTTGCCTCCAGGGTAAGAACACGTGCAACAGAAATAATACATGCATTGGTTTGGTAATAGAAAATATTTCTTGTCCTTTCCAGGTATTTGAAGGAAATGGACTTTCTTAGTCCTGTGAGATGTTTTTTCTGGATGTCAGATTAAATTTACTGCTCATGGTCTGAGGTGGGATTTTTGTTGAGGTGCTCAAAGGTCTGAGTTGCAAACTGCATAATGAGATTCTTGAAAAGCATTTGCAGGCAGATAAAAAACGTGTGAAGCCACTTTGGTAGAAGGGAAGATAATGACGTGGAGTTCAGAGCTGTGTTAATCAACACTAAAGGCTAAACTAGAGTGTGGCATATCTGGAAAGAGACAGTAGCCACTGGGCAAAGGCAGGAGATGTGTTTATTGAGTAAGGAGGCAAATGGGTTCAGATTCTGACACTCTTAGCTATGTGCTTGTGAAGGCAACTTCTTTTGTGCAAGTTTATGGGTACAGACTTCAAAGGACTTGCAGATCAAACATTTCATACTGAATCTTCTTCCCAGAATAAGGATTATAAGATTTCTAGGCAAGAGACAATCATCACAGAATAACCAAACTATGACAGTTTTGAAAATAACCTAACACGTCTTACCTAATTATCAACTTGAAGCATGAACAACAGTTCAGCAAACCTTTTGTATAAGTTAGACATTGAAAGAATTATTTTTCTGGTTTTATTTTTCTTCTCTATTTTTAAAAATATCTTTACAGCTTTCCATTTGCATTTCCAGTCTGTCAGAATATGAAATAATACATTAATACATTAATGACTGCCTTGCCATTGTGATTTTTCTTATTACTTTTTTACAAACAAACCCATATGTTTTTGACTGAAAGTTATTTGCTTCTCATGGTAGAATTTTGGCATCTCACGTCTCTTGAAAGCTTTGAACTTACAAGGGACCAACTGCTCTAGCACTTCAGCTTTTGGACACTTTTTCATTTTTGCAGCTTTCTGAAAATAGTCCACTTAGTGGACTATTAATTTTCAATGGAATCATTGAAAAGGCCAGGCAACCGTTTTGCTAAGTTCCATACTAGCAGCCAGACCCAAGGCCACTGGACAGGCAACAGCATTCAGAAAACACTGGGTAGAATGTGGTAGTTCTTCCATGAACTGATTCTGTCTACAGTTGCTATTAGCTCTAAATCAGAGAGACGGAAAAGCAAGTCTATCCACTGCATGTCTGTTTTAGCAGACTGGGATTCTCACTGCTGCATTCTAAGCTTGCCTTCTGGTATCAAGCATATTGTTAGCTTGTTTCAGGAAAGCTTTGTCCTAAAGTTTCACTGTTGCTCCAGTGGAAAGACTGTAAAGACTACAAGATAGGTGTGTATGTGGTGGGAGGGAGAGGAGACTGTTCATGCTGCGTAACTTCTGTGTGAATCAAAGACTGGGAGAAGCAGGAAGAACGGTCTGAGAGCACCTGCAGGGCTTCTTTGCCAGGACAGCGTAGCCTGATGGTAGCACCTTCAAGCCACAGTCATAGGTGGGATGAATGGCAGGGCATGGTCAGACTAGGCATAGCCACTGGAGGGATGCAGGATGCAGGCAGGACTGCCTCGTCAAGTGTCTTCAGAGCAGGGAATGGTGTAAGATTCTGCAGCAGATAACACAGAGACTCTTGGGTGGGAATTCACCCAGTGCACATGCCAGGCTTTGAGGAACCTCTCATGTAAACCGAAAACATACTTCCCTGCCACTGCTTCACCAAGGGAGCCCTTGCAGATTTGAACTCTTCATTTGCACCTCTGTACCAAAGAAATTGCAAATTACACTGTACCTGTCCTGAAGGAATATGGGCTTGTACCTTTTAGCCATTGTCAAAAGAATCCTCTAATGATGTCATATGATGTCAAACCTGTCATTAAGCCTGTGGTGGTTATGACATGGATGATATCAAAAGAAGTAATATTTGAAGTGGTGGGGGTTTTTTGTTTGGTTTTGGGGGGGGGGGATTTTTTTTGTTGTTGGTGTTTTTTTTTTGGATTTTTGGTTGGGTTTGNNNTACTATACTTGAGAGATGAAAAGTTATTTAGTTCAGAAGTATATTTACTGTTAAGTGTTAAATGCTCTTGTTTTCTCCTATCGGTAGAGCCTGGACATCCTTAAATTCATTTTTTTTTTTTTTTTTTAATTGGGGGAAGGTAATGGCTTTTGATAGCTTCTGAAAGTCCTGGAGGCACACTTTGCCTTTTACTGTCCGAATTTTTTCTTCCAGATAAATTTGTCTGTTCTATCAGTGCTGCATTCTAGATAGAACTCCCACATAGAGCTGAAATAACCCAAGCTGCAGAGAGAAGAGAGAGAGCTAGTCTGGCTAGCAGATACAATGTTTGTGTGTGTGTGCGTGTGAGTGTATATGTTATGTTTCTGTCTGTGGCTGTATGAAGAAACTGCTGAGAGCAAACCGAATTTAAAGAGTTCTTCCCGGGCATAGTGTGTCTGCAATCACTGGTATTTCTTGACTATTGAACCTCCATGGCTTCTCATGAAAAACCTGTTTCCTCTACTCACAACCTGCCTACTGACCCTCAGGCTTGAGAAAATATGGCAAATCACTGACAGAAAATGTGTTAACATTCCTTCAAGTAAAACTTGATTGTCTTCAGTAAGATGAGATTTACAAGCACCTAATTTCAGTAAAAGTACATTCCAATGAACATTTTTCTCTGTCTGGTATGGTATCATCCCAGTGAAATGACTGAAGCTACCAAGAAGCAGCACAGTACTGGTGTTACTACTATGCTACTATTACCACATTATTACCACTACTATTATCCACATTTCTAAGGAGTTCCAACCTTTTCTGATAGGTAAGCGATTTTACCAGTTAAGCTGTATTACAGCTGTTTAAACTTCTCTTGATGCTATGAAGAGGTTCACAATGATATTTCATCAGAAGAACTGAACTGCATGGGAAAAGCTCATAAAAATTGTGAAGGTTTGAAGGTTGGAACTACAACCTGCATGTGACTAGCACCAGAATGCTGCAGTGCAGGTGGGCTCATGTGAACAAGCTGCCTAGGTTTTTTTCACCATCAGTAGATACCTGATATAATCAGGCCAACAAGTCCAGAGGACAATTCTCCTAAATTAGGTCCTTTCACTTGGCCTGCAGAATCTCATCCCAAGCTCTATGACTAGCTGGAGTAGATCTCCATGGACTAGGAAGGGAACCTGTGCAGAGATTATAAATAGCTGCATCCTTTCTGGGTCATAGGGGTCAGAAGAATGAGACAAGCTGCCCTTGAATGAATGTGCCAGTCATTATTTATCAGAACAGGAACAGAAGCCACTGCATTCTTTTTGTATAGGAATTTGTTCCTGATTTATGATTGTGGGGTTGCATGGAGTGTTCCCATGAAAATTGGACCACACCCTTCCAATGTAGATCTGGCTCAAAAGTGCCTGCATCTGGAGGCTTTATAATGCAGAAAGTGAAGATCAACAAAATTACTGAGAAGGAGAAATGGGAGTGCCTCTCCAAGGTGCATACTCTGGAACAGAGGCAGCAACAGAACCTTCTGTTATGTTAATTGCTCTTAATCCTGTTAATCTTGACCTGTCTTTTAATCCATTACTGAGTCATAAAAGGCATCATCTTGTCTTTTAGGGAAAAGATTTATATAATAGTTCAAAGAACAGTTCACACAGTGAATGATTTCCTATTTTGGTGTAATGCATCTGGGAACATATGAATATGTCTGAAGACAAGGCAGAGTGTTCTCTTAAAAAGGATTGCACACACTTTGCAGCATAAGTAAAAGACTGTGGCCTTCCAGGTATCTTGGAGTAATAATGATTTCTCCAAAAGAGTAGGCAGGTTTGCACTCTTCAGCTACTCTTCAGGTAGCAAAATCTGTTACATCAGAATCACTCTCCATCATGTCGGCATCATTTTGATTTCTCTTCCCGTGCAAGCTGCCTGTAACCAGCGGGGCCACATAGGCTTTTTTCTCTTAGTGCTGGGTGCTGAAGACTGATGATTGCTTTTGTTTACAGCTTTTTGCTTTTTCCTTCTGCTGCCTTGTAGCAGGATTTAACTGGCAGGAGTTAGGTAAATAGAGTCTCAAGAACCTGCTTGCTCTGTGTGTTGGTCTCAGGAAAAAAGATACCTCCTCCAGGCCTCTCCTTACACAGATGGAGGATCTTGAACATTCATGAGCTGGTGCTCTTCTGCAGTGGACACAGGCATCAGTGTGGGATGGGGAAGTGAGAATGCTCCTTCAGGGCACCTGTTTGTGAAAGTGCCTGCATAAAGTATGTGTGAGTGAAAGCCTAACTTCTGCCTTTGAAGGGATCTGGGCCAGCAAAGTGATGAGGTGGGCTTGTCTGATGGTGTGACACCAGCCCAAGGCATGCTTTTGGAGCAGGCTGACCCAGACACACTGACCCTACTTGTGCATCATCAAATATTTGCAGGTGTGCTACTTAAAAACATATCCACACTGAAGTAAAGCTTTGTGTAACAACACTGGAATATGGCTTATATTTGAAATATTGCAGAAAAATTCTATTCTTTGAGCCTTTTTTCTGGTTTCATCTTCAATAGGACCTGCTCAGGTGAACTCACTATATTTTCAGACAGTCTATTTCCAATCAATGGAATTATTACTTTTATGAGTGACTGAAGTAATAGCTTATCTTAAGGGCCTGTGTGTCTTCAACAACAGTGACAGAAGGGCTTCACTGTTTTTTGAGTGTTGCAGAATGATGCAGTCAGATGAAAACGGAACCAACCTCGTGCAGCACGTGAGATGTGTTTATGTGTGGAACTGAAAATAGGTTTCTTCTGCTGCAAAGGCTTACCCGCCTCAGGTCAGAGATAGCTGATAACCTTCTTGCAGCTTCTGTCTTTGCATATTTGTGTTGTATGTTTGTCTCAATCATCTCATCATGTACCACCATCTTGTAGTTCTCGACATGAAAAGACATCATCTTCTGATATTAAGAGCTATATGGCATAGATTACACTTATGTATCGGAAAATAATTGTTCATGCTTCCTTCTATGTTTCATGAAAGGTCACAAAACAGAAAGAGAATGAATGAATGTCCATCAGGGAGTGTTAACAATTTCAACAAGAAAGTGTGCATTTATTTTTTTTTTACAGCAGAGGCGGTTTGCAAGCCAGTGAATGAACTGAACATTTCACTGCTCAGAGATATTAAATCAAATGTGCATGGCACAGCAAGCGATAAGAAGAACATTGACTTTTATGCATACAAACAAGATATAACTGACAGGCCATCAAGAGTGTTTGACATATTTCAGAAGTTGATTATAAAATGTGGTACCTGCTTCAACCTGGAAAACCACCTGTAGGGTCATTCTCAATATTAGCCCAGTGTTGGTTTCTAGTTTGTCATGAAATGGAAATTGAAATCTCAGCGCATGCCTGTTTCAGGTAAACCTCTCACTGCTTCCTCTGAAACCTGTAATTAAGAGGGGGAACTTCTGCAACATCCTCTGAGATCTATGCTTGCACATACACAGGCATTGTGAAGGACAGGTTTGGGGAGCTATTTGTCTACAGTTTGAAATTAGATTGGTGCAAAGGAAATTATTTTGATTTCACTTGATTACCTTACTTGAAGCAGTGGTGTGTGAAAATTTCCATCATCCTTTGCTTGATTAAGAATGCCTAAGATGTTCATATCTCTTTCTCTGTAAGTCATCCTTAGAAATCCTAATTCTGTAGATTTTGCAACTTTGCCTGCCATATTTAGGAGATTTTTTTTTAACAAGTAACAATTTCAACACTGCTCCTGCAAGTTAATTCCATGGGCTTATGTTTTCTATGTGAAAGCTGGAGTGATGTCAGTCAGCTACTGAAAGGTTAAGTCTCCTTAGGGGTGCTCCTGTGACAGAGGTCAGGAAGTTTATGAATTTACTTTTCTTCAGTCCAGGTGTAGGATCTGTTTAGGTATGTACTCTTCACCATTGTCCTTGCAAAGTTCACTTCAGTCACTTTCAGATGCCATTTAAACTACTTACTTGTGAGTTCTCATAGGGTCACACCATCTGAGGTTGGCAGTCATCTGCAGGGGTTTTCTAGTCCAATCTTCTTCTCAGACAGGGTTACCTACAGCAAGTTGCTCAGGGCTATGACCTATGAAGTTTCAAATATTTCCATAGATAGAGACTCCACAGCCACCTTCTTGAACTCTATTTATTTTTTCCTTATGTTTAAATTGTATACCCTCTATTTCAGTTTGCACACATTATCTCTTCTTCTGTCACTGGGCACCAGTGAAAAGAGTCTGAGTCACTCCTATTCATTCCCTTTCTTTCACTGGGTGTTTGCACATACTACTGAGGCCATCTTTTCTTCAGCCTAAGCAGCCACAGCTCTCTCAGCCTCTCCTTGTATCAAAGATCGTTGAGTGTTCTAAATGTCTTCATGACTGTCTCATTTCTTTGCTGTTACGCTCCAGTAGCTCAATTTCTCTCTTGTATCTTGAAGCCCAGAACTGGGCAAATCACTCCAATTTGGTCTCACCAAGGCTGAGTAGATGAGAAGGATCCTTCAGCCTGCTGACAACAGCTCCTAATGCACCCCAGAAGGCTGTTGACCTCTGCTGCAAGGATGCATTGTGGGCTCATGGTCAGCTTGTTGTCCACTAGGACCCCAAGGCCTTTACTGTGAAACTGCTTTCCTGATAGATGACCTGCTTTTCAGCTGTTTCATGGGGAAATGTCTCCCACATGTACCTGAACAATGGTATTACTCTTTTTCAGGTGCCTGATGACAACTTAAACCAGCGAAACTCATGTAAAATCATGTGTTGTAGTTTAACTCCCAGATAGCAACCAATGCAGCTGCTTGCTCACTCCCCCAACAACTAGAAAATTTGTGGGATGAGATAAAGGTAGTTTAGTAGGGAAAGCAAAAGCCATGCATGCAAGCAAAGCAAAACAAGGAATTAATTGACTGCTTCCCATGGACAGGCAGGTGTTCAGCCATCTCCAGGAGAGCAGGGCCCCATCACACATAATGGTTACTTGGGAAGACAACATCACTCCAAACATCTCCCCCTTCCTCCCTCTTCGCTCTACTTTATATACTAAGCATGATGTCATATGGTACGGAATACGCCTTTAGTCAGTTGGCCTTAGCCGTCCCAGCTGTGTCTCCTCCCAGTTTCCAGTTCACCCCCAGCCTCCTTGCCAGTGTGGCAGTATGAAAAGTAGAAAAGGCCTGGGCTCTGTGTAAGCAGTAATAAAAATGAATTTATCAACCCCGTGTTTGGCACAAATCCAAAACTCAGCCCATTACTAGTCACTGCGAAGAAAATTAACTCTACCTCAGCCAAACCAGCACACTGTATCTGAGTGCACTCACAGTATTTGGTTTAGCACCTGGTTGTCTAGTGATTTAGCCCATATGGATCAAGGAAAAGGCTATTACTTTGAAATAACTGCCATGCCACTTGTCTTCTAAACACTCCACCTCTGGGATGCTTTCTCTTATGGAAGTTTTTTATACTTTGTGGGCAGGGCTGTTTATTGTAGCCAGAAAGGTGACTGTTTGCACGTGTTATCCTGGAGCTTTAGCCATTTCTGGTTTCTTCCTGTAGCCTTGTCTAGAGATGTTAGAAATAATGTTTATTGAAACTCCTTACTGATTAGTGATTATTGTTGCAGTCTCTGTCTTCTCTTTACGCCAAGGTAGATGTCATGGTTGGGCTGTGAAAGACAATAAAATACCTAGGCTTATCATATGAACAGATTCAGTAAGCATGTCCTTCCCCTCTGTTTCCCTGAAAGCTTCAAAAGTAGGCTTGAGGACAGAGCAACTGCTCTTTTCTTCTGCTTGTGTCTGTAACCACGGCACCTCAGTTGCATGTAGATCAATTTTCTGGAGCATTCACTGCTGAGCTGCTAAAAACAGAAACTATTATCCAGAGAATGTTAATAGTCAAGTATAAAAGTTTAGGATGAAGAACAAATGAGATGGAAAAAATGCTTTTTTTATCAAAAGTAACAAAAGAGACCTTAGTTAAAATGTGTAAATTTTTGGTTCTCATAATATATTTCTTTCCAATCAATTAAGAAATGTTAATCAGGTGTTACCACAGTGCAGCATTTTACACATTTAGAAGATGACTTTGAAATCAGAGGTGAATCAAGAGTCTGTGAGATCCTGAAACTATATTCTTGTTCTGAGTGTCCTGTGTGCTGAATAACTGCAAAATCAAATGCTGAAGTATTTAAAATCTTGGTCTTGTCTAAGAGATAAGAGAAAGTTATGTAATTTTGTTTCTTACACGATGAGCTGAGCTAATAGTATAACTTTGTGATAACCTAGAATTAGTGCTTAGAGGGAAAAAATAATCTCTGCTGCTGAATTCTGTTTCTCAAGTAACTAGTGTGCTATGCTGTCTGAGTAGCTCTAGATGGAGAGAAGCGAAAAAAAACCCCTAAACTTGATACATTATTGAACCCAAATCAGTTCCACTGATTATTAGTGGAAAAATCTGTTGAGGGGGATCCAGAAATTAAGAGTCTTAGGTGCATTTGCAATCAATGATGTATGCACAGTAAGGCTGCTTAGAGAGATTCCTGTAGTAGGAATGTGTGACCTAACTAGGCTGCATTTCCTTTACAGTTGCTATGAAATTTTATCTTACTTGCAATTTCAGTTATCCTTTCTTGCATTACAGGAAAGAAATCACCAGATGGTCTGAGTAAATTTGCCCTAAATATACAAGGTTCCTGTACAACTTTGACCTTGCAAAGAAGGTTACAAAATGATAGTAGAAGAAGGCTGACAGTAGACAGGGACTGTGAGTGTTTGAGGTGGGATTTGTTTGGGGTCCCTGGGTGTTTTCCTGTTTTTAGTCACAGATTTCCCAACAGTGGAAGTATCAACACGCTTGTGGTTAGCTGGCTAAATAGAGACAGTCATATTTACTCTTGTTATTACTTCTCACCTGACAACCCTTCCCCGTGTATAACAACCAGATCTTGTAAGGCTTAAAATTGTCAGCTTCCCCATGGATCTCTGTGGGAGATGTAAAGGGGGCATTTCTCTGTCACAATTTGGGGGATTAGGGGATTGGTTTTGGTTTTGGTTTTGATTCAGTGTTGCTTTCAGTTTAGAGCTCTGGGAAAACATCTGACCTGGAAAAGAAATGTGAAGAGAAAAAGAATCTGCTTACCTCTTAAAAACATTCCTTGGTGGTTACTAGAAGCAATAGTTAATCTGATAACTGCCATAGTTCAGTTGATTAGAACCTGTTGCTAATAACACCAAGGTTGTGGGTTCAGTCCCTGGATAAGCCATACACTTAAGACCTGGACTTAGTGATTCTTGTGGGTCCTTCCCAACACAGAATACTTCTGTAAATCTGTGATCAGTAGGGCAATTCAGGCGGAATCATTCTGACAGGTTGCAGATGTTTTTCCCTTTAAGGACCAAGGTTTCAGCATCACTCTCGCAGGAACTGATGTGGAAGGTGAGAGCAAATACAGTCCTCCAAACGGCGTTGACACACCAAAGAGGTAATTTATAGGGGAGACATTAGGGGTTGTGAAAAGCTCTTTCCTTCACTTACCCTATGATAATACAAACAAACAATTGTTTGAAAGGACTTTGATAGTATATCTTTCCAGCCTAAGCCTTTGTAAAGAACAAAAAACTTTTCCTTGTGCAAGACCAGAGGTGTTATGTACATATACATGTCTGTGCATGTGACTATGTGTCACAACAAGGCTGTTTAAGACTAATTCAGTTAAGTCTCAGCCAGCAGTGAGTCAGTCTAGAGGTGTCCTGACTCAGCAACTAAGGACAGCAACTAATCAGCCACCTATAGGGATTTTCCAGAATGTAGTAAAGTCTTTTTGGTAAACGATGCAGCTTCCAAAGGATATGTGTCTTTACTTCCTCCATGTAAGCAGGCTTGATCCTGCTGCAACGCTCTAGTGCCCTGATGATGCAGTATCACAGTACATGCTCTCTACTTTCCTCCAGCATCTGTTTTTCTTCACAGCTGGATGATTGACAGTCATTTGCTAATGAAAGTGTCTCTGAAATACAGGATAAATGGGTTTATGCAGCCTTGTGGGGACTGGGGGACATGCAAGAAGCCGCCTCATTTGCATGGTTGTGCAAAGGCTTTGCACAACAACAAAAAGCTGTCTCAGGAACACACAGGGACTGAAAATTTGGGACCAGTGTGTATTCAGGGGCACAAAGAGAACTAAGCATTAGAGGCAATGGTGCCCAAGGGCAGGTGAGAGACAAGCAGAGATGCTGCTTCTTTCTGATCCACAGTAAGAGCCTAGAATTCATCAACAACTCCAAATGTTTGCTAATGCTCTGTGGTCCTACTTGTCATGGGATGTGTAATTTCTGACAAGAATTACGACTGTGATTACTCATCCCAGCAATCAAGATTTCAAATTCCTTTCCTAGCCCTGGTGTCATTTTGTTCTGGAGGTATTACCTGCCTATTACATTAAAGACCCTTCAAAATCAATCTTTAGTCACTTGACTGAGTTGATGAAGTGAAAACATTGTATGGGTGGCAGCTTGTCCCCTTCAGGACTGCAAACCAACTGTGTTGCCATCACGCAAGTCTACAGAGATATTCTCTTCCTTTTGCTGCTGTGCTTCTCCCAGCAGTACCAGGTAACTCAGCTGGTCAGGCTGAGTGCTTTGCCTGCTTCCTGCCTCACAGGGGAGTGCGCTGCTTCCTCAGTGAAAGGTGAAACCTTTCCAGATGCAGAGCAAGTGAAAGATGGCCCTGAGTGTGGGGGAGAAGAGAGCTGGCATCATGGTACTTTTCACCACATTGTTAGGGGCTGATTTCCTCTTGTGCTTTCTCTAGGAGCTACCAAAGACATGGGGAAGATGCTGGGTGGGGATGAGGAGAAAGACCCAGATGCTGCCAAGAAAGAAGAAGAACGACAGGAAGCCCTCAGGCAACAAGAGGAGGAGAGAAAAGCCAAATATGCCAAGATGGAGGCTGAAAGAGAAGTTATGAGACAAGGGATTCGAGACAAGGTAGGTATCTGGCTTTCAACTTAATGCCCAATGGAGAACAGCTGTTTGCAGCTGATTTGTGACTGGTTCCCTGAGCACCTGAAATAGAGCCAGGTAATTACTTTACCATAGTGAACTTTCTAATATTATGCACTGTTCCTTATTGTCTGCATTGACCCAATCCTTATGATTCAGGATGGAAGCTTGAATAGGGATGAATTTCTCTGGTGGCATAGTACGTCTTGCAAAGAGTTACTGAGAATAGTTCTGCAAATAAGGAATTTCGGATTATGCTTCTAAGAAAGGAAAGGACTTACAGGGAATTGTCTACCTGTGACAGTGCCAGGGAAATGTATTAATATGATTATTTAAAAGGGGGTACTACTTTCAAGACAGACATATGCAGAGCCTCTGTCTGGTCAAAATGTGTTGTTTTATCATCAAAGAACCCATAGAATGGTTTGAGTTGAAAGGAATCTTAAAGATCATCTGGTTAAAACCCCTCTGCCATAGGCATGGATGCCATTCACTAGATCAGGTTGCTCAGGACCCCATCCAACCTGACCTTGAACACTTCCAGAGATGGAGCATCCACTGTTTCTCTGGGCAACCTGTTACAGTGCTTCACCGCCCTGTGAGGAAAGTTTCTTCTTAATACCTAATTTAAACCCGCCCTCTTTGAGTTTAAAACCATTGCCCTTGTCCTTTCACCATGTGCCTGTATAAAAAGTTCCTCTCCTTCATTTTTATAAGCTTCCATAAGGTATGGAAGTTTGCAATGAGGTCTCCCCAGAGCCTTCTCCAGGTTGAACAACCACTATAATAATATATTTAATGAATATGTGTCTGGAGAGTCTAGTGTACTAATATAAACATATCAATGTGTACATAATATGTTTAATGTATGTTTATAGGTAGAACTGTTTCTAAGCAATGACACAACTCATGAAGGGAAAAAAACCCACAAACTATGACTGAGTTGCAGGCAAATGAGGCCCTGTTTTCACCAGTCTCTGTGTCTTCTGCTAGACCATTGAAGTGTTCCCAGAGGTAGATGGGGGTTGCATTTTTCTTGCTGTTGGGCAAACTGTTGTAAAAGCATTTAAAAAGTCTGAGATTTCCTCTGTTACAATTCCAGGGTGATCACACTTACCAGTAGGATGTATACAGCCTGAGCTTAGGTAAAGCATCCAGCCAGTGGGTATTTCCCTGTGGTACTGGCAGCTGTCTAGACTTTACTGAGTTAGCTGAGTACTGAGTGGTGAAGTCTTTTGAAAATGCATTGAGCAATATGGCAAGGAGTTTGGTCTGCAGAGAAAGAGAACAAGAATACTTGGAGGAATATTATTTGACCTCAGTCAGGGCTCTGGACTGCAGATTTTTTAATGTGGACTGCCTTTGAGATTAGCACCAGTAAATCCTGCTTTGGGAAGGACACCTGGATTGTGAAAACACAGGAGCTGTGGTTTTCTTTCTCCTGGGAGTAATCCCAAGTAGCATGCATTTGAAAGATTAAGGTGTTTCTGCAGAATCAGAAAATATGGATAAAGCTGTAGAAAGCTCAAATTTTCTTTTTTTTTATGTTTGAGAATTCCATGAAAGAGAGATTACTTTGTCCTGACACAGAGATGGATTTGATGACATCCAAGACTGTCTTCAGGTACTGTTGATTGGTGGCTGAAAATATGAAAAAATGTTGAAAGAATTGTAAAAAAATATCTGGATTATTTCTTGCATTACTTGATTATTTAGACATTACATTAGTTTCTTTGCCAAATCCAGTGAAAGCAAAAATGTAGGAAAGGAGAAAACTGAAACAGAGGTGCTGTCTGGTATGTATACATGCACAAGTTGTTGTTAGCAAGTATGAATTAATTCCAAGATATTTCAAGTTTTAAACAGTTCCATGATGATATTTGGTCATTTCTCACATAAAAGAATGAGAAATGACTAATTAAGTTGAGTGAGTGACTAGATTATTTACACATAATACAAGTTTGAAAGTATGTGTCCTAGGTCATGAACCCACAGTCACAAAATTAATCCTTTAGTGCAGCTGTAGGATTTTGGGGAAGCAAGCCAGGAAATGGCATTTTCATCAGTGAGTTAATATGGTTCTAGGTGAGGCTGGCGGAAAGGACAGACTTATCATGGTTTTTGGTTTTGACTTTTTGTCTTGGCATTCCAACAACTGTCATAAATGCACTCTCTTGTTTAGGGCTTCAGGAAATGTGGGAGCTGTGGCAGAGCTTGAAAGGAGTAATGACAAATGGCACAGATATATTCCAGACCATGTTAACTTCTGGTTTTAAATCCAATCTGTTAAATTGAGACACATATGCCCTCAGTCCAGCATAGCAGCTCAGCAGAGAAATTACTTAGGAAAAGAATAGTATGAATAATGCAGAAATCAAATATTTTTTCATAAAAAATATGCTGCATTTTTATTTGAAAATGCATTTTTAAGAATGATATTTGGACATGACATTTTGAAATAACAGGATTACCAGTTGTTTAAGCTTCTACCTAATATTGAAGTCCAACACCTCATAGTGAAAATGGATTGAAAGAATGTAAAGAACATAGCTGGGGTATGCTCCAGCTTCCTCCTATCCCAAGAGGTGTGCATGTAGCTTGCCTTCTGATCAGATCTGTTCTTGGTCTTAACATTAATGCCTCACAGATCTTCTGGCTCTATCACAGCTGTCCCTGGGAGAGGTGCCACACCTGACTAACACAGGCAAGACTCCCAAGAGGCCTTCAGTGCCCCTGTGTCTGGGAGGTGAAGCTCTGGATAGCTAATATCCCTGTTACCTTGCTAATACCAAATAATATGTTTGCTATGCTGCAGCAGCTCTTGTTCCCAGTGCTCTTGGGTGGAATATGGCCTTCTGTAAACAGATGAGCTTGTCTGTATACATGCACACCTGCATCCCTCAGCAATGAAAGCTAATTACTTACTTCGTATAGTAATCTGGACTTAGTTATTTACATATTTAATTATTTCCACCACTGTTGTAGAACCCTGTCCTGAGGAAACCCTAGTCCATGCTCTGGAATTAACACTCTACCTGGTTTTTATTGAGACAATGTCCACAGTTTGGCTTCCTGAAAATCTCATAATTGTTTTAGGTAGTCAGCATTGCTGAATCCATCCTGAGAACTAGTAAGTGCTCAGGGCTATTCCCAGAATGGTGGGTTTAAACCAAAACAGGGTGTCAGCATGGTCCTCTGCCCAAATGACTGCAAGACAGAATTTAGGTTTGAAGTTAGTCCATGCTTGAGATGGAGAACGAGCTTCTTCAGTAGCTTTTGCATACTCAGTTCTCATAGTGAAAGGGGGAAGTGTTTCTGGTCCGGTGTGCCTTTGACCAGCCTTATGTGCTGGTCATGTGCTGTATAACACTTGGTTTTGGTTTATGTGCTATAAAGCAGAAAATTAGTTATATTAATAAGAATTCTTGTGCTTATATTTTTAAGGATTCATGTGCTACACAGCATATGGTTCATGTCCTATAAAGCAGAAGTTTAGTTATATTATTAGGGATTCCTGCCCTTCAACTAAAGCATGAAATCTTTGTCAGAAGTATGAAAAGATGTCAAATGGAAAATTCTAATGTTGGAAGAATTGAGGTTGTCTTTAACATTGTAACTGACCTTGTTGGGTGCTGTGTAAATATTGTGGCACAATGCATGATCACATATTTACACTTCTGGGAACCTCAGCTCTCTCATTGCCCACGACTAAGTCAACTATTTTCTTAATAGGAAGATGTTCAGTGTGTCTTCTCTGTCATGCCTTACAATGTGTGTTTTCAAGCTCACTTACTATGCAGTATCAAAATTCTAATGGCAATATAGTGAATTTCCTAATTTGGGGGTTTAATTCTCTGTTGCTAGTATTATTATGCTTTCACTAACATAGTTGAGTTCATCCCAAGCATGGTTTCTTCTGGGATTTATCAGGGTGGGAGTTAGACTTTTGTTTGTTTAGTTTTTGTTTCTGTTTGCAAGGTACAAAAGCAGAAGGGTCATTATGTGAATAATGCTTTGATGGCAGGAGGCCATTAATGTATTGAATCAGTGAGCCTCAATGACACAGTGCGAATTGCTCAGGACTTCTTGTCCCTTTGTAGGCAATAGGGAATTGTGAAATCTGGGTTTAATGTTTCTTCCAGTAGGCAGCATATCACACAGCAGGAGAATGTGCAGTCCCTGTTCTGTTTAAGTCCTTCTGTCTCTGGATGTGTGCCACTAATTCTTCCCATTTTTCTTATTGTGCCATTAAATGCTCTCAGTGATTAGGCAGTAAGATTTTCTGCAGTATTTGGAATTGTCCATAGAATCATAGAATGGTTTGGATTGGAAGAGGCCTTAAAGATCATTAAGTTCCAACTGCCCATGCCACAGGCAGGGACACCTTCCACTAGGTCAGATTGCTCAAAGCCCCATCCAATCTGGACCTGAACACTGCCAAATATGTGGCATCCACACCTCCCATAGGCAACCTGTTCCGGTGCCTCACAGTAAAAAATTTCTCCCTGATATCTAATGTAAACCTGCTCTCTTTTCATTTAAAGACATTCCCCCTTGTCCTGTTACTCCATGCCCTTGTAAACATCTTGTAGCCCCCTTTAGGTACTGTAAGGCTGCTCTGACTCTCCCTGGAGCCTTCTCTTCCCTAGGCTGTAGAACCCCAACCCTCTCAGCCTGTCTTCACAGAAGAGGTGCTTCAGCACTTGTTTCATCTCTGTGACCTTCTTCTGACTTACTCCAACATGCTGATGTCCTTCTCATGCTGGGGGCCCCAAAACTGAACACAATGCTCTGTGTCCCAGGAAAACCATGAAAATTATTCAGTTCTTTGTGGAAATGTAAGACATGTACTTTTTTGGTCTTCCATAGCTTAAGATAGATGGTATTGGAATTTACTTGTAAGAAAGTAAGAACATTTGGGTTGCTGGGAACGGGAGTAGTCCTAAGCTAATTTTCTTATTTTCTTTAGTGGGAAAATATTCTCATAATGAACGCTTTTTTTTTTTTCAGTCTTACTGCTGAACTTCCTTTTAGAACTAAATCACTCAGAGAAAAATGCAATCAAGAATTATAGCTGCAGTCCTAGATTCTTATATGAGATAATCAACATGCAACATAATATAATTATTTAATTTTAATATTTCATTTGCATATTTCCTTATGTAACTGGTGCATAGCTATTGAAATCCTATCTCAGGGCAAGAAAAATAGCAAAGTGTGAATTAGCTCTGTTCTTCAGCAATATCAGACCTTTGAAATTAAACTCCAAGCTCAGGAGTGCAAACTTAAGTTTGGTAAAACTTTGTTGCTTTAAAATAACTTCATGCTGTTAGCTAAACTCTTCAGTGTTATGTGGTGTTTCATTCTTGTATAACTTCAGATGCAGATGTTACCAAGGGCTTTAAAAACCCCTGTACAAAGGACTGAAGTTTCACTGCCTGAAAATGCAATTTTGATGGTGCAATTTTTCCTTGTAAGGAAGAAATATATAGTACATTTTTCACTGGAGACTACTGACAACTGAAAAAATGCAGAAATTGTATTATTTGCATGCCACGATATAAAAGATCTCAAAGAAAATATCTTCCTCAGGAATGAGTCATGTCCTGTAATTCAAAAGATAAAATTCATATCTCAATGAACACAAAGATTCTATCTGATCTCTTCCAATTCAAATCATTGATATCAAACCAGTGATGTGAATTTTCATCCAGCACTTGTGATCCAATGAAATGTGGCTACTGCTCAGTGTGGGGACCTCAAAATAGATTTTCATAGACCTATATGTATTGCGCAGATTGAGAGGCATCATGAACTGGACTCTCCTGCTTCTAGAGTGGATTTCTATAATTCAGGATAAAAAAAAAAAAAAAAAAGAAGAAAAAATATCCTGCTTAGTTTACTTCAGTGCAGATTCTATTTGCGGCATAGACAGAAGTGTTTACAACTGGGTCACAGGCCCTCTAGCTATGAGAAAGCAAAAGGCTTGGCTATGACCCTTTCAGTGTGATGATTCGCAAGACAGGGATTGCACTGTACCTTCCGTGAAGTGGAGTGGATAAGTGGGATGAGTGGGAACAGTCGTAATGGCACTAATGATGAAAACTGAAAAGAATTGCACTCTTTGAAGCAATTAAATCATGGGCTGTTCTGGATGAAGAAGTTTGCAAGGACAACATCCTGTGGTGTTCCAGCCACATTTGATTCATTGGTTATTGAGGCCAGTAGAAACTGTAGGAAGCGCAAGCAGATTCAGAAGAAAGAAACACATTTGCAGTGTGATTGAAGGGCATGATAACCCCACAGATCATTTTCGTATTGATATTTGAAGGATTCCAAGGGAATAAAGGGATTTGACCTGGACTAGACTTCTGACCTTCCACCGGAATTTGTCTCTTATCAGTTTTATGTAAGGGTGTGATGTCCTGACTGGCCTGTGTTGCCTGTGAGCCAGATTCTTGAGTTTCTGTTATCAGTTTTCTCCATAGATTACAGATCTTTAGCAACAAACTTGTTTACGAATGACATCCCTTTGCAATTTTACTGTCACCCACTTCCCTAAAACTTTCAACTTTTGGATATTCCAGACAAGATTTAATTTTCTGCTTTGTATCTCCAAAACAGTCCCCTTCTCTTCTAGGCAGTGACTGTCTTTTGTGAAAGAGTGAACAAAGTGGTCTCCTCCAGTAAGAGGAACACGACCAGAAAGTAAAATGTTAATAGAGTTATCTGGGCCTGCCTACGTTCAGCAATCTCTCTTGCAAATTGAGAGAGAATGATGCCTTCCCAGATGTGCTTTTTAGCACATAACAGGGATTGATGTTTCTGCTAAGGACCTCCAAGGCCATTATTAAACACAATCATCATCTGAGTGATTGTAGAGTATCTGTTCCTACTTAACCTAGTAGCTTTGTCTCTATATGCCCTTAGAAGTCCCACAATATGCATTGTGTCTTGGTCTGTGTGAATCAAACCACCTACATTTACAGGATTCTCTAAGTGGTCTGAATGAAACTGTATGCATCAGGTCTTATCTAAGTGGTCTGAATGAAACTGTATGCATCAGGTCTTATCTCTTGGCAATGGGAAAAGCTGCATGCATTCCTTCCTACGCTGTAGCTTTCGGCCTTTTTAAAAAAAAAAAAAAAAAAAATAATAAAAGGAAGGCACCTTTAGCCAACCATTGGAGCTTGGAGTAACCGTTGGAGCTGGGAAGTAAACTGGCATCGTTTACATGTGCTTCCATAATAGTTACAGGATCTGTTACTTAGCAGAACCCAGCAAGTGCTCACTCCCCTGTCTGTTCATATGGGGCTCATTAGTCTGCCTCTGTGCAGCTCTGCCTTGCTGTATGTAACTTGGTTCCTAGTTTCACGCTAGTCCAGATCTACACCAGTAGATGTCACTTTGGATACTTGCTAACAAGATCCCACTGGGTGATGCTTCTTACCTTACTGAAATGTCTCTTGAAATACAGCCTTTTTTACTGTTATTCACTGACTAGGGTGTCCTGTACAGTCACTCAGCTGAAATCCTCACTTAAACAAATTTTGTCTTCCTGACCTGGCTGGCAAAACCTATGCACATTGCTGAGGGGATTCACCCACTCAGGACTGGGTGCAAAATAAACCCGAGCAGATGACATATAGTTGTTAGTGCTGCATTTAACTAAGGAGTGTATCAGAATGGTGTCTCAAGCCTTCCTGGATGTGGCTCATTAGAACTCCATGCATTTGTCTCACATACTTGGAGGGACACAAATTATGGACGTCAACAAATGTTCTTTTGCAGGTTCTTTTCCAGTATTACTGCAACTGTGCATTCACCTCTGAAATACCAGTTAGCTCTGTTTCTGCTTTTTGATGCCTCTTTGTGATTGTACATGTGGCTGAATGATGATCTTGTTCACATCATCCAGCAAGATCAAGCTGCAAAGAGGAAGGGCTTTTTCCCAAGAGATCTCAAAAATCTAATTTTTAATGACTATTATTTAGTTTCATTATTTATTGTAGATATTTTACATGTTAATTATATAAACTATCATGTACAATATATTTTATATTAATGATATAATTTAATTAATGATGTGGTTATTAATTTTTACTTAGCATTACTATGTGCGAATTACAGGTGAAGAAATTGAGTGGCTTGCCCAAAATCATGCAGTGGTTGAGTAGGGAATCAAATTCATTTCTTCTCCTCCTGTAAACCTGGACACTTCCACAGGCAGCAGACCATGACAGAAGTTAAGGACTTAGAAATGAAGGCTATCCAAAGAGTCTATATGACCCATGTTCTTATATGCCACTGGTTGCCATTCCTAGACCTGCCCAATTGGAATTTCTTTAGCCAGTAAAGCTAAGTCCACGTGAAGTTGTTTCTTGGCTAAATCACAACAATGGATAACATCAAGAATTATTTGCTGCTCTGCTGCTTTGGAGAATATATTGTTTCCTTGATGAAAAATAAACTTAGTCAAGATGGTATAACATTTGGCTAAGTGTCTGGAGGAGCTCTGAGGTTTTTTCCAACACAGTCACTCCAAATCTTTTGCTTCATCTTGTCTTAAAAGTAAACAGCTCTGCCCTTTGGATCCTTCTGGATCATGCTGCTCGTGTCAGCCTGAAAATGCAGACAATTACATGAGAGTAATTTGATCACTCCCATTGCCTCTAAAAAGTACAGCTACACAATTTTTATGTAGCTTTTTTTTTTTCCTTTCTTAAAAATCAGATTCAAGGGGGAGGGCTTGTACTGTTGTTGATTCTTTTCTATGTCAAGCTGATTCAAGGACTGTGAAGGTCACCAAACAGCATTTAAAGGTCTGTTCCATTTTTGCTGCAGCCAAAGAGCTCCCATTACTGCTTAAAATTAGGCAATAGCTACATTATGTCTCTTCTACTGGCAATTTATTATCTGAGTCTTGAACAATAAGATAACTCAACAGGAATTAATGAGACCAGTGGAGTTATGCCCACTTCAGAATGCAGCCTGACATCTTCAGGCTCAGCTGATGGAGACATCATTCTTGCCCTATGGAAGTCATCAGAGGCAGGCTCAGCTTTTGAAATACTTCTGCTCCCTTAGAACAAGATACGACGTGTGCTGGCCTCACCATGAAGTTCTGCTTCAGTTCTGACGTTGCTTTTAGTTTCATCAGCCTGGGATTTAAGATTGTAAGAGAGAGTCACTCCATGCCTGAAAGAAGAAGGGCTCATATAAGGCCAGACTGGAGTTCATGCATGGGACAGGGTGTTAAAGTTTAAAGCATGCTTTGCTTATTGTAGTTGTGTAGCCTTTGCCTGCTGTGTGTCTTCATTTCCCGTAGATGCTTGTTGCTTATGGTTAAGCTGGGAAAAGAAAGGATGGTTTGCATGCTCCATTTCTCACGACTGGCAATTCATGTGGCCTTCCTGAAGGTCTCAGGGGTTCTCTTCCCTTCCTTGAGGGGCCAGCTTTGAGGCAGTTATGACTAAAGGTAATTTAATCTTACTTAGCAGGATCCAGTACAAAGGGCCCTCTCCTGGACTCCAGGCCAGGACAGTCCTCTTGCTGATGCAGGAGGAAGGCTGTGACCATCCTTTGACCATGTGAGAGTTTGGGGGAGACAGACTAGCTGCTTCTGGGAGAGAAGCAGGGAATTTTTGGGAAACATTTGTTCCTGCATCATTTCCATTGACTATGATTTTCTAGGGTTCCCTCCTTTTCCTTTCCGCACAACCTTGAGTTCTGTCTCCATGTTTGCTCCTGCTGGGGAGCACAGACTCAGGTTATTTATTTATTTGAATGGGAGACTTCATAAAGAAATTTTGTTTGCTTGGTTAAAATGAAGGGAGAAAGAAGGCAGGCTTTCAGCTCCAGGCCACCACATTCAGAGTCCCCATCTTTTCCTGGAACTATTGGCATGATTTTCACAAGACCATCAGCCTAAACCAAATCCTGTGGAGTATGTACTCTGCTTTTATGCTTTTGGTCCAAGCTAGACCTCCCAGCATCCCATTAGAAATTTAGGGTTTTAACAGAATTGATCTTACTTTTAAAACTGGTACCATATAGGATCTCACTAGTAATTTTGCAGCTGCTGGATTATTTCTGTCATGCTCTGTTTTAAGGATATAAATTCTGTCTCCTTGATGAACAGGCTGACTCTAAATTAAAGGAAGGCTTCTTCAACCAGAGATCAAAACACAAAGATAATCCAAGTAAAGGCCTGGTATGGGAAAACCAGCTGATAAACTTCCTCTTGAATAGTGCAGAAAGCACAGCGGAGTTTCTAGGTGTTTTTTAATCAGGACTTGCATGCCTGATTTAAAGTTTATTCCAGCTGCTGCCAAGTTGTTTTGGGAATAGAGGCATCCCAATGTACCTCTCTTGAAAATCCCTCAACTGTTCTCTCACATTGTGAGGTTTCTATTTAGTTACTGATAGTTGACCTGTGGGTGGTGCTGAAAGCATTTTTTTCCTCTATTTAATGAATGGCTAAGATGCCATAGGCAGAACATACCGATTTAAGCTATAAACCTGGCCTGCAAAGGCAAAACTGGAAAAACAGTGTTGCAGAGAAGCAGAGGATCAACTTCAATGGCTGTGTGCTTGGTCCAGCTGCATATTTGGGTAGAATATTTTCTTGCTTCCTATCTTCTACTGTTGTAATCATGTATTTCCATGCACTGTAATTTGCAGTGACTATTAGGTTTGTTTAGAAGGGAAGAAGCTAGTAAACTGCCTTCAATGAGGTAAGAAGAGCACCTCAACTTTCTGCAGTCAATCTCTTGTTGAATGACAAGGAAGACTTTTCTGTCCCTGCCCACTTTCAGTTATTGTCATATAACATGGGGTTTTAGCTCAAGGGAGGAATTGAAATCTGTGGCCTAAATTTACCTCACTTTGATCCAGAAATGAGGCTGGAAGTTTTAGGAAAACAAGTCTTCTGATACAGTCTCCATCCATACCTCTTTGCTACTACTGCAACTCGTCTGCAGTGTTTTGCTTCTGATCACCTCTGATAGGGAGAGATGAATGAAAAGATTTAAAGTAGAAACAGAGAAAGATATTTTTGAGTCACGTTCGGATCTCCGCAAAGCCTCAGACATGTCACAGAGCCTTCTGGATATCTGAGAGAACAGTTCCTTGACTTCACACAGGGCCCTGTCAGTCTGATGCTGTCTAACAGAAGCAAGCTAATTTTAGTTAACTCCTAACAGTTTGATGATGCTTTGTAAGTCAAGAAGTATACCGCTAGTGCCTTCTTTCTATGTGCCAGCTGCTCTTGCAGCCTTTGCAGATCTGTCCATGCTGTTACAGAGAGCCAGCTCTTACTCCTAACTTTAAGTGAAAGAGGCAGTAGCCTGTATGTGCTCTTAAAACAATCTCTCAGTCTTGATGTGTGCTTTTGCTCTTCATTTGCCTTACTCCCTTGTCTTGAGAAGGAAGACAGATTCCAGGGGAGGAACTGAGGACCCCAGATCAAGCTGAGTACTGCAAGGGAGGCTTTACGTTGAGCTCTTGCTAGAGGAATCTGACTTGGGCAAGTGAGAAGGCTGTGTACTCATCTCTCTATAGGCTTTTGAAAAGTTGTCATCCCATCCCCCCAAAATGGTTTTCATTGTGGGGGTAGGGTAAGGGTTTAGGTTATATGTTTTACAGGTTGCAAAGAAAAATAATATGCTGTTGTTGAATTTCAACGCATGGTGAAAGTCTCTCTTCCTCCTTCAAGATGTTTGCTAAGTAAGGGTGATCTGCAAACAGAAACAAATGGAAAAGCACTGGTCTGCTTTTGCTTGAATGTCCACTCTTCTGTCATTCAGACTATGTGTTTGGCAAGTGGTTTAAGGTAATTCTGTGCTTCTGTATGCTTTAGACTTGGATTTGGAGGTAGAGATAGAGGGTGCTCCAGGGCTTCATTTTGAAGAGGTAGTGGGAGAATGTCAAATAAGAAGCTGGCAAGCTGTCCCCAGAGGTAAGGATATCCCTGTTCCTGCAGGGTATCTGGCACTGTTAGGGAAGGAACAGGAATCTAAGTGGCTCATGACTACTCTGAAGGCTCTTTCCCTTGACGGGTGTGTGCAGTCCCTTGTTTAAGCTTCAATTTTCTCAGAGACCTAGCACTCAACCTTGTTTGACAGGCTCAGCGAGTGTCAAGGAGGAAGGGCTGTCACACCACATGTAATCTGCCTCTCACTCAGACATGTCACATTAGAGCCTGTGTAAAGGACATTCTGTGTCCTCTGGGCCCTTTCCGAGACTGGAGTCACAGGTCTGATCACCAATATTTTTTATAAGAATCTTTGAGTGAATTTTGTTGGCAAAAGCCATCACAGTGATAGGGCAAAAGCAATCACAGATTATGGGAGAACTCAACAGACCAACATTTGTATTGATTTTTCTCTTCTGCCTTCTGGCTGTTCACTTGTGCTGCTCACATAAAATGGTCAATTCATGTTCCCAGCACTGCTTTTTATCTCTGCTTGGCTCACAAATGCAAAATCAGATTTTAAAGCAAACAAGATTGTGTTCCTTTCCTCCACTGGCCCTGGGTTTCCAACAGGCAGCTTTTCCCTGCAAAATAAAGCTATTTATCAAGGGCAAACCTGGAACTTTTGAATTCTGAGGGCACTTACAGAGGCCCCCGCAGGCAAAGAACAGGTGGCCTTAGATTTAGAACCACCACATTGTGTCATAACTGGGAACTGACCTGCCTAAACTCTTTGTCTCTTCTGTTCAATTTAATGATCCACTTGAATGCATGTACATGACAGGTTACGAGCAAATATCCAACAGTAGACTTTGAACCCATTACAATAACTTAAATCTGCTAAAGACAGTTATGAAATCATACCCTTGACAAAACTTCTTTAGTGAAAGGTTTTATGTTCAGTGACATTATATTTTAAGAACTCGCATCACTTGGACGGTTTTGAGACATCTTGGTTTCCAGTCCCAGTGATTTGGGCACTCCTTGCATTTTTCCTGCATTGTTTGTATATATTATTGAGGCAGACCAAAACAGTATTTGAAATCCTGGCAGGAGATGATAGTTTGAAGTTTCTCCCTGCCTACTTCTACAACATATATCTTGGCAAGTGTCTTAACCACAGAGCAGTGTGAATAAGAGTACCGGTATAACTGCAATAGCTGTGTGAAAGACTGTGATTTGTCATCTGCTTCTAGTAAGGATGCCCAGAAATGAAAAATGTATACCTCAAGCATAGTGAAATTATTTATTTGACTGAAATGGACTGTTTACCTCTAGTAGTGGGAAGGAGTTTAGAAATAAATTTGAATTTTTGGTTCAAAATCTAAATGCAGAAATTCATCAATTTCTCCCAAATCTGATGTGATATGGAATTGAGGAGCCAGCTACTGATTTTCTGAGGGTGGGGGTACTTCACGTGCAGAGAGACCACTAAAGGTGCTTTTTCTGTCCTGGTAGCACCAAACATGAAATTCATTCTTTTATCTCACACTTACATCCTTCAATCTTTTAACAGAAAATGTAACTGGTTTTTTAGGAGAATTTGTTGACATTTGCTCAGTGATGACTCATAAGCAATGTGGTAAACCCTGCATTGTTGTGCACATATAAATCTGTACATAATTCTGACAAAGATATAAAATAAAAAGTTCAAAGCTTGACTCTTGATAGGCACAGCTTTGAAGCAGTTTGGTAAAAAAAACCCCATAGGACAGAACTATGGCTCTTCCTAGTGCAGCTAACATAAAACAGCTTTGCACATTTCCTGTTCTCCCAGTCTTCTGTAATCAGAGCACCATGATTGTAAAGTAAGGAAGTTGCTTAAAAGATACTAAAAATGTCACAGATCCTCTAATTAAAATCAAACCTGAGAGCTCTGAAGTGTTGAATAAGTGGAATAATAGTTATTAAAGCAACTGGGCCTTGCTCGGAGATGCCAGGTCTCCCTGGCTTTACTGTTTTCAAAGTCACAGTGAACAGCTTCACAGTATGAATGAAAAATCAAACTGGAAGCTGCACAACAGGATGCCTGTGAAACAGACTAATTTATAAGTTGGTGCAGAGCTAACAAAAGTCTACGTTGGACTGCTTTGTCATGATTTTGATAATAGTACACAACACTGCTTCTACAAGTCTGATTAAATAGAGTAATCTATGCACTTTTTAGACATTATGTTTTTTAATGCAGCTCCCCTCCTTTCATAATCTCTAATCTTGCATGCAATATGGTCCTAATCACAGTGGCTAAAACTTCTAATGGTTCCTGGTTTACCAACAAGAGCCTCATTTGTAATTGTGAGTAGTGCTTGTGAAAATTCAAGAGCTGCAGTGGCTTTGTAGTCTGGGAAATGCAGTAAGTGTCACCCCAGTAAGCAGCCTCACTTTCCAAAACAGATATTATGGTGGTGCTTTTGTGACAGGGTAAAAGGTGAGAATAAGGATAAATTCACCTCCAGTGCAGCTTGGAGAAGAAGATCTCTGGAAATGTTAAATAAATGTATGGATATGGCACTTGGGCACATGGTTTAGAGCTGAACAGAGCAGAGGTAGGTAAATGGCTGGACTTGGTAATCTTAAAAGAGATGTTTTCCACCCTTAATGACTCTTGGATTCTGTGATCTCAGCCTGGCTTATTTCCATCACTTGTTTGAGATAAGGCTATAAGATGATTGATTTAATCTCCACAGTCCTGCATGGGAAAGGCAGCCTGCACTTCATGTCAAGGTCACCCCTGTACTGTGGGCACTGCTAGACAGCTGTGCAAAGTGAAAGGAAAAGCAGATGCAGAGAGTGGGTGTGGTGTGGTCTAGGTATATGACAGGGTCTGGGTTACAGACTGGTGGGTGTTTTCTTCCATTCTACCTGAAAAACTGTTTTGTGATCCTGCAGGTGCTTGCCTGGCTCCTTTGGTCAGCTAGTTGCCTTTAGCTGGGAGACAGAACATTTTAGGAAGATGATGTTGCAGCTAAGAGAAAAATACCATGTAACAGAGAAGTGCAGTTAATCATTCTGATATAGATTGCTATCCTAATAATGACAGCAGAACTTAAATTTGTCATGCTTCCTATCACTTGTGCTACACTGTTCATTTAAGGAGATATCCCACTGTGAAGACCATCATAGAGCATAGCAAGAACAGGTACAAGCTTCTTTTGAGTCTGTGTCCCTTATCAAATTTGGATTTCACACCACCCTTAGAGCAGAAGAAAAAAAAAAAGGAGAAAAAACCCACAATTAATTCAAAGTTATAGTAGGTTGCTTATTATAAGCTTAAACAAGATAATAAATGGACATTTTCCCACTTAAATAAAACACAGCTGAAATCAAAATATTAGCTACAATTCAAAGTAATTGACAATTTTATTTAGAATTTTATTTAGAAACTGCAGAGTATTTAAGTAGTTTAAATGCAAATTTACAGATTAATACAGGAAAAATGGTATTGTTATACTAATCCAAACATTTTTAGTCTTTTCTGTTTAAAGTCTGGTCTTCCCTGTCTTTTGAATCTGTGAGAGCTGGTATGCTCTGATTCTTTGTTCTGAACCAGTGGAAGTATTCTTTGGGGAAAAATGCAGGGTTGTTTTGCCATGGGTATTGCACATACTGCAAGGGAGAAAGCTTTGCAATGTTTTCTATGTGGATAGTTAAACCTTTTTTTGTTTGTGTTTGTGTGAATGGGATGGTTTATGGTTAATCTGGCACAAGGTATCAGCCTTTCTGCTCCATGATTGCTTTTCACACAGCCTCCTGGTCCTCGCAGTAGCCGCTATGCAACATATTTCCTTTCAGTTGAAGTCTCCCATGAAAAAAGTTTTTTTCTACACTTTTTAGATAAGTATTTTAGATCCCTGAAGAGCTGACTATGCAATTCAATGTTGCAACACAGTTAGCTGTAGCAGACACAAATTTACAGCCCATCCCATATGATAAGCATGAGAATACCAGTTCAGAAACCTTTGGAGTTCATTTGCCTCACAGCTGCCTTGGAAAACGCAGGCAACTCAGCATGTGAGAGGAAGAGTGGGGAATTCAGTATATGGTGCCAGGGAAGGGCTGACCAAAGTTTAACCTGACAGGCTTTCCACCCTCTCACCCTAAGAATGCTTCAAATAATATAAATCAGCTATTAAATGAGTTCTGCACAATTGTTAATAATGATGAATGTGGGTTTTTTTCCAGTTACAGGAGACAAACAATGCATATGAGATGAAAATTCTGCAAAGTCATTCACAGCCAAAGATGACGCTAGATAACAGCACTGATGTGGAAAGAGGGACCCTAGGTGACTTACACTGTAGATAGTAGATATCGGGCCAATTGGATGGATACATCAGGAAAAGAAATATAGATAGTACCAGTGAGCTTGCATTTGGCAATCTGAGGTTGGAAGATTCTTGTACAAGGTTAGAAGTTTGATTTTAATACAACAGGACATTCTTAGACTTGACATATTATCATTTCTGAATCCTTAACCTGGAATACATATTAAAGGGATAAAAAGTCCTTGTCAAATAGATAGCTCTTAAGTCTTGTGGATAATTAGTCCCTGGCCCTCGACCTAATGAATTTTTTTATTAAGGAGATAGACTGTTGTGTATAAAATGAGCAGAAAATCTACTTTCCTTTCTGCAGGACAGACTAAAATCAAGTGATAACATCCTATGAAAAACTCATGTGAATCATTATGGGACCAAAACAAGGCTGTGGATTTCATTTCAGCCATCAAGCCTGTGTTTGGTGATGGAAATAAAAGCAGATCCAATTCTTTCAATAATTGCAGCTTTACTGAGAACCATTGTTGAACCTCATTAAAATGATATATTATTTTAAAAAGAAAGAAAAGGGGGGAAAAAAGGCTTTTGATAATAAAAATGTTTCCTACTGTTGGAAATTGGCTTGCATTCTCTCAGACAATTAAAGGAAAGAATGAAACACTTAAATTGTGTTTTGGATGGTGTGTAGAAGCATAGCTCTGCTTGCTAATGACTCCCCTTCACTTAGCTACCCCCTAAGCCATTGATGCTACCAGACTTGAATCACTGAATTTTCTGAAATATGGGTGGGTTTCAGGTTGCTTTTCCCCTTTCCTGGTAGAGTGAGGAGAGGGAAGGGAGTAAAATCTTGCAGCCTCCCTTGCTCAAATTCTTCCCTCTCCTAGAGGACAGACAGGTGCAGGATGAATTTTAGAAAAATTTAGACTGACTGTGTAAAGCGCGTCTCCTGGTCAAGGGAGCATTATAGACATATAGCAAAATTGCTGTTCGGCAAAAAGAATGTGTGTTGTGGGTAGCTTTGAAAGTCCCATCAACCCACTGTCAGAGAAGAAAGTGTTGCTGAAAACATTGATGGTGAAGACCTTTGAAGGAAATACATCAGTTTGAAAGAGATTTGATCTAGCTACAGAAGAACTGAATGTTCATGGCCTGATGATGCAGCATTATCTCAGGAAGTAGTTTTCTTTAACATTGAAATAGCTTGTCGGATGAGGACTTATTGACAGCAAGCACTGTTTTTCTGTACTAAAACAGATCAATTAATCCTCTGTTTGCAACCTTTTTTTTTATTTATTTTTAAAATAAAGAACAATTTCAGTGAGGAAGAAAAAAATCAGTCACAGAAGGTTTCTTTCAGAACAGTGAAAGGGTTATGCCCTCTGAATTTTTGTTAAAGCCAATAGCAAAACTACCATTGACTTCTGTGGTGCAAAAGAAGGTCAAAAAAGTTGGTCATAAAGAGCTCAGGATAGCAGAAAAAAAGACAACATGGAGACAAAATTATTGAAGTGACATCATTAGGATTGCACAGCAATTTAGTGGCAAAGCTGGAAAAAATCCATGTTCATTGAATCCTTGTATCTGCTTAACTGTACAGCTTTTCAGCATGAGAAGATAATCCCACTGATTTCCAATACTGTAAGAAGAGAAGAAATCCAACTGAGACACTATTCGTGTGGTGTGGAGAAAAACAAACACTCATGTACATTAGATCCTTGGCAGACTAGGCAAAACAGACTGCCTTGTGCAAATGCTCTGAAAAGATTAGCAGAGTAATATTTGTAAAAATTAATCAATTTAATAGAGATGAGAAGAAGAAATAAGACAGTCCCAAGCCTGATCCCCTGCTCAGAGAAATCACTGAGAGACTGTAATTAATGTTAATTGGAACGGACTGATCTTTTTTGGAGCATTAACTTAGCTTGAAATCACAGATGAAAATGCAATCTTATATTAAGAAACGAAAGTTTGGGTTATGATCAGAGGACACAAAGTAATAAATAAAATATAGCCCCAGTGCCTTTAATATGTATAAAATGTAAATTGAGAAATGGCATTGGTTAAGTCACATCAGAAAAAATTAAGCACAGCAACTAGAAATAAGTACATTTGGAAAATTAGAAAGTCAGTTCTGACCTGTGTCTTCAGACCAGCGAAGTAAACTCAGTAAAATCTCACTTTGACAATGCTTAACTCAATTATAAAGAACAGTATAGTAAATATATAGCATATATTTTATGTTTGTCTGGTATGTATTTTATGAAGTGTCAAGAACTGTTTTTATTCTCTAATTATACACTTCCAAAATGTAACAGAGCTGATGAGTTTCTGAGCTTGGCTTACCAACTGTAAATTAACAGTAGTCATGACATGCACACACCATTCATAACACATTTCAGTTTTGCCTAGAAAAGAGAAACAGAAGACAAATGAGGGTTTGTAAAGAACTGATGTCACTAAACATTGAAGAATCACTTGATTTTTCCAAAATCTTTAAAATTTGAAAACACCCTGAATGGGAAGATTGTGCACCATAATGTTTCTCTAAGCATATGCTGTCCCAGCTCTGCACTACAGATTTGAGCAAGAGAACCAGTTAGCAGGCATTTCTTCCAGGACTCAGTTCTTTGCTGAGTCCAAATAAAGGTAGAACTCAAATTTTCATGTGGCTGTAGAGTTAGCTGTATGCATATGTGTTTGAATAGATACAATGGGCTCTTAGCAAGGTATCTAATTATGTTACATTTGGTTGAATAATAACTTTTTTTAGTGAGCAAGTGCTCCTTCAGACTAAAGAATGGTCGTGTCCACGCCAACACTCTCTCTCCAAAACTTTGACTGGCTGATGAGATTTAAATACCCTGCAACCACGCAAAGCTTAATACATGGTTCTTAAACTCCCATAAAAGAGCCAGTGTGGGAGAGCCTCAGATTGTGGAGAATAGTGGTGACAGACCCAGTAGCCAAAGAGAAGAGCTGCTGGGACATGACTCTTACTGCACTGTGGCTCAGGATGTGCAGAGGAAAACAGTCCAAACTTGTTCCTTGACCTTATCGACCTTATCCTGGCAGGAACTGTCCAATTTAGCAGCATCACTGCAAAAGGTCCACAGATGGCATAGAGTAACAGGGATAGTTAGTGATAGTGATAGTGATAGTGATAGTGATAGGTGTGGCATCAGCCTTGATATTGCAAGAGTTCATCTATTCCTGCAATACTTTTGCCTGCTGAAATTATAATTTTGGCCACGATCTCTCAGTTGAGGTGCAGGTGGAGAATATTATCATCCTGACTAGGAACCCATTAACTCTGTGGAAGGTTTTTCATGTTAGTCAGGAGAGCTAGTGAAACTGATCATTAGTTTGCTCAAAGGCATAGGCTCCACATTTAAAAAAAGCTAGAGTCTGTTATGCAACAAAATAGTCTTCTTGGAGGGAAATGAGAATTGCAGGAAAACTATCCTGAAACTACATTTAAACCGAGTCCATATTTGAGAAAGCCGAGAAGTATATTCAATCACCACTGAATTAAAGAAGTTTGGCCTTAATTTTAAAAGTCTCTTTTTCTTTGTGCTAGCTATTAGCTGTGAAATAGTAGTGTGTGACATAATATACATTAAAACTAGCTGAGATATGCTACAGTGATTCTCACAGCTATTACCAGTTTTCATTAAGAGAACCCAAATTTATTCCCAGGTTGTTTCCATTTCTGCAGAAGGAATTGATTGTGCATAAGGGGAGGGAGGGTAAGAGAGACAGAGAGAGAGAAAAAGGAAGAAAGGCCTTGGTGCTTTCTAACTTTAGTGAATCAGTCAGAATGAGAATGGGTAGTTAAGTATCTTTTTAAAAAAATTGAAGAACTTCACAGTGGCCACCTACAGAGTTGAGAGTGGGAGAAAGATACATTCAGATGAGAAGAAAGCCTTGGGAATACCTGGTATAATTTTAGGGATAACAAAGTTCATGAATGATTTTCACTAATCAAGCTTTAGCTATTAAAACTGTTCATTGTCTCAACCTGAGCTGGTGGTCAATTCTTCCTTGGTACTCAGTAGGGAGAAATGTGTACCTCAAAGGATGGTGTCCCCGGTACATGCCTTAGAAGGGAGTGTATTACTGTCCACAGTGTATATCTCTCCCCACTGACTAGAAGAGCTCAAAACAGATGCTTAACTTGTAGCTATCAACCTATGAGCAAGTGCTCCCACATGAGGAGTCTCCTGTTCTATTACCAGGTTCATTGCAATACCTTTGTGGAAAGGAGTGCCCAAAACAGGAGAGCATCATGCTATATAATTGTCTTAGTTACTCTTAATCATGGCCTTAAACCAGTCTTCTATCCATGTTGCTCTCCAGAGCTCTTATCCTAGAGGTCAACCCTCTTAGACCCCATCTATCAGCACCTGGACATATAAACCCATTACCATGTTGCTTCCCAGACTTTGTCTCTTGTACTGTAGAAATGCCCTGTGTTTTTAAGGCATGGTTCAGAGGGCAATTGTTCTAGTGTCTGGAGTTTTGCTTTTTGTTTTGAATATACTTTTCAGATGATATCGCAGCACGAAAAGCCACAAGGCAAAGTAGAAAAAAATCTTGTTAATGTCTTCTAATTTAATTCATTGAAATGAAAATCTTCCTGCTTCTTACATTCTTCATTGTCTGCAGCGTAGCTGTCTCCCCTCTGGCATGAGTTGGCACCTTCTTCTCTTGGGAGCCCCACACCTGCTCTGATAAAGGCTGATGAAGTTAGCGCCCCAGAAAAGTCATTTTCCAAATACAAGCCTGAACAGCCAGGCAAAAAACATTTCCACACAACATTACTGAATAATAGCACAGTGTCCTCAGGCCTGCAGTGCCTGCACTGGGAAGCAGGTGTGTGATGGAATATTGATGGGTATCGAAGAGAGCAAGCAGGTGCTTTTAGAGCCAGCTATGATCGTGCTGTCAGTAAGTTGTTTTTGTCTTCAGACAATCAGAGACTGTGTGTCTCTGAGGCTCATGCTTTTCTCCCCTGACACACCTGTGGGAATGGCTAGCCTCTTTCTGTGGACAAAACAAAGTCAAACAAGAGCAGGAACTGAGGCTGAGGAAGTGCCATGTTGGGAAAGTGACAGGCAAGCTGTTACCAGTAATAATGCCCAGAATATAGGAATATATAAATGAGGGAAATTTTCTATCAGGAAAAAAAAAAAAAAAAAGGCACACCATTTTTCCCATTCTTCCTGAAAGTACTCTGTAATCAGAAGCTTTTGCCCAGCTTAAAAATCTGTGCACTATTTTTTTAGCAATGTGCAGACTTCCTATCTTCCCACACTCTACAAATCCCTTTGACAAAAATTCTGCAGATGATGGATTTCCACCCTCAAAGGGCATCAGGTCAAGAGCATTAAGTGCCAGAACTCATACACATCAGCATCTGCTAAGCAAGATGTGAAAGGTAATCACAGGGTAATATACCTGCTTGACCTGTTGACATGGTGCCAGGAGCTGTCCATCAGTGGGCATGACACAATATCTCCTTTCCTTCCTGCATCTCAACCAGCTCAGACATAGAGTATAATTTCTATTTTTCCTATTTGTTTGTTCTGTGTTGGCTCTAGATTGGGCTGAGTTTGTTGGTGGCTTCTCTGTTCCGCATACAGAGAGCCTGTCCTTTCAGGTGCTTCTCAAAGGCAACAGTATTCCTTCCCTCAGTATGAAAGTTTCCTGTTGTGGTGCTGCATTTGTGATAGCTTCTTCTGCATGTACTTGCATGGTAGTAATTTTTTAAGTACTCAACTGTTAGTAAAAGACATACTTCCACTAACACAGGACTTCTCTTGTGACAGCAAACAGTGAGATTTAAAATGTTTTTTCTTTCAGCTTCTCAGCAAAAGCTACTACATGAAAAGATTCCAGGTTTTAGCAGCCCTTTGTATAACTAGGGCCTTTACCAAAATAAGCAGGCCAAAAATCCCAACCAGCTGATCAAAAAAAGCTCATGTGATCCAAAATAAAGTTCAGTGAAGTGTGTTCTTAATTGATATTTAATGACTTCTTTTTCTACTTGCTGATGGTTTTGTTAGGCATGCACAGATATTTTATCACAGAAAGATACTAAATAGTGGTCAGGGCACAGAACAACATGATCAGCTGAACATGTTGTTGATGTGCATGGTCACACTTAGTGCTGATGTTACTGATGTGTTTCCTTCCAACACTCCCTGCCACTTGATGTCATATATGATGTGATTTAAAATCTCTCTCTGACCTCATCCCCTGCTTCCCACTTGGAAGCCTCATTAATGATGTCAAAGTTCTCAGACAGTACGAAAATAGAGAGCGAGCCTTCATTTGCCTAGCTTGAGGAGGATAGCATGAGCATGGCTGGGTATCAATTAGTCCATAACTAAGTGCTTTGAGCTGCTGCTTTTTGACATGGACACAATAAAAAAACAACATGCCATTTCAAAAGATCCCATTCATTGCTGTATCATCAAAAAAGCACTCAATTAGATCGACAGAGAAAGAAAAGGGTCTTTTTGCTCTTGTTTTTACTCTCTGTCTGGAGGATGAATGCTTCCATCTAGCAAGAAGTTAATACTTAAGCTGTTCCATACCCTCCTGTCTGAATTGCTTTGAGGCCCTGCATATACGGAGAGGTCAGGAAGAACTGCATATCCCAACCAAGACCTCAAGAACCTCTGAAAATTATTATAGTAACTGCTCTCCTTTGAAAAGGCGCCTTTCATTACTTTAGTAATTGAAACTGTTAGGAGGGAGATGAAATGCTGTCTCAGTTTAACAAGACAAAATGTCTGCTAAGGGGGATGGGAGCCTTTTGGGGGCAGAAAGAAAAGAAAACTCCTTCCTCCAAGGTATTATTTTGACATTAAGAGGCTCCAGGCAAAAAACGCAGAAAAGGGAGATACAGTTCTTTACCTATATATCTAAAACAAAACTAGAACAGGACAAACAGCAACACCGTAACCCAAACTTTCAAACAGCACCGTCCTGTTCTTGTTCTTCAGCTCAGTTGTGGTTACGGCCAGCGGGGGGTGCTGTGGGGTGATGTCCCCCGGCCAGCAGGGGGCGCTGTGGGGTGATGTCCCCCGGCCAGCGGAGGGCGCTGTGGGACCTTTCCCATGGGTGTCTCAAACACCTGTTCGCTCTTTCCCAAGGCGCTGTGGGGTTAAAAACTCCTCTGCAGTGGGCACCAGCCCCCAGTGAACCCGGCAGGACGTGTGGGGTCGGGGCCAAGCCGGGCCCCCTTGCAGTGCTGCTGTGAGCCCAGCTAAGTGATGGCTGGGACCAGAGGCACGGGGCAAAAATGAGCATGGGAAAATCTCTCTCCCGCCACTTTCCAAGCCAGGGAAAAGTGAAGTGCCCAAAATAAAGGAATAATTAAAAAAAAACCAAAAACCAAACAAAAAACCAGCCGTGGTCCCCCTCCATGTTGCCAAGCAATTACACTGATAGCAGGGCTATCAGCCAGCCCTCGGTGTCAGGACAACTCTTCTCAGCTCGCCTGGGCAAGTGGTGGAAAAGCTGTTTCCAACAAGCCACTGTGCTCTGGCTCCCAGCCATCAAATTGCAGTTTTGGTAAGGGACAAAAAATTCCATTAAAGATTTTGAAACTGTAACAAATGCCTTTGTTTTGTTTCCATAAAACAAAGACATGCCTATGAGAAATGTACAATAGAGACAGCGAGCTCATCTACACAAGGTTCATCTCTCCATTTTGCTGTACAGCTCTTAGCTAGATGTGGGTTGTGAGTTTTGTGGGATCTACCCTTGCTCACATATCACTGACAATGCTAAACATTTGTTCTCTGATCACGGCCAGTCAGGAGAAAGGATGAGAAAGGGTCAACAACTCATCTCTAGTGTGGATTTTGAGCTATCAGCCCAAGCTGGTTGCTTGCTGTTAAAATCTTCTGAGTTTTCTTGGGCAGTGGCTGTTTACAGGTGAAAGCTGTTCTCCACATTTGTAACAGGAACCCAGCCTTGCAGCACAATATAGCCTGAGTGGGTCCTTCTAGCACTGTAACACCATTTTTGATGTTTATTTGGATTGTTAAGATGGACCAGATATTTTCTTTTACCGACTTTCCTTCACTACAAATATGAGTTTCCTAGTCTTTTGGTAAGCAAGAAAACTACCTATAATTACATAAAGAAGAGGCTGGTGTGTCAAATCAAAAAGGGCTAGAGAAAAATAAGTGATTTGCCCTTCATTTTTTCATGTCCCTCTAAAGAGCTACAGCATATGAATAAACACTCATAATTTCCCACTTGCTGTTTTTGGATGTCACAAGTGTCCTTCCCTATTTTTAAAGCATTTTGATGTCAGAGTTCTCATCTCTGTTGCCAGTTAATGGGATTGAAAAGTACTTTTTGTACTTCAGGGGGAACCATATGTCAAAGGTTTGAAACTAATTGATTAACTACCTTTGATTTTACTGAGTCTTAGCTCTCAGCTTGTGACAATGCCTTGGTCTCCACAGGTGTACTGGCAGAGTGGGTGTGCTAATTAGATCCTAACTGCGGTGGGGCATGGTAGGATTTATTCCACACAGAAGAATCCTCAAGGAATTGATAAGAACAATTAAATACTC
The DNA here is from genome assembly GCA_035222235.1 of Margarornis squamiger. Taxonomy (NCBI): domain Eukaryota; kingdom Metazoa; phylum Chordata; class Aves; order Passeriformes; family Furnariidae; genus Margarornis; species Margarornis squamiger. Next base: position 27,981,066 of record JAWWTY010000088.1, on the reverse strand, counting down.
TCAAAGCAAGGACTAAAGATAATCACCTAACTAATATTTCTTGAGCTCTTACTATTGCTGAATTACATTATCCTGTGTTGTCAACAAAGTCAGCATTGAAAACTTTGGTGTAGGTTACTGAAGGAAAAGTCTACTGAAAAGTTTGAGGCAGTTTCTTGTCATCTCAAATTCATCCTATCAGTCTAGGGGAGTTGATGAGGGCAGTATTACTTATGAGAATGGCACGAAAGCAACTTGTTACATTTCAGTGCAGCACCATTGCAAGCAGTGACTGTGTTTCAGAACAGACTCACTGCAGCCCCTTTAGAAAGGTAAATCTTTTTTAAACTCTCTGTTCGTGAAGTAAAAATTGTCTCCCATACTGTTCTCAGAGAAAACTGAGAATATGCAGATGCATACCTACATGTTGGTGTAGGGGGTTATTTTTCTTCCAGGTTAGTCAGGATTCTCAGCAGTAGTGATATGAGTGCTGCTTTTCTATCTGGGACAGTTAGTCAGGTCTATTCTAATATTCTTGCCCTTTTTTTTTTTTTTTTGCTTGTGCAACAATTAAGCTATGTTTATGATCTTTGACTTTGTTTAGATAGAAGTTCATCTTTTTCTTTTCCCTCAAATCCAATGTCTAATAGAAGACTACAATTAAATGCAACTGTCCCTCACAGTGCTGAATTACAGTAAATTACAGGGAACATAAATTTAGCTGGAGCATATTTTCAATCATGTACAAGGGTATCACTTCCAGAATCCTTTCTAAGTTCCTTCTCAATCTCCTGTGATGAGCTCTGTTACCTGTCACTTTTCTTTGCTGGTAACACACTCCTACATGTTCAAGATCACTTTTTAGTGTACTACAAAAAGCCAAGGAGAACCTAAAGTTTCATAATAGTGAGAGCTGACATGTGCCCAGAGAAATGAATGCAACATGCTAGAAACAAAACTGGTATTCAGAAACTTGAATTGAATTGAACAGAAAAAATTGCCTTTTAGTGGCTTCCCAGAAATTTACAAAGAGATGAGACGTAGAGAACTCGTAGTTTATCTACTGAGAGCTGAACTTTAAATAAATCAACTGTTTAGTATTCAATTTTCAGATGGCTTTAAGCTCAAGTCTACCAAAGTGCTTGTGATCAATAAGGCAATGAAATGCTAAACCTTATAAAGCACAAAACTAGAAAGGCAGTATAATAATAATTTCTAAGGCTTAGGAGCAAACCATGAATCCATGAATTCCCTATTTCCCTTGAGAGGACAAAGTATATTTCTTTTGGCAATTATCTGCATCTTCGGTAAGCTTTGCAATGTAAGCAAAAAAACCTTCCTCATCCTGCGGTGAACCACTCCTTATCCACTGGAGCGCTTGTATTATGTTCTTGTAGAAACACACTGACTGGACTAGAGCTTTCAAAATAAGATTGAATAAATGCAAAAATAACAATAAGCCCCACAAACCTAAAGCAAGCAAGCAAGCAAACAAACAAAAAAAAAAAAACACAACAAAAAAGAGCTTTCACATATGATAAACAGAGGCTATGGGAAAGAAATAGTTCTGTTTAATCTAAATTAATGCAGTGTTCTGGGGAAATAATTTTACCAGCCTTGTACTGAAAGAAAGGCTTTTACTTGACAAAGCAAAAAATTGCAGGAGGCAGGAAGAAGGAGTGTGCACATAAACAGAGATATATTGTATGGATGTATTTGTGCTGTCAGATACAGAGCCATAACATAAATTCTTCTAAATCTGTTCAAGCAACTGTATTTGTGCATTTCCAAGTCACTGCCATTGGCTTCTGGGAAGTTTTTCTTGTAGAAAACTAAATGCAGATGTTGGAAACAGTAGAAATCGTAACTTGCTTTGGCTAGGAGCACATCTGCTCTGCACCACTGAAAATTCCTCTGTTCTCATGGGAACCTTCTGCAGCTTGACCCCATCCTGGTGATCATGGAGCAAAACTGTATTTTTACTGTAACCTACAAGCAATTAAACTGTAATTGTGACTGTGAAATATGTAACTTCTTTCTTTTTATCCTGTTTTAGATGCTTTGAAGAATAGAATTGACCCAGATTTTCTTAACTGAAGCTGCAAGTTGGGTTCTGAGGGAGAGATTTTCCACAGGGCCTAACAGGCTTAGGAGTACAATATGTACTGTACTTATCTTGGGCCCTGTGGTCATGAGTCAGTGCACTGATTTCAGTCAACCCTCCAGGTACCTAAAGTCAGTATTTTGGAGGTTCTGATCATATGTTCTTTCATAAGTCAGATAGTCTCTGCTTACTCTGGAGATTCTTCTCTGATTACAAGAGAGAAGACTTTGCTAGTCAGTAGTAATTTGATTATCTCCATTCCTGAAACTTTCAAAACCTTATTCCCTCTCATCGAGGCTGATCATATTGCAGTAAGGCATTGTTTTAATATGGATGCTACATATACAAAGGGAAAAAAATTAGCATATTTGCAAACATGGAGAAAATGAAAACATTCTGAAAAACTCATGTGTCTGTTCTTTCTCATAGTCTTGATTTCCAAAAAGTAGTAAATTTGTTCATGAATTGTAGTTCACACCACCTGAATGTAGTAATGGGAAAAAAGCATTTGACTGGGGCAACCTAACATAGTCCAGGATGTTGACCAGTGATCAGAATGGCTAGTTTATGTCAGCAGAATCAGCATCTATAGTAGATCAAGCTAAAATATGTTTCCCATCTGCCTCCATGCAAACTCACAGTGAAGAAACAAGAGTAGTTAGAGATGCACACGTCTGCAGAGCTATGATCTTTCTGGCATCACAGAGAGGTGCTGCCCTGGCTCCTAAAATTTGACATCAGGAGAGCAAACTTTGGCCTCTTCAGGAATCTCCTTGGTGGAGTACCATGGGATAAAGTCTTCGAGCAAAGAGGAGCCCAAGAAAGTTGTTTAATATGGAAGGATCACTTCCTCCAAGCTAAGGAGCAATGCATCCCAACAAAGAAAGGAAAAAATGCCTGACAGCCTGTGTGGATGAACAAGAAGCTTCTGGATAAACTCAGGCACAAAAAGGATGTCTGTAGAGGGTGAAAACAAGGAAAGGTAGCCTGGGAGGAGTACAGGGAGATTGTACAAGCAGTTAGGAAATCTAAAACCTTGATAGAATTATATTAGGCCAGGGATGTCAAGAGTAATAAGAAAAGCTTCTATAGGTATGTCAGTGATAAAAAGACGACCAGGAAAAATGTGGGCCTGTCTGAAAAGAAATGAAAGACCTGCTTACCAGGAACATGGCGAAGGCTGAGTTACTCAAAGAATTTTTTGCCTCAGTCTTCACTGGTGAGTGCTCTAGCTGCACTGTTCAAGTTACAGAGGTTGAAGAAGGCAAAGGAAGGGACTGGGACAATATAGAACTGCCCACTGTAGGAGAAGATCAGGTCAAGATAATTTAAATAACCTGAATATGCATGAGATACATCAGTGGGTCCTAGGGAACTGGAGGAGGAAGTGGTTAAGCCATTATTCATCAAGTTTGAAGAGTTGTGGCAGTCTGGTGAAGTTCCCACTGACTGAAAAAGGAGGAATATAACTCCGTTTTTAAAGAGGAGAATAAGGAAGACGTAGGGAGCTACAGGCCAGTCAGTCTCACCTTGGTGCCCAGCAAGACCGTAAAGCAGATCCTCTAAACTGTAGAGATATGGATTTAATGGATGGACTACTTGGTCGATAAGGAAATGGCACGATGATCACACTCCAAGAGCTCTGGTGTGATATCCCACTCTTAAGGTGAAGGGAGCACCCAAGATTCATAAATGCTCCTGGTCAAAAGAAACAAAAGTCAGAAAGTCCACAAAAACTCATGAAGTTTTATTAGTAAATTACACAGTTCACATGGAAATTGGTATGTTAGTCCTTGACAGACTATATATGCACATGGCAGTGCATAAGATGAAAAGGAAGAGATGAATTAAAGAGAAAGAAAGAAAGAAAGAAAGAAAGAAAGAAAGAAAGAAAGAAAGAAAGAAAGAAAGAAAGAAAGAAAGAAA
>JAWWTY010000088.1:27945547-27968148 GCA_035222235.1 Margarornis squamiger | reverse complement strand
CTTGTTGCTCTAGATTTGCATGAGACAGCTTAAGTTGATTTTTTTTTTTAACTGTGTACCACCATAATTTCCAAAACAGTAATACTTATGGAAATAGCAGCAAAATCTGAGGATGACTGAAATGTATGAAGACTGTTGCCTGATGAAGTTTTGTCATGCAGAAATTGTTTTCCTTGGACATGCCTTCAAACTAGCAATTGAAAAGGATGTCTTAGTCACTGTGGGAACTGAGATATTACAGCACTTCTCTGCCTAGTCTGATTTACTCATGCATATCTTTACTTCTCTGTGAAGTCTAGCATTTTGAATATAAAATCCTAAAGTTAGATTCTGGTTACTCATGTAATGTCTTAGTGGCATGCCTTTAATTCTTAGTGGAAGTAGCAAGTTTTAGGTATCCATTCTACTCACAGGCTTCAGTATGTTTCTCTTCAAATAGTATGGGTCAGCTGAGTTTCTAATGAAGATTCATTTTCACAAAGAGGTCTTTCTGTCCCACTTATACAAAGGAACCATGGATGAAATGGTATAGGATCTGCCCCACGTGAAAATACCTGAAACTGTCATTTTCACTGCAGTCCTCTTTGTCTTGTCCTCTTTGCTTTGTTTTGTTCGTAATTATTTTTTACCTGAAGTTTTGCCACATCCATAAATCTTTACTATAAAATGCTGCAGATGGAATTTCAGAATCGTTACAGATACTGGATTTGAGCATCAGACTGTTAAAAGAAGAGGATCAACATCAGTGGGCCACCCTAAAACTTTATTAAGACAGAGCTTATATTCTCTTTACTAGGCCCACGGCTGCGTAGTCCCAATTTCTCTCATGTGCTTGTTTCTGAGTGATCTGAGCATCTGATCATCTTGTCTTGTGAAAGCTGTCTATCCACTGGACTATTCCTAGGGACAGGTTGTTAGAATGGATAATTTTCGTGCCTGTGTAAAAGAGCAAAATGAGAATATTAACAGTGATGTCCATACTGCAGAATATGAGGCACCACATATGATGGCTGGCTTTATCAGCCATCCTGTTCGGCAGGTGACTGACAATGTGTTATCTTTCCCCTGCAGTATGGGATAAAGAAGAAGGAAGAAAAGGAAGCAGAGGCCCAGGCTGCACTGGAAGCTAATGCTGAAGGAAGTCTGACACGCCCAAAGAAGGCCATCCCTCCTGGCTGTGGGGATGAGGAGGAGGAGGAAGAAGAGAGCATTCTAGACACAGTCATCAAATACCTACCAGGGCCCCTGCAAGACATGTTCAAGAAGTAATAGCTGCAGACTGTTAGATGGGCACAAACAGTACTGCAAAGGATTTCTCTTTTGCCCAATGGGGATTTACAATCTTGCCATCCATCATGCAGCCCTCCCCACCTCTGCCCTTTACTACTCACTAGGAGTCCCTTCGCTTCCCATTCCCTCCTGACAGCCTCTTTCCCCTACCTCCACCCCAAGACTTATCCATTCCTTTTTTTGTACATAGTCTCACATCCAGTAGATGCCTCTGAATGGATGTAAAGATTAAAAAGCTGCAGACTACACAACTTTTATTATAAGCCATAGTACTATGTATGTTAAATAAGGCAACTGCACATCAAGCATAGAAAAGGAACAATCTCATTTCCATCCAGAGCAAGAAGGAGTGTTCACTAAGTATGAACAGTAGCCTCTTTATTTTTTTTAATTATCTTTTTTAAATTATTTTTTATAATAATTAGTCATTATTATAATGTTGATTGGGTCACACTATCCATTTTTTGTTGAGCACATCTGCTCTTGGAAGGGACATCTCAGTTGGAACTAGAGTTTTTCTGGTTTAGTTCAATCACTGATATAAATAAAAGATTGTTTGGAAAGTAAATCATGCATGACTTACACAACTGACATCATGCAGAACTGTGGAAGACGTGAGTCATCTGCCCTCAGATGCTGTAGAAGTTAAATGCCTCAGAATCTAAGCAAGAGTCATGTTACTTTGGGAATTAGCCATAAGCTTAACTTGAAAGAGCAAATTGGTCAGACAGTTGCCATACAGAGAGTTGAAACCACAGGAGATTGCATGGTGCGCTGGTAGAGGGCCTTCCCAACTCCTCTGAAGCCAATGACCAAGTATGTTTGCTGCTTTGTTTAACTAACCTTCCTCTTTCTGCCCAGTGCCATATTCAACTCTTGCATTCCCAGCAGTCCTTGCAGGTTGGATATTTGGATTTCCAGCATATTGTTGTGGCTGTGTCATGCCCACCCCTTCCTGCAGTGTGTGGGAGTTGTGTGGTGGCCTGAGTGTTAGTTATGGCCCTGGAGATCAAGAAATTCAGAGTATGCCTGATATGTATTGGGCTAAATTACTGCCTTGTCTTCAGGAGGTCACTTATTTTTCTGCCCCACTGAGCTTCTCCACCTGCAAAATCTAGGGTCTCTACATACTATAAAGGATGAAATGAGGATGCTTCTCCAGTACTGTGAAGGAGCTAATTAATATTACAGCAGTCTGTGGTATCCCTTGATGCTAGTAGGTTGGGAGGAAATATCTTTCTCCCTGTTTCTTTTTTGTCTTTTGCAGACACAGGTACAGAGGTCTTCTCAATACAGCGCTGCAGATATCAAGTAACTATATAAGATAAACCAAATTCTACAAGAGATACTGACTTGCTAATACATACACAAATTCTGTGCACAGACAGACTTGTTTGAACACAGATTCTCATGATCAGGTATCTGGCTTTTTATCTGAAGAGCTAATTCTGAAATTTTGTGTTTGGCTATGTCTCTGTAGTTGATGTGGTGAGTGCATCATGCCCTCTCAGTCTCACAATCTTGTAAGAGATCAGGGTTTATCTGTCAGAAGTTGCATTGCTTGTCCTTGTCCTGGGAAAAATAAAAATTTCCTAAGTACGTGGAAGAGATTTGAAAGCAAATACAGACTTTCAGCTGGCAACAAAAAGGAGAACAATCTCAGACACTTCATTATATACCTAAATTAAGCATTTTACTTCAATGAATCTTCTTTGTTGCACTGGTTCAATGGAACTGAGTTTGGGCAAACATCTCAGTATTTTCCTGAATAAGAAACTTTAGAGGATATTTATCATATTTTTAGGTAAGCAGAAGAAATCCACACTATGGAGAAGGCAGTGAGCTTGTGAGTTCTGTGCTTTCCAGTAGCATCTCTTCTAATAGGGAAAAAAATATTATGAAAGAGAAGAAATACAGTATTCCCTCCTCACTTAATTCTTATTCAGGTATTATAGTCCTTCTTCTCAAATAATTTCAACCATAAGTTTTTCCTGAATCCAAGGTGGACACTGAGGAAGTTTGACTGATCTACAGGTCAGAACAAACTGATAAATATGCAACTTATTTCAGGCTGGATCTACAAACAAGACATGTTCACTCAAGTACAGGCTGCCAAGGGCTACCAAGAGGAAAAAGAAAGCAGGGTTTATTCATTTAGATAATGTCAGTGGGGCTTTTTCCCCCTAACTTTCATTTAAAGCAAGATGAGTGTCTCCCTTTTGAGGCTTTTAATTACCCAGAACACTCTATGAATCAGTGCTTGGGTATAGCATAGCAGTGTTGAACAATTCTCCATTTTCTAGGTATAGTGTCCTACTCACCCCATGCAAATTCATCAACTTGTAATTTGAGCCTATTTAAGTAAACCTCAAAAAACTGGAGATTCTCCTGTCACAAAGGCAGCAGCTCTACCACAGAGCATCCCTAACAGCTGAAAGGCAGAGGTTTGGTCTTTGCTTCAGCCACTCATTGGTAGTTGAATCTCCTCATCCAGATCACAGTGACATATGGACATTAATACTTTTGCAATCCCCTAATTAATCTCTGTGGCCTGTGTCCTCCCATACAGAAGTGGAACCAGCAGAAATGTGCCTCTGTGAAAAGAAACACGTCTGTTCATAATTTCCCCTGGCCTTGTGCAGGAAAACTCTTGCAAGCAAGCAAACAGGAGGATAAGCTTGTTCCAGTTTACTTTGGCTTTCACCTACCACTTGCTTGTTGACCTTTCCCTAACCCTCATCCTTGACTCCCTTCCTCATCCACCTAATACTGTTCCTGACAGAGGATCAGAATTTTCTGCCTGCCATCTTCCTTGCAGAATGTTACTGCTGGTTGTTTTCACAGTCTCTCTGGCAGCTTGATGTGCATGTTTGTGCACATATGTATGGAAGGTTAAGAAATTGGAGATGGTAGAAGAGAAAGAAAGGAAGAGTGTTTAGTACTGTTTTTTCTAACTGCTTCAGCAGCTGTGCCATTGAACGACTGATCTACAAGTCAGGATCTGGTGTGGCCTGTGCTAAGATTTCTTAAGCAGGTACTGCTATCCCTGGGCTCAGAACATTAAAAATACTCCTTTTGTGAGCTGAGCTCCTGAGCTGTGTGAACATCTGGACTGAAACCCTGAAGAGAGCCATAGGAACTCTCTGCTGAGTCTGGTAGGCCTCATGCCAGGCTCACAAAACAGAAGAAAAAGGGAAGGTGGTTTATTAAATAGTGTTTACTGAGCCTTTTTCCATTGTGGGAGCCATATCTGCAGACCTTCCTCCATGGACAGCAGACTGTTCAGACAGGTTTTAACTGGTAGTTCCCATTTTCCTTTTCTTTCAATTTGAAAAATGACAGAAGATCTGCCATAGGTACTGGTTAGGTTTTGCTTGGTTTTGCCTCACATAACTTTTGGCAGGCTGCATGAATTGTAGACCTCTCCTCAAGTCATTCCACTGTCCCTGAAGTGCCTAAGCCAAGCTGAACAGACTCGAGAACAGGCACTCTCCCCTCTCTCTACCTATCTATTTCTCTCCCCACTCAAAATGGGCAACAAGGGACACAGATACCTTTGGCTTATGTATGGAAGTGAGAAGCATTGTCTCAGACACTTTTCCCATCGGCACTCAAGCAGGTGATGAAGCACTTAAACAAGACCAAAGAGAAGCATGGTTCGTTGTTTGGATTCTGAATATCTCTTTGTCTTTTCATGACGTTGTTTTATTTGCATCACCGATCTGTTCAATCTCAGGTAAATGAGGTATTTTAGTTTTATAACTACTTTTTATTTACACAGAAAGGTTGGTGGCTAGACACTGCAGTCATTTTCCCTCACAGCTCCAAGACCTTACTGATTAGTTAAAAAATAGTCAAAGGGCCTTCACATTTGGAGGGTAAATGATTTAGTTTGCCATTGACCTTGTAAATTCACATTTATATTTAGAGAAAGCCATATGAAATCAGACTGCAATATAAATTATGAATGCTATTCTTGTGTTTAAAATTAATAAATCAAAATATCATATGCTAAATCACTTTGAAGTTCCTCTGTCTATGTTTCTAGTATCATACAATGGCTTAGGTCCCTCCCAGCCCCACTCCTTCATTGAGAAAGACCATACCAATGCTGCTGAATACATCTTTTTTGCCAAGCTTACTGTGCTAGAATAAGCATTGTTAGAAATTAGCTGTTGTGATCTAAATGTAATGTCTTATGTATCTGAAAGTTGTCTGTATATGTTCTGAATATATGTTATCAAGATAACTGTTTCTTCATGCACTGAGTTAGTAAAATGTTTCAGTACTGTAATTTAAAAAATTGCCTGTTTTCTCTTTCTCACACACACAGAGCAAAGTTCAACTTAGCCATGCGTTTTCTAGTAGAAATGCTCCCCAGCTTTCTTTCAGATGCATGTAGTACTAGAAGATGATTTAAAGTAGAGACTTTGTGAATGTGATTTTAATTTGTTATTTTTCTGGTACTTTTTCCTGCATGATGTGGGTAAATGGTATGATGTTCTTCTAAAATGGAATCACAGCCAATAAAAAACCCCAGTGATTTCATAAATTGTTTGCAATGCTTTCCTGTGAAATTACTACAAGGCTACTCTTGGAAATCAAAGTATGGTTGCTGATATAAAAATATAATGATAACAGAATAGAGAAATATGGATTTGAATAGATATGCTCATATTTTCATTTGTCAAAAACACTGATAAGATTTGATATCTAGAGATGATTATCAAATTTTAAATCAGTTTTGCTATTAATAATTAGTTTTAGTAGAAGAGAAGAACAATAGTCTTGAAAGAAACAGACATGTAAATATGGTTTAATGAGAATATGTTTGGGTCTTAAGACAAGAAATGTAAAACACTGTTTAGCAATGAAACCAAATGTATCTCGGGATCCAGAATTTGTGATACATACAATACTCTTTGGATGGCAAGGTACACACAGCTAAGCCTCATTTTACTTGCTCAGGGACAAATCAGTAATTGTTATATTCAGCATGAAAGTGTTGCATCGTATTAGCAAAAGATATTACCATATATCTCATAGGAAAAGCTGATACCCTTTCCCCTAGGAAAGCTCTTCGTTAGGATCATTGCATGGTGATATAGTTTTGTTTGGTTTTTTTTGCTAACAGAAGTAGCCACAAGACTGTCACAAAGAATCAACCCATACCATTTATATCACATAACACCTACTCAGACTCCAAGCCCAGCACTGCCAAAACTAACACATGCTAATGCTATTGCAGGCTGTTAGTTCCAGGTCAGGCTCTCCTTCTACTCTTATGTTCCAGGAAAGGTCTGTGTTTGAGGAGGATAACATGGCAAGAAAATGTTTTTCACCTGTTCCCCTAGGAAACAGCCAGTTCAAGGGAACCAGAATAATCATACCATACCAGTGTTGTTGGGGAGAAGGTTTAGATACCAAAGAAGGGAAGCTGATGATTTTGACAGGCTTCATTTTGCAATGAAGGTAAATTAGTCTTTAAAATCTGCTTCTGCCTTCATAATTAAAAAAAATTACAGTGGTTAATCTGGTGCAATCTAACTTACACCATTTTAAAAGTATACTTTGTTAGATAAAATATTCTCCATAGTAGAACATGACAAGAAATCAGCAGGCACATCATGAGTTCTTCTGGTGGAAAATCACTCCAGTTATGGAGATGAATTAGTGATCTATTTCTCAAACACTGATATTGGGATGAAAAGATTATCCCTACTGAAAGCTCCCAAATTTCACCAACAGCAATGGAGGCACAAACTACATATTTTGGGAGTAACAATGAGTTAATTTTGGTAACAATTATTATTAAATATTATTAATTATTAAATATTATCGGGGTAATTATTAATTATTATTTTGTGGTAATTCTTAATTATTTTGGGGATAAAAATTAAACTTTCAAGTGAAAAGCTGGGTGCAAATATCTTCACCATGGTTTGTCCTGATTAAGTCAATTTTAGTGGCTTAATTTAATTTTATTTCTGAAGTGCCATTGGTAATCTAGGGCCGATAAAGTTCTCTTGGAAAATGGAACTTGAATGAAGGCTGCTGAACAATGCTATTACAATGCTGTATATTGGCATCCCAGGAGGCTTGTGGCAACCATGAACATCCCCAATTAAAAAATCCCAACTGAGATTTCTAATTTTCCCTCTCCAACTGTTCCTCCTTTAAAAAAAACCAAAAAAACCACACAACACAAAACCCCCAAAAAACAACAAAAACCCCACAAAACAACAAACAAAACAAACAAAAACACACACACACACACACAAAAGCCAACCCAAAACAAAAAAACCCCAACAACTACAAAACAAGCAAGAATGAGGATAATACTTCATTGGGATATTCCTTGTTGAAGATAACTCTGCTACAGCCTGTCTCTTGGGCTTTTACAGACTGTTTGAGATACATGGTAAAAGTACATCTGAGAAAGGCAAATGGCTGGAGCATGTGATGTCAAACACCTGTGCTTTCTTGAGGCTTCAGTATTTAGAGAGAAGCTGAATTCTTCTAGGGCTGTGGGATGGAAACAATTTTTTCATCTTGAGATTTGCTTTTCTCACAAACCCTATTTTTATACAAGAGGGCCAGATATAGCAGTGTATTTCTCAAGCACAAGCTGCAGCAGCCAAGCTGATTTTGAGTTAGAAAAGGATTATTTAAAACTTATGTGGTGAGCATTTCAGCTAGGCTATAAAAGGTTTAGACCATCACTAGCAACAACAGCATGACCGAAAATATAGTTCAGTTTGATTTAATTTTTAATTAAAAAAAATTAAAATTTACACAAAATGGAACATCGTCTTTCCAGGTTGTCAGCTACTGGTCAAAAAAATCAAACGCAAGCAAGGGCCAGTCTGGATGAGAAGGGAGAATGTGTACTGAAATGTAATTAAGGTATTAATACTTCATATTCTGTTTCAATTTTCACTTTATTGATGCTGAAAATAGGCAAAGTATTGTAATATCACTTCAAATTTGATTATCTAAGTCATCAACCTGAAGCCTGTGCATAGTTGATATGGGACCCTCTACAATTCCAGTTTCATAACTGAATAAACTGTGAATTTTCTGGATATGTGGACACAATATCTAGCAGCTGTCTTTTAAATTATTAAAAATGAGACACCTTTTCAGTTTTCCTTATCGAGAGCTGAGCAGATGCTCATGAGATATTCACCCCTTAGCCATGAAGAATCCACTTTTTTTTGTGATGACTGAGCATGACAGATCATAGAATCACAAAAGGAAATAGCAGAGTCACCATTCCTGGAAGTGTTCAAGAAACATGTGAATATGGCACTTGGTGCCATGTTTACCATTAAACTGCTACTTCCCTGTTAAAGTCTGTTCCAGTGTCCTACAACCCTTTCTGTCAAAAATTATTTTGCTAATACCTGATCTGAACCTTTCCTGGTGCAACTGAAAGCATTTCATCTCGTCCTGTCACTTGCTTCCTGGGAGAAAAGACCAATGCTCCACTCACTACGTCCTCCTTTCAGAGCATCTCCTGTAGAGAGCGATGAAGTCCCCTCTCAGCCTCCCTTTCTCCCAGCTGCACCTCACTAGCCTTTATCAGCCCTATTGCTTTTCTCTGGACATGCTCCAGCACCTCAATGTCCTTCATGTAGTGCAGAGCTACACAAGCTCTCTTAATCACTGTGGTTATGAAGGATAGCTCAGTACAAACACTACAGTCATGCACAAGAATGGGCTGTGGGGAGCCATTCCCTTGCAAAGAAACAAGAACACTGCCTATTGTTTCCCAATCTAGTTCACTTGCCTGAGAAGAAGCTAGGAGATACAGAGCTAATAACTTTTGCTGGTGAAGTGAGAATAATGATGCTGAACCATCTTTGAGATGTCCTAGCAAGATGCATTGTCCTGTACATAAGCATCCTTCTTTCTCTCTTCATGAACTGATCTAATCCTCTTTAAAGCTAAGAGTGATGATCTTTCAATTTTTTTATTTCTCAGGGACTGCAAGTGCTTTTCACTCAAAAAATTCCTTTCTGCCCTCATTTCTATTCTCAAATGCTGAGACAAGACAGTCCTGCCTCACTCAAGGAAATCAGCAAATGTTGCAGGGTTGTTAGATTAAGCCTCAGCAGAAGTGGAATGTCAAGCACCTCACCATGAGTTGTTCTTCCAAGCCAAGAAGTTCTTTGAACTAAATGTATTTACTATTTTACTCACTTGTGATTATCATAGTCTCTCCTGACCGAGAATCTTCCAGGAAAAGCAATGAAGACAAAATTCTTGGCTTTTTGATTTGTTTGTTTTTTAAAAAATTGAAAACAGATAAAGAGTAAAATTCTTAAGACTTTACATATCAACCAGTAATGTAAGAGATTAATAGAGAGGAAAAATTTTGCAAGTCTCCTTCCTGCCTCTTTCCCACTAGTAGCTCTGAGTGAAGGCCCAGGAGAGGCTGTAGACAGAATGGAAAGCAATGCTTAGGGCTGAACAAATGCAGAATTCGTTGTGAATTATGTCCCAGAGTTCCCTGACTGGTTGTAGTCACTGTCAGACAGGCGACTGGAAGTCTCCAGTGAAGAATGAGTTCCCCATAGAAGCAGGCTGAGCTACATCCAGGGTTTCACATATGCTAACCAGCTGCTGTCAGGGTAGAGGTTTAGGCCTTTCTGCCCAGCAGGTCTCCTGTGCCAGAACACTACTAATGTCTGCTCAAGAGAGCAGAAATGAGAGCACTGCATTGAGAAAGTGACTTACTGTGCTAAAACACATTTCTCCACTGATGACCATAAAAGACTTCTTAAGCCCTGACTGACCTGGCTTGTAAATTCCTGGCTTGCTTCTAGCCGAAGAGAGTACCCAGATTTTATGACTAAAATAAAAGCAAAAGGTGTAAGGAAGGGCACAAACACACATTAATAGTGGTGTGGCATGTTATGGAACAGGGAATGGCTGCTCAGCAAGGCTAAGGGACCCTTGAGAGACAAGACTGGGGTATAATAGCTGTCCTTTTTTCTGCAGTTTGTGAGTCCCTGCACAGTCACTCTTGGCAGTGTTCCTGTTTGCTGAGCAGCAAAGGACTTGCAATGGCTGATGCAAACGTTCCATGAGCTGGGAAAGGTGAGGGCTTGGCTTCCACTATGGACATATTGGAAGTGCTTCCTTCCAATGCAGTACTGTGCATTCCTTTCTCGTGTCAACTGTCTGCCAAAAAACCCATTTGCCCTCCTTGCCTTGCACAGAAAGGCACTTCCTGCTCTGCCTGGTGACCATGAAGCAACACGTGGCCTTCTGCAAAGCACATAGGTATACCCCACATAATTTGATTTCCAAATCTTTCTCCTTTTTACCTGGAAAGAGAAATGTTTTCAAGTGAAAACATTTTTTACCATCTCCACCATAGCACTAAATGGTTTGTACCTTCATTGCCACATTGTTTGCATGGTTCATTGTTTCTGTGCCTGTCTGTTGATGTGGAGCTGGGACCCCAGTTCATAAGATTAGTATCTTCTTTGTTCTCTTGTCCCTTATGACAGCCATCTCAGGCATGCTAGAAACTTTTCCCAGGCAGAAAAAAAGTTGGTGAGGATCAAGTCTCAGGCAGCAAAGCAGGCGATTCAGCTTGGCCTTCAATGGCAACTTGGCAAGCTGATGTCCACATTTGTTTTGAGAGACCACCCCAGAAACAGCATACTGCTCCAGCAGTTCCCCAGATGTCACTGGAATACAGGTCAGTGGCAGCATACAGCATCCTCATACTTTGCTTTCTGCTTCTACACTCCTTCCATACTATTTCTCCACACTTCATTCAATGATCTAGTGGAATCCTGACTGGTTACCAACATGTTTGGTGAGAACCTGTGGTCTTCTCCAACTTCTCGATAGCAACCAGCCAAGAAGGGAGGTTTGAAACAGATCTGTTCTCTCAGATAGGACACCTGAGCTCTCACTGAGCTTCCATGCTGTTGGCCAAAAATGCCAGGGCATTCCTTTTGCCTAGCAGCCTAAGACTTGTTTATCCTGAGTGGTAGGCTAAAGAAACATTTCCCTCACAGGCTAGTTCCAGTTCTTTCACAAGACTGAGTGCTTCACCCAGGCTCATGCATCATTCTAATGTGCAATTACCACAGAGTGTTCAGATAAGAAAAATAACAGCAACATCTGTAAGCTTATATTTGGAGACAATGCATATCAACTTTTCCCCAGCATATTGCTGTTTGGTAGAGAATGTCTGGTTCTGGTCCACCCTAAGTCTCTTCAAGCATCTAACACTGCTCCTGGTTCATTAAATGGTGGAGGCCTGAGCTTACACCTCTCACAGACTGCATTGCTATTGCTGATAGACTTTGGCCATTGACAGTGAAGAAATTCTATTCATGCTTCTCCAAGGAAGACCTCCATATTCTAGGGAGGGAAAAAAACCCCGAATACCTCTTTTCTTCAAGAGGATTAATTATACTTAAGCTTTCCATGTTATGGGGATGGTATTAATGTGATGAAAAATGACAGACCAACAAGAAATTTACCCATATTAATGAACCCAAAGTTGGCTTGGCTGTTGGGAAATTAATTTTAATTGATTCATCAAACAGTAGTCTCTTCCTACCATTTTCCAGTGGGATCAGAGATACTGATCTGACAAAACCCTCCAATGCCTTTATCTTTGAGCTGTCTGTACAAAAAAAACACTACATCAAAAGCCAAGTCTTTCAGTTCAAAGCCACTCTGAGTGGCACTGAGGGTATATGAGGAGGCATAATTTCGACATGACTATGTTTTACTCTCCCATCCTCTCAGATGAGACTTCCTTCAGCAGTGTCTGACTAAAATATATCACATGGGCCCTTAAGCACCTGCCTACTATGGTCTCAGTGGAGGCCAGAGTGATCTTGATGGTACAATAAAACTCTCCATCTTATTGTGCCTTGCAATGGCAGCTCTCAAGCTACACGGACCGTTTTCTGCAGGAGCACCTTTTGTTACTGTTGGAGCAACTGTTGCTGTTGGGATGCCACCTCAGGAACACTACTAAGACCTATAGTACTGGTACATGTCACTGTAATGTGAGATGTCAAATCTTTGACTGACACATAGCTTGGTATAAAACAGTTCTGGAAAATCTCATGCTATCTTCTCTGTGACTGACAATCTCTGCTGCTTAACATAAAGCCAAAATGCATGCACAACAGCTCCACTGCAAGTGGTAGCCATCATGCTAGACGTTTTCATGAGCAGAACAGAAGTACTTGTGTGAGGATCAGCCTGATTCTCAAAAGTGTCCAACCTTCAGTGATTCCTTGTGTTTATGGAGAAACACATTCCTGCAGGACCATGGGTGACATGTGACCGTAGCATACCCTGTGCCAAATAGAAGCTGTAATCCAGCCAAGGCTAGTGGCTGAACAATTGCCACCCCAAGGCAGCAGTGTGGGCAGAAAGTGGTACAAATGATACTGGGACTAGACATGAAAAAGGAGGAGCAGACAGCACTGGGAAACTACTATCTTTTGCAGTCTAACTGCTAAGGACAAATAGCCTTCTGTAGGGGTAAATAACTCTTTTCCAGAAGATACTGCCACCAAGAAAGCAGTTAATTTTGCTCAAGGAAGCTTTCCTGCCTGTAATGGAGCATCTTTCCCGGAGACAGTTTTAGATGCTTCTCCAAATGCATTCCACAGAAGTTGACTCCCCTCGTACAAGAGAGATAATGCTCACAGACATGCTACAGGGCCCCAGCAGCCAGAGAGGGAGCCGAGGGGGAGGAAGCGATGATAAAGCCCGGCAAATGAACAGCACTGTGAGGATTTTTTTCAGCATTCTTGCCTCCAAAATAAACCTTTTTGAATCCTTTCCACTGCTGGCATTTTTTGGGGAATACCTGCATACATTTTTCTTTACATTTTTCGCATGGGTCGGCTAGAACCCTGGAGTAACCATGTGGTGTGGCTGTGGAGAAGGTTGATGACTTGGGAAGCACTGTCGGTGATTCCCCGTGTCATTATATGGCCTGATGACATCCCTTGGACCCCTGTGGCTGCCTTTTTTGTGTTGATGACTCCTCTAATGGCCTGGCTTGAAGTGAGGTCTGCAGACCAGAGAGGCAGTCCTGCATACGCTGCTATGGGGCTCAGCTGGTAAATCTGCTTTTACGCTGGCAGCGAAAGCAGACTAGCTCCTGCTAACTGGGATCAGGGTGCTTGACCAGGAGATTGTGGCGTGGTGGGGCCAAGTGGGAGCCGTGGAAGAGCAGGTCCCCAATCTCAACCTGTGCATGATGCTTGGAGCGGGCTGTGTTGGAAGCTCTCAAACTGCGTGACCAAGAGCTGCGACAAGTTATAGAGTGCTTGGTGTCGTGCCTCTCTGGCATGCAGCTGATGGAACACGGTGCAGGTACTCATTCTGTTTCTTTGCTTTTTGCTCCTGTGGCGGATTTCTTTGGAAATCCTGGGAGGTGGGATGGAAGTGTTTTGAAAGGTGTTTGGACTCCACAGATGACATTGAGCCCGGGCCAGCAGCCACTGGCCAGGTTTGGACCCCGCCCCGGCTTTGCTGTGTTTTGCCACCCGGGGAGGTGCAGGTTGATGGGTCGTATTCCCCAGGAATATTGAATGCGGATCTCTCTGGTGGTCCTAAGAGGAAGGTGGGGCCGCTGTGTTTAAAAAGTTTTGCCGCTGGCAGCGGCCTGGTGGGAGGTATGCCCCCCAGCCCTTTTGTGCCCTCTTTCCCTTGCAGCTGTTCTCAGTGCTTGGGGCGCTGAGGCTCCCTGTGCTGCTGCGAGCGGCTGCGCTCCCGCTCCCGATAGCCGTGTGTTCTGGTGTTGAGAGGGGCTGTGTTGCTTGTTTTTCTGGTGTGTATTGCCCCCATGGGAGGCGCTATGTTTCCAGTGCTAAGGAGGTGAAGATGGTTATCTTCGAGTTTTGCGTTTCGGTCAGGGGGCTGGTGGCCAGAGGCGGTCGGCTGGAAGATGAGACACAGTACACTGTTTGCTTTTGACTGCTGTATCAGATGGATTTACCCCACTGCACAGCGTGGGGGAGGTATTTGGTTAGGGACAGATGCAGGGCCTTACTGATCTATATGTCTTTCTGCTTCACCTTTGGCAGTCTTGCTGAACTACCTGCATGACCTGGCTGAGGTCAGAGCTGTTTGGCAGTGGGCCAAATTGTGGCATGGGACTTTGTGCATTTGCAGACCTATTTTCACTGCATCTGTCCCTGAGTGTAGCTCAAGGGATTACATGACCCTTGGAGATATTATGGAGGGTCGGTAGGTTTGCTGCCTGGCAGGTCCCTGCCTTGACTCCCCCCAACCCATTCCTGTCAACAGCGGTGGTGGTCCATGGACCATAACTTGTAGCTATGAAGTTGGGAATACTTCTGCTGCATTCTTTACTGACATCAGCTTCTCAGGTTGCTATGTTTCAGGTATTTTCCACAGCCCTCAAACCCTTCTCCCAAGGGAGTAGGCACTGGACATTGTTTTTGGATTTCGGGCTCATGCTTCAATTGACATCATGCTCAGTTAGAGTGGTTTGTGCCTCTCTGGTCTGGGTCGGCAGTTACCCCATCCTGAGCTATTGGATTTAGATGTGTCCTTATAGAATTACTGTGTGTATACTTGAGTGTAATATTTCCTCTTTGTTATTTCTGCTTTGCACATAGTAGATACAGAGCAGCTGTGATGTGTTTGCACCTGGGAACTTTCTCAGCCTGGTTGCTGCTATGCTGCACATGCTGTTTGAGCCTGATGGTGTGTGCTGTTTATACATAACTGCTGACCCAGCTGCATTGAGAGGGCTCTTGACGACAGCGGGACTCCACATTACGACTACGGCACCTTGTCAGTGATGCCCTGTTGCCTGAATGGTTTAATATCATGACAGATAGGGGCATTTGCCTCTGGCTTTGTGGGTTTGTCCTTCTTGTGTATGCTGTGCATGTGCCCTCACACACTCACTCCTTCTGTATTTTTGGTTCTCGTGGAGCATGCCTTCCTTGGCAAAAGGGGTGGAATGTAGGGGTAAATAACTCTTTTGCAGAAGATATTGCTACTGAGAAGGCAGGCAGTTTCACTCAAGGAAGCTTTCCTGCCTGGAACGAGACATCTTTCCCAGAGACAGTTTTAGATGTTTCTCCACATGCATTCCACAGAAGCTGACTCCCCCGGTACAAGAGAGATAATGCTCACAGACATGCTACAGGGCCCCAGCAGACAGCAGAGGACCTGAGGCAGGGGAAGTGAAGATAAAGTCCAGGGAATAAACAAAAGGTTTACCTTTTCCCTGAAGCCTGATGCTGCCATGTAAGTTTTCAGCATCCTTGCCTCTGTAATAAACATTTTTGAATCCTTTCCACTGTTTTGGCATTTTTTGGGGGAACACTTGTATATATTTTGCTTTACACCTCCCAAGGACATGTTGCCAGTGAACATAATTCCAGCAGTCTCATGAGCTTTTGTGAAAGGTTAAGGCAGAAGATGAACAGCTATGGTACACCACTGAGACTTAACTCCATAGAGTAGGGGTTCCCTCCATAACTCCCTGCTCTTAATGTTCCCATGTAGTCAGACTCGTTGTGCAAATGTCTTTTAAAGAAAAGAATACACTATTATATGTCTGTGAGTCACTAGGTGTAACTTACGTCCTCTTTGGCAAAAAGAACTCAAGCAAACAAACACCATTATTTGAATTAGCAAATGTCTTCCAAAGAAATATGAAGTGGGATGAAGCACAGGATGAGGATATTCAAAGTAACAGGGCTACTCCTACCTTAAAGACCCAGACATTTAGTGTGAACTCATGCTCTAAAGCTAAGAAGTGGCAAACTCAAGCCCCAGTTTGCAATACTTCCTTTGCCTTTTCCCTAAAGACCAGATCTATCGATCTATTTGGCAATTACTTACCTACTGTCTCTTAAATTCAGATGTAACTATAAAACACAGGATGCTTTCTAATAACATTGCATGTAAAACTGTAAAAATCAAACAGATTTTTTTTAACCTCTGCCTTAGATCTTTCCCACATACCAAGCACACAGTAAAATGCTTGCTTATAGTGTTGACTAATACACAATAACCAAATCATGTCCACTCTGCATACAAATAATTCATAAATGCAATAGCCATTACCAAGCACTGATATTTTAGTAGCAATCACCACAGAAAAGAGTCCAGAAGGGCCACAACATTCAAGGCAGGCATTACTTTGAAATGTAACATTGCAGCTCATCACTACTTTGAAGGAATCACAGTTACTTCTGAGGCTGGACAAAAGTTAAGCTGTTCAGGAAAAAGGAAAAACAGAAACAAAACCAAGAAACAAAATGTCAGGACAGAGCAACAAACAAGGTCTGATTTTAATTGCAGTCACAGCTTTGAGGATGAAAACGTGTTGGTAAGCATAGATTTGTCACTGTCAAAGAACTGCATGAAGCTAACAATTACAAGTGATAGGAGCAGTGGAGGAACTAATCCTACAGCAATAAATACAGCTTGAAAATCTTACTCCTGTCCAAAGGACAAGACTGAATAAATACTGCAGAGTTAATAGGAAGCTGCAGGTGAGAGCACTTGTCAGAGCTGGCTATGAGTGAGTTTGACCTATTCAAATTGCCTAGCAAGTCCACAAGGCACATGGAGTTCCTGGGAGAAAAGGCTGCTATAGAATGTGCAATCAGTCAAACACACAGAGATACATACACACAAATGCCAGATAAAATACACCCGCACACAAAAAAACCCTTAAAGTGATGTCACAGCACTGTGTTTTTGCTTGCAAAAGTCTTCTTTTGCAGTGACAAATGTGATATGAGTGCTTATTTCTCCATGAACATTTTCTTGGCTTTGAGACCTGGCTGGTAAAAGGTATGATTAGAATAAAGTGAAGATTCAGCATCTGCTGTCTCATCCAGCTTTCAGGATACCCTATGGCTGAGACCACAACAAACTCAGTGAGTACAGGAGTGAAAGAGGAACAGTGTTCATGCCCTGGGGAAGAATGGGCTTGTTCCAGTTGTGGTGAAATGGATCCCAGAGGAAGAATGTTGGAGTATCACTGGCTTGGAGAAAAACAAGTGGAATGGGAGCTACGTCACCAGACTAAGATTTATGTGGCTTCTCTCTGCCTGTTCTTTTTGTTTACTTTCACCTTGAATCTAGAAGCATGCTTTCTTCAGGTGTTGTGTGCCACAGTGACTTCAGGTGCCTGGAAATATGAGATGCTACCAGAATACAAATCATGATATAGATGTTTATTTACACTGAAGAAGAAAACTGCCAAAACAGAGCTGAATCTGATTGTAAAATAGCACAAATTAAAATCCATAGAAACTGTGTGTTTAAAACCTATGCAACGGATTAATTATTAAATTCCTCTTGCAAAGAGAAAGCAACCATCTGAGACTCCAAGAAATTTTTCTTCTGCAGGAGCTATCAGAAAGAGACTGTTTATGGATTTCAGACTTTCATATGAAATCTGCATGAACCACAAAGACAAAATATATGAGGGTATCAAACTTCTAGATCTATCAAAATGCTCAAGGGGATGCTTTCACATCTGGAGGAATGTTCCCTTATCTGTATGTTACATGCTGAAAGACAGAATTTGTACAAAAGAATGAGAACAAAATTCAGGTCTATAATCAATAGCATTGAGACTTTTTAAAGAGAATTTCATAGTCAGTAAAAAGTTTTTCTGATAAAGTTTGGGCAGTACATACTTATTGTGCATTACAGAGTGCTGTGTGTTAAGAAATGACAATACCAGAATAAAAAGAGTCACACAGCTGATGTGCAGCAGAGTTAAGAGAGAATTTTGACTTTACACACTATAGAGTATGGGGCGAGAAAATGGAAATAGGAAATCTCTTGCATTTCCAATGATGCAGAGAGACAGTAACTTACTGAAATTTTCCTCTTACTAATTGATTTGTGTTTAGTTTTTGTGCCAAATACTAATTTTGGATGTATGCTATAATTTACAAACATGCATATGGTACTAAGGTAAAATGATATAGAACTGAAACTATCTCCAAACTTTGTAATCCTGGGATAAATTTCCTTCTACAGCTTTTCCAGGCTTGGCTAATGGTGTTAACAGATTCCTGGAGGAGTTTAGTCAAAGAATATTTTTTCATGTCTTCATGCATTAACTGAATTAAAAACATGAATAAATTTACAGGGGTTAAGAATACTATTACTACCTGCTGCTATAAAGTGTTTGCTGTAAGCTTCTAATCAATTAAGAATTCTATCTGCTCATTAATTTTCAGAGCTGCCATTCTGCAAAAAGAAAATTGGTGAAAGATTGATACCAATCTTACATGCCTTACCTTGCCTGCACAGCTCTGAAGTCCTGCCTCAACAGCTCTCACCCTGCTGTCTGCTGCCTTCAGATCTGCCATGTGCTGTTCCTTAATTCCTTTTCAGCCCTGCTCCCTCATGGATAAAGCCTGATAGCATACTAAAAATCTAGTTTCTGTCATTTGCTTTTCTTTCCCTCCTCCAGTTCTAGCTTTCTGGGGATTTGACACTGCTTTGCGTTCATGGTGGGCTAAGTAGTGGAGGCTAAACCAGTTCTGTCTTGAACCACATCTGTGATCAATTCTCATCCCACAAGACAAAGAAGAAGAGGAAGCTCTTGTAAAAAAAATCAACACAGCATGCTGTCATATACCAACAAGCATAATTTCCAAACTAATCTCCCCTATCTGAGACAACTTCTGAGGATACAATAAACCACTACACTCTTAGCATGTGAAAAGTATTTTTAGCTGAAGCATTTACCTAGAAAGCTGGATTTCTAGGGTTTTGGTAGTGGCAGTCCTGCAAAGAAGCAGCACCAGTTCTCTGGTACTCTGAAAACTAAAGCTTTAAATCGGAGTTTAAAGGGTGTTTTTTTCAGCACAGATGAGAACATTTTCTGCAGGTTCTGAGCTATCTTTGGAGGGACTTTTTTTCTAATTGTATATCTTCTCCAGAAAATGGCTAGCAAAAGCTGACATCATTTAATTGGCTGAAAGTAACTTCATATCATTTAGGAAAGACATTGGTTTAATCTGCCTTTTTTTCTTTCTTAATTAAATTTGTCACAGTGATGTATTTGCACTATTAAATCATCTTGAATTTGCAAGAAGATTTAAAAACCAATGTATTTTTAGAATGATGCATTTTCAATCAATCATCCCAATGGGCCTGCCAGGAGAAAGCAGGGAAAAACGCCTATGGAAGGCACAGCAGCGACAGCATTCTCCCAGAAGAGGGATGCAGACCTATATGGTTTTTTGCAATGTGCACTGTGTTAATTCAGCTACAGTGAAGCAAAAGTTAAAGCTGAAAAACAACTTGAAGTGTCTTAACACCATTAAAGGGCAGGATATTTACATTGTCTGATAAAGGTAATTTTTTATTATTATTATTTTACTTTAGGAAAAAAACATGGGGAAGGCTTTAATTAGCACTGACAAGGAGCCTATACCCAGAAGAGGGCTTAAGTTTATAACCTGCAGCCAGATATGGTCAAATCCTGTATTTGGAAAATTTGGAACTGAAACTGTATTCTGTGCTTTGAGACTGAGACAGACAGAATTGAGTACAGAAGATCCTTGCTTTGTTCACTGCTAGACAAAATCCCCACTTTTGGCTTATCTATCCTGCCTTTCTCACTCCTTTTCTGATACTTTTACAGAAGACAAAACAACTCTCAAGAAGAGCTGACTTCATAGTTATTGCTCCAAAATCATCTGAATCTACATAGTTCTCAGAACAATGGATAGACCTCTTTGCTTTCCAGGGTGTTGCAGCCAAGAAGTGAAAGATAATCCAGGATGAGTTTTGGAAGTAGTTCAGTAGTCAATATTGAGTGGATTGTCTAACAACTCTGTAAAACTGTTTCTCATTGTCAGTCACTTGTCTTCTGAAAATTGGAGACCAGTGGACATTGTATTCTTGTTAACTTGTTCTCCATAGACTACATGTTAAAAACCATCTAGTCTAGCTACTGATTTGTGAAAAATTTTCGCCTTGAATTTCCTTGTTCTGCTTTCTTCCCTTAACCAGAAGAAATATGTATTTGTCCTCTCACTTTCACTGACACCCTACTTCCTATTTACAGATGTGGAGTGACAACCCACCATCTTTCTGTGGTGTTAGGCTTAATTTTTATCTTGTTTCACAGTTTTCCTCTGAGTGGTAACACTGGGATTTTGAATGAAGTTTAACAGATTTCTCAGACCAAGTAATCAGCAACAGTTTTCAGCACTGCTTAGATAGCTTTGGAAATTACAGCCTTGAAATGCCATTCAGAATGGGTTTTACTACCTCCAGGTGTTTTTATTGATAGTAACATGAAGGTACCATTTCACATTAGTGGTTTGTTTACAATTTGCAAGTATCTGTGGCCTTTATAGGTAAAGTGAAAGAATGAATGATGTGTTTACAACAACATGAGTGTATTTTCTTTGAAGACATGAAGTATTCAAAGGGTGAGTGAGTTTTGTAGGAGAAGAAAACTCAGCTTTGACAACCTGGTGTTGTGCTTCTGCTGAATTAAAACCTCAGTTGTAGAATTGCTTGATTCTTGCCCTTGTTGAGTCCTTTTCAATACTTCCAATCAGCAACCTTGCAAATGGATATGAAAGAAGACTTGAATCTGGTGTTTTTTCGCAGAGAAATTTTCCAATGACAGTAACACCTATGCCACCACCTATGCCAAATACTCCTTTAATTAAATGGTAAAATCACTTGCACTGTCTGACAGCATTCTAAATTATAGGTGAAGTTTCCAGAAGGCACAGTAAATTAACTGAACTGACACTAGGATCTAGTCCTATATTCTGTGTACTCAAGCCTTAATTCAAAGTCAGAAAGTAACAAGACCAGCATCAGGAAAATGTTTTCTAGTCTTTGTGATCTATATCTGTTCTTTAGGAAGGGAACCTCTGTGTTTTTTATTGTAAGGAGGGGAAAAAAACCTCTGGGAATATTTTCAGTCCATTATCTGTGAATAAAAATTGAATTGTCCAAGGAGCTGGAAGAAAAATGAATTAATTTCTTTCCAAGGTTTAACCAATTAAAATCTGTCACCCAGAAATGTTCTTATGATAAGCTTTTTTACTAAGTCTTAGTTACTTAAAAACATCCACTGCTAAAATAAATCATAGCCTGTGAGAAGTGAGTTGAACTGTTAGGGTGAAAATGTCATCAATCATTAAAAAGAAAAAAAAAATGTAAGTGGCAATTTTCTTAACTTAGTTTATGTCATGATCTGCCAGCACAGTGACTTGAGAGGCTGAAGATTAATTATCCCTGAGATCTCCAGTAAAACAGTAGCTGGTCCACTGTTATATTTTCAGGTGTATTATACAGGGCACTGCTTTCAGGTATGTTCCTCAGCCTGCTTTTTCCAGACAAAGCAGGTTTGGTCTTTGGAAAGCACAGGAATGATTTGAGATGGATCTGCTGGCTCAAGGGTTGTTGCTCATATTTCTAATCTGTACAGTTTACCCTCCTCCCGCCTTCTTCCACTGGTCTTCCATAGCAGCCACTTCTCCACCCCCTGCTGCTCCCTTTGGCACAGCTGAGGTATTCTGATGTGGGTGCTCATTAGTGTTCTTTCTGTGAGTCAGTGCCAACCCATGGAGCTGACTCTTGCCACCTTCAAGCTGCAGTGATAATAATTTTGCTTGGAATTCTTGCACATGGTATTCTTTGGAGAACCAGCCTTATTAATGGAGATCATGTTCCTTCAGCACAAGAAATTCTTGGCACTCAGAGGTCAAGTGCCTGCAACCTAATAGGTTTACAGGTTCAGGACTGCTTTGAGCTGTTTCCCGTTCCGTTGGCCTGTTCACAGGTCTTTGACTTTTTACTGATCTTTGCAGCAAGGTCTAGGCATAAATGTTACTTTCACCTTGTGGAATAAAGGTAAATTTTACCTCATGACAAGGTATCTAAATTTTTTAGTATTTTTCTTTTTCCTCTGCCTCATGGAAGTCTCTAGTCATCTTTCAGAACCAGACTCAGGTGGTTCTGTACTCCACTCTTGGTATGTCTGAGCAGCAGAACAGAGAATCAAGTTAGGAACACTTGCCTACTGCACAATCTCAACTAATGTGGTTTAACCCCCACAGACCGATAAGCCCACACAGCCCCTTGCTCACTCCCTGCCTGGTGAGGTAAGGGAAAGGGTTCAGGAAAAGAAGTTTATGAGCATTTATGCTTTGTAACTTGCCATGGCCAAATTAGAAATCAAACAGCAAGATCTGGCCTGAACCCATGTCTTCTCAAGGAGACATGGACAATCTGTTTTGACACTGAAATCTGTTTTCAAG
>JAWWTY010000088.1:27914793-27936808 GCA_035222235.1 Margarornis squamiger | reverse complement strand
GCCTATTTCCTACTCAACACACATGTCTGATGACCAGAATCTTAATAAAAATCTTCTAGGGAGTCATCTGGACTAATCCCCATGCTTATTCTCAAGAAATAAAAAGTACAATTTACCAGTTCTGTAGAGAGGAAGACATGACCCTTCTGAATATGAAAATACTATATCTGTATTCTTATTCACATGTGTAGAAATCGATCTGATTGAAGAAGTCTTCTCACATGTAGTCATTCCTGATCGTCAATACGTGCTGATCAGGGCCATTAGGCCAGAATTCCTAAATAGGGAAGCACATTGCACAAGAAGCTGTGCCAGCCACCTTCACTAAGAAAAAAGCAGTTTTCTGGTGTTTTGTGAAACTGTAGCATCTAAAGACATGAGGACAGCTAGAAAACATGCATTGTCAGGTAGTGTCACTCATCCCCCTGCCCATTAGATACCAAGCTAGTGAAAATTTATTTCACATTCAGTTTCATGTGTAATGACTAAACATGCAATTAAAAATCCCTGCTGAACAGTAGGCATCTTAAAGAGTTTCTCCAGCTCAGTCTTGCAATTGATGCCAGTTCTCTCATACAAGACTTGCAAGCCATCTGGGCTTTCCCTTTGTGGGTGTTTCCATTTTAACATTGGGCCAAAACCGAGGTTGGTCTTTATTTTGCTTAAATCAATCTGAAAAACTGCAGATATTATTTCTCCATCCATGTCACAGTCCTAAAATGCTTCCAGTTACTCTAATTAATAATTTATACTTGAAATTCCACAGTATGCCATATGTATTAGTCAGAAACATCACATTCAGGGAGACATATAAAATGCTTATGCCATCAAGCCATTTAATGTATTCAACTGTATTTAGAGAGCAACTACACATGATTATTCCTAGTGAACTGGCTGAGTTTGTAGCCAAGAAACATGATACTGAAAGAGCAACAACATCAGAAAATTAAGTGTTCTT
The DNA here is from genome assembly GCA_035222235.1 of Margarornis squamiger. Classification (NCBI taxonomy): domain Eukaryota; kingdom Metazoa; phylum Chordata; class Aves; order Passeriformes; family Furnariidae; genus Margarornis; species Margarornis squamiger. The sequence continues at coordinate 27,935,850 of JAWWTY010000088.1, read as the reverse complement.
TCCAAATTGCCTAAGTTTCCTTATTTTTTCATTGATTTCTTGATTTTACCAGGCCACATGCTAATCAGGGGGAATGCAAAATGATGAGGGTATGTTCTAGTCTTACCCCTCAGAGATCTGTTGTACTAGTCTACAGGACACTCTGTCATGACCTTACCAGCCATACTTAATGTTTCCCCATCAGTTTGTCACATTTTGGCATTTTGTAGCATCACATCTGCATTTTTATTTGTATCCCATCTTCAGAAGAATTTCCTTTCCACTGATGAAAATCTTCACAGCTGTGGAGAAAAGTGCAAGTATTTACAACAAATGTTACCCCAGAGGCTCAAAAGCTACAATACCAGGATATAAACAGGGAGGAATATGTATGAGACATCTGAGAAAGCAATGAGAAAATATTCTTCAAGAACAACAAAATATTTCAAAGTGAAGTATAGATCTGTTACGTCATGGGAAAAGAGAGCAAATGATAGGTGATACAAATAAATATTGCACTTTTTTCCCCCTCTCTCTTATCTTCACAAAACTGTCACCAGACAACATTGCAAGGCAAGTAAAACAGTCCTAGAGCAAGAAAAAAAATAGGATAAAAATACTGTGAAAACTGTCCAAGTCTGAAGAAACTTGTCCATGGGTGCTGAAGGAAACAGCCACAGTAATGATAAAGATTACTACTTTTAAGTAGTAGAGGAAATGTGAAGCCCTGTGAAAATGTAGGGCAAACATATATCTACTTTTGCAAAAGAGAAAAATTGACCCTTGAGAGCTCTGAGGTAATCACTCTAACTTCAGCACCAGAAATCATGGAATTTGGTACTTAAGAAAGCTCACTGTAGAGGAAAGGAAGACAAAGACAGGTAGAATGCAGTTGTCAAGGATCGAGTAGCTGGCCTCACTTGTAAGGGTACACTCAGTAGATGTAATATGTATCAGTTTCAGTAAATATGCACATAACTTCCTTGTTAGCACACAGTGAACCTATGGTTCCAGTGAGCTATCTAGGGAGCAGACAGCTGTCTGGGGGTGGTCTATTTGTTTTTTAGAAGACAGTCAGAATAGTTATTGATGATTCACTGTAATTTGTGGAGAAAGATGCAAATTGGTTTCCGTGGGGGTCTGTCCCATGTCTTTTGTTATTCAGTTGTTTTATTAATGACCAGTAAGATGAAGAGTAAGTGCATTTACAGTATTTGCAGATGACACAGACTGAAAGGGGTGCTCAGGAGGGACTGGATCAGAATTCAAAATGATCTTTACAAATGACCTGAAGTCAACAGGATGAAATGCCACAGAGACAAGTGACATAATTAGAGGGAAAGAAAACAAATGTCACATCTGAAAAAGGCAGCCAGATGGCTAGTATAATGTTAGGGGTTTTGGGGTTGAAACTAACTTGCAAAGAGCATTAGAATTCTGCTTCACTTCTCTTGGGATGTATTAATAAGAATATTGAGTAGACACTCTAGGGGAGGGGAAGAGGTTTCAGGTGCAGTACTGTGTCCAGCATGGAGCACTGTATATTGAGAAAAATGAATTATTCTCTGAATTTTTTCCTGTCTGTAAATAGGACTTAATAGATGTTAGAAGACATTGTAGTCCCTACTTACCTCCAGCTGAAGTCATATAGCAATCCAGAGGTATAAGCCTTGGCAAGATACAAGATTTCTGCTCCCCTACATTGTACCTCTTTGCACATCTTTTTAATATCATTGATAATTTTGGTCTTGCAGCTAGCATAAGGATGTCTTTAGGTTCCAAGCTTCAATAAACAAAGCATTTTTCCAAAGTCTGGAAGGTTTATCTTCTACATCCCTCTCTCCATCCCTTCCTTCTTTCCCCTCCTTCAGAATATTTGCTTGTCCAGTAAAGAAGAATGCAGAACACTACTCCTTGCTTGCCACATGACCATCAATATGCATTTTGTGTCTCTCTAAGACAAATATGTGTTTTGCTTCAAACAAGCTCAAATGGCTAAGCCACATATGCTTTCTGACTTCCTCTTTTAAAAGCGATTTGACTGCTACACTTTCATTTCATTTCCAGTATAGGATTATGTTCTTTGTAGAAGCAAGAACTTCAGTGGTAATTCAAAGGCACTCCAGCTGTTGGTCAGGGACACTGCCTTCCCCTATCCTTGCTAGAAAATTAATCTTTCTGGGATTAGTTTTCCCTTTAATAACACATCATAATTTTGTTTTGCTGTCATTTCCCAATGCTGAGCATGCTCACAGACAAAGTTTCCCTGGGAAGGAGAGCTGGATACTCAGAAGGTGTCTACCTATTTTTGGTTGTTTGTTTCTTGCTTGTTTGTTTGGGGAGTTTTCTGTGGTTTTGTTTGTTTGATTTTTAGTTCTTCCCTCAACTTATGACCAATCATGGAAAACAAAAATCTTATGTTCCCACCATGATCTGTGAGGCTTTGGAACAACTTTGAAGGTTTTGCCAGAGCATCCAGAGTAAGATGTCTTTTGTTACCAAGACCAGTTCCACTTTGTATAGAGATCAATATTTGTGTACCTGTTTTCCACTGTGCTTTATTTTAGTAAATCTAATTAATATTTAACAACATCATGTAGAATATATGCAGGTACAATAAATGCTAGAGACACACTCAAGTACCAAATGTAACCACTGAACTGTAGTCTTCTGCAATGCTGAGAACAAGGATGGGAAATGGCTCTAAGCAGCTAAGTCTTAGGTCAGTTTTTCAGGACTGTAAGAATTCCTGGTAATGGAGGACCTTCCTACTCAGCAGTTACTAGAATAAGACTGCAAATTTTCTTGTTCCTTCCTTCTTTCTCTTTTGTTAACACAGAAGTTCTAGGGATTTTTTTTCTGTCAAAGTTTGTCCCATCTCTTCATAACTGTATATTCTACTTGCATATTGATGACTGGGCAAAAAGTCCAGTAATGGCTGGAATTTAGATGCGTGTGTATTATAATTTCTTGCTACCATGAATTCTAGCTAAGTCTTCATGAGACTCATAATAAACACTTTGCACGTTAGGCTTAGTTTTGTTCTTATGTGACGTATGCTGTAGAAAGTCACAGCCTAGATACCAGTATTATAGCATCTTGCATAGAAAGTATAGCTTGAACTGGAGTATAATGTCTGGGAAAAGGCAGTGCAATGCAATTTTTTGGTGCAAAGAAAGGAAAAAAGCCGCAGTGGCAAATTTTACATACTCTGAGCTTCACTGGAGTTTCAGAATTTGCCATCAATAATATTGCCTGTTCTACAAGGGTCTTGATCATCCGCCTATCCTTGGAAAAGAATAGTACTGACATGAGTACTTAGTATGAAACTCAGACTGGTCCATCGTGCTGCACTGATCCAATTGTGCCTACTGATTCCTGCTCCAACTTCTTTGAGATAGTTCTGTGCAGTGGAGCCATGCCACCACAAGAAGAGTGACAAATGTTAGCTACAGCCTCATTCATACCCATCAGCATGAAACATAGAAGTGACTCTCAATTTCAGGACAATGAGGTCCACGACTACTTTAGGCAATGATCTTCAGCATCCCATTGGCAGCAATCACCATTTCAAGAACTTGTGCATTGCAATGATGTTCCCAAATTCTTTTAGTTCATTTGTATTTCCAACTGACATGGAATTGTGATGTATTCTGGTATGTGTGTTCTTAATAATACTTCATAACTCTGAGAGATACTCAGAAAATATGTGCTAATTCTGACAATAATTAGACAAGCCAGTCTTTCCTTTCAAACAACTTGAGACCACAAGTTATTCCTTTCTCATTTGCCTGAAGTGGGTCAAATACATCTCAAAGATGGACCCAAAGATCCAGTGCCATGTTTTGTTTTGTTTTTTTCCTCTTTGTAGATGCAGAAAATGTTCATAAGCAATTATTCCATTGACTCAGCAATTGCCATTAGGAAATGGGGATATAAGCTGTATTATTCTATAACAACACCATGTCAAAGTGCAGTCATTTTAGATGAAAGACAGTGTTCAATCTGTTCCATGAATCCAAGAAATATACTGATACTTTTTGCACATTAGCTGTTTATAGGTCTCCTAAGGTGAAGATTCTATTCATTTAAATGCAGATGTCTGAAAGTCAGGTATCTGCTCCAAATTACCCCCTTAAGCTCCCTCTGTAGAGAAATAGAATCTTAAAACAGCTGTCTGAGAGAGGTGGAATCAAATCACCTCTGGGTACCTGTGAGCAGGCAAATATACCTTGTAGATTCAGTTTGCTGGTAGTGAGTTGGAACCAAACTCTTTTGTGGTCACTGAGTTTACAAGGAAGTCTTTAAACATCTCATTGAAGTGCCTGTGGGACCACAGTAGTAATCACTACCTGAAAGAACAGGAGAAGCTACTCTTCAGTCAAAAGAACTCCCCAGTCACCAGACAGTCATGAATACCTTTAGTGTTCTGTGACTTGAGGGATTCATATTAATAATTGCAAGGCAAGTAATTGCAAGTGGACCTTGGACTGCAGTAGTCTCTTGTTGTATCAAACAGGCTGCTTCTATGAGGACTGTTAGCAGCCTGTGTAATCAGCTATGAGGCTGTATGCATGTATTCCCTGGACCCAGGTTTCCCAGTGAAGAAGGTACCATACCCAGGAACTCGGTTTTCCCTCTCCCACAGAACCTTGCTACCATGACTGATGGGTGTTATAAAGGATTCAGGCAAGCAGCTTACCTGAGAATCCTGGGAGTGGAAGGAAGAGAGACAATGGCTACTTGTAAATCATCCCTCCCTACACAGTCACTGTAGCACCTGGTTTTCTAGAAACCCATGCCTCATGAGAGCCATGTTGGAGAAATGGAAAGGAGCATTTTTGTTCAGATCAGCCTTCTGTGAGACATTACATTTGCCAGTTTTAGGAATAAATTTCTTGAGATACACCTAGCACTAAAGAGAATAAAATGACATTGGGGTTATTTGCAAAAATAGTGGACATAATTCTTTGCTGTTATCTTCCATTCAGAACTTCTCAACCCTAGATACAGTAGGCTTTTTTTTTTTTTTTCAGAAATTTTTCTTCCTAGACATGGATTTCTATAGTTCTCTCTTCATGCCTCTTCATCCCCAGACCTTCCTTCTGATATTGAATAGCCATCCTTTCTATCTCCTTTGTTTTACTCTTATTAACTCTCTGAGTTGCCTTTACAGTGACCAGAAAAAAATAGTCATTTCCCAATGTAAATGTCTACAGTAAGATTTCTAAAAGAATGGGATTGTTAGAAAATCTGTAATTCACAGACAAAACCCCCTTCATTGAAAAAAAAAAAAAAAAAAAAAAAAGAGATTTTGTTGCCACTTGTTAAAGGAAAGGAGAAATGTTTACTTTCTGATTGGTTGTATATAATATTCAAAAATAATAACGACAAACTCCTGCAGCATGAACTGTATAAAAAGGAAAATTATTAATCAAATCCCAAGATAAACTTAAATAAAATTACATTTATGTCTCAAGAGACTGCTAATTGAACCTGTCTGTGTAGAAATTAAATATTGCTGATTTTTTTGACCAACAGACATGGCTGAATGGTTTCCATGCTGCACTCACAAGTATGAATCCACCAAACATCTATATGGAGAAGATGAAGACATCACTGCCCATATATTAGGAAGAGTAATCACTGACAAAATCAGTACTAAGCCAGATCGGAGCCTAAGGGATAATTTTGGTCTTTCTCAACAGGATGAACTCAGTGTCAGTCAAATCGCTCCTTATGGTAAGAAGCCAAAGTATGGTAAGGAAGCCAAAACATGCACAAACACATGACAGTAAAAATTACATGGGCAGTGTGCTTAAGGTTGCAATGATTTCACACATTTTCCCTGTTGCATAACATCAAGCCTTTGTACCAGAACGCAATGTAAGAACCATTCATTGATCTCTAATTTAATCATGGAAGACTGATCCTCCCACAAAGACTGGCTCCCTATACAATTTCAGAGTATTCATTTTCAGACCCATCTCTTTCTGAAATCTAGTCAAAGATCGCCTAAACACCCACCCCAGTCCACACACTGAGGAGAGTCCTGAGCATCACTTGCCAGAAGCTGACACATTAGATCCTTTGGTCAGTACATTTTTCTAAATGTATCCTCCCTTGAGAAGCGATCACTGATTGCAGTTACTCCAGTGACTTTATTCTTTCTCTCAGAACTTGGGAAGTTTGTGTATTCCAATCTCATCTCACAACACTTTCCTCTCCCTCTACAGAGAACTCCAGCTCTGCCTGGAGACTACTTCACTACAAGTAGGAAGGGAAATACTATGTCTCTCAGGCTCTCCAACTCAGCATAAGTGCATGAAATCAGCTCGGTGCTCTCCATCAATTTCCCTGTGCTGGAATGGCCCAAAAATGGCTCTCTATTGCACTGGCTACTGCAAATACATGGAAAACTGAAGGGAAAAGCATACTGCACAGGGTAGACACGGAAAAAGCACCTTCATATAAGTAATGATTATTTTATGAATCTGCAGATGTCAGCAAAAAGGTACCACAGTATATGAGAAATGAATAGAGGATAAAATGCGGCTAGACTAGGCAAAGCATAAGGAATGAGGAGAGAATGTGATTAGACTAAAAGAACAAAAAGCTAGTAATGTTAACAAATGCTTTGGTGAAAAATAAAGATTTTTTTTCTAAATGTATCACAGATTCACAGAATGGGTAAGATTGGAAGTGACCACAGATGGTCATCTGGTCCAACCCCCCTGCTCAAGCAGGGCCATCTTAAAGCACATTGCACAGGATTGCGTACAGACACTTCTGGAACATCTCCAGTGAGGAAGACTTCTCAGCCTCTCTGGGCAATCTGTTCCAGTGCATGGTGACCTGCACAGTAAAGAAATTCTTCTTCATATTTAGGTGTAACTTTCTGTGCATCAGTTTCTGCCCATTGCTTCCTGTCCTTTTTCTTGGCATTACTGAGAAGAGCCTGGCTCCATCCTCTTGACACCATCAAGGCATTGATGACCCCCTCCCTTAGTCATATTTTCTTGAGGCTGAACAGGCCCAGCTTCTTCAGCCTTTCCTTGTAAGAGGTGGTCCAGTTCCCATGTTTGTAGCCTTCTGCTGGACTCACTCCAGGAGATCCATGTCTCTCTTGTACTGAGGAGCCCAGACCTGGACACAGTATTGCAGATGTGGCCTCAGCAGGGCTGAGTAGAGGGACAGGATCACCTGTTAAGTTTTTTAAGTTAGTCTTTACTTTCAGTCAATAAAAATGTTTTTCTGGGTGTTTTGTGTTTTGGCTTTTTTTGTTTGTTTTGTTTTTTGGGTTTTTTTTCTGCAAGCAAAAGACCCCCTTTTTTTACATATGGCATTTTTTGTTTATCTTTGATTAATAGGAAAAACAGTGTTTTAGACAAATGCTTACATAATTCAAATTTTTATGAAACATCACAAATCTGTACAAGACATGCTGAAGTTAAAAGACAATCTTATTTAGAAAATAAAACACTTGTTCAATTAGAATCTCTGTGTTTTTCCTCCCTTTTGTTCAATATGCCACAGAATTGTAAGCCTTTAGAGAAAAATGATAAAAAGTATCCCAAAGCAGTAGGGGTAAAAAGAGATTCATCTCATTAGGGAGAAATTGAGCAATAAAAGCCAAATGAAAAAAGGTTGTCATTTACATAAAGGAAATCCCTAAGGACACTGTAAATGCTCACAAAGAGAGGGCACAATGACACCAGGTCCTGTTATTTTCATTAATCCATTAAAATGTAAGGCAGAACAACTGAAATGTCTTGAAAATGCATAAGCTTTGAAAAGAAATCTAACTGTTATTAAAAAGGCAGAAACCTAACATGAGGGGATGTTCTGGGTAGACTGACAGAAACTGTTCTGTAAACATCAGAACCAGACCAATAGCACACATGGCTTCAAGCAGGCATGATTTGGGAATCTAAATACACCTCTCTGTATCAGTTTCATTTTAATAAAATCAGTTCAAAATTGATTGAACAGGTATAGTGCCAGTCAACTACTGGAGATCATAATGATGTCCCAGGTTACATGCACAACAATAGTGCTCCATAAGTCAATGAGTGAAGAGAAAAAAGCAGACAGATTTAGAAGGTCCAAAACATGACTGGGACAAAAAACCCCACAGGAATAAAAACAATGCTGAATCAGAGGGACAGAGAGACAAAAAGAATGGGGACCATCTGAAGAGTGTCAGGTGTGCAGGGGGTCAAACACATGGTGGACCATACAAAGATTCCCACCCACTTGTCAGTGCTCATTCTGGACTGCAAGGCTTATGGAAAAAATAAATAATTTTTTTCAGTGTAAGCATTTCAGAAATGTCAATAGGGTTTTGATTTGGGACTTTGAGCAGCACTGGCATTTTTATTTTTCAGGAGTTTTGTTACTGTTTTCTGCAGTTTTCATTTTGATACTCCAAACAAAAGAAAAATGGGAAAAAAAAACAACAAAGAACAACAACAACAAAAACAAAGAAATGCTGAGAGAAAAATAAATATTTCTGAAAGGGAGAAGCCTTTTTTTGATTGGTGAAATGCTGTCCAGATCCATTCCGAAGGTCTGCACTGGTTTCAAATGAACAGAGAGAGAAATATCAGAATGCAGAGACCAAGAGACAACATTTTTATTTCACTGATCATTTTAGCTATGCCTGAAAAAGACTAATCAGGATAAAAGGGTCTCTCAAAATACAGATGCCTTGTGCTGGAGAACAGGCTCTGCTGATAATTATTTTAAAAAGCCATATTTTCCACAAAATATTTATTACACTGTGAGGATTGAAAAGAAGTAGTTGGACTCCACAAATCCCAGAATGCTTAGAAGCTGACTTCTGCCCTAAGGCTTGGGTTAATTCACTGAGTTTGCATACAGAGCTCTTGTGATTTCCCAAACTGAAACCTTGTCATTTGAGTCCTCATTGTATGCTGTGGGTCCACATGGAAACTGTGCTCAATGAATGACTACATGTGTGCCCTTAATCACAGGAGAACTCAGGTTTTATACTTTATCTCTGCATACAGATGGGATTTGCAGAGGGACCACATGAGACCCTCTAAATATTGTTCCAAGACACCTTGAAGTGTAGGGAGACAGGTACAATCTTCAAATCTTCATTCCACCCAGGCATCCCTGTTATTCTCGTTCTGTAGAAGCTGGTAGTCAAAGCCATGGGGAGCCCTTTGAGCCCATCAGTGTTCCTGTGGAAACAATTAATCACACACAAATTATAAATGCGGTTCCTGCCAGAAACTGTATCCCTATAAAAACTCTATGAATACTGCAGCTACACATTAACAGAAGGGTGTTGAAGTTGGAGAAGGGGAAAATATATATTGAATGGCCATTAATTAACCAAATTCTATGCAAGGTATGGGACACCCACAGCAAAGAAATTGCAAAGAAATTGCCCCAGAGTTGCTTTAGTATTATAATATGCTTAAGTCTTAAAAAGTTATTTGTGAACAGAAAGACAAATATGTGCACTAAAAATGCCCCGGCAATTTCATCTGCTAAAAAGATCATTCCTACTTTTCACAATGAGTTTCTGATCATTACCCTGACAGGTAACTGAAGAATACAGAATGGATCATTATTTTTCTGTGCTTAGTATTTTACTCCATTATAAGTGTCATGATGCTTAGCAATTAAAAATTTTTCTTCTAATTCAGCTCAATTTATAGAGGTACTCAGAATCCTAATTCCTTCTTCAGCCATCAATCTGACACATGTGGTAATACACAGCTAGTTTCCCTCTCTTTGACTGATATTTTCCTGAATATTTTTCATCTGCATATTTTCAGTGAGTTTACACACAATAGTCTAGGATTTTCTGATGGCTGTGAGATTTTGTCTGTGACAAAAATTCATACAAAAAAAAAAAAAAAGGAATTGATTCCTTAGTATGTGGCTCTGCATACTGCAGTCATCACTTTTCCAAGTGTCTAAGAAGGAGTTCAAGACCAAGACAAGGCTTAGCAAATGGACTTTTCAACTCTGGAAAAATTACCAAATTTTCAAATCAAGGACCAGTGGGGCAGGTAAGGAGGCCCAGGTCTGGGGAAGGAATGCTGGGTAGGCAGAGGGGCCACATTGGTACTTGTCATATCCACAAATGTGTGTGTGCTTGTGAACTGGGAGAAAAGCCAGCTAAGTCATCGACAGGCTAATGAGCCTTGATGAGGCAGTAATGGACTTAGGATTAGAGCTCTCTCCCACAAATCTATAATAGCCAACAGACCACTTGCTATTGTGGATGTTTAATAGGTCTCTAGAAATAGGAGGCAATCCCTCTGCAAGGATTTGATTTCAGAATTGTAAGATTTTAATTACATCTAGTAAGTCCTATTATGTTGTGCTGCATCATGCCGGAGAACACTTCAAGAACTATGAAAAATTTAATTTCACAAGGAGAGTGAAAACCAGAAGAGAATACATATATGAATGATAATTATGAATGCTCTTCTTAAACTTCTCCTAACTATGCTCCTGTTGTTTGCAAGAGACTATTTGATTTTATTTTAGTGGGTTTAGAAAGATAACTTTGTAAAGAAACATTGGGATTATTGAAAAATTTGAGGATAGGGTATGAAAAAAATAGACATAGACAGCATAGAAGCATAGACAGGAAATTGATATAAAGATCAGAGTTTACAAACATGGAAGGCTCCATTCCAATAAACAAAAATTCACAGGAGATCAAATGATCTGTAGTCTCTGCAAAGCTTTAGCTGTTGTCATGAACCTTTCTTTAATAAACTCATCCTGAGTGGAATTTTAACTATGCTGACCTTAGCTAGCTAGAGGTTGGAATGATTGCCACCAGCTGTGCTATCAGTATGAGAGGAAAAATGACTCCTTCATTTATATGTGACATTTAAGATAGTTGTGACCCTGCATGCATATATATAGAGAGCTAAAAATAGGCTCAAGGTTGATAACAAAAATAAAAGGTTGTTAGGAGAAGAGCATGCTTAAGGAAAAAAATAAGCAAGACTTGCTAAAAATACCACACATTCAAAATGTGTTTCACTCTGAGCTCAGAATGCTCTTAAGCCTACAGCTTTTGAAAGCCATATCCTGACTACCTGAATAAGTCTCCACTGTCAGCACAGCCATTTAACTAAACCCTCCCCTGAGTAAACTGGAAATGGGAAGAGTTAACAAATGCACAGCCAGTCTCCTCCCTCACAGGCTAGCACATAATGAGATGACTTCTTCAAGAATGAGTCATTGGTCCTAGAGCTCTTCCTGTTTCTACTGTAAGCTTCCTTCCAACAGGCATCTTATGATCAACTGTAATAAATAAATCCTCTGCCTCAATAACAGGTCTGACAAGAATGAGATATCACACTCCTTAAGAAAGGACAATTAGGGAGCATTATTTCATAAGTTATGTACAGGTAAAGCTGAAAGCACCTCACAAAGGAATCCGACAGTTTATTCTGTTTATAGAACAAAAAAACTGGGACCCTGTGAGACAAAGTGGCTTTACTGTTACAAGGAGCAGGCTGAGAAAAACCTCCTAAAGGACTATTGCTGTCTGACTTCAAAAATAATTTCTTCCAGCACGCTTTACATGCAGTGGAGAATGCTGTTTTGAGTTGTCTGACCCCCAGAAGAGTCCCAGAGAAATCTTAGTTATAGATATACCCACCTGCAGAAGAAAGTTGTTTCCTGAGGGCCTTTTCTTATTGAATATGCTATGCAGTGCTCTGAATTTTATTGCTCTAAGCCCTGCTGCTTTTCTGAAACTGCCAGAGACCAAACCTCTCTATGATCACATTTAGAAACCCAGATATGGCAGCTCCTTTCCTGTGCCACAACATCCCTGTGCTAGGCAGGCTGGCAACCTCTGAGAGAGTGACAGACATTTTTGTTTCTCAGTTGCAATCACAGGAAGGTAGATTACACTCAAAAAAAAAAAAAAAAAAGTTGCAAGTAACAGCCTTATTTTTCATTATTTCAATGCTATTTTTCAACCAAGAATTTTCCATCCTTGAGCCATTGTATGGCCCACCATTAGACAGGCTGCTGCATATTTATTATCACACTTAATTTCTTTTGTAACTCATGGGAGGAAATCCACTCCTACCTCCTTTGTGAGGCAAATAGTGCTAAGGATTGCAAAGATGATTGCTGTAGAAATTTACTTTGCTCTCAAAAGCTTTATTTGGTCCCTGCTGTGCAAAGACATGCCTGCTTACATTTTCCATAGCAACAAAAGTTCAGATCAATCTGCTCTAGTAAGTTCTTTATGAGGATCAACAAAAGCTGAAGGCAGGATGCCTGGGCAAAAACTGGAGCTGTTTAGGTTTAAGCAGCTGGAGTTGCTTGGGTTTAATGCACTAAAAGCATTCTTGTGGATGCTGCTATAAAGACATGAATTGCAATGGTAACTGAACAGAACAACTGAGAGAGGAAGCTAATGCAAGAATATGAGTTTTGGGCTGACAAATGCATGAAGAGGCTGCTAGGCCACCTGACTATTGTTCACTCAGAGGTCACTTAGGCTTTGGGGGATATAGATGACTTAAAAGAGGCTGTGAAAGAGCTTCCCCCCAATCTTTGGGAGCACAGAGTCTACTAAGACATTTCCAGGCTCTAGCTCCAGCTCAACAGTGCTCAGAGGTTTCTGCAAACACAGAGAGAGAGAGAGCTGAGTCTGTGGTCTTCACAAACTTTCAAAGTTACCACTGGTTGACAATACAGAACCTTCACTCATGTATGAGTGGAAAATGGTTTTGCAATTAGCTTGTCCCCACTTCCATGCCTTAATTTGTACACAGACCTTCTCTCTATCTCCAGGCCACCAGTAAGAAGAATCAGACGATGTTTTCCATTCCTTATGACAGTTATGTGAGGAGTTCTTGGATTTTCAGTGCTGTTACACTGCTTATGAGATGTTCTTTCCTTTTGCATTTGATTCATAAGGGCATTAACATTCAGCCAGGGTTATTTTACCTTTTCCATCCCTGTTTTAAGCCTGTAATCTGAAGGCAAGTTAAAAGCAATGTTTCAGGAGAAAGCAATTCAGTCTGATGTGTTGCTTTGAGGAGTGGCTGATCACACGGAAAGGTCTTCACCTCCAGCAGTGAGGCTGCAAATTAAAGTCAGCACCAGAGGCAGAGCACCACTTACCTTTTCTGTTTTTCTACACATTTGTGTGCATGCTCGAAAGATCACAGATAGCTGAAACTAGCACCCCCAGATATCTAAACAGAACTTTTCTTCTTGCCTTCCATCCTCTCTCTTTAATACTCTTTATAGGATTGCCAGAAATGGCTTTTCCATAATAAAAATCTCTCAACAGATAAATAGAAAGGAACAAGGGATAATGGAATGAAACCCACATACAAGAATGTACATTGCAAATACTTTGTCTTGGTTAATTTCTTTTTCTGTCTTTGGAAAAATGTTTAAAGATTTAGTGCTGGGATTTCTCACCCACACCCCATTCCCCCCAGTCCCTCTGACAAAGTCTAGGAAAAATAATAGCACAGAACAGATTGGGCATCTGAGCTCCATATCTAACATTGGCTCAGTAACCATGGCTTTCACTAACACCCACATCCCCATTCCACATAATGCAACGTTTGGACAGCTGCTTTTCTTCAATGGCTCTTCTATTTGCTAGTGCATGGCCTCCTGGTCCATGTCCACAGAGACCCCTGACCATGGTGCTTGACGGACTCTCCTTTCTCCATTCCTACCACCCCCTATAAAGAGACAGATCTCTAACATACCTTCAATTCCATCCACTTGGCATAGTGAATCAAACCCAAGAGACCTTTTCCACTCTAAGCCAGGTTTTGGCCAGTTCTGCATGAATGAGAAGGAGGCTGAAAAGGGGTGAGGTGAAAGAGAGTGAAATGGTGCAGGGCTCTTTCTGGTCTCAATAAGAAAGCTCTGATAAAAAATGGCTTAATAAAAGATCTGCTTTAAAAAAGGAGAGTAAAAGGAGAAGGATACATAGCAAGTAAATCTTATGTCACTTCAGGCGCTGAGAACCACATGGCTGTGCAGCATGGATGGACTCTGGATGGATTTTCTCATGGCATTTCTCATTTATGGAGTGAGGTTCCTCCATTTTTGTTTCAGGAAGACAGCTCTATTCTCCGTTTATACCATCTAACAGGAGTTTTCCATGAGATCTTCTTGCTGCTCTGTTAGATAAAGGCAGAGTCATGCAGGTATAGCCATTGCTGATGCCAGATGGGAGCTGCCTACCGTTGCAATGAGCTCTCTGAGTTTACCCTGAAGAAAAGGGATGTTGCAGCACAACACAAGCATCAAGGACACACTGTATGTGCAGCACAGCACAGGCCTGGGTGTGATCAGGTTAGCTGTACTCTGAATCACTAACTCCTCAACATGCAATGGTTTTCTGATCACAGTCATGGCAGGATCCTTCCAGAAGCAGACTTCCTCACCACCATGCTGATTGTATGTTCTTCTTCTTCCACATTTTCCACCCTATGTCTTATATCTTCTCTTTGGTTCACAAGCTTCTGTAGCAAGCAATATCTTTTTCACATGCTGATTACTTGCAAAAATAGAATCATTGCATTTGACATTAAGTTCTTTCCCCTGCTGTAAGATTTCCACTAGGCACAAGGTAGAAACCTTATTTCACAACTACCCATCACTAATTTGATGCCATTAGCCTAATCCTGAATCTTCACTAGCCACTAGAGCAGGCCCAGTTTTGTGTGCATTTAAAATGCTTTTGACTAGGAGAAATGCACCTGAGGTATCTGGAAAAACAGAAGGTGGTGTCTGTAGTAAAAGCCCTCTGTAGCCACTCTCCGTCATGAGAGGAATACTACATTATTTTGAAGGTGTTTCATGCAATCACTGTAGTAAGTATGGCTGTGACGAGCTGGTACCCTCACTTCATTCATTAGTGCTTTGTTCTCTAGAAATTGCCTCTAGCACACAAATAAACTACTTGGATTTTGCTTGTTAAAAAACAAAGTAATTGCTTTATGTAGCTTCTTGTAAATATGAGAGCCTTTGGGGTGTTTTTAAAAAAACATCATTAGCAGATTTATTTTTATCATAATTTTCAGAAGAAGGTTATTGCTTGCCATTGAGGCTTTTGCTCTCAAAAGGGTTATTGTTGCACTGGGAATCATATTGAGCATAACTTAAAAAAAAAATAAATCACAGACTAAAAATAAGAAAAATAGAAAGTACTCTGCTTTCTGCTGTTTGTACAACACATATAACTCTTCTGCAATTTCCTCATTCCAGCCTTACACCCCCTGGGTAGCTGAGCCATGTATAGTTGGATCACTGCAGAATGTCTCACATAAAGTCACTAAAAAATATTGTGTCTCTTTTTCTGATGAACTGCTGGTTGAAGCATTGGTCTGGAGCCTGATTAGATGTTCAGCAGATGAAATAAGATTGCCCCCCAAACTCTCCAGCTTTTGGAATATGAAATCAGAAGTACTGCAGAGAGATCAGGAGTCAAACTTGGCAGCACCTCAGAAAAGTAGTGGTTTAAACATCACACCAAGTTCTGGTTGTTTTCTAGTACACATTTGCACAGAAAAAGCCAGTGAATCTGTACAGCTCAACTGGTATTTCACTGAGGTGGGTTAAAAACAAGCACAGACGGGTTGAATGAACTATTTTGTTTTCCCACACAAATATTAGCATGGAAAGAAAATATTTTTCAGACAGAATTCATAAATACCCTGATATAAGTAATGAGTGAGAGAGAATCCAGGAAAAAATCAGACCTATCCAATACAGCAAAGATTGCCTGCCTACAACAGAGCAAGATAAAGTGCAAGAGTTCACATTTAGAGACAGGTTCTATAAAATCTTTGAAACCTAGATATCTGTATCAGTCAGGGCCAGTCCCAGAGGACAGAGCATTAAATATAATGAGAAGGAATAACCAATTTGTGGCAACAAAAGCCAGAGCTGGGTATTATCCAACATTTATCCAAAGGATAAATTAAGGAAAGATTTTTTTGTGCATATAAATGAAATAGGTGATGACCCTCTGGACATTGCAAATTCCAAGTAACTGTGAGTGCATATGGAAGAACAAGAACTTTCCTTGCATTTTACAGACATGTTTGACTGAAAAGAAATGACTAGAACAGATCACAAATGTATCAAAACAGCCCTATATGCACAATAGTTTTTTAAGTCCATCACCAACCAGAAAGGCAGGAACATTACCATTAATGCAGCCCATCTCACAACCCTTAGGAGGTCTCTTCAGATAGGACCTGCATATGAAAAAACCTACATCAGATATGAATAGAGTTGGCTGTTGTCAAGACTCTGTTTAGAAGTCAGTGTTATCAACACATTCATTTTTTGTTCTAGGTGTGCCAAAAATGCAATACTGAAGAGGCTAAAACTCAAGAACAATAGAGAAGAAGTGAGATCTGATGGCAATACATTTCATCTCTCACTAAGTATGAGATAAAAGTAAAATGGCTCTATTCTTTACAGTGAATCAGAAGAAAAGTGGTTCAGTGGTGTTCAATTGAATTAGGACAAAAATCAAGCAGTTAAAACCATATATAAAATAAGGAGATGATCACACAGTCCATTAGGTTTTCCCTGGCAGCTGATAAAGACACTCAGTTTTTCCTATGAAAACTAGAAAAAGCATTTCTAGAAAAACTAGAAATGCACAACTGTACATTTACAACTGTGATTAGAGTGTAATTAAATTGTGAATTTGCAGTTGTGCAATTACAGCAACACTGGTAAAGGAATTCAGGACACTGCCTAGACACAAAAATGCTGGGATGCAAAAGGAATATCTTGATTTATGTTAACAAACATTCAGTAATTGATCTCTTTCCTATTTTGAAGATACCACCAAATAATTTAGGTCCAGCATCTGCTCTGTGGTGTTTGTTCTCCACTTCCTCTCTGCTCCTTTCTCAGCTTCATTTCTCAATAAAGAGAGAACATGAATGAGCTACAAGGGAGATGCTGAGGTGATGTGTGGAAAGGAGACTTGAGGAGAGTTGAGGGGCAGGGAGACAAGAAGGGAGAGGAGCTCCAGGCCTTCCCAAATGGAGAGAAATTGAGATTTGGAGAAGCCAAGTGTTAGCATTAGTCTGTCTTACAGAAGTAGAGACCAAATTCGGAGCCCCCAGTCTTATAACCTTTGTATCCCCCTTTCACAAAAACCAAAAAGCAAAAGCAGTCAAGACAGATATGGTGGGAGTAAGTGGGAAAGTACATTTTTTTGTTTGAAAACTGGTTTCAAGGAGAGCTGGGGAAACTCACATTGCTTTCCACTCTCTCCTGAGCTCTGTAACCCAGAAATTGCTACAGATGTAACAAATAAGAAGCCTGGCTACTGCTAAACATCATGTATTGTCTGGAAATGACAACTGCTTCATCACAGCTTCATTCCTCTAACTTCTTGCTGGGTTTTCCTTGCACATTAGGTAAAGCAATTTGTTTAAACTCACTCCTGACACATTTTCCATCCTACTGGGATTGAGCAAACCAGATGTGCTGAAGTCAGTGGCATTCACATGCAAACAGAATCCTTAAACTATTAATTCAAACTGCATCTTTAAATTTCACCTCCAAGCAGAAATCCCGCTACATGAGGCACTCTTTAGTTTGCCATTAGCTAGTAATGGGTACACATTAAGCATGAAATAGAAGTCAGTAAAATCTTTATGACTGTAATATTTAGAAGCAGGGCACTCATCACCACAAAGTAGAGAGCAGTGGGAAGAGTAATTTTTTTTTAAAGTTCTGCTCCCAGCTTGGTTTCCAAAGCTAAACTTTTAAGAGGAATGTAGACATCAGATAAACTAGCAGAAGTCAACATCTCCCAGGAAAGTGTTGAAATGGACTGTGGCCCTTTGGTCACAAGCAGTGGGCTTTCAGAGATTCCTGCGTAAGTTTTAAATGTTTAGTGGTAGCCAGTTCCTCCCATAGTTCTCACTGACACTAGAGAGGTTGAGCGTGGCAGTAAAAGGAACATCAACATCCAATCTGAAGAAACCTCAGTAACCCTTCTCCTTATAAAGTGAACCATTAAATGGTGATGTGGCCATGGACACCCCTGTCACAGAGGATTATCTGGAGGTATCTAGGAAGAGTGTTTTACTGCTCCAGCAGGAATGCTTTGGGGATGCTTTTGGGATGCACCCAGGAGAGCTGGCAGTCTTCTCTGAACAGTGCCTTCTTGCTGAGCCCTCTCAGATCTGTTCATCCACAGAGAAACATCTGTGTGCGATTAGACCAGTGGTCTACTCAGGCCAGTCTTGTGTCCTATAAAAATAATTTGTGGAGATAGATGAGGAGAATAGGTGCAAAGCATGAACACAAAGAGGTCCTTTCCCTTTCAATTCCCACACTTTGCCAGCTCAGGTACCTGCCTGGGGCAAATTATGATTGCTTCACAGCAGGTTGAACAGAAGATCCAGTCCTACTCTCCCTGCAAAAGAACTCCATGGAGTCCCTTAACGTAGACCCTTATCTGTTCTTTTCTAGCACAACAAAATTGTTCCCAGACTGGCTACAGAATGTTTTCTATCTCCATCACAGTTCTCCAGCAGCAGGACAAAAGCCCTCTGGTTAACTGGATCTCTCCAGAGATCCAATTGCACATGAAGGAACATTAATACACCCCTAATGGTTGTTTTCTTCTGCAAGTAACTTAGATTTCATTACCATCAAAACAGCAATACCTACCCACTAAGGATCGCAGCACAGTTGAAACTGACTGCCGTGTCCTTACTGAAGAGAGCAGGAAAACAAAAGTAGCCAGTAATTGACATTTGGCTTTGGGATCTGGAAAGCAAAACAACTTGCCCCTGTTCTGAAGTATGAAAGCAAAATCTCAGTAAAGACTGCAGGCAAAGTAAGGCGCCTCAGAGCACAGCCACTTAGCACGCTGTGTCCTGCAGGAAACAATGTTGATAAACCACCTGCTATTCCTGAACTGCCATGAGCTTGCTTTATGATCCTGCCTTCTCCTTGTCCTCTAGACTTTCTGAAAGTGCCTCCACAAGTCCTGTTCCCACAGTCCTCGACTTCAAACAGGATGGGGGGTATCTTACATCACACTGACAAACACCTAATGCCCACCAGTACCTTATGGGACCTGCCAGAGGGCTTCCTTTATACCCATGTCATAGAGCAGACAGGAAATGCACTCTTCTAAGTTGTGCAGGGCATATCACAACTTAATGTCCTAATATTTTCAACACTCTAAGACTGTGTTAGATGTGTATTCACCTGGGCAATTTACTGTCCAGAGCAAGATTTCCCTGATGCACTTGTGAAAGAAGCTTAACCCATTTCAAATACTATTTTAATGAGTATTTTTATTGTCCTTCAGAAATTCTTCAAGTAGACAACATTTTGGGGATCAAATTTTAGATTCCACTATTTATATAGAGAATAAATATCTCCTGTCACATAGCTAGAAAGTTTCCTTCTAAGTAACAGTATTTTGAGAAACATCGGATTTCAGGAAAGGCCATGCATTGGGATACAATGCTAAGATTTTGGCTGGCTCTGTCCCATTTGTAATGGAAGTTGTCCTCTAGTTCAAAATCCCAAGAAGCCACTTACAAAAAGATCCCTGTTAAGGTGGCCCAAGTGAAAAGTGCAATCTGTTTTCCTAATACGTTATAAATTTCAAGAAAGGTCTGTGGATATTTAAAGAGCTGTGAGCTGGTAAAGGAGTTCTACAGCACAATGTCATGATACACAGAACTCAGCAAGGCTGAGCAGACAGTGGGAGCTGTGCAGTGAGGACCAGGTCAAAAGAAACAAGAATTTCATGTCAGTATTTTTGCTTTCTTCTTAACACACTTTGCAGAATCACAAACCAAATATTTTAATGGAATTTATCTGAACTGGTTTTGTTTATTAAGATGTAGAAAACTTTAAAAAAATAGAAATCAAATAAAAGTAAAACAACTCAGTTCATTTTTTCCCCACTGAGATTGGTTTTGCCCTCTATAGCATGGACATTGTCTTAGTGGATGTATAGATTGACATTTGTTTTAATACTGTAGGCAAAAAGTGGTCTGCAAGGGTGTTTGGGTATGCCAGATGTTTTTTTTTCTAGGTTGCCAGCCCACAATTGTGGTGTAAATATTAGAAAGGGAGATGTATATTAGCCCATCTGAAATCCTGCAGATTTTTAGCACATTAGGGTTATTTACACAAACATAACTAAGCTGCACTCCTGGTGGCATTTCCAAAAGCCACCAGGATTCAATCCACAAAAAAATCCTGTAACATATTTTTAAACTCTCTGGAAGCAACTTTATGTCCCCAAATTCCTCTGTTGCTTTTTAAATATAATCTATTATATTAAAAAGACTGTATCTTCATTTTAAGAAGATACTGTCAAAACAGTTATAAATTAAGAAGTGTTCAACATAAGAAACATTCAGTCAGAATGTCATGGTTTTTAGGAATTAGGGACACATACAGGGCTGGCTCCTTGACAAAGACTCACGGTTGCCATGGGAACTTAAACAATAAACATAACAAGAAGAAGAAAGCACTCTTGCAGAGATGAGGCATAAAGCAGCACGAAAAAAGGAACATGGTATATCGCTGAACCAAGAATTTTGGTTTTTACCTTTACTGATCATGGGCTCTCCTTTCATATAAAAAATATATACATTTATATATCTGTATGCAAGCCTCAAACAAGGCCAAGTAGACTCTCTTCACATTTCAGTCCAGCTTTTCAGTGTGGTGATAGATCTGTTATGAAAAGTTTATTGCAGGTTTTCAAAGGACTTTTGGCTTTTGTATGATCAGGAAAAAACCTTCGTAATAAAAACCTCTGACTATTCTAACAAACAGTATGAAAGACTGGGATCTTAACAAGATCTCTTAAGACATTCAGTCCCTTTATGAACAGAAAAAAAGCCTCTTTTCTCACCCTGTTGCCTGAAGAACCCACAGTAAGTCCTGTTAAAGACTGCATGCTAGGCTTCTTGCATTTATCTTATGGAATTTGGCCATTCCCCTGCTCTCAAAACATCGCTAAGCAGGGTTACTCCTTAAAAGTGCTACAATACTTTTCAGAAAATC
>JAWWTY010000088.1:27903902-27914475 GCA_035222235.1 Margarornis squamiger | reverse complement strand
TACTTTTCAGAAAATCTGTCAAGTATTTTACTTTTTCCCAGTTATCAAACATCAGTGAGATATTTTAACATGCTTCTCACTTGAAAATCATTCATTACAAGAAGTCCTGTTTCTATAAGTTTAATACCAGCATAACTGTCAAGTCAGACTTAAAAAGAAGAAAACCCTGGTCATTTTTCAGTCTCCTGTCAGCTTACCAAAGGCTAGAAATTTAGAGAGGCTGGCTCAACTTTCACTGGCTACTCTTACAGGGAGTTTATCTTCTTGTGGTGTTAGATGATGTAGATCCTTAGCACCTATTGTATTTGAACTTTTCAAAATCCAAATTACACTGGTTAACTTGAGTCTCTGTGAATAGTTCAAAGCTTTTTGATTCCCTGTTGACTTCAGATGTCTCTCAAAACTAAATAAAGGTAGTACAACACAGACCAGCAAAGATGGGCTCAGGGACTTACAATTCATCAGATTGCTTGATGTGCCAGTGTTAGACCAGATTTTTCAGTTACCAGAGGTTAAAGAAGCAATTCCAGATGGTGATCCTTCCATAGGGCACTATGCATGGTGCTGGGCTAGAGCTGGGCCTTGTTCTCTTCTCCCACACTTTGCAGTTTTCTTGGGATATAATGCTGGAGAACAATTTTGTTGTTTCTGCCCATAGACACTTATGAGGAGTGATATGCCAGTGCTCTTTGGATGTCCACATTTGGAGTGTTCCACAGTAATGTTGCTCCAGACTCAACGTGACAAATATGGATGGTAGCAACCTAGTACTCCATATTCCCAGGGAGGTGATAGAGTCACTATCCCTAAAAGTGTTCAGGAAATGACTGGACATGGCACTTGTTGACAAGGTGGTGACAGATCAAAGGTTAGACTCAATGATCTTGAAGGTCTTTTTGAACCTAAATTATTCTGTGATATCCAGTTGTCTTCCTCTCATCAGGGTATACAAAGCCTCGGATTCCTCAGCAGAGTCTTCTGAGATGGAAAGAGACTTTTCCCAGTGCCATGTACCAGGCATGGTGTGACAGCAAGTGCAGTGTTAACAAACCGCAGCCATTATGTTTGTGTTGCAGCTCGCTGAGGATCTGCACACTGTCACCCTTGGCACTGCGCTGAAATGCTTAGTAAGACAAAAGTCCTGTGTTCCCAAACAACTGCAGAAAACAATATGAGAAAGAAACAAATCCTGGATATTTTTAAAAACAAACTGTGCCTTTCAGGTAGGCCTCTAGAGTAGACATTATCAATGCCATTGGATGGATGCCATGTACAAGTCAATCCAGCAGACAAGGTCTCTAAACAATTTAATGTGGTTTAATCTATTTCATGTCACTGTAGCAAATCAATGATCATCTGTGAAGAGTCATACTGAAAAGGGAAGGACTTGAACTATGACAGCTGATCAATGAACAGCTTGTAATGGCAGATACTTGATTATTCCAGAAATAAATGGTTGACAATTTCTTCTGTAGTTCAGTATTATACATAAGTTTATCTTCAGTGGAAAGGCAACATTAATGTAAACAAAATGACATGAATCCAAAAGAGGAAAGAGTTTTAGATTTTATGTTGTTAAGTGAGAGGGTATTAAGGAAAATGTGGAGCAAAAAGATGTCTCTATAAAAGTTCTCTATGTCAATGTAAAGACTACATGAGGAAAACCCTTCTAATGCAAAACAATAAAACAAGACAAGTTCAAAGACAGTTTAAAATGGGACTTCCTGACTGTGTATACTTTGAGATGGTACCTACAGTTAGAAATATTACAGGAATTTTAGGATTCAGCATTATCAAAAGAAAGGCCAAGCATAAGTAATCAGCTTGAGTTTTCCACAGTCCCACTGACTTAAATGCATGCAGTGTATTTCCATTTCTTGAACGAATAAGGAGAAGCTATTTTAATCATAAGATAGAAGACTTATGCCGCTTTGACTTTAATCCCAAAATTATGTCTGCAATAGTAATTGTCCAAGATACTTCCCTTTCATAATAAATGACTGTTCTCCTCTTTCACAAAAGAGGAGCAATGGGATTTTATTTATTCATTAGCTTTTTATTTCTATGCAAAATAAGAAGGAGAACATTTGTGTAATAGGAGAGCCGGATTTGCAGAGAAAGCTATTTTTATGTCTCCCAGCAGTGGATTCTAACAGTCACGAAATGTCCTCACTTTCCCTTTTGACCCATCCTCTCACTGCCATTTTCATGTCTAGCTTCACTTACTGTGAGAAATGCCCATGGAACTCAGCTGTCAAAGAGTGTGCTGACTGAGGAGGAGTTTACTATGATGGAGCTAGGACTTGTGCTGAAGGTCCTTCAGCATATCCATTTCCTCCACCATTTCCAGGACTGACACAAGAATTTTCATGTGAGTTGTTCTCCTGTGTTACACAAGAAATCCACTTAGGAGATCACAGAGGACTCCTCCTGCTCCATCCTCTGTGTGTTTCATCACAGAGCTCTGAAAATCAGGGTTGTGGTCCAGAGCTGCAGCTGGCTGAATGGAGTGTCAGCATGGAGAGCAGAATTATGTGTTCTGAGAGTGATTTTTTGTAACAGTCAGGTAGCAATGGCCTTACAAACCCAGAGGCACCTCATGAAGTGGAATCTCTAGTACAACCAGTGGGACCACCTACCACCACAAATCTAGTTGTGAAAAGAACTTCACAATCTTGCAAGAGGAAAGAAGAAAACAGCTTATAATCAGATTTTCTCCTTTCTGTCTGTCTTTTGAGAAAACCAGCAAATAATGTCCTGGAGATATTTTGACAATTCAGACCATGAGATGCTCTCTGCTCAGATTAATGCAGATCTTTTATTTGTTTTCTACAAGCATGGACCAAGGCATATGTTTAAAGAAACAGGGAGGGACTGAAAAACAAAACATAAAGAATACTGTATCTACTGTGTATGGTTATTGAGATTTTTAAAAAAAAAACACAAAAACCACACAAAACCAACAAAACAACACTGTTAAGAAACTTAGAAAAATGAATGAGAAAGATTTATCTCTAGTGCTTTAAGAGCACATAAGTAAACTTAAATTGAAGAAGGTACAAACCAGGACATAAGCCTTACTTCAATGAGGCAGGAAGTGTCTTCTGGAAAGGATCTTTTGCTTACAGCATGTCTGAAAGATCTCAAGGCTAATACATCAGAAACTGTATGCAAGTGCATACAGCATGCTAAAGGCTAGGATCAGAACCTTAGCAAAGAAACAATGCTTTGGTTGACAACTCTGCTGCTTTTTTGAGTAGTTGTTCTTGTATGAAATTTACCTTTAAAGCTCTATGTCTTTAATAGAAAGTGATTATCTTCTCATCCTTCTCAAAAATCCAGTTGTGCCTTCTCCATCCAAAGATCAGGCATTGGCACAGGCTGTCTCCAAGTACAATGAGACAGTGTATTTCATTACTGCAAACAGATGATCTTCCTTCTAAATGCTACCTGAAAGCAAACACACAGAAACAGAGGATAAGTAAATACCTTTTGTAGAAGGCTCACTACACAAATCCCAGATATGACAGTATGCACCCTCAAGCTTCCTATATTGTGCTTACATATGTGCATAAATATGCAGTGCTGCTTACACAGTGTGAATGCTATTGGATTTTGTCCCATACAGAGGGAAGTCAAAAAAATAAAGTCACACATGGAGGGAGCAGGAGCAGGGGAGACCTTTATTTACTTTGAATGCAGTACAAGTATCTCCAAACCCCATGAAATAGAGCCTAAAAGAGCCAAACCACACAGCCTGGGTGCTAGAAGCTAAAACCAGAGGAAACCTGGTCTTAGTCAGACACTTCCCACAAGTCTCAATTGTTGCATTGATCCCCTGCATTATATAAATTATTTAAGCTGCCAGTGACACTGCATCTCTCTTACTTCCTCTTTGCAGTAGCTGAACTGTGAATTCTATAGGAGTGAGAGAACTGGAACTGCGTAGCACTCATTTTAAGTTCTGTGTCTCCTGAGCTTGGGCTTATGAGGCTCTACCAGAAGGTACAGCCTATCCTCTCCATGGCTGGGAGAGGATGACAGCTTTTCCTCAACACTTGATACTATTCAGACATGCATGCCTGGATGGATGGAATCATGCATGCTGGGAAGGATAGGAAGATTTGGCCTACTGCAATATTTGCCAAAGCCTACATGCAAGAAAGAGGTAAGCCCACAAAACTACTGCACAAGCAGTTTCATTACTTCATACATTCCTGTTGAAATGCTTTTCTCCATCATTCTGTTGATGCCTGATGTTGACTCATTCACAGTTTTGATTGGTCATCATCTTATTTAGGATTTTGTGAGGCTCTCGGGCTTCATTTCTAGGGAGTGAACCAAAAAGGCACTTAAAATCTATCAAAGAAAAGTGTCAGCTTTAGGCTGATGACAAGAACTTTAGACCACAGGAAATAACAGCCCTGGGGCAAGTTCTGTGGCTTTACCATCTACTTGTATTGCACCTGGTACAGTAAGCCATTGGATCTATTACAGAGACACTAATGCAGTATCCATTTATGAAACTGCAGGCCTGTCTTCCAGTCTAAGACAGAAATCCCTGAGAGGAGCTTTATGTTAGGGCTTGTGAGAGTTCAGTGTACACCCAGCTCTGAAAAAAAGGACCTACTGGATACTTACTGCCAGGCAGGTGGGAAAACACTAACTGGTGGAGACAGCAGAGGCAGTGTCCAGGAGCGATACAGACTTACTAGGTGGAAAATCTGTCTTAAATTACAGCATAGGAAATTTGGTTGATGAGTCTGAGAATTGATAGTACATGCACAGCTGAATTAGTAGCTGCATATAGCTCCACAAGTTCTTCACACACCTCCTGGTACCAACTTCTAAGTCACTAACCATGACCATACAACTAATCATGAGATTAAAGCAGAAGGCTTAATCTGATTTGAGAAATCACCAGTTAATCTATGACAATGTGTTGTGTTTCTATTAAGGGATTAATGTCAAGATTTTCTGTTACAGTCATTACAGAATTTGATAATTCTTTAAGGAATAAGCTACCATGAGATTGAAATGATTGGCATGAGTTTTGTACATGAGCTGGGGATTGTCGTATGTTTCTGCCAGAATATTTAGCATACAGCTAAGTGCCATGAAACAGATTTCTCACTAGGACTCACACATTTCTCTTTTGATTGTGGAAGCTATGAAAGAAGATTCATATGCCATAAACAAGCCACCTAGATGTTAGAGGTATGAGGCTGTTAGTCAAGACTTTCTTCATACATAAAGGGAAAGAATAGGGCCACCATACACATTCACCTCATCAAGCAATTACTCCGAACATGTTTGAACATGCTGCTTAACACCCAAAAGAGAATCCAGCTCAGACAGAGATGTTGAACTGTGGTTCTTTAAATGAAATACGGGATGCTTCTTATTTGATGCACAGTTTAAAAAAATCCACATAATTATTCATAAATGTACATATACCTGTTTAAAAATACACAAACATATTAAAATTAAAAAAAATTTTCTAAGTCAAGTATCATAAACAGGAAAACATCTGAAATAAGACCAGTTTCTAACTCTCATCATGTCATAAAGATTAGACAACAACCACGCATCCTCCAAGTTTCTTGGTGCAACTGCAAACACTTCCTCTGTTGGACACTCCTCCTTAAGAATGAGCAGTCCAGCTCCACTTTTCAAATCTAGCTGGAACATTTCTGAGTTGCCATGGTGGTCACTCATCTCTGCTCAGTAACTTTCTTCAACGTAGTAAGAAACAAACACACCAGCATTCTGAAGAAAATTAACTGATATTATAGATTCCTAATTGATTTCCTGGTTTCAAAAGGAAAACCTCACTCATTGACCTCTCAGGAGTTCAGTTCTGGCTGGCCACAAGTCAGAGCAGGATGACACTTCTTCCTTCAACTGAACCTCAAGCTCCCTTTTAGATATGATACCAAAATTATGAAGTCCAATGTAACCTTTGTTGTTTTGTTGCTGCTGTTGTTTGTTTGTTTGTTTTGGGTTTGGGTGGTTTTGGCTTTTGTTTGTTTGTTTGTTTTGGGGGTTTTCTTTGTTTGGTTGGTTGGTTTTTTGTTATTGAGTTTATGTTAAATCTTTGTCTGAGCTGAAATGTCACAATACAGGTTTTCCCTTGGTCACCATCTAGGAATACTACAACACTTACCAGGGATTGATAACAAGAAATGACAGGACACAAACTGCTCATGACTGCCCACTAATAAATTGGCTATGTGGGTAAGAAAGGACACTAGAAATGCCAGATTCTTGAATCAGAAACAGTAGAATCCACCCCCACCCCCCACCGTTACTTCTCCCCCAGAAGAATATTTTGCTGAAAAGAGAAAACTCTGGAGAAGTCAAATATTATGGCATCATCACAGTGTTGCATTCCCATATGAACTGCATGTGTTTACTCTTATAAAAAAAATTCAAATAAATCAAGACCAATAAATTAAAAAAAATTGAAAGCATTACATTTCTCAAAATGTTAAGCACACACCTTCAGAGTATCATATCCATCATATTGTGTGAAATGAGTTTTTAGAGGCTGTCCTGAGCATTCAATATGTTTTAATTCAATAAATCCCAAGGGGACTATCTATCTATCTATCTATCTATCTATCTATCTATCTATCTATCTATCTAATCTATCTCCTCTCTCTCTCAGAAACACCATTGCTCGTCTATGGATTTGCAGATAGTCATTTCTTTCCCCAGTTTGCTGTCTCAGAAATCTATGAAGATATGTTTCAGGAGAAGGGGACTCTCCAGCTTTATGCAGAAATTAATCCTGACCAGAACACTACAGTTAATGAGGGATACTGGCTCATTGCCTACAAAACAGATGCCTTTTCATCTTGACTTGAAGAGTCAGGGAAGGGGGACATATTTACAATGATTCTTTAAAAAGAGCATTAAAAACATTGGATTTTCACTCATCCAGTCATATGAACATGCCACTGCCGATAGAAATGGGGAAACTGGGCAGTTTCATCTCTCAGCAAAGTAACACATTTCAGGAACAGTTACGATGAATGCATTTTTAGTACCTGAGTAACTGGCCATAGTGATGCCTTTTAAAATATCAATCTCTTCTCTCCCTTACTGAAGCTTTCAGAATTAACATTGAAAATTTCAGTCATGTTTCTACCATTTGTTAGTCAACTATGAAACTGCTCACTTTTTGTTTGTTTGTTTTTGCAGTTGACATGATGAAGCCATCCTCTGTTCAACTTGGGGGGTTTTAGAATATTTTTAGGCAGAAATTTTTCCCCAGAAGTGGTATTTGAAAAACTTATCTTGGAAAACTCAGTTAAGATAAACTTACCTTTTCCTTGAACCAAAGAAATACATATTTCTCTTTATAAAGATTAATTAGTATCAGTTATACAGACAGTTCTCATGAGAAGATTTATTTGGCCAAAGAATGTCTGTAATTCCTTTGAGGCAAACCTCTTCTCAGCCATAGAAAGCAGGAAATAATGGTTTACTGCTGTACTGGGTTCTGGCTGAGAGGAAGTTATGAAGTTAACTTTCTTTTTAACAGCACATATAATGGCATATTTACATTAGTGAGTAAAATAGTGTTAATGACACACCAGTGTTTTAGCTGTTTCTGAACAGTTCTTGAAGAATGTGAAAACTCTTCTTCTCACTTGCCCGGGCAGCAAACAGACAGTGAGTGGGCAAGAAGCTGGGAGGGGACACAGCAGGGATAGAGGATCTCAACACACTGCAGGGAATACCCAATATTATATGACCTTGTGCTCAGCCATAAAAGCTTGGGGAAAGGAGGAGGAAAGAAGCTTGTTTGTGATTATGACATTTGTCTTCCCAAGGTGTTAACACCTGTCCTGAGGCCCCACTTTCCTGGGAAAGGCTGTACATTGTTAGATAGTGCAATAATTTTGTTGTTGCAATGTAGAGAAAGGACAGGATCTGGACAATCATTCTGTGTGTAAACTGTCCACCTTTGTTAGTTTTGTGATGATGTTACTTTAATTTTAAGGTGTGCAACTTATT
This sequence comes from Margarornis squamiger, assembly GCA_035222235.1. Classification (NCBI taxonomy): domain Eukaryota; kingdom Metazoa; phylum Chordata; class Aves; order Passeriformes; family Furnariidae; genus Margarornis; species Margarornis squamiger. The sequence goes on along the minus strand of JAWWTY010000088.1, from coordinate 27,906,450 downwards.
TTGTGGATGCAAGCAAGTTTCTGAAGAATGTATGTTGAATATATAATTAAATAAAAATTCAGTTTCAGAGAGTCAAGTCGTTGAAAATATTTGATATAGGTGTCCAAGCTTTAGCAGTAGGGGGTCTGCAGTGGTAACCTCTTTGAGAAGGGTTACCCTGTGCTGGACGAGTGATTCCAGGCAGTTTAAGCTGGCTCCAAGACAGCCAACACAGGACATAACTAAGCCCCTCCATCAAACCTGTGTCACATCTAAGAAGATCTGTTTAAGAAAGGACACAATGCTGTGAAGAGTGAGGTTAAAAAAAAAAAAAAAAAAAAAGGACGAAATGACCACACAAATGCCAAGGTCAGAAAAGAGGAAGGGAAAGTTCTCCAATTCTCTGCCAGAGCAGAGAATTCCCCTGCAGCCCATGGGGAGGATCACACTGCAGCAGATACCCACATTGCAGTAAGTGAAAGATCTCATGCCTGAGGAGATATTTTCTGTCAGGAACTGTGGCCAGTGCAATGTTCCTCTTCCCAAAAGTTATGCAGATCCCAGCTGAGCTACTTACACTTGAAAAAGCTCTTTCTCCAGCGACTGTAGAAGGAACCTAAACAATCGCTGTAACTGCAGAGAAATGCAGTACTTACAGGAAAAAAGGGATTTCATGTGTCCTTTACACTTGAATCCTGTCTTGTTCTGGAAGAACTTTGAATTGCAGACAGGACATGATGAATTCAGTTGTGGCACTTCTCTTTCTGTCCCCCTGGTGTCTGACTTCTGCCTCCATCCAGGACTTGGGAACCATTGAGTAATCAGGGCAATTTGCTGTTATTAGGGGTAGCTTCTGCAACAGCAGTCAAAAAATACTGTAGTGAATCCTGCAGTTAGAAAGTATGAAGATCACTGGTGAAGGTATTTCTGTATGAATGGACAGAAGAATTAAGAGATATGTTCCTTTCATACTGCTACTATGAACGTAACTATTAAATACACCATTCACCAGAATAACAAGGTGCAGTCTTTCATAGCAGAGAGTATGCCTCTGAGTCTACACTGCTCTTAAATATTCCATTGTTATTTAGAGGGAATTCAGCCCTGTCCTGCCAACAAGGCAAGTGAAGCGAGGTGAGGGATGTTCCTACCATAATTTTGGTGGATGCATTCCATTGCCTCGGCGGAGCTAAACCTGTAGTCTTAGTTCCAACAAAGGAATAAGTACAGATGTTTCATGCTATTTTCCTAGTCCAGGAATTCATTCTAATTATCAACACACTGGAGAGCTTTGGGAAATCAATATCAGAAAAGGATTTTTTGAAACACAAATTCAAGGTCACATGAAATACAGTAATATGAAGATGATCCTCCACCCATCCAGTTCTGCAGCTGTATTTCAGGTGGCCTTGAATTTTTGATTTCTGAGTCTGGCCCCAGACTGAGGAGTGAGGATTTCACATGGAAATCCCTTTCTCATAATAATTTCTTAAAACCCTTTCTGTGCAGTGATGTATTTCCCACTGTAGGGTTCCTTACTGAAAGAAAATGGGAGATAAGCATCGAAAACTGAATTCTAATGCCTCATTCTTGCTTTGTTGCTTTCAGATGGAACTTTGTTGTGTTTTTGTTGTTGTTGTTGTTGTTTTTTATTGTTGTTGCTGTTTTGTTGGGGTTTTTGTTTGTTTATTGGTGGGGGGGGGGTGGGGGAGGTTGGCAGCATATCATTCCGCAGAAGAAAACAGAAATCACTATTTCCTGCTTTCTTTATTGTAGTCTATCAGCTCCCAGAGAAAAGGATCGCTTCTTGGTTTTTCCAACACCTGTGAATTCTCCTATTGGCCTTTTCTTGAAAGTTTCTAACTCCTGAATTGGCTACCTTTCTCTATTGATGAAATCCAAGAATTTGTGCTCTGGCGAAGTAGTCACTTCATAGTAGAGTGGCACAGGTGTTTTTAGCCACCAACCTGATTGTTTAGAGGTTTTCAGATATTAATGCCACTGACTATACAAAGAGACCTCTCCTCATAGGCCTCTGAAACAATTCTTACTTGTACAGCATTGAAATTACGATGCAGAGAATTTGCAGGAGACAGGGTGTCCTTCCAGAGGAATACTTTGTGAACACCCATAGAGAAGAGAAAGATTATGCACTAAATGAAGATATTAAACAAAATTTTCCTTCAAGAAAGAATAAAGGTGATAAAAAATTTAAAAGTAGTATTACTGCAACAGCAAATCACAGCATGTATAGATCATAGTGAGTGAAAACTTGAACACCATCTGCTTAGAAATAACTATCAGAACAAACAATAGTAAATTACTCTATTTAAAATTTAGAAAAAAAGTACCTACTGCAGAGAACAACTGTTCATTTTTTTGCATGATGGTTAGCAGTTTATGTTCCCCCGTCCTGAATCTGCAGAGCTTCCAACAACTCTGTTTTCTTTCTTTCAGCAGAGAGGGTTGAGACTGTTTGTGCATTAATGTTTAATAGTGATTGCATTGCAGCAGAACACAGAATAAAGAACAGGCAGAATGAGTGAGTTGTCCTGTCCTGCCACAGGAC
>JAWWTY010000088.1:27872075-27903208 GCA_035222235.1 Margarornis squamiger | reverse complement strand
GTAGGTGGCAGCAGATAGTGGCTTGAACATTCTCTTCTTAAGTTCAGACCCTGCACTCAGGTACACAACAGATCTATGCTTTCCCAAATGCTGGAAAAAAAAGGTGGGATGGTAATTTAAAGAGATTCAGAGTCTCAAAGGATAGCACTGTTATCACAGCCCTGCTTATAACTTCAAAGAAGATGCTGACACCAGCTGCAGAGCAGAGTGCTGGGTAGATAATGGTCCTTCATTCTGGAAGTTCCTCAGACCCTACCCACCTGTGAGGTAGAAAAATTTCTCAGGGATCCCTTCTGGTGCTAATAATGCTGAGGTCATGGGTTCAGTCCCCATGACCATTCACTGAAGAGCTGGACTCAGTGATTCTTGTGGGTCCCTTCCAATTCAGAGTATTCTGTGATTCTGTGACTCTGTTTATTTGTCTAATCAGAGCCTATTTCCATTATCTGTTGTCTGATGCTTTCTATCTGGTTGCATGAAGTTATATCCCTAAAAGCTGTTAGGATATTCTTTTTCTATATAGTTAATTAAATCCACTGTACATGTATTCCCTCCTCTGTTCAGTTTCCTCCAGTCCAGATTCATCTGAGTTGCTATTTCACAGATTATCTAGGTGCTCCATTCCATGAGGGACCACAGTGAAAGTGAGAACTATATGCAAACTGGATGAAACTACTGTGGAAAGAGATAGATATTATGACCCATTTAGTGGCTGCTCACCTAAATACAGGAGTCTGGCAACTCCATACAGAGACTAGTTTTGTTCTAAACAGCCTCTAAGATACTTGCTAGTTTATTGTTCCATGATGTGGGCTATACATACATTCTAGCTGGCAGCAGTCCTTTCTGTGGTTTGCCTGTAGAAATGAACAGTACAGAGTAATCTAACACCCAGTTGGATCTGATCTATATTACATACAACTCATTGCCTGCAAAATATTTTACTTTATGAGGAGTCATGCAGCCAGTGAGCACACCAAAAGAATACATTTCTTCTATAAAAAGTGTGAAATTTCAAGCGGACAAGCTGACTGCTTGAATGGCAGAATAATAAAGACGTTTCCAGGCCATTTCAGCCTGGGCTAAGCATCTGCCTTTTATGAGAATTCTTTTAAGTCCAGAAATCAGACTTAGTTTTTCTTCTCCTTCATCTTTGAATGGAGCCATTCTTTCAAAAGACATAATGAAGAATGTCTATATTTTGCACTTCTGTAAGAGAGAAAAAAATGCTGCTAATATCATTATGATTGTGATTGTGATTAATAAATAATATTGATATTGTCAAAATTATTAATATTTGGGTTTTATTTTTATTTAAATGAACTTTTCTCTTTACAGAAAACAGAACCATAAAAATGGGCAAATATTACAACCTGAAGCTGTCACATCAGCTCTCCTGAGAACTTTCAGTCTTCCAGACTTGTCAAAATCCATCACACTGATTGCTGTGTCACCTTGCTTCTTGAATGAGCTGTTCTTGGCAAGTAAAAACCAAACCTTCTTCCCAGGCTTTCCCAGCCTCTTTCCCTGCAACTGTGACAGAGAGCTGATGCCATTGAACTGCTCCTGAAGCAAATTAGGAATGCCTTTACTTTTCTTTCACGGTGGAGACTCAGAAAACAGTGAGTGTTTAGTTAAGCAGCAAAGACTTACAACTCAGATTTTGTTTTCTCTGCCAAATCATATATTAACTTCTAAGGGGCAGTTTGTAAAGCAGCACATATTACTTCATTCCACACTTCTCTCTCTCCTTACTCTAGGAGGAGGAGATCTGAAACAAGGGGCTGAAGTGCCAGAGACGGAGTGGGGCAATGGGCTGAATATGTTTGCCCTGCATGAAACAGAACTGGGGACTAACAGATGGAGGGGGAAGACAAAGTGTAAGACATGTGATAGTCATGATAGGAAAGGGAAAGACAGGGAGGAAACCAGGATCAGTGCTATGCTCTTTGGTTAAAAATTTGCTTTCAGAACTAGGTTTTCTTTGGTAGTGTGCTAACAAACAAGAGACATTCTACCTTCCCTACAGCTATCTTTAAAGAAGGAAAAAAAATCCTATCCTTCTTTTTCTCATATGAACAAATCAATTTACTATAAGAAAGGCAGCTTTGCCACTGTACCATATACCAGTCAAATAAAACCCATCAGTATTTGGAGCAATAACACAGCACATGCACAGAACATACAGATACACTAGATTATCTTTGTGACTGTTTCAAGATTACAAGACAAAAAGACAAACAGGGAACTGAGCTTTGCAGTTGAACAGTATGGAGCAAATCAATAAAAATTTCAATGTGAATTGCACATCTAAAGGCTAAAAAGCTAGAGTCTTGTGCCAAGACACAGAGCAGTGGCAGAGGATGGAAAATTACTTGCTTTAATTAGTTTAACCAACTGAAGAAGATTATGAGGATTTCTGGATGATTCATAAATGCAATGCTTTTTTAAATCTAGTCATTACAGGATTGAAAAACGAACTCCATAGGAATTTTCCTTTATGCTCTGAAATCAGTGAGTTTTTTATAGCTGCTTCAACTGGCAAAGCAATCTCTGATTTACTGACCTGGAAATATATTCTGCCTTACTGAGAAACAATGTCTGTAACAGATTGCTATTGTTGACACAATTGTTAGTTGATAGCACAAGCCTTGGAAAAGCAAGGAATCCTGGCTGTTAGAGTCTGTGGGACTCTGCTGCACACAAAGTTTCTTTTGAGCTTATCCAGTAGGTCTGGCCTTCAGACACATTTTGTACACTTGCATTTTCTCACCAGAAACTCCCTTCTCTTTATACCAGTTAGTCTGTTTCTTTTGGATATCAGGCAGGAACATGACAGTGAAGATTTTTCAAGTCTCATTCACAACAACTGAGCAGGTTTACCTGAGGCTTTCTAAATAGCATTCAGCCAGAGCCACACACTTGGCATGGAGAAGTATCAGCCTGGATGCAGTTGGCTCAGGTGGGATGTCATGGAAAACATCTGTCACAGAGCACACTATCTGCTCTCCCAAAAGTAATAGGGCCAGTCCCTGTGATTTTCCTTCTGTCCAGAATGACTATAGCTCTCTTTCTTTGAAAAGCACATATCAACAAGTGTCATTTCTGATGACACCACAGTCAGTCTATTTGAGTACATATGTCTCACTGAGATTTCCAGAAAATTGGCTGCAGAAGAAATGTCTGGGAAGCCAATGCCAACCTACAGAAGACAAGTGCCAGGCTAACAACATGCAGTTGTGATCTTAGAATCTCATTATTGATAAGTTTCTGCATATTTGCAATACTATTGAAAGAGGTTCAGTCAGATGAAACAAGTGCACTTCGGGGCAATAGAAATGTAAATTACATAGTGATGTTTGCCTCTGGTTTTCAGATAAAAAACCTTCTTCAAACTGTGGCACTACAGAGGCAGAAAGAACTACGATGGATGTTGTCGTATTCATAATACAACCCTAACAGTTCTAATACTTTTGAAGACCTAGTAGTCTGTTCTCCTTCCTTCCTTTGTAATTTCTGCTACCTGTCCCTGCCTCAGGCCCTTGGCCCAGTTCCAGGTGTTGGCAGAGCATGCTGTTGCCCTCTGTGTATACAGGTTACAGGAGATGATGCCCTATGCACAATTTTGAATTCTGTGCATCAGAGGGGAACTGCACAGCTGATTTTCCAGAACTGTTGGCAAATGAAGTAAAATAAAAAGCTCTGTGCAGATCTGAAATCCTCAGCAAGTTAGGACATCATCACCTGCCTGTCTGGAGCAAGTCTGAATGTTCTAGCCTCCTGTGCTGCAAATTTATTTTGTTGTGTAGTAATTCTCAGACCACTCTTTAATCATCTCTAACATAGCAATAGTAAGAGCATGGAAAAAATCCCACAAACTGAAATTGAAAGGTAAAAAGAAGGTGGGAACGATGTGTGTCAAGTGCTGATCTTATTCTGACTTCTGAAACACTTAAAAAACGTTCTATTACTGGGATATTTTATTTGCCCGAATTACCAGTCCATAATAAAACCTGATAGCTAGTCTCAGAAGATGACAATTCACTTTCTCTCCACCTGCTGTTTCTGGACCTCAGCAGCCACGTTCTAAGCAAAGAGCAGCTGTTCTGTCTCATGGAAAGTTGTTCCTTGCAGCAGCATTGGCATTTGAAGGGTGTGATGGGGATAAACAAGCAGAGATGAGCTATCTGATCAACTGCTGGTGAAAAACTCAGCTACAGATACAGTTATGTCATTTCTCTGTAGTAAAGCATCTTCTGAGGTGTTGACTAGGACTGTGTCCATACAATGCTCAGGGTTCATTGAAATCAGCCCTGCTGGGGACCACAGTCATTAACAGTGTTTGAGCAGCACTGACCCCTTTGCTGGTGTTTGTGGGCTGCTCTCACCACAATAGTTGCTCTGTGAAACCATTCCAAAAGCAATTGCAGTAACAGAAAATTTTTTAACTGATCAGGTTAGAAAATGGTCTAGAAAAATGGGTTGGAAAGGTGGCAGAGAGCTTTCTCTCCCAGGACCACTGCTAAGAATTCATCTCAGGGTTAGTGTCATGTTTGCATGCTAACTGGACTATGGTGCTACTAATCATTACTCTGCAATGTTTTTCAGAACCTTGTTTCCTTTGCAGAAAGAACTAATAACCTGTTTGTCTTCTCTTTTCTGGATTATTTTCTACAGCTGTGTGTTCAACACCTTGCATAGGAACCTCTATTTTCACAACTAGTGTCTACATACTACTGCAATACAATCAGCAAATCAGAAATATCTACTTATTTCTCCTTTATTTAATTGGAGCAATCTTTCCATATAATGAAGCATGAAAGTGCAAACAGAAGTATGCTGGAGGTGTAGAGGAAGGAATTTGGTATATTGTTTGCACTTCATGTTTATCAGTGATAAAAATAAACTAGCTAAAAATGTATCTTTTTTGAGAGGTTTAAAGAAGCTGAATCAAATGCATCGACAGATGATTTCTTTGCAAATGTATTTAGAAGTAGAAGCTTGCTTTGTAAAATCTATATGAAGCCTTTTGGCTTTTATGTTTCTGGAATCTGTTTCTGGCACACAGGTCATTCAGGCATTTAGGAGGGTTGTATCTTCTACCAGGACTAGGGAAGTGATTCCCTGTACTCGGCACTGGTCAGGCTGCACCTCGAGTACTGTGTCCAGTTCTGGGGCATTCAGTTCAGGAAGGATGTTGAGGTGCTGGAATGTGTCCAGATAAGGGCAATGAAGCTGGTGAAGAGTTTGAACCACAAGTCTTATGAGGAGCAGCTGAGGGACCTGAGGTTGTTTAACCTGGAGAGGAGAAGGCTCACTGGAGACCATGTCACTCCCTACAACTGCCTGAAAGAAGTAGTGAGGTGGGGTCAGTCTCTTCTCCCAGGCAACCAGTAACAGAAGAAGAGGACAGCCTTAATTTGCACCAGGGGAGGTTTAGGTTGGACATTAGGAAGAAGTTCTTCACAGAAAGGATGATTGCACATTGGAATGGCCTGTCCAGGGAGGTGATGGAGTCACTGCCCCTGAAGGTGTTTAGGAAGAGCTGTTGCACTTTGTGCCATTATCTAGTTGATATGATGCTGTTTGGCCATAGGTTGAACTTGAAGATCTCAGAGGTCTTTTCCAACCTAGTTGCTCCTATGATTCTGTGGTTCTACTTTATTACCTTAATCTGTATTTCCTGCTGCACAAAGAAGTCCACTGAAATCAAAGGGTCTCATTCTACATATCTGAGAATGACAGTCTCCAACAACACACATGCACAGGAGGTGAGTGACATCTTTGGAAGTTAGTACTCATTTTAGGCTTCCATGGTGTATCAAAGTACACAAAGAAAGAATTCACAGTTATGATGAGGGTTAGCAGAGCAAGACAGTCCCTAGGGTCTCATTTTCAATCCCTCTGCATGTTCAAAGGTAAAAATCAGACTGCTGCTCTCTGATAAACTGCCATTTTCCTACATGGACCAGTGCATTTTTACACAGGATAGAGGGAGGAATGGACAACACGCTTTTTCTGTGATGACCCATAGACAGATGCTTTTCTTTAGGATGTCTACTCTCCACAAGCTTGGGACATTATGAATGCCGGTTTTGGTTTTTTTTGAGTTTTTGCTTGGCTAATTGCAGGAAGGTGGTAATACAGTGGGAACAATGCTACTCACTGGTCATCCCTTCCCCAAGCCTAAGCCACCCCAAGGGACAAAGTCTAGGTTCTCCCCTTCATTCTCTTTGTCCCACAGTGAACTCAGCCACAGAGACTTTGTTCTCCTGGCCCCATTCCTTCAACCCACATAAGATATTTCCAAGAACAGACTTGAGACAGAGGAAGAGTGATCTGTAGCTGTGGAACTACTGACACTATAAATAAACCTAAGGTAATATTGTGGGTGGCCACGCCATGTCCATGGCAGCAAATCTAAGGAGAGGGTCTCATCTGAACAGCAAAGAATAAAGGTCCTTTACTGCATGGGAGACACCTGATGTAAAACCAGGGTTGCTGTGTTAAAGTTTCTGATGTGGTTTTCCCTCCAATAGCCCATAAAACATGCCCTACTGCCCTGGAATGCATGAATTCTTTCTGTTCCCATCTTTCTGAGCCAGTGTTTTGTCCTAAATGCAAATCCACCGATAAGGAAAAAGGACCCAGAGGCATCTTAAGTTTCTTGCTTTCAACCAAGGAACACTATGGCTGGTTTGTTTTTAAGACTCCTAAAGACTGTTTCTCGGCTTTCCGCTTCTTTGAGCTGTGAACTGGGCCTGGAAGTAAGGTCAGCACATTGGCAACTGGTGAATGGGTCTACAGGAAGCAATTTCTCCCTGCTCCAACGGGAAGTACAAAAGATTTTGCCTCTGAATGACTTAGGCTCTAGCAGCAGCCACTCCCTACAGGAGTTAGTGGGAACAGTGCAGTCAGCACCCTGTGTCACCTGAGACAAACCTCTCAGCAACGCAACACCAAGCACAGCAAGCAGTGTCACATCTCATAAAGCATTACAGGTGACTTTGAGGCAGTTTTGTCAGAAACCTAGAGTAACTGACTTTTGGGAGAGGGGGCCAGCCCAGAAGCATGAACAGCAAGCCTAGTTTACCAAGGGGCCTCACCTAATAACTACAACCCTGTACCAACCATTGGTGTTGCAAACCTCCATTCAGTGTGTACTGAAGAACAACCTGAATCAGTTCTGAAGCACCAACAGGAGGTTTGTCTACCCAAAGGTCTCACTGCATTATGAACTACACACACCTGAGCTCACTAAGAGACCAGAAACAGCCACAGTGCAGAAGTTCAACCAGTCCGGGAACAGACTCCACCATTCCTCACCTTCAGCCAGTCATCAGTTAAAGAGACTGACAGCCTATAGCTAGTTCTAAATTTTTCAGGCCCTCGAACAGGAGTCTGGACATTTTCTTACTTTGTAAAGTATGATGGTCCAGATTGCAACAGCAAGCAGTCTATTACTGACCAAACAAAAGAAAATCTCCAAATATTCTTCTAATTGCTACTTGAAGTTTTTTTCCCACCTAACCTGACAAAAAGACTCCACTAATTCTTGTGTCTACTTGCCCTTGCTAGTGGTGGCAAGAGTCTGTTAATTGAAAGGCCACAACCATTTCATTCTCTCAATTTTTAAAGAGGGATGTGAAATATTTGCTGATGGACATCCTAGACTCTGGTTTGATGAGCATGGCTTTGCTACAGAGCAGGATCTGGCTATTAAACCTAAAGAAGTTTGGGTTTGGCCAACACAGCTAGACTGGACTCTATTGCCCTAGTTCCAACTTTTTCCTCCCCTCTTCCCCTTGTGCTTTACCTCTCCTCCTAGTGATTTTGTGATTTTTCTTATTATGTATTGTAATAAGAGCTAGCAATTATTTAGAGATTTTCTGAACATAAAGACTCTACACAACAAATTCACAGTTCAAACTTCTTGGACATCCTCATTTGGGGTCAGCAGAGATACATATCTACTTTTTCATGAAAAATGACATTTGTGCTGAAAGATAGGGAGGTAGAAACCACTGCAACATTTTGTCAACTCTATGATTAATAGCAATTCTTTACCTTGACAACAGGATGAGAAAGAAAAATCATCTGGGTGGGCAAGATAAAGTTTTGCAAGTAGTAGTATATTGAGGCATCAGCATCTTCAATCTCCCTCCTACCAGCAATGTGAATGTGCAGACTGCAAGCCCCTTCTGGCTGATGAATTACTAGGGAAAAGCCATGGCTGGGTCAATCTTTCCACTTTATTCCACCTAGCATAATAAAAAATTTATGAGTAACGGAGAACAAGCTGTCAACATGTCAAAAACTGTGCGCATGTATACAGTGTTAAAACTTCTTCCTTTTCTTTCCTCAGATTTTCACCAGCAAACCACCAGCTCACTGAATTATGGGAATTAGAAGGATAATCTCAAACAGATGATCCTTCATGTGTTTACATTATCAACTGCTCACATGCATAATTATACATTTCTTATTGTTTATCAAGCTTAAATGATCTGTGATGTTATAAAAGCACACAAAAGACAGAGCCATCAATTTCTGCAAGAACTGGGTTCAAAATGGGCTTACTCTGAGACATTTCTCACATACTATGCATTCTGAAAAAGGATTTTCAGAAACTGACAGAGAAAAATGTGCTGTAAAGGAAAGAGCATAATTTTAGGAATCCCTCATTCTTTAAGTAACCAAAAAATCCAATAAATTAACAAAACAAAACCCTAAGTGAATGCAAATGAGAGAAGGCAAAAAAAGGAATTTGGACTTCATGAAGTAGTTTTTGCTTCTGAATTTCACTTTTTTCACTGACACTGAATAATACGCCATTTTTCAAAAAAAAAAAAAATCTGAAAATTTTGTATAAGCATTCTCAAGGTGTTTATGTTGCAATAGTGAAGTTACTATTGGCAGAACTGGCTGAGCTTGAATCTGCTCATCTCAGACATTTCTAGAGAGCACAAGAAGAAACAAAACCCCCCATACTTGTCCTGAAAGATAAATGAGTGTTTCTGTAACTCACAGTGACTGTAAACAATACTTATTAGCTACTGCAGATTTGGGCTGTGAAGGAGGAATTTGAGCAGTTCAGATAAGACTTCATACAGCATTAACAAAAATTGGAAACTAATTCTCATTCCAGAGGACATTCATGCAAGAGGGTTAAAATAAGGTGAGCCTGAAATTTAATTCACTCCCCCACAGTACAAGAAGCTGAAAGCAGTTTTAATACAGATTGCACACTGGTTTTCAGGCCCTGTACAGTTAGAGCAGGGATCTCACACACCAAGTTTACTAAGTGCAACATAGATTTGTCTTTTTTCTGGATTTAAAGCCTTCCAGATTTCGTGTTAACTCTCAATCACTCTTTTTTTTTTTTTTTTATTTTTTTTTTTTTTTTTTTTTTTTTTTTTTTTTTTTTTTGTCAGGAGTTCTTAACTCTAGAACATGGCCTGTTTGTCTGGATTTCCATTTAGGACTCCACCTCCTCTGCTTGAAGTCAGTAACTTACCAAGAGTAGCTTTAACATGACTCATTCTGTATCCTGGATGATCTAACAGATTGTAAAAATGAAGAAGATTTATGTGGAAATACATTGGGGAGGTTGTGCCTGAATGTTTTTCATTAAAAATATTGCTGCCTTGTGTTGCTTCTGTCCAACAAGGTAGACTTTTATATGTAAATCTTTCTCTGAGCATGCTAATGAGGTACATAATGCTGCCTCTTTCTTTTGAGCAGAGAGAGTCCATGGAGAACTCCCTGTTTCAACTGTAAGTTATGAGCACCCTGGAGGATGGACTAACATATCCAAAGTTGCCTTCATCTTTGTGGAGTACTGACCTCTCCCTTCTTCACTATATATTGAGTTCACTTTTAAGTCCTTCCAGCTACAAGAAAGGCAGAAAAGATTGGAGACATTTACATATTTTTGAGTCAAGACTTCCTGATTAAAAACTGAAAACTACATCTTTTGTTGACTGAACATTCCTAAGTGTCACAGGTGTTCCAATGGTAACATTAGAAGTTTGATTCCTAATATGGGACACACCTCAAGTGCTTTGTGCAAAAAGCAGTGACAGTTGATTTTTGGGTGAGGAGGCACATAAATTCTTGAAAAACTTTGGATAGGTAAGCAGACACTCCCAGTGTTCTTGGAGCAACACAAAGGCTTAGGAGGCATCACTGAGTTCCTAGCAGAGAGAGTGATAAACTACCACAGGAGGGTTTAGGAATCTATGTGTCTCAGTCTCTGATCTTACGGCATTGTCTGTAGGGCACACCAACCCCTCTTCAAAGAAAGGTTTTCCCAATACAGGCCCTGAGCAGTGCTCACTGGAAACACAGATATGCTTAACTCTCCAGAGGACAGGCTTTTCTTCTGTGAGAAGGTGCCCAGAAAGCTACACATCTAATCCTAATGTCCATCACCACTACTACAAGCAAGTCCTGTTCAGTCTTCATGGGATCTAGTCATGGTGTCCTGTTGAGATCTGGACCACTGGATCTATGTGGATCTGGATCCACGCAGATTGGTTCATCCTGCTTTAAGTCTCCCTGTAAGGGCTTTGGACAGACTCAAGCTCCTTCTTCTCATTAGAAGGCCAAACCAACCCAGCAACAAGGCATTATGGGCATGTAGGAGTGAAGACATTGGATGGGTCAACAAGACTCACTTCTTGGCTCTGATGATATAACCTCCCTGTGCCTGTGTCACTCCACAAGTACAACCTGCATGGCTTGAGGAATGCATAACTATTCAGTTCTGACTTCTTCCGCTCCCGGAGACCCTGATATCCAAACTACCAACTAGACTGCACTCATGAGGGTTAGGACTGGTTATCCATTTTGATATACAGTCAACTGGAGAACAGTTACTTCTGGCTTCCCCACAAGGCTAACACAAGATTTCCTCAGGACGTAAGAGTTTCAGGACATTTTACTGCACCCTGTTATATGCACAAGGCTCTCAGCTGGAGTAGCCAAGCAAAGAGGTAAAGACCATAAGACAACTGGCTTGTTTATGAATTGGTAATGTCTTCTTAAAGCTCCTTTGACAAGAAGGCTGAGCAACCTAAGTCAGAAAGATGAGTTTACCCACTGGGGTGCTACTGCATATCCTAGCCACTATCAACAGATCAGACAAATGGAGTTCTAAGAGCAAAGGACCCCTTCACACTGGAGAAAAGGATAGTGGGTGAAAGGATAAAATGCAGTTAAAACACACAAAGAAAAATTATGAATTAATTATAAATTAAAAAGTAAATGCAAGTCTCGATCCCTGGAGACAGCAGCGGAACAACTGGAAAACTAAAACAGAAACATCAAAAGACATGAGAGGAGAAAGGCTGAGTTTCACAAAGCAGAGACTTGTAGGCACATTAATTAATGAAGGAAAAAAAATCAACCTATTCTTTAAAAGAGGCATATAAACATGAGACAAGACTTTAAATTTCTCTCTTATAAGACTTCTCCAAAAGAAAGGTAGAACAGAGAAACACTAGGCGCTCTGGCTAAACAGGATAGATGCAGCCCTTCTTCCCAGCTGTCCCCTGGTTATTACTTATGTCAGTTGGTTTGCACCTTGAAGGTATTCATATAGCAGGATAAGGAGGTCATCTCTCCACCTGAGTATATTTTGAAGAGGAGATAAAGCAATTTTTTTGTATTTCTTAAGTAAAAAACAATCACCTAGTTACAATCATCAGCATGGTAAGAGAGACTGTATTTCTCTACCACAAATCATATCTAGGGTCTGAAATTTGCAGAGATCTGCAACACTGTGGGAATTGAATTTTCCAACACTGTTCACACAATCTCTTCTTTTACCATAAAAACAGCCATTTTTGTTTGAACTCAAAGGACCATTTAGCCCAGCTTGTCTGTAACACTAGACAAGAGCAAATGTATGGGAGAGAGCAGAAAAGGGCAAGCACCCAGCAATACTCTCCTAATCACCAGTAATTTACAGTTCAAGGACTTCCCCAGTACAAGGAGGTGCTTTTATATTTAAGAGACCCCAAATAAATTTCATTTTTATGAATTTGTCAAGTTGCCTTCTGAGCCTGTGTGAACTTTCAAGGGTCACAGTATCCTGTGGCAAAGAGTTATACAAATTAATGGTAACTTGTATAAAAACAGCAGAAATTCTTCTGTTTTGAAACTCCTTCTTTCTAATTTCATGTGTTGCTCTGTAACTTTTTGATTTCAAGGGACAGTGAAGTCAAACTCCATTCACCTCCAAACCACATAAGAATTTACAGAAGCCTCTCATATCCCTTCTCAGTTTTCTCTTTTCCATGGTGCAGTGTATTTACCATTTTTCACAGCTGAAGCAGTCTGTTTACTCATTCCCAAAGCCATCACATATCTCTAATCAGTCCCCTTCTCTATACTATACTTTGTACTGAACAGATACTATGCAAAGCAGTTGCAAATGGCTATTGTTCTATAGGGGCATGCAGAGCACTTTTCAGAGACCGATGGACCTAAGAGTTAGGTAGACAGCATGAGTAACAAGGTATCCAGAAAGCAGTTATTTGAATCCGGACTAAATGAAATGTTTCTAAGTAGGAAGGAAAAGCGTTTCCAGTGACCCACAGGCAGGAGAGAGACAGGCCCCTGTCTCACCTCTTTCAGATCTGTAGCAGATCTGAGTCTGCTTTCAGTTTGGTTTCTTATTGGTAAAGAAATGGTGTACAGGATCAGTGTTTTCTCAGTTTAGTTAAGGAAACCCAACCCTGGAACAGACACAATCCTAAATGGCACACAGATAACCCGTTTCTAAAAATACTCATCTGCTATCTCTCACTTTAAATACTAAAGATGACAACTTCTAAAATGTGTTTTACTATTTTTTTTCAAGCTTTTATCGTTTGAGCTTTTAAGAACCAAGTTTTATTAGACAAATTCTAAGGTAATCCTCAGACTCAGTGACATCTCTGAGAGCCCTGCAAGTGATGTCTGACACTGCTGACAGCTCTGTGAGAATTGATCTTTTCTCTTAAAGGCTGTTGGACTTCTATTAATATATATTAAAAAATCCAATTTTACACACATTACAATATTATCTATCGCCCAGGATTATAGCACAGAGCTAGATAACATGACTCAACAATATCACAAGAGCTCTAAACCCATAAGGCAAATAAAATTAGGCCCACATCTGTAAAAGTTGCAAACCATAAGCTAGTCTTGCAATTTCATGGAGAAGGACACAGTCTTGTATATTTCAGCTTAGCCATGCTTCCAACTGAGTTTCAAAGCCTTGGATAAACACTTCCCAGAATCATAGCTGAGAAGAGCATAATTGGCAGAGACTACTGTACGAGTACAAAAGAAGACATCAAGAAATATAAAGAAATTTTCCAGATGAGAACCGTCAGAGTCTGAAAATGAAAGGCCATCTCCAAACCCATCTTTTTAGGACAAAAAAAAATATATGGCTTATTAAATTCTCTCACAGCTGGAATACTCAAAAGAAGAAAAATCAAATGAGAAGCACTGTCTGTTCTAAATGGATGAGGAAATTTAAAGTTTGCAGAAATGTCTGTTTTAAGACAACAATTACAAGCTTATGACAATAATGAGTAGAGCTGGATCATTCCTTCAGCCTATCTATGAAGAATGAACAATGCATATAACATGGAATGATCAGCTCTTTCCATAGGTACAACTATCTAGGGAAGAACTGACTAAACAATATGAAAGCGTACCAAACAATACAGGCAGTATACAGGCTCGTATTGCTTTCCTTAGGAGGGATGTGTTTAGAGTTGTTTTGCCATGTTCACTTAGGGTTCCTATACATGCATACCAATATCTGAACAACTGGCTGTTGCTGAAGACAAACTAAAAGAAACTGGGATACACACTGGGAAAGCCCCTCAGAGGAAGGCTGAAAGTTGAAGCACACTGTGCTTCAGACAGATCATCCAAAACTGAGGGTATTCTGGAAAAATACTTTAATCCTGTTGGGATTTCAGAAGAGTCTAGTTGGAATCTCAGATGCCTGCTTTAGCACCTGCAGAACAGACCTGAAGTTCAGATAGGCAGCTTCTGAGAGATTCAATTGTATCCATATTTTGTTCTGTTAATTTTCCCTACAGCTTTCCAAATCCTTCTGGATAGGCAGGGAATAATGTCCCACAGCATCAAGGCAGGAGGTATCCCTGCTTAAACTTTGACAGTTCTCTCTGGGCCTGATGTTCCCTGATGCCTGTCCTGCTCCTTTTCTTTCACCTCTACTACTATTTTTCCCTCCTATCCCGTTAATTTGTGTTTTTCTTTACAGAAGAGCTTCTCTTTTTTTCTCAACTTCTTTTTTCTGTTTTCTTCTTTTCTGTTCCAGCTTTTCTCCCATTAGTCTGCCACAGGTAGATCACTCTTAACTTCTCCTAGACTCCCAGTCCTGGGAAGAGGCTCTACTTCTCAGTCTGTGCACATCACCGCAGTGCTAATGGTTGAGTCAGAGAGTATATTTAAGCCAATGAGTCATCCACAGCTCTTTCAGGAGGAGATTTTTTATTAAGATTGCAATTACTGACATAAGCAAGGAGCCTATACTGTGAACATTGAGACAAAACTAGTAAGACAGGTGAGAGTAGGGAAAAGTACCTTACTATGGGTCAGAATAGCCACATTCCTAATTGAAATGCTGTGAGGAAGAACTTATTTTGAAGGGTACAATTTTACTGCAATAAGTGACAGTTTTCTTTCTTCCTTTTTCAAGATTTCATTTTCTTCAACATCCAGAAATGTCACTCAGCTTTTTAGATGTTGTTTGCATTAGCTAGAAAATTGTGTAATGAGTTAGTTTCATTTATAGCCACATACTAAACAGAACTAAATTTTTTAAGTATTCTAAAAAAAAAAAAAAAAAGAAAAAAAAGCAAGAAAAAAAAGCTATGCATAATGCCAATTAACAAAACCCTCTAACATTCAGTACTTTGAAACAGTTTGCTAAATGAAAACCAAAAATGGAGGTGATAATGTATGAAAATTACTCCACAGAGTTAGCATAAGTGTGTTTGCAATTAAAAATAAAAGGGAACCAGCATGTTTCAGAATGTTTCAGTAATAAATATTCCTCTGTACTGATGCAAGTGAACTTTCCTAGAGAAATTTAGTACAAGTAAAATCACCTAAGAGAAAATTACAAAACAGTAGAATGACTTAAATCAACAAAAGTTTCCAACCTGCAGAAAAAAACCGTAGTGATAAAGCTACTTACCAAAAGGATATTACAGTAATCAAAAGAGAATATAACTGACGGTAGTTCAAAAAAAAAAAAAAAAAAAATTACCATATCCATTCACCTGCAGTTTCAAATAAGTGCTTGTTCTTTATTTCTTTGTTGAGAAGGAAGGTGTCATAATTGACAGATAGTCCCATTAGGTATTGTTCCCAGCTGTCAGACTTCAGGAAAAGGTTGCACCTTATCAAACAAAACAGTTTTTAGAAAGTTTTTCAGGGCAAGGCACAGGCTAAAAATTAAAAAAGAAAGAGGTTTTTATAAAATTGAAGACTACATCTTTCAATCCAGCCTAGTAATTATGGCTTTCAACAGAACAACAAAAGCAATTTTGACCTTATCTTTGTCTGCATCCTTGGAAGACAGCTAAAGAAATGAGTGTGAGTCAGCACAGAGAAATGCTTGTGCTTTCTAAATTCCCAGTCACAAAAAAGACAGTGGAAACCCAAACAAATCAAGGGAAAGTGCCCAGTTATATCACATGTAGGGTTGTTAAGAGATGAACCTAAAGCAAACTTACATATGTGTCTCTAATAAAAAGTTAAAAGAAAGTTTAAGGCTATGAAATTCTGTTTACAACCTATACAAGCAGCTTTCTGTCTCCAGACCTTAATAATTTGTTCTGAATAGACCCAGCTCATGAATGGTAACTATCCTTCCTAAGCAAAGGTTGTACATAGTAATAGGTGCACTTGAATTGCACCTTTTCTGCACCATCATGCCATAAAGTTCTTGCAAATTCCAGGGTGCAAAAGCCAACAACACTCTAGAGAAATCAATCCACCTCAATCTATTGAAGCAAAAATAGTCCACGAATATATGATTTATTAAATAGTGAGAGACTGAAATCAAATGTCAGTTTCATTATTATTATTGAGTTACAGGCACAAAAATTACACAGAACAGGCCTAACAAGGACCTAGTTGACAGCAAAGCAGAAAAATACAAAGCAACTGAAATTAATGAGGAAGCAGGATGAGAAATAAAAGGGTAGAGCATCTCTTGGTCAGCACAGGTTGATCAGCATCTCTTCTCACTGACTGAGCTCAAAATCTTTATTTTCACAAGGGCAGTGAATCTGTTTGCTGCACACCATGTCCTTTATGCTGAATAGCACAGCCCTGTTTGTGTTGGTTCCAGAGGCTCTCCAGAGCCTATATTTCTCTACAATGTTGGGGTTTTTTAGTTTAGTAGTTGGTTTTCTCACTCTAAAGACCACAGATCTGTTGGATCATGGATCTTCTAGGGTCTGACTCCTCAAGAATTCACCTGTACATTTATCAAGGAAATTGTAGCCACCTCAGGAAATATACAAGTGGCATTTAAAGCATTAAGCAAGTTGCCTGTGCACTTATCTTTCCATCCAAACATGCAGTTGTCCTTGAAGAATTCTTATTTCAGTCAGATGAAGGCAATTATATCCTACAATTCTTTATCAAATTACTTCCCCTAAGTGGAAGGCATTCATGAGACAGAGTACTAACTGTGTAAGCAAACTTCTAAGACTCAATAGTTCTTTCTTCCCATTATGACATGGACCCAAATCAAAAGTTCAAGTTTCTCACTTCTGACTGAATTTTCTCAATGGAACCACACATGTTGCTGTGTCTGTGTATATGTCACCTGTAAATAATTTTTGAGTAGAATTGCACTGTCAGCCAGAGCCTGTTTTCACTGCCTCTTCATTGCTGACTACTTCATATTGTAAGAAATTGGACTTGCTTATCTCACACTGGCATTTTTGGCCATCAGCACACTTGCAGCAAGCATGGGTAGAGCCCTTCCCAAATCTTCGTTTGCGAAGCCTACCCATGATGATGACTTCATATTGTCTTCTCCTAAGAGTCATATCATCTCTTCCTTCAGACTCAGCTTTAAACTCTGTCAGTACTTTGCCAAATAGGAAGAGAACAAAGCAGGCTGCACCTCTAACTTGTCTGCACTGCTCACAATGATGTGGTACTTTCAGAAATTTAAATGGAAAGGTAATTGTGCTTGAGATATGTCCCACAAAAATGAATGAAAACATTTGCTCGGTTTTGCACAAGTGAGTAAATTGGAACTAATAGCATGTATCTGATCCCTAAGCCTCTGAATGCAAGAAGGAACAGACCAACTAAAATCTACAACAGCTGTTTGTCGGGCTGTGAACTGTGCTGGAGGCCTAGCAAACAACACCAACAACACCTGGAAGAAGCTTGAGAAAGTTGGTATAAGAGCATTGAACAGTGTAGATGCACTGTTGTAGAAAGATCTTCTGTCATCCTATCTAGTCTTGCACAGGCAGGGAGAGTCTGGAAAGAAGGGACCGGTCATTTAATAGAAGATTACCATGAATGTGATGTAGTCTGGGTGATGCCCCACTGACAAATGCAGTAGGGCATGGAATGTGCCAAGGGTGAGCTCCAAGGAGGCATTTAATTATTGCAGCTACAGAAACAGAGGGTCACCAGGTAGCTGAAAAGTGTGCAGAACTGTAGCCTGTAGAAAGAGCTGTGAATTTGGCAAAGATCAGTGGGTACCCTCTGTTCATCACTTGTAGTCTGAGGAAGAAAAGCCCTTTGCAGAAGGATGAGCACATGGGGGACAAAGGGATAAAAACCATTATGCCATGTTTCATCACGTGCTCCATCCCAGAACCAAGGTCCAAGTAAAATTCTATTTTATAACAACCATGGCATGATGTGGAATTGTGTGTGGATGTCAGGCCCTGAGGGCCCAATACAGTCACTAGTAGGTTTCATGTTCCTGTCTGTCCTGGTTATAGTGGCTGGGACCAGTTTGTCACTCTGTGGGTGTGGCCAGGGCTTTGTATTCTACACTCTCTATGTCATTTCTCATGGACTGCTAACAACAGATCATTTGCAGCAGCTTCCCAGGGCACACCTAACCCCTCAGGCTACAAGCTGTGTGTTTAGGAACTCTGTGAGAAAAGGAAGTTTTCCTGTCTTCACACCAATGACTCAGGTGTGATAACTCCCCTCCGGGGAGTCCTTAGCACTTCACACACAGCCTGAGGGGTCATGTCTGCTAATGGGCCATCAAGGAGTATCCCATGACTCGTAGTGTAAATCACCAATTGTGAAACTCCTCACCCTGGGGGAGGTCCTGGGCACTCCCATCTGAGCCCAAGCATACATAACCTCCAGGGTTTGGGACTTCTGGGACCACTTGTGGGATCCAGAGGAGGACCAGGGCCTCAAGAGGACTGCAACTGCCACTCTTAACCAGACTGTAGCCATCATCCTCATCAACAGGTCTTCTCTTTCCTTTTACTTTGTACTAAGGGGAGGCCCACGTGGTGGCCAGCACAGGGGCTGATGAGCTCCATTCTGTTCATGTCCCAGGGTGCTGGGTTGTACACCTGTTCTTTGTGGGTCAAACAGATTTTTCCTCTGCATCATTGTACTTGTGATTTTTTTTTTCATTAAGTTGTAATTCTGACTTGCAATCTCTTTTGGAGTTGGTTTCATTTCTCCTGCTGGTTTACCTTTAAACCAGTACACTGTGTCAGATATGTCAGATGTGGGCACTCTTTTTCTTGCACATTTTAGCGTGTTTCAATTCATCACAAGAAATACAGGTCACATGTTTTTGAATGCACTCTCTGTCCCGATTTGGTTGAGCAGCTCTTCATTTTTTTCTGCTCTGGCTTTGCCTTGCACCTCTCTTAGGTCAAAGAAGAAGAGCAGTGGCAGAACTGGATTACATTAGATTACAGTGTTCATTTGCACAAAGTCGACTGTGATTACAGGGACATGAAAATTGTGCCATGTGCTCTCTGAATCCTCTCCTTTTGTTTCTGAGGCTCAGCTGGTGGATACCTTGAACCACCTCTGCTTACCAACACAGACTTCTAATTAAAATGATCACCCATCTTGGAATGGAATTATTCCACTGGGAAAAAACAGCAGAGGGCATTACAGAGATTTTAAGTAAGGGAAAAAATGAAGGGGCAGCATTACTGAGACTGTGAGGTTTTCTCCATCTTCATAGGGAAATTACTCAGTTCTGAGACCAAAATAATATCATGAAAGTCAAACACTGCCAGTGCTGACAATGGCATATGCAAACATATCAAAACCCTTAGGATTTGCTGGTCTTACTCAGCCCAACTGGCCAGAAGCTTCTGCAAGATTTCCCACCTCATGGTGCTGAGAACTTGACTACATTTCAGGTTAAACACAATGCCATTTATTCATTGACGTGAGCACAGGCATGCAATTCTCATCTGGTAAGGATGTTGAGAGGTAAAAGAGCTTGCTCTGACTTGTCAGCACTACACTGCCATCTGTGTGGTAAGCTGACCATACCTGCAGCTTGGATGAGTGCAGGGAACGGGAGTGGGAATTAAAGTGGGAGCAGGAAGAGGATGAACCACACAGGTATGATGTAGGTGATTTTTCAGTACTTCTGTCTTGATGCAAGTGTCTGCACCAAAGAGTTACCACTTACCACAAAGCCACACAGCAGAGAGAAGATCCAATCTTTCCTGCTGGGATAAAAACACCATTAAAGGCTTGGCTGTAGTCAAGGAAGATATGAGTCACAGCCATTTGAGAAACCTGTATATGGGAGAGAAATATAAAAAACAGCCACTGTCTCCAGGTGTTGCAGCAACAAAAATACTACTAGTGCTGTTACCATTTTCAGGGGTCACAGATCTGGGCTGGCAGGAAAGAAGCAGGGAGGCCCAGTACTAAACTGCAAGAGGGAGTGGGTTCTGAACACAGCATGCTCTTCATAGGTTATTATCAATCTTGAAAGCTGCTTTTCTTTTTCTTCAAAGTGAAGCAAATCAAGACAAAAGAACAGGCCAAGGAACGCACTTAAGGGGGCAAGGATGAATCTTACAGAAATGCCTGAAAAATGTTTATCCTTATCTGTTTAAAGTATTGTAGAGACCAAAGTGATGGGCTTCCAAAATTTCATGTGCATGGGTCCAGCTTGAACTATTCCAAGGAAGGGATTCAAGCCAATCAACAGTGACCTTGGCACACATTACAGCTTTTGAGTTATGAAAGTGACTGTTTCTATGTTAAGTGATGCTTCTCCAAAAAGTATCACAATTTCAGGTGATGTGAACAGACCTCACATGCTAAGAAATGGACTGTAATTGGTGTGAGAGAGATTTTTCTTCTCTATGTAAACAAAAAGCTCTGTTGCAGTAATAGGCATTTCTTCTGCAAAAGATCAGGCACAGAGGAATACAACACTGAAGTCTGCTACAATAAGGTGGCAGGCAGTCCTGTGTGTTTCATAATGTGTCTCTCTTAGTGAAGGATCATGATTCACCCCACCCTAAGCAGACCATCATTAAAATTTCAGAGTAGCACACCATGAGAATCATCAGGGAATCACCAAAACGTTGTATGTGTACAGTAAAGGGAGAATCTTCCTCCCCAACAAAGCCGTACAATTGTGCTGTGATATCTCCTTTTGTTACTTAAGGGCGTTATATCACATGTGTCTGCTTAGTCCTCATTTCTTACCTCTTTATTAGGATCTCTTTATATGAGGAATAGCTTGAGCCTCCATGGTTTATGACCTTAGTTGGCTTGACTTAAAAAACTTAACTTCCAAACTTACCTTGAACTCTAATTCATATCCTCAGTATAAGACAGAACTTATTTAATTTATAGTTGCTTATTTCCAGAGATGCCACTGTGCATCGTAATTTTGTTATTGCTTCATATAACTCATTCCTTTCTAATGATCTTTGGGCTGTTTATGCAGGAAGCAGCAAGACACCACATTCAAACACATTTAATACGATCATGAGATTGAGAGTGCACTTCCCCTCATGCATTCATTTCATAAACATATTTCTGCAATAGCATGCGGGGAAAACAAACAACAAAAAAAACCCCAAACCCGACATAAACCAAACAAACACAAAACTAAATCTAGTTCTACTGTCTGAACTTAGAAACATCCTGCCCTTTATAGGGCACATATTTTCCCCTCCAACAATGATCTTTATCCAAAAAGAGAGACTCTGCTCTATGCCCTGCTGGTAGCTGGCTCACAGTCTGTTGGCAGATGTTTGAGGCTTATGATTCAACACAAGAATAATATTCCTCGCCACTCTGCAGAAAAAAATTGTCTTCTGGCAAGCATTCATCAGTAGCATGATTTTAAAAAATAGCAGGATTTAGTTAAAGGATAATGACCATGCCATTAATTTCCTTAGAATACACAGCATGTGAAAGGACATGGGGATGTTAGAAAAATTAATAACTGTCTTCCCCATTTCATTCTTCAGAATTCTGTAAAACTCTCTACGTTGCATGTTAGAGTATCTGCCTTAAGCTGTAGGTGAAATCTAAAGAAGATGAGAGATGAAACAAGAAAAGTCATTGTTGACCCCTATTTAAGCCAAACTCAAGCAGAGAAGACATCCCAAGAGACTTCACTGGACCCTATCTCATAGGCTAAATATGATTAGTTCAGCCTGAGTGTTCTTCAATTGACTTTGAGTGAAAGGAGGTATAGGAGGTAACCTGAAGACCTCAGACTAAATGTAGCTGCTCTTTGGATGTTTTGCAGTAAATCTACACAAGAACCAAGTTGTCTCAGGATTTGTTGCTAGATTTGTATAGACAAAGCTTAAAACCTTTCTTGAAGTCATATCAGCTTGCCATTTTGCTGAGGTTTTTTGCATCCTGGAAGTATTCTTGATTGTGTGGCAGAGCACTATAACTCATTCACAGTTTTTCCTGTATCAGAGGTGTTATTTCTCATTTCTGAGTAGTTTCCGTGGGGCAGGATGTTTCACCTTGCATAAATCTAAATAACTAGCAAGTAGGTAACTGTGTGAATTAAACCCTGTGGACAGCCTAAAGTAGCATCCATCAGATCTGTTTGTTTCACCTGTTTTTGGCCCAAGTGCCACAATTTTGTAACATTTAGTACCCCATGTGATCACAGGCTGCTGTGTGACTGGTTGGCAGCACCAGATGACCCTCCCTTCCTATCTACCCTATTAGGACTTCAGAGACAGAAAGCCCTATCCACAAATATGCGAGGATCTATCTGTTTCAGCCACACTTACATGGTGAATAGCTTCCATTTGGTTAAATGTAATTCTCTGTATGTTTCCATACGGGTCTGTGATTGCCTGTTTCTTGCCTCCACCATACTTGCATATAGCACACATAGATTTGTATATAGATACATAATGACATACATTACATATACATGCATATATTCATAAGAATGTAGGTATAATAGCACACATAGATTTGTATATAGATACATAATGACATACATTAAATATACATGCATATGTTCATAAGAATGTAGGTATAATCAGTAGAAAATACACTTTAATTGGAACTGGGGACATTAATTACTGAAGTCTGACTGTGAATAAAATACAAAAATACAAAAAATACAAAAAAAAAACCCCAAAATTTAAAACATAGATTCAGTCCCCAGCTTGCTTTAAAAGGCAGCTGAACAAGTCTTCACAGGTCTGGAGTAGGGAAAAGGCAGATGGGCAGTGGGCATTACAAGTGTGAGAGACCTAAATGAGCTACAACATATGAACTCTTCCTCACAGGCCAGTCAAGGGTTTCCCTGTGCAACCCTTGCACTACGCATAGAAGAAATCAGTCCTATGAGTTGAACTGAGAGGGCCCTGCACCTGGCCACAGCCCAGATGGATGATTGTCCAGTATGACTTGGGCAGACTTTGGATTTTTGCACAATGATGTAACACACAGGCAACACTGTGCATGAAAATGGAAAACAAGAAAAAAATGCCAATGTCAAAAAAATATGGGGGGTGGGGATACGCTGAAGAGAACAATCACATAGAGCCCCTAAAGTCTTTCTGACACAGACCACATAGACTGGAAGAACTGGCCAATGGGCCTAAGAACTTAAAAGTCAAATTTTTAGGAAGTTTCACAGAGACGGGGTAGGTGATCTTTCTGAGCTCTCTTTTCCCAAGGTGTAGGTCAGTCTTAAAGCTACCTGAAAGGCCACTTGTGCAGGGGTTGCACAAAATTTGTTTCCTTATCCTTAAGTCAATGACCTTACAGAAAGTTTCAAAAAGCCCCAGCTGACTGACTGAGGATACAGAAGTCAGTAGTGTGTCATGATCTGTTCACATTTGTGTCTGGGGCCTGGCACAGTCATAGAAAGAAGAGTGGACATAGAGGGGACAAGAACATTCTGGGGAAAAAGAGTGAAGAAGTTTAGCAACGAACTTCCTTCACATGTTATTAATAAATTTTATCTGTGCATGAGTTCACATGATTGTCAGGTGTTGCATTTCTAACATGGTTGTAATAGCAGTAGCTTGCTAGACATGCCTGCATCACTGCTTCTGTTAAAAGATATTTTTGTGTTCCTGGAAAGGTGGAAGACTTGGGGGATATAAATTATTGCTCTCAACAGAAGGCAAGTGGCTATCTGGCTTTCAAAACAGGACTTTTGAAGCTTACACAAGGTGTAAGCCTTGCCACACAAGTGGAAAGAAACCACCTTAGAAGACCAGGTGATTTTAGCAGAGGTGGATGTGCAGGGGCAGGAAGACTTGATGGATGTGCAGTGGTTTTCCACATACGACAGTGGTGTTAAGTACATCTTTGCAGTGCCTTGCATATTAGAGATGACTTACATTCCTGAACATCAGTTCAAAAGCTAAAACAATCTCTGAAACAGTCCAGGCTTTTAAAACTATTTTAGCAGGTGGCCACACATCTCAGAAGTTCAGACTGACTAGAGGAAAGATTTTTTTAAATCAAGTTTTAAACAGTACGCTAAAGAAGTACAATGTTCATTATACTTCCACTACTGATAAGTGTTGCAGTTGTAGAACATTTCAATATGACACTTTAGAATGAAGAAGTGTGATTTATTCTACCATACTTTTTGCTTCACTGCTGCATTATCAGAGTTTACTAGGAGTTGTAACCATAATTTTCAGGGACCTCTTAGAGCCAAGTCTGTAGACATGAAACCTTTCAGCTTGTGGAAAAGAATGCTTCAACAAGTGCCAGCAGGAACAAAACAGTGGACCCTGTGTTACTAGTGGGATGGGACATCCTGTGGTAATACCATTACGAGGTAAGCATGGAGGTGTGGTGTCTACTGCCAGCCAGTCTCAGGACAACCCGTGAACACCCTACTGCAGCTACTTCTGCTATGGAAAACCTTCTGCTGACAGGCATGGGTGTTTCATTAATATTGAATCTGAGTTCAAGCTGCATTGCATAGGCTGAATACTGAGTGGTTTGAAGGCAACAGTGAGAAGCTCTTGTGGAACATGATAGTGCCAGGCTGTCTGCAGGATCTGAGGTAGCAAAGCAGTTCCTATAACCAGGGCAAAGCAAGAGCAATGGCAAAGGTGCAAAACGCAAAATTTCTTTCGCAGTGCCAAGGCAGGCAATCTCGTCAATCCAACAATTATGGTTTAAGGAGCAGTTTAGAGCCTCCAAGCCAATTGCTAGTGTGGGTCAGGGTCAACTACCCACTTTCAAGCAGGTCATCAGGCAGTATCTGTATATCATAAGCTAACCTATATCAACTTTGACAATTCTGGTAAAGGTATATTTTCACAACAGACACTGCTTATATGAATAATACTACAGAGTTCATGTTACACTGAAGTGAAGGCTTGCTTCAAGACCTTGACTGGGCAAAAAGGAGGAAGAGGTAACACAAGCAGTCACAACAGCAACACAGACTATTTTGAAAGAAGCTGAAACTTACTTGGAAAAAATCTACTCGAATAGGAACAAAATGGAGAGAGGGGAGGATGATGGTAGATTGTAAGTTTACATCCAGTGCCACCTGTGGATGAGGTTTTGAATTCATAAAGTCACTCATTACCTGGCTTTTCTATATTCAGTACTTCATCTCATTTTATTTCTCATAGCCTATTCCAGATAACTGAGAGTAAAATCCTATTCTGTTTTCTTAGTGTGTGGGATTAGCTTTCAATTGCTTACCTGCTTGCATCAAGAGATAAAGGGATGATTTGTGAGTGATCAAAAATGGATCATAGAATATTTTAGGTTGGAAGAGACCTTTAAGTTCATTGAGTCCAACGATGAAGGGGGGTTAAATGCTAAGTACCATTCTGAAAGTGTTGTAGTACAAAGCATTTAGCTGTGCAAACACAGAGATGGCACAGTTGTGCCTTCCAATCTTTTCCCACCTTCTTATTTTGTCCTTTCAGCTTTGTCATTGGAAATTATACATTTCCAAAGGCCTGGTATAAAAAGCTCTTCCGTCACATCTGCTCAAGAGGTTTTTACAAATTGACCTTAATTGTCAGGTTCATTCATCTGTTTCCAGTACCTTCTTTCACACAGATTTTCTGTAGAATTGAATACATCAGAAAAAAAGAAGAAATCCAGTCAGGCTGAAAATGCCATCAGCTCAAATGCTACAGTGAATTCAGATACCCACATTTAAAACTGTATTCCGTGTCTGCATGAGAATAGCTGTTTCCCTAGGCTGTGCCCTGAGATTGGTTCCATCCCTTGTCTAGCAAATAGGAGCATTTTAGAGGCAGACACACTTACCATGCACTTCAAAAGTCTGAGATGGTGGCAAATAAGTCATCATAGTATCATAGGATCATTTAAGTTGGAAAAAATCTTTCGAATCATTCAGTCAAGCCATTAACCCAGCACTGTCATGCTAATGACTAAACCATGTCCCTAAGTGCCCCACCTATACACCTTTTAAATCCCTCCAGGAACGGGGACTCAACCACTTCCCTGAGGAGCCATTTCTAATGCTTGACAACCCTTCCTGTGATGAAATATTTCCCAATATCCAATCTAAACCTCCCTGATGCAACTTGAGGCTGTTTCCTCTCATCCTATCATATGCTACCCAGGAAAAGAGATCATGACCCACCTTGCTACAAGCTTCTTTCAGGTAAAAAGAGAAGCAGTTTCTTTCAGTCTCAAATACCTAAGGAGTTCACAAGGAGGAGCAAGAGTTGAGTACCACAGCTGTAGCACAGTGTTAAAACTTGTGGGTTTTTTAGTGGGAAATAGTCACATGAATTATTTTTCCTTGTGATTTCAAATGACTTCTAGTCATCAGCCAGACAGATCTGATTTATCTCACAAAGGTCGTGATTATACAAGGTTAAGTTCAGCTGGTTGGGTGCATGTGCTGCGACACTGCAATGGAACTTCCTGTCTGTTTACTCCCAGGAGATGCAGAAACACCACCACTGACTAGCAAGATGAAGAGATAACCCTGTGACTTTGGCTACATATCCAATCAAACTAAATTCAGAGCTTATGTCCTATGAATGGCTGCCTGGTGCTTTATCCATTAGTTTTTCTCTTACTGTGGTGCAGATACCAAAGCCTGTGTGCTGCTTGAGAACATCAGCCTTCCTATTTCTGGCACACAGAGCATGGGCTTTACTGTAATTAAAACCATTCCAGCAGTCTCCCCAACAGACTCCTCTCCATAAAATTCCTGTATCTTGTCATTGGAAAGGCTCTAATTTCCTAAGAACAACCTGTCTTCTGAGCACTGTGTGCTAACTGACCATTAAAAATAATTCTGTATTCTGGAAAAAGAGTGTGACATGGCCACAGGCAGGAGACTTTAAAAGAGCACCTGCTGGAAACAATGTCAGGTCTCTCCGTTGCTCCCACTGCTGTGGCTTTCCTGGTGCCTCTGCAACTGCTAAAAAAACTTCTGAGTTACTCAGGTTTTCTAATTTTAATGCTGAACACTGCAGCAAATTGTTCAACATAGCTCAAGAGATTTCAGAGATTTCACATCCCATTACTTTCCAGGCATAACTTCTGTTCACTCTGCAGGCAGCGTCCTCCCATCAGATTCTGATGTTTATCTTGGGATTGAGAACTGGTCAAAGCTGAGTCAGACACACAGACTTCTGTAGCTGAAGAAAAATGTGGGAATGAAATGCAGACTTCTGCTCTCATACATTGCATTGTTTCCTCCAATTCCTTATCTCTCAAGCTTTCTGTTTTAAGACTCATTCTTTTAAAAATATGTATGTTGAATGTGAAAATGTTGAATGGTTGAGCTTGGTTTAATAGTCAGCTCATGTCAACTGGTTTTTTACAGTCACTTCATTTCCATAAGTCATCTTCAGTTACTAATTTCCTGCCAGGTTTTTTTTTTTAATTTGGACAAACATGTTACCTTGTTTTGTCACAGATAGATCTATCTATCTATCTATCTATCTATCTATCTATCTATCTATCTATCTATCTATCATCTATCTATCTATCTATCAATCTATCTATCTATCTATCTATCTACCTACCTACCTACCTTTAAGGGTGGGTGAAAATACTATACTCAGCTCAAGAGTCCCTTCAACTCAGGTGTCACAGCACTACCTAACATAGATGTTTCCACCACTGTATGTCTTCCTTGGCTGTTCACAATATTGCAAACAGCAACACAAGTGTGTATTTCTTTCTAGGAACCAGTCATGGGGAATTTAGATCCAGACACACAACTTGGATATAATGGTTTAATGCATTTCCTGTATGAGCTGTGTCACAGCCATTCACTCTCTTAACCCATCTGAATATGAGGAAAAATCTTTTAACTTAAGCTTCAGTAAAGAGGATTGAAATGGCCAACATACAAGATTCAAGAAAATACACTAATGAAGTATGTTGTCACAGCTGAGCTAATATAAAATACCTCTGTAAACACTAAAATTAAGTGATGCCTGAGCTATTAGACAGTTTCTTCTTATGTAATTGCAGGCACATTGTTTTCACTATTTCAAGGACAATTGTGGCTACCCACAGCATCTTCTGGCTGTTGACCAGGCTCTCCTGGCCTTCACAACTTTGGATTCCTCACATGGGTGGCATAGGCCAGTTTTTCAGCTCCCTCAAACTACTCAGTAACCATTTTTAAGTCAGTGTAATTATGCAAATTTATGCTTACTTATCTACCCAGTTTCTCTACTGCCAAAGAAGGTAGGCTTTCAGGTGAAATTAAGAATGTCTTTAGACTGCTCTCTAGCATCCTACAGTCAGGCAGAAAAAGTTTTTTATCTAACACAGCTGAGCAAGGAAAAGGAATTGTTGTTGATTATAATACTTTGTTGTTGATGTGTTCATCATTGGAACCATAAGTCCACAGCAATTATAAAGCACTGTACAAAACAACACTTCT
Organism: Margarornis squamiger; assembly: GCA_035222235.1. NCBI lineage: Eukaryota > Metazoa > Chordata > Aves > Passeriformes > Furnariidae > Margarornis > Margarornis squamiger. The sequence continues at coordinate 27,874,797 of JAWWTY010000088.1, read as the reverse complement.
ACGTGATTGCTGGAGTTCCCAAACTAGCACAATCTATAGATGGGAGAGCCTTGTAAAGCATTTGCCTGCACTTGCCTTTAACTCTGCTTGCTCAACCTCTGATGGCTTGATTGCAGCTCTGGCCCAGCCACATAGTGGCTCCCGTCTCAAGGCAGCAAAGATTTTGCTGGTGTAATCAGTGTCATTCTTCTTGGCATTTTAGTCTTTTCAGAAGCTGAGATTGCAAGGAGAAAATATTAATCTTACCAGAAGAGGTTTATGTGAAATGTGATAGAATCTTTCTCGCTCTCACAGAAAGGAAAACTGAACCACAAATAGGTGTCAAATTTGGCCCACTATCACCTATAAACCTCACAGAATAAAATGGCTTTTATGTTACTTTTTTCTTGCTTAGGGTTATTTAGCAGATGTACAGACTTCCAACCTCCTTATGGTAGGGAGTTTGGGACTTCGTGATTTTTAAAGGTCCCTTCCAACCCAAACCATTCTGTGACTCTATTCCATGCTGATTGATACTGGGGCTGTGGTGGAAGTGCTGTTCACAGATGAAACCTGACCTACAACTTACCTGTCCCAGAGTAACAAATTTCACCCATTTTCCTGCATTTACATGGTGAGGTGAAGGTAGATGTTCCTTAGAAAGTGAAACCACATGTAATATGCAGAGGTCATGTCTTTTGGAAAACAATTGCTGCAACAGACATCTCTGTGTATTTTACAGTGAAAAGAGTCATGGTGTACTTAGGCCTGTATTGTACTCAGCTCTGAGAGCAGAGTACAAGAATCTGGATGGAAAAATAAAGCTAAGAATCTAGAGAAAAGCTATTCGTTCTTGTAGATTGTAGGCTGGTTACCATCATGTTTATCATCAGAATCTTTTTCATGGAGGATACGTTACAGATCTTATTCCATTCCTATTCTGCTCCTAAAGCATGCAAAAAATGGAAACTCAAGTGTGTTGTGCAGTTGTTATATAGCTCAAAATTTCTGAAATGTTCAAAGAATAGCCCAATACTTCAAATTTTTTGTGTGTTTGTGATTAACTCCACCATCTTGTGACAAATATCACAGAGAAGTCAAACCAATCCATCTATTCTTCTAGGTATCTTTTGGTCACTATGTTGCCTGGGGAGATAAAGCTTCCAATTTAATGTTTTCTGTTTTGTCTTCTTACATGAATAAAACAGGAATCCTCTTCTCTTGTATATTGTCAAATATATTCCCCATGGATGAACTTTTCTGGAGGTGATGGTACCCTGGGGCCTAGGGTCTCACAACATTCATTTTATTTAGGATTTTAACATTTCTACAAATTTCAAGTTATTTCTTACCACTAACTTGAGTTCCCATTCTCAAGACCATGCTGAAACTTTAATCTTTCCTGTTCAAAGGTATGCTTTTACTTAAGCGGCAGTTTCATTAGTTGTTACTGCATAAATAGTTAGTCATTTATCACACAGGTGTGAGTGTGTTTCTATTGTCTTTAGGAGGGTAATTTATTTCTATTCTTCTGTATTTTTTAAAAATGACAGTATGTTTTGCTCCGGTTCCCAAAGTCACAAGGCTTCCATGGTCTACTGCTGTCATTGCCTGAACTTATGTACTGACTGGGCTTATGTCCCAATAGCTTCAGATACAGTGCTACTCACTGGATACCTCTTTAAAAGGACACCTTTTGGTTAAGCTGGAAATTGGATGTTTACAAACATGGTATTACATGCTTTGTATTAGGAAGAGGCTTCTCTTCTTTTTTTTTCTGGGACTGATTCCTGCCATAAGAAGTAAATACTCTTAAGGGGCATTTTCAGAGACCATGGGAAGAAAAAAGAGCCCTCTGAATTCATTCTGCTGATAACAAAAAAGCATCAGAAACAGTCTTTTGTAGGCAACTTCCACCTAAGCTGCAGGAGCATTCACTCTGTGTGATGTACATGATAGATACTAATATAGAGCACAGCAGCATAAGGGCTGCTGTGGGACAATAAATAAAAACTGAAGCAATCATTGTAAGCATGCAAGCAAAATAAATAAAGAAAGAAGAAAAGTAAACAAACTAAAAACACCAAAGATTTTGTTCTCTACTTCCCACCAGCAGGTGATGTCCAGCCACTTCCTGGGAAGTAGGGCTTCAGTACATGTTGCAGGCGTTCCAATAGGCAAACACCATAAATAGGGAATGCCTCACCTTCCTTCTCCTTTCCCTTACCTTTTGTACCTGAGCTGATGTCATATCGTATGGAATATCCCTTTGGCCAGTTTGGGTCAGCTGTCCCAGCCATGTTCCCTCCCAGGATCTTGCGCCCCACTCCCAGCCTACTGATGAGAGGTGGAATGCTGGAGAGACAGCAGTGGTACTGTGTGAGCACTGCTCAGCAGTAGCCAAAACACTGGTATGTTATCAACACCTTTCTAGCTACCAATGCAAAGCACAGCACTGTGAGGGCTGCTGTGGGGAAAATGAGCTTCAGACCCTGTGACACTACACTGTGACATAAGGAGGTGATATTTTTCTGAGATGGATGAACAGTGTAAAGGGGTCCGTTGGCAACTGTTTAGGAAACAGGCTAATGTGTGAACTAGTGGTTTTTTTTAAAAAAGAATTAATCCAGTTATTGAATTTAAATAAGTACTTGTATTTATATCTGTAATAAGTGTTGTGTTGATTGGGGATTAGGCCCAAGAAAATGTGGAGAAAATATGAAATAAAGGAGAAAAGAGAGGG
>JAWWTY010000088.1:27860459-27871975 GCA_035222235.1 Margarornis squamiger | reverse complement strand
GGAAGGGAGAGGAGGGAAAGGAGGGAGAGGAGGGAAAGGAGGGAAGGAAAAATGAAAGTATAATTACCCCAAATATATTCTTTCTAAATAAAGAACAGATATCATATATCCTTTTGATGTCCGTGGGTGAGCTACCATCTCTGTAATGAGCAATATCTGATCAAGACTGGCTTGGCTAGCATACCAAGGCCCAGAGGGAGCTTTGTTCCTGTTCATCTCCCTTTTACCTCCCAGGACACCAGAGAGCAAAGCAAATTGCAATAATTTGTGACTATAAAGCAAACCCAGAGTTCTAATTATATTGTTTTACAACAACAGTATCTTTAAGCACACTGTCCTGGCTTGCATTTTCTTTTCTAAAGCCCATTAGTTTTGTCAGTAGTGTTCTTCCTGGAGGAGAAAGCTATTCTAGCTGAGTAGCCTTTCATTATTTTCATTATTATCTGAGACACTCATATGACTTATAAAACATTTACTATGGCCTCTGGCCTCTGAAAATGCTCTTGTCTCTCTTCAGCATCACTTGATCTGTTTTAAGAGATTCATCTAATTCAACTGCCAGAAAATAATTTAGTCAGGTCTTAAAGCAGGTTTCTTGCTTGACCTGCAAATCTAATTTCCAATCAGCAGTTGCTCTTTAGTTGTCTTAGAACTTTAGACACAGACAGACAGATGTGCTACCCCTTTATTTACTTTGCCTTCTAGATGTCATGAATATGCTCACATGGAAACATCTTTTCACATACTTTATCTTTCACAATGCTGGTTATATGAACATTCTGAACAGTAGCCGGTTAACTGTTCACTATCACTCTAAGTGATAACCCTAACCCTAACCCTAACAAATCAAGAAGGCAAATTAGATAAGGAAACCAGGAAAGCAAGGCAAAAGACCACCATGAATGGGTTGAGGCCTGCTGGTCAAATGGAAAGACAGAAAGGAAATACACAGGTAGTGGAAGCAGTCATGATGATTAATGATGTCATGAGATTGATGTATATGTCAAGTTATTTCCTTTGGCTAATGCCACAAGAAAGAACACCTCCCATCAGATTACTGGGGAAGTTAAGAAATGGCAGTTGTAATTGTGAACAGCTCTTCCATCTGAGTCATGCTTTTTAAATGCTTCTCACTTTGTGATCCTTTAGCCTGTTACAGTGTAGTTGGGAGAGTGCTGGAGTGTAACATTTCAGGTTGGTTATGAGGTGGAGTCACCTCCACCTTTCCTGGTGCTGGAAAACCCCCATGTGAGACAAAGCCCTCTGGCCAACACTGTGTACCTCTATGTTATCTTTGCGGATGGAGATATGCATAGTTGACATCAAGAAAGTATAAGCTGGCTGAAGGATGACATCTGGTGTAGATAGGATGGTCTTCCTTTTGTCTCTGAAGAACTGATAAGAACTAAATGAAAGTGTATGACCAGAACTTTAAAGGATGCTATGAACAAAAAGGAACTTTTTTTTTATTACGAGTAATTTAAATATTAAAATGCACACTTTTCATATGCTAATAATCTTAATGAAGTACATGCTACCACCTACATGTCTTATGTTGCTCAAATCTCTGCCTAGATTATGCTGTATGTAAACAAGCGAAGAAGGGTAAGATTGGGCTGTATATGAGAAGGGTAGAAATTTCATCTAGTTAGGAGGAAGACCAAAAAAGACCTTGAAGACAGCTGATGAACTGGTCTTCTATCCCACTTCTCAAGTGGGGATGCCTTCCTGATAAGCTTCTTTGTATGACTGTTATTATTAACTCAGTCACCACAATATTATTTTTCCTGTTAGAGCAGTACCACAGATAGTGCATTTATGAATGGCAATTCTGAAGCTGTATTTCTGTATTATTCAATTAACCTCACATGAATCTGTGATCACAAAACTTCTTTCTGAATGTGACCAGACTTATGATACGAGATATGCTGTAATCAGAAAGTAAGCATAGCTGGCCCAAACTTCTCTGATCTCTGAGAACAAGATTAAATGCAAGGGTATTTATTTTATGCCAAATTTTTTACACTTAACACAGCATGCAAGTAAAGCATTGTATTTTTAAGCAATTAATCAGTGACATAAATGCCTAACAGATTTGGAAATGCTTAGTCTGTTACTCTTGCCCCCTCCTAATATTGATATCAAGGGAAAAAATGGACCATTGTAAATGCTTCTGTTAGTCCCAAGAAGATGGGACTCAGCTGAAAAAGTGTACTACTCTTCAATGTCTCCTGCTATGCTTGCAAACTCCCAGTGGAGTTTGCTGAAATGTTGAAATGTGCAATCAGTTCCTAAATTAGCACTTAGTAGCCAAAGCATGTGAACTACTTGAAAATTCTGAGCAGGGGATATAATTCCTCTTATGCTTACACTTTCTGTAAGATTTAATTTTTCATTAAATATTTCAATGCTGTTGTTTAGCCTTATTTTAAGGAAGACAACCAAGAATAACAGGAGGGGTTGTTCTGTGGTTCCTCAGTGCATCAGATTTCTTAATTCATAGCACTGAAAAAATTTTTTATGTTTTTCTATTTGTATTCAATCAATTTTCAAATACACTCCATCATCCAAGATAAAACCCATTAGGACTTTTTGTCTGCAATGTAAAATCATACAATCTTACATATAAGCATTTGAAGTGTTAAAAATGCACATAAGTTTTTAAGAAGAGCAGATGCTTTCCAGGGCAGAGAAATTGCTTTCCACACAGGTGAATTTTCTGTGTTTGAAAGCTCTACACATGTAGATACTTTTATTTGATATCAGACATGCCTGCCAGCCTTGATACTGACAGAATACATCAGAATTCTTTCTTTTTCATCAGAAATTTTCTTTTTATATGGTTTCTAATAATAGATCAGAAGTGGTCTCCTTAACTAACATTCTTCTCTGGTATTATTTTCTTTTATGGCATCTCAAAGAAATGCGTAATTCTTTCATACTTAAGAGATCCATGCTGTTGGGTACATTAATCCTTTTGCTTTTCATCCTGAATCCTCAAGCCATCTTGGCGCTATTGCTCACATTATGACTGATGTGTATTTGTTCTCCCTCTGACTTGTTTTGTAGCAGTCTTTCTTTCAGTCATGCTGCCAATTTGCACCAGTTTTGTAAAAGTACTCTTTTATTCCTTGTGCAGATTTGCAGATCAAATGTTCTCCATTGCTTACTCTCTTCATCTGGCTATATCATGTTCCAAGCTTCACAAACACTGAGATTTACTAGCATGGCTTCTCTGCAAACTCTGCAGTTCTGCAGAGTCAGTCCTGCAAGCTAAGGCTCTTGAATACTCACTATTTTCAGATATGCTTCTGAATTTAGAGAAGCAGCCCTGAAATCAGAAAGGAGAGCTTTCTCCTCGAAAGACTACCTTTGAAAAACTGCAGCTTTTCAAGGGAAGGTATTAAAGGCTTGGAAGTCCTCATTTTTCAAGGGCCAAACAACTTCTGGCGGCAGGCCTCTGAATACTGAGTTTCGACAGAGGAAATGACATCTTGAAGACTCTTCTCCAATGCTAAGAAGTGTTGTTGCATTCCAGATATCAGTCTCAACACCTGTAAATAATCTGGAAAGCTGCTTTATAGAGTGTAGAGGTAATGTACTCATGGTAAGCTGCACAGAATAAAAAACCAGATATTTTCTGCATTACCTGAAGTCTAAGCAGAGATGATGGGAGGGTCACTTTGCATTTATCAAAAGACAGATTCATGAAGAATCACGGCATAATTCTTGCCAAGTGTATGCAAGAAACCATCTATGGCAGCCTGCTGAGACAGAGAAGGGGACATGGAAAAGAGGAATAAGAACTGTCCATTCATTGTGAAAAAATGTGGTATATGTCTATTGGGATCAGATGCACACAAGCACTTAAACAGAGCTGCAGCCAAATGTCTTCCAGACTTTTCTGTTCTAAAAGGAACTCAAGACTTCTCAATTGCTGCTGGCATACTGCAGTAGCTCCTGTGCAGGGCTGCCTAACAAGCCAACACATACAAATGCACTGCTCTAAAAGTTATGTCTGTGCTCCTTAGACTGCACACACCATGAGTTGTGGAAGACTGTCTGCCCCAGCACAAGCAATCCAGTCCATCCTTTAACATCCTTTACACAAATTTTTCTGTTTGTTTATTTGGGTTTTTTGCGTTTGTTTTCTTTTTTTTTTTTTTTTTTTTTTTTTTTTTTTTTTTTTTTTTTTTTTTTTTTTTTTTTTGGTGGGTAGGGGAGAGAGGAAGGGAACAGATGAAAGAGATTGATGATGCAGCAAATTGCACAACTCTTCAAGTCCTGACACATCAGGAAGGCAATACATCTTCTCACTACTTCTTCTGCAATCAGTCTTGGATCAGCATAGGAAGTCCTATCACTGCATATTCTGGGTTGAAAAAAGTAGTTACGAGAGTGTACTGGTGATCCTGCAGTCTAAACTTCAGACACAGGCATAGGTGGGTGAATGTAAGCAGGAAAACTACTTAAGAATGTGTTGCACACACGATTGCATTCACAACAATTACAAATCCCCATCTCTACCAGAAACCATAGACAAATTTAATAAACAAACATGGTCCTGGTATGAGTTAAATTATTTCCTGAAATGAACAAAGGTGGACAAGTCCATGCTAATGTATCCTTGCCAATTTTTACTGGCAGGTCTCAGAAGCAGAGACCATCTTTTGGTTCACAATTGCACAATTAGTAATGAATAGCATATTATATGAGGTGTTACCTGACTACTGGTGTGCCAAAGAACTGAGCATCTATAAAGGCATTGTTAAATTGTTTGTCTAACTCCAGGCCTCTGAAATTATTTATGACAGATTGTCTTGTTCTTCTGTAGATGAATTAAATCAGGGCTCTAATTGGGAGTTTGATACAGCACTGTAGGTGTGACCTTGTCATGCAGAAAATCACTTTGAAAAGAGAAAGGATCAGAGATTTGGAGAATTTATTTTTTAATTTTCATCAAAAAGGTCTTTGAAATGCAAAACAATTGTGACTAAAAATAGAACATTCATTCTACATAATGTGAAAGATGGTTAACAACTTATACAATGTCTATTATATCAGATTCTGTCTGTGAAAAATAGGAAATAATATCAATTCAGCAAAGAGAACTTATCAGTATGGGCTTTGTCTTTTTCTGGGATAATATATTTTTGCTTCTTTTATCCATAAAAGATGTTCTTTTTTTAATAGTGACACATATTAAAATAGCAATATTCAACCCATTACCTTATTTTCTTTCTTATATAGAGTTAACGGGGAATTCCCACACAAAGTATGGTGACTTATTCTAACTACGAACAAGACTTGTCCAGGAGTATTCTGAAAGTCATCGGGAATAACTTTGTAATGTGGGTGACTGAGGAATGAACCAGGTTGTGTGCTTTACTGCATCTGACATTTATGAACAAAAAAAAAATGGATTAGGGATGTAAATGGTGGGAGCTGCAGGACAGCACCACTGCAGAGAAGGGTGCTGGTGCACAGGAAGCTGACCATGAGCTAGCCATTCACCCACAGGCCATGAGCAGCCCGGACTGCATGAGGATGAGAACTGTCAGCAGAGCAGGGGAGGCAACCCTTTCCTTCTTCCTCTCAGAGCTGCTGAGACCATGCCTGGAGTGTGGATTTCAGTTCTGCATTCCCCAGTACAACAGAGACATAGACTTTCTAAAGAAAGTTTAGTGAAGGGACTGGAGCATTTTTGTACAAGAAGTGTGAGAGAGCTGTGACTCTTCAGCCCAGAAAAGTGAAGGCTCAGGAAGGAATTACCACAGCTCAGAGGAGGAAATGACGAAGAAGGAGCCAGACACTTCTTAGTGGTGCCCAGTGACAAGATCAGAGGTAACTTGTGCAAATTGGAACATGAGAAATTTCACTTAAGCATAAGAATAAATGAATTTATTGCAAGGATGATCAAAGAGTGGAACAGACTGCCCAGACAGGTTGTGGAGTCACCAACTATGCAGTCATTCCCAGTCAAACAGGAAATGGACTGGGATATCCTGATCCTTCAAGACTCTGAGCTGAGAGATAGTCTGTTGTCAATTATAAAAGATAATGGGAAAATAGCACCTAATGCTGTTACAAGCTTCTGTGATTCTTAGTGGTGCAAAACCATGTAACTTCAAACCCATTAGTAATAGACCCAAAGGGTCCTCATCAAAGTCATGATGTAGTGATCTGTGCACAAACATGCCCAGGCTCCTTTGCTTTTACTTCATAACACAAGATCATCCTCAGACCCAAAGACATGTTGTTCTGCTATCTTGCCAGAATACCCAAGAAACCAATCAGCTGCAGTAAACTGAGGTTTCGAGTCTTAACTCCCACATCAATGGTCGTACCTCCTTTTAAACTGGAACCCTAGCACATTGATCTACACTGTGCAAGACACAATTTTTCTCCCTTTGATTAGGGAATATGGGTCCCTCTGCTTCTCTTTTGGGCTTCTAATTGTGTGACATCTGAAAAAAAATGGGCGCTATCAATTCTTCACTTCTTTTGCATTACCATTTTTTAAAAGTGCAAGTTACTACGGCTAATGTGCAATAAAACAAAACACTGCTTTTTCTTCAGTCATGAATTTATTTATTTTTTTTCCTTTATATATGATTTCGTTGCTGGACTGAAAGTCAGATATCCAAAGGAACTTTTATAGAGAGTGAAAGAAAGAGTAGAAGCCATTTATTCCTGTTTTCTGTTTGCCAACTTTCAGGACGTGTACTGTTCTGGAAAGGCCTCTTGTGCTCCTGTGGAGTTCTATGGCATTTCATTATACTCCGACTTCAGTGTGTAAAAGATTTGTTGAAGCTTTCACTGCTTTAATGAGTAGGAATGGGCATTGTGATGCTTCAAACAGGTCTGTTTCACCAGCTTATTTTCTGGTTTGCTGTCACCTTCTTGACTCAGACACTTGAACAAAACTCAAATCACTAAAAACAACTGTAGATGATAAAACTACTGTTTTGTTTAGAGATGTGGAACAACACACTTTCTTTTCCTGATGCAGTCAAATTGTATGCTCTGTAGCAACTGCCAGGGTATCTGATTAGGTTGTCCAGGTCTTTTTGTCATCCTGCCAGAAAGTCAAAAATAAGGCCAAAGGCTCATTTATTCCCTACCTGGAGTAGGTGAGTTTTGTTATGTCCTGGATTTGTTGGATTTATGTGAATCTTTTAAAGAAAATCACCTGCGAAGTTTAAGCATTCTGAGCACTATTCCTCTTAAAACATCTCCCTTTTAGAAGAAGCTCTAAGGTAAGACCCTTGAAAGAAGAGACTGAAGAGCTCATTGTACATATCCCGATCTAATCCATTACATTTGAAATACGTAAAAAGCAACTCAAAAGGTAAGGGAAATTGTGTCTAATATTCCTTGGCCCTCTGAAGCCTGTTTTCTTCATGAAAAAATTTTGAACAATTTCCTTGATATTACTTTTACTTTTTTCCTTCACAGACTTCCCACCTGGAGCAGCTTGATAAATGTGAGGAAGAGACAGTTCTTACTCTTTGGACAGTCTACATAAACAGTGGGAATGGGAGACATTAGTGCTGCATCACAAAACTGTTGTAGTATCAGAGTATTAAATTGGTTTTGTTATGGCTAGTACTTCCTCTACTGAATTATTCATTTTAACATTTTAACATTTGTGTTTACCTGGAAGCATATAAAGAGTTTGAACAAAATAATAAGTACCTAGTTATAGATAATATCGCTGGGGTGGCACCAGGCAGATTGCCATCCCAGGCTTACTCCACTCATCCTGGAACTCCAGTGCAAGTCTTAAATATTTTTTCTTGGCCAGTGCCATAATCTCTCCTCTCTGATATTCGGTGAATGATGGTGGAAGAGTTGCAGTTAGTAGTTTTTGGGAGGCTGTATTGTCCTTGGTCAAATTACAGTAGATTTTATGAGAAAAATAGTAAATATGATTAATTACCAGAAGGTTTCCTGTAGGAAATGCTAGTTTTCACTGGCAATAAGAAACTTTACACAGAAGACCTTTCAGTCTGACTGCAGCAAGCAGGCTTGGAAAGCTTCATTTGCTGGTTTAGAGAATAGCAGTTCCTCTTCTACTCATTTCCAAGAGCATCACCCACTCTGACATCTGCTCTCACCACATAGTACAACCTGAAAAAGACAGGTTTATGGCATCTCCAGCATCATGGTCTGTCTGAGAGCTGCCTCTCTTCCCCACCAGAGATCTGAGTAGCATAAACAATGCCATAGATCAGCCAGTTTTCACCCCACACAAATAAAATTATGTTCTTTTTTATGTCCTTTAGGGAACCAGCAGGTCTCATTCTTTTACAGACCTGTCCAATACATGATTCTGTAACATGACCATCTATTGTCCTTAGGAGCTCACCTTTTGAGTAAGTATTGTGTTGACTTACAGGAACAGTTTGTTCGTAAAATGTGAAACCTAGAAAATTGTATCTGAGGGATCCTAGCCAAAGAGAAAATGAGTCCTAGCTATGCTCGTATGTCCTCACTTAATCCAATAGGTAGAAAAATCATCTCTTTGATGTCAGAATAAAAATCAGACATCATTGTAGTGTGAATCACTAGCAAAGATGTCTGTCTCCCATCCTAACAAATCCATTTTCTTCAAGTATTCTGATTCTTTTCTCTCAGAAAAGCATGGGACTATAATAATTTTTGACTTTAAAAATTATTCTCAGTTCATTTAAGTTTCTGACAAGCAAACTGAAACTCTCATATCCTGATAAATGCAATAAAAATGGAAGGAACCTTTCCATATTTTAAACTCCAAACTGGTGAGTTATATGTCCACAAAACTCTAAGAAGGGTTTCTTGGAGACGGTATTAATATATGCCATGAGAAAGTCACGTCTTCAAATGTACCTGCAGAACACAGTTCCTTTCTGGGGAGAACCAGTTAATGGGATGATCAGAGGAAGAAGAAAGTGTGACAAGTGCCTTTAACGGCTTTCATGCAGAGACAAAAGGATGTCACTGTAGTCTACAGACTTATATCTGATTCCTGCCCCTTACTGATTCCCATCTCTTGACTATAAGCAGCTGCCTTTGTGTAGGATAGTGCTCTGCTTTGGGTCATTCCATAAACCTTTGCATTGTTTCAATTCAACTCATCAGCTCTATCTGCTGGCTTGTCACAGAGGAAGTGACCCACACAGAGAAACCTTAAGTTTCTTTTCCCAGTCTAGAAGAGACAAGGATTAGCCATGCTCAGGTACATGATGTAACAAGCATTCCTAAAGTATATTCCAAAAGTGTAAGGCATAAAATCCCCAAAGAAAACTCTAAAAGCAAACATTATCAGATAAGGTTCAATGTTACTGGGCTGCTGGCCAGAGAAAGAATATTGCAGATAACTTCACTGTCTTTCCAAGGGCAGATGAACAATTGCTGAACTAGTGAAAATAACTCAGGTCACAGGAAAACATCCACTTGTGTCCAGTATCCCAATCTACCCCTTTCCTGGATGGTACTGACATACCTTTCTGGTGTTTCTTCTCTTGTTTTAAACTGCCTGTTTTGGGGACCAGTGCATTGTAAAGCAGAATGCAAATGTAGAGTGAAAATCTGCAGAGGAGACTGAAATTCTTTCCTTTTTCTTTCAAACTACAACACCAGAGAAAAGCATGTGAGATGTCACATAGCATAGCTAAAGGCAGAGATCACAATTTAGTGTGATTCATATGTATTCCAGTCCAGCGAAGGTCACCTTTGAAATGGTTCACAAATAGTGTAAGATGTGCCAGGGAAATGGCAAGTGCCAAATACTGAAACAGTGAGTTACCAGGACAGGACCAGGTGCCTTGTCATAGACTGTTGTTGGGTCACAAGTGACAAGGCAGGATGGATGGTGGAATGGATGATTGGAAGTAGATAGGTCTCAGAAGATGCATATGGTAAATGAAGTGGAGACAGGCAATCTGGTACTCAGGGAATTCTGTCACTGCAGGCTATGGAACTGCAATGAGGGTATCTTGGTGGTCAAGGCGAACCTGCTGCAGGAACAACACTATTGGGGTGAGTTTAGATAGACAGGCATCTATTTTATCAGTAGATCATAAATGGTGTGCAATTACATTTTATTCAGAGAGGTCTTCAGACTTACGCAGGTCACAGATTTCCTTGGAGAAAGTCTTTCTATTCCTTTAGTCTGCTAACATCCACCTTAGACAGCAGAGATTATCCCTCACCTAATTTCAAGCAAGAAAATCAGAGTGGGACAGAGCTATCCAATACAAGAGCTTAGCAACAGTGGCTGTACTGTGGCTGGGATTCAGAGAGAAGAAATTTTCCAGGGATCAACGTAAAATCTGAGAACAAGAGGGAACCACCTTTGCATTTGACTCCACAAAAGGGATGTCTCCTGTTGCTTGTTGTTTAAATGTCAAAGCTTTTAGCAAGGCAGAAATTGGAGTCACTGTGTGGTCAGAGAAAAGAGGCTGCAGAAACCTCAGTAAATTAGCACTGATAAATATTTGAAGGATTTTTACAGCTTGCTGGCCTATGATGAAATGTTGAATTAAACATAGTAGACCCTTTCTTCCCTTGCTTCCTAGTATCAGGAAGAGAAGAACCCACAGAACGCTGACATACTGGTTAAAATAAAGCCCACCTGAAAATGTGTAAGAAGCTAAAAAATAATATTTTATGTCTCATCATTAGAAAATAATAGATGGTATGACTTCAGTAAGCCATGCTGTAGCTCCAAGCTGGCAAACATCCACGGGAGACTTCAACCCTACATATATATATGTAGATGTAATAAATACAATGAGATTCCTCAGTGTTCAGATCAGGTGTGGAGACTGCACTCATTCTAAGTTAGTCCAGGAATATCCCAGGCACTTCTAGCAGCATGTCATGAGCTGACCTCTTAGTAAACTGTCTTAGTTCTCACAGTAAGTAGTTGAATACCAAGTGCCTATGGCATATGTTCACTGAAAGATCCTACCTGTGACATTGTGCAGCCAATCAGCATCAGAGATAATAGTCTACCTGTCCCTGCATTTGAATTCTGGGCATGCTCCCCTACAAATACAGACCTATTAATATAGATATAGCTAATATTTACAAGAGAAGAGCTAAACTGAAGACATAAAACCATGGAAAAGCCTACAAGTATCTCCACAATCACTATGATACAGTGAATTAGAAACATAGTCTCTGAGTACAGGTGTAATGAAGTCAATGAAGGGGATCTTTGTATTATTTTAGGTGGGTTTTGGTCATCTCCCTATGTGTTGACAGATGCCTAACCAAGTGATGGATCACTTTGAATAGAGATAAGTACCTGAGATAAGTTCTTGAGATAACTACCAAGTCATTAAAATACACAGCCAAGCAGAATGATTCCTGTACACCACTACCTGGCTGTCAGCAAACCTCCAAGTGTAGTTTCTTATGTAGTTTCTTATGTTGTCTTAGCTGACGCATGGTGAAATAGGTGAATTTGTTAATTTGCTAGAATCAAACTGAGAAGAGTTATGTTGTAATTATTCTCATGTGTATAT
>JAWWTY010000088.1:27831266-27841287 GCA_035222235.1 Margarornis squamiger | reverse complement strand
TATATATATATATATATATATATATATATATGCATATGTATGTCACACGATACAAGAATTTGATTTGCTTTTTCTAGGGAATAGTTTTTGGTTTGTAAATAATAAAGCCTTCAAAGACTGGTGGGCAAAACAAGCATTGCCAGTCTTAGCCACCTCATCCTAAACTTGCTTCTCTGTACACATGGACATTCACATGCAAATGCTAATTCCTATATTGGGGTATAGCTGGAAAAAATAAGACACCTTAGTACAGGTTGTCCATCAACAGAGCCAAATATTCTCACTCACTGTTGACAGAACCCTTTCTTTTCATTGAAGTGATGCAGCATGTGAAAGCAAAAAACCAAACAAAAAAACCCAACAAAAAAGCTAAAAAACCCAAAGAAACATGTGCATCAATGAAATATGTATATGTACCTCTGCCAAGCAGGGAGATAAATGTCACAGTGCAATCAGTGCCTCTGTAAGTGTGTTTTCTGGTGTTGGTGGATGAATGGATAATTCCCCTACTACCTGCTAAGTATGCCTAAGAATGAAATGCAGCCTCCAGAGGCACCGAGAGTCAGGTCTTGTAAATTCTGAATGCAGATATCTTGTAAAGTTCTCTTTATGCCTCAGACCCACACAGTCACTAGTGATGGTTTCTGTAATTCAAGCCCATTTTTCAAATTTATAGTTTTATTTCTCCAGCAAACTTCAGCGTGGGATAGGAAAAATTACTTCAGTATGCAGTTAATGGGAATGCACACAAAAAGCTTGTGAAAGATTAAACAAGGTAGACAATAAATTTTGTTACCTAAAAAAAACCACCTGTGTTAATGTTCTCTCAGTGCTCTTGCTCAAAGTGCATTACTCTAGCCTGTCCTCTTCTCCCTCTGTAAATAAACTTCAGTCACTATGATTGATAATCCCTCTGTTCCTAATCAAATGGCTGTTTGCTCCTCCCTCCTTTCCTGTACTTTTCTGTCCTTTTGGGGATGTATAATGATATTTAAAGATGCCCCTTTTCCCTTTTTCCCCATGAGTCCATCCATGACTAACCCTTCAATATGTGTTAGCCAAAACTGAGCAGAAGCTGAGTGAATACTCACAGTCCGTGAGTCTACCTACCTTAAGGTTAGCTTCTAAATCTGCATTTCAATACTGCGATCACAGGTTTACTTTCTTCAACTTGTTACCTGTGTTTTCTGTGAAAAGCTTGCGTCACCATAGGGCAAAAATGCTGTAAACCACATAAAGTCTGACTACCAGACTTAATCCAGATCAGCAGCTGTAAGGATGAGAAACATTCTGATGGTGATAAAGTAAGATGCATGATGAAATCACCTATCTTTCTTCTGGCACTGTCACTCCTGCCTTGTATTTCACAGACTAATCTGAACTGCACATTTTTTTCTGTACAAATCAAGACTTACTGCAGAAGACTTGCTCTAAACTGAAGAAGAGTTGATTTAGATTGGATACAAGAGTCTTGAGAGAAGTGGGAAAAGAGTTTACCATTGAAAACTGAGGCAAAAAAAAAAAAATAAAAATTTGGTGAGTACCTCAGACTTTTCTGTGTCAGACCAGTTCTCCTGCCTTACTTATCAGAGGCTTATATTTTTTCTGTTCACCTTTTCTGACCACATACCTGGAGAAGTCCTTCTTACTATTCTTATTATTCTGGTAATGTTTCTTCTCTGGTTGGGCTATCTATCACTTAGATTAAGACCTCAACGTGCTCCAGGAGTCTCCTGACCTGCTTACAAGTTGCTCTGCTCCTTTTGCAGAAAATACCAGAGTGGTTGAAGCCCTGCATCATGATCAAAGCCTGTGAGTGTGATGTTTCCTGTGGCTGAAGTAAGAATACTTTGTTACATCCTCCCCTTGATCTACTGGCCTATAGTAAATACCAACCATGAGGTTTCCTTTTTTGGCTTGACCCCAATTTTTACCCATAAATTTTTACCCATTTTACCTGTTCATTGCTGGTTTTCAGTGGCAGCTCTGTGTAATTTAATACCTTTTTTTTTTTTACACAGAAGGTAACATCCTCCCCACTGCCTCCCACTCCTCCTTCCTTGCCTGTCCATTCTGAACCATTTCTGGCCATTGATTGCAGTGCTCCAGCCAATGCAATTTGTCCCTTCATGTTTCATTGGCAGTGATTAGACCACAGTGCTGTAGCTGCACAGTTGTTTACAGCTGTTGCTGTTTGTTACTCATGCTGCGTGCATCAGTACAGGGGCACTTCACATGGATTGCATGCTGCTTCACCTCCTCAGGTGAATACTCTCCAATGCCTTTAAGGCATCCCACAGGTGTTTCTGTGTTGGTTTCTAATACATCAGCAGCCTCTGGTTCTTCTCTCTTGCTCAAAATTTCATTCCCTTCCCCACTAAATCTAATTTAAAGCTCTCCATATAAGTCTGGCCACTTTGTTGGTAAACAATCATCTGCTCTGCTTGATCAGGTGAATGTCATGAGTTTGCAACAGATGCAACTTCCAAAGGTAGATTCATGATCATATAACTGAAAACCTTGAGTAGAGCACCAGCCACGCAGCCACCTTTCAATTTGACTCCTGCTTTCTGAGCCCCTATCTCTGACTGGGAGGACAGAGAAGAAACTAGTTGCTTTAGCATTGCTGTGAGGGACAGATATAGTCTTTTTAGAGAGTTTGAAGTTGCCTTGCAACAGACCCTACAGAGAATGGTATTGGACCAGATGATAATTTGTAGGGTTCACTAGGCTCAGCAGCGTAGTAACATTACAAACTCAAGACCTTGATAGGCAGCAAGCTTCTCTAGAGAAATAGCTTGGATGGGAAATAGTTACTTTGCTGCCTCTCAGCAAGGAATCTCCAAGTAATGATAGTTTACATCCTTTTCTGAAGCTACTGTTTCTAATACAGGTGATAGAACTGAATAGTTGGAGTTTTCTGGATTCTGTCCTTTAGCAATGTGACTTTCATTCTACATTCCCAGAGCACAGTATTTGTTGTGTACAGACACTTTATGGGAAGGTTGTTCATGCAGTTAAAAATGCCCACTCGCCTTTATCTCATGAGTTACTAGTGCCAGAGACCTTGAAGTTGGATTCAGGCTTGTCTTCCCCTTGTGTAGCCACACACCCTTGTGTGGCTGTTGGTCAGTCTAGGAAAATACACAACACCACTTACCGATCTTCCCCTCACATTCCCAGATGCTATGCTGCCTGTTGACCTCTTCATGAAATAGAGCTAATTGTTTGAACATTTCTTCCTGGATCCACTTGCAGCTATGATGTACATGGTTAGGGATGGATGCCAGGGACATCTACAAGTGCTGGAGCAACAACACCTCTTCTGGACAGCCATTTCAGTTTTTGGCAGATGTCTTTGAGTGGAGACATTGGAACAGGTGTAATGCTTCTGCTTGGATTTCAGTCTGAGCCTTGCAGTTGTGGGGACTGGATGCCATTTTCTTTCAGCAAGGAAGTCTTGTAATAGTTTACAGGAAAAAAAAAACAAACAAAAACCAACAACAACAACAACAACAACCAAAAAAAAAAACCAAACCATTCACTTTTGAAATTACAATTCTTTGAAAGCCTTTCTTATTCTAACTCAAATTTTCTGGAGACCTCAAGTTTCTGCGTAGGCTTGAACAGCCACCAACTAGCTGGGGTGACTGTCAGGGCTGCAGTACAAACCTGCTGCTGAGCAGAGTAGGCAGCAGCCCAACAGGTGTCAGTGCACTGCCGTTCTTGCACCATTATTCCTATGAACACCCCTTTATCACACGGACAGGCCAAATTGAGGAAGTCACCTTTTTGAAATTCTGTTTCTGCTTTGCAACGCTAGACAGAGACAAATCCCTGTTGCCCACAGAAAATAGAATCACATCTTCTGAGAGTTCTGTAAATTACACAGAACCAAGTGCTTTCATACAGAGACATACAGGAAGAATAAATTCAGAACTCTCCTGATTCCCTCAGCTTTGTGCACAGTTATAGCTGTTCCAAACTTCTAGCAGAATTAGGGACTGTGCTTTACTCCAGAATACTCTGCTTTACATCTTTTAGACTTTTATTCAGGTATTTAATTTTAGAAATATTGCTCTGTTTTACAGAAAAATGAGAAGTCATGGGACAAATAAACCTCAGCAGATAGAAAGTAGTGGCAAAATCCTAGAAATCCAGTTACTCCTATTAATGTATTTTTAAAACCGTTCTACAGCACAGTGGAAAAATTACAGCAAACTCTGGAATTCCAGCTTTAATTTTGTGAAGTTCCTTTCCTCTGGTTTATGGCCCAGGAACAAGACTGCACAAACTTTATGAAGATAGTGGGACTAGAGCTAAGAAATGAATGGACCCCATTGTGAGTTTTAGGAAGGGGCTAAAATACTGTTATAATCACTGTTGATCTCTCTCCTTTGCATTGCTCAGTATTTAGTGTAAAGGAACTTAAGTTTGATTACTCATTACCTTTCCAGTATTTGCTTTCCCTTTCCTCTTTCTCCAAACAACATGTGCTTTGTGACATTTTGCTATGAAAGCAGTTTGTAGTAGTTTCACGTATAATGTGACAACTGGCATCTTGTGCCAACTGTCATCTTTTCATAGAAATACGAAGTATACCAGGAAAGATCCAGCACTCACTGGTACATTATGGCTTGCTTCTACCAGATACTCAGTAATGCAAGGTTGGCAACATAAAGTAAGTTGACTGAGATCAGAAGAAGTAGTACTGGGGGTTATGTAAAAAATAAATTAAGGAGTTAGCACGTATTTGAAAGAAATACTCCCATATGCTATGGGAAAATACTGAGCGTAAAAGGTGTCTCTCTGAAGTGCCTTAAAGTGACTCAGTTTCTTGAGTTTTGTTCTTTGATTTGAAGGAAAAGAGAAAGCAGTGCCCGTTATCACAATATAACTACAGAGTCTTGTGGCTGTCCTGAGTTACAAACAAAATTATCACAAGGAGTGACAGTTTTGTTACAACATGAGTGAACTTGCCTCTGTGCTTCCACAACGCTCGAGACAGATAGCCTTGTGGCAAAACAAAACCACTTAGTATCTTATCTCTTTTTGAGATAGCTCATACAGAGAGTATTTACTTCAAGTTAAAAAGAAAGTGTCATTTTCATAAGGCGTGAAGTCAACTCCCATGTCTGGGCTCTAGCTCCCTTCAGAATGGGCTTAGTGTCTTATGAGACATATGCTTGCCTAATGTTAAACTTGTCAGGAACTAATCTGTTTCCCCTTCCTCTGTTTCTCCATCTCTCTTGTTCCCATTTGAGCAAAAGGCCTTGTTGTCACAAATCAGAAATTTTTCAGAGATGGGTGTCATGAAGAGAATTAATAAAAACAAGCAGTGTCCAGAAAGTGTGAGAAAAAGATGGCTGCATTTGTGTGTTATGAATGAGATTTATTGGTGACATTAGTGTTTGGCTAAATAGTCCAGATTTAGAGAGGAACTTTTGTGAAAACTCAGATATTTTCCAGGTACGTTAATGAAAAGAGCATGGTATTTTGAATCATGGGAAAAGACAGTGACTGGGCTAAGGGTGCAGATGCAGGTAAATTGTTGATTGTCACTGACCTTGAGCTCAGCAAGACTTTCAACATGGTTTCTCACAGTTTCCTTTCATTGAAGAAGGAATTTATTGATTTAGTCAGGCAGATAACTGCCTGGGGAAAATATTGAGTGGATCACTGGGTTCAAAATGAAGTGGCTGAACATGTACTCTGCCTGACATGTACTTCACTTGACTTGAGTGACAGGTGGCTTTTCTTGGGGATTTGTCCTGGACTTTATCTGATATTTGATATTGTTGTCAATGACCTGCATGAGTAGATAATGCATCGTATCACATCTGAGGATAACACTAAACTGGGGTTGCAGTTCGTACATTTGAGGGCAGACCTGTCATTCACAGAGACATAAACAAGACAATGAATTGGGCTTGCTGAAACATCATGAAATTCAGCAAATATAAATGCAAAGTCCTGCACTTGTGAAAAAACCTTGCTCAGCCTGGAAAAAAAAAGACAGACTCGGAGGTATCTAATAATTGTCTTATAATACCTACAAGGTCATAAAGAAATAACATATGTCTTCACAGTGGCACATGGAAGGACAATCAGAGACAGTTGTCAAAAACCAAATCAGTGGAGGTTTGGATGGATATAAGGAAAAAAAATTGAATTTTCCTAGAGAGACCGTGCAGTCTCCATCCTTGATTTTTTTTTTTTTATAAAGTCCATGCAACATGGTCTGAATTCAGCATTAGTCATGCTTTAAGGATGAAATTGGATTATATACCTATGAATCAAATGTAGGATTCTATGAATCTTGCAAGGAATGGGAAACAAATAATATCTATTATCCGGCTTCCTGATTTCCCAGACTCTGAGGAGCCTCACCAGTCTGTCCAGCCCTACACAAGCCCCACACTTTTTGACAAAGGTCAGGACTAATCCTTCCTCTCCTGAGGAAGCACCAGAGTGGAAGCTGTGCAGTGAAGAATTGTAGCGTAATTTTGCATAAAGAGGTAACACTCTAAAAGGCCACCTGCAAGAAATGCCCTCTGAAGACACCTGCCATAACTACCCACAGTAGATTCTGGCTGTCAACTCTACCAAATTTCGTTGTCCATGTACTCTGGAAAATGGCAATTTCAAATTTCACAGATCATTTGACTCACTTGTAAGCTACATGCTTCATCCTTTATATGCAGAAAAGCAGAGGTTCTCTTCTCTTTACATCTTATACCTCAAGAAAGAAACAGGCTTTTTTTCACCTCAGATTTGCTAAAAGGAGAAGAGATTTATGAATTTCATCATGTTTATCCAATTACCAAAAAAAGTTGGAGAATTCTATTCTCATTGCACTTCTTATGGTTGCATCAGTCCTCTGCAATGAAATGATCTCACACCACAAAAAGTATCCATGACTTCAACATGAAATATCTGTATATATCTTTCTCAAGAAAGTTTTTATATGAAAATTATCCTGACATATTAAATATTAATTCTCATTTAGGCCACAGTTCCAACTGCCATTTTGCAATGAAATGTGAGTGAAAGCACAAAGTGAGAGACATGAAAAGTTTAACAGGCAGGCTAGTCGAACAGAAGACCAGAAACTTGAGTTAAACACCTTGGGTTTAATGCAAAACAGATCTTCCATCCCACTGTGAATATCTGTGCTTCACTGTAAGGCAAAGAGTTAGTAACAATCACATTTTATTCAGTCAAAGAAAATTTATTGCAGCAGGAAAGTTTTAAATTTTTGTGAATGATGCAGCAAGGGATTATATTTGATGTTTCTTGCTGTCTTTAGTCATAGACACAATGCTGCTGTTGGTCTGGAGTTGGCCATGAAGAAAAGGAAGCCAGAAACATGGCAAGCACATAAAAGACTTAGGGGTGATATGGTGGAAGGCAGGGAGCAAAATGAGAAATGGAGACCAGAGCGTTGCCATCTTATTCCTCATGCATAACTATTTGTGTTTGAAAATCCAGTCTCAGAGAGAATCTCTACCGGTTTTTCTGTAAACAATGTAATTAGCAGTTTATATCATGCCCTGAATAACAGAGGCCTGAATATTATCAGTGAAAGTCAAAATCATTTCCATTTGAGACAATGAGTTTTATATCTTAGAACTCCCCTGACTCCATAATTTATGTTAAATCTGCTAAAGATACTGCAACGACTTGTGTACAACTCAAAACAGCAACTCATTTTTCAGGAGAAATAAAAAGGCAAGTGTATCTATGTTTTCTTTCTTAAGAAGCTGTAAAACCCATTCCATGTCCTAATGAAATTAAAGCAAAAAAATAAGAGATAGGAACTAGTTATAATCAAATTAGAAAAAAGATCAGGTTTACATTAGTAGTTCACCATAGTACTCAATGGAGTCAAGAACTTGTGGAAACAGATGCAGTGGGAACAGAGGAAAAACTGAAGTCTGCCTCCAGGTTTATCTGCACTGAATCTGGAACTGTACCATTACAAATCTCTTTTGCAGACTCTTACAGCAGATGAGTAAAAAGCAAGCTGATTTTAAGTCCAAAAGCCCTACTTTATTCTGTATAAGCAAAGCTATACTGTGTGAAAGATGAGACTGTGAGAGGTACCATTCTGAGTATAATCTCTGAAGGCTAATAAAGAGAAGGTTTGGGGCAGGAAGCGGGGAGAGCGGGGATGGTTAGCCTGGTTCCTGAAAGTCATGACAATATTTGTATTTCCTGAAAACTGATAAAAATTAAGTATCACTGGAGCCTTCATTTCTCTCAGCACTGCACAAGTATTAAAATTATTAAAGAGTGTAAATTGTCCATGCAGTTTTATAGAAAATTGAGGAGTAATATACTCTTAATTTCTCTCAAGGAAACAGTAGCAACTGAAATTCAGCAGAGCCAGTGTCCTTTGCTAGTCTCTACTTCTTCATCTCCTGTTGTGTCTCTGCACAGGGTGAACTATTAATTCACTGAAATTTTGTTTGTTTATTTTTCCCTGACTGATTTTTACTGAGGAGGGAATGGAATAAGTGAATATACTCCCTACTGGAGTCTAAAATGATTTCTCTTCCATACTGTGTAAAAATATCTCCCACTGAGTCAAACATTTTTAAAATACAGACTTTTGACCCCTACTTGAGACAGCTTTTTGTCAAAAGCAACACTTGTGAAGAAAGGCTTTCAATTTTATCAGAACGTTATGTATTTGTTCTAACAGTGATTGGGGGTTTAGGTGCAAGAAAAAGTGATTTTCAATAGACAGCCTTCTCTGCATTGAGGAAACATTTCTATTTTTAAATAATGGAACCATTCTTACTGGAGGCATTTGGGAAGAACAGAGGAATACCCTGTACCCTGTAGCTAAAATAAACTGACACCTGTCATAATTTTGCCACTTCCCTGTAGTTTCCAGTCAGATGTCACTGTCCCTTCCAGAAGAGTTCTAGAACAGATAGAAGGCAGGTAACAGAGAGAATGCTGCATTAAATATGGGCTACAGTCTCACAAATATGCTATGTAAAAACTTTGTTGTCCACAGCCAGAATCCATCTCTGTATTCAACGGTGCATTTTGGCAGCCTTTCTAGCTATGATGTCATCTGAGGTAAAGGTAAAACTAGTGTTTGATGACAAATAGGCTTTTGATGCTCTTCTTTAGATGTTTACATGAGTGGCCTTCCTTTTCTAAAGCTCATAGCCCTAAACCACTTGGTGACCAAGCACAGCCTTATTCCCACCACCTATCTTACAACTCCGTATCAGAGTTCCTGCTCCAAAAGAGAGGTTTCCAAAAATTACCACATATCAAAAGAAACAACACAAAGTTCCTTTGATTTCCCTCTTCTTTTAAACCCGTATCAGGCAGTAGAAAAAAAGGGAGGCAAAGAATTATCTAATCTTTGTAGATTACACAAATAAATACTTGAATTAAAGAAGGAGCATCTCACAGGCCTGAAGGAGTTAAATTGGTAAAAGATTCAAGTGTCTGGAGAAAGCTATCCTAGTCAGCGCTATTTTAAATTTGGTCATTGCTCAGCTACAGATGCAGAAAACTAGGCACCTCCATTTGAATTTAAAAGGGACCCTTTTAAAGGGTGAGGGGAGTTGGATGCATGCTCTGATAGGCACCTGCTCTACTCTTCTGTCCCAAAGGAAACAACTCATTCTGACACAAACTGGAACACACTTATCTTACCTGGTATACAAATAAATGTAACTCACATGAACAATGTATTATACTTTCCACAAAGTGTTTGGATTTTGCTTTTGTTTTTTTCTCAAATAATACAGGAAAGAATATTTCAAACCAAACACACATTGAATGACTGTTGGAGTAGGTTCAGAGAAGAGCCACAAAATGATCAGAGGGATGGTATAACCCTCCTGTGAGGAAATATTTAAAGGGGCCCTATAAGAAGGATGGGGACAGACTCTTTAACAGAGCCTGTAGCAATAGAACAAGGGGTAATGGTTTTAAACTAAAGGAGAGTAGATTTAGACTAGATAAAAGGAAGAAATTTTTTGCTATGAGG
>JAWWTY010000088.1:27820888-27831166 GCA_035222235.1 Margarornis squamiger | reverse complement strand
GAGGGTGGTGGAACATGGAAACAGGTTGCCCAGAGAGGTGGTCAATGCTCCATCCCTGGAAACATTCAAAGTCAAACTGGATGGGGTTCTGAGAAACCTGATTTAATTGAAGATGTCCCTGATCACCCCAGGGGAGCTGGACTAGACCTTTAAAGGTCCCTTCCTACCCAAACCATTCTGTGATGCTATGATTAGAATATTCCAGGAAAATACAACTTTAATGTTTATTATTATGAAAATCTCATCATAAATAGAAGGTACATTTCCAAGTGACTTTTCTATCAGAAATAAAACTTTTACATAGCTTTTCATCCATTAAAAAAACCCAAAAACTAATAACAAGGGGTTTTTTTTATTAATGGAGAAGAAAGGAATTAAATAAATGAAAACAAATACAAATAAATGGAAGAAAATCCTATCTAGCAAAAGTTAAATTAATGAACTCCCTAAAATGTTATAATGAAAAAAACCCAAAAACTAATAGAAGGCATTCCAATTATTCTCCCTTTATCAATTGACCACTAAGATAATGTACTTTCAATCACATATTTATTTTGCTTTGCTCTACCTTTCCCATCACCAGAGCATAGAATCAACATTTTCAGCACATACTCTTTCTCTTGAATATACTAGAAGGACCTTGGGATTTTTCTGGCAATAAATAATTTACAGGCATCCAAATATATTTGTCACCTCTTTTCTTTAGAACATTTAGCCAGATGTGAATTGATCATGTTCTGTTGCTTTAAATAACAACTCTCTTAGCGAATGAGCCAACATGGAAACTTGCATCAGAATCCTCTGATTATAACAACCTCACCCTAAAACAGTGTCTTCAAAGGAAAGGTCTTTGCACCAATGTTGAATATTTCCCAAGTTTGAAAACCACCACATTCTCAGTCATAAGGAAGGGACAAAAATCCTTATATGCTTGCTATTGTAACTATTGCAATTTTGTAAACATGTTGATATAATAGTGATCCGTTACTTTTAAACAGGTTTGGTAGGATTTTGCTTTGATGTAATGACTGCAGTGTCTCTTAAACATAATTCCAGCATTAGACTGTAATCTGATCTTCTGATTTCTTTTATGTATCTAATTCTCTGCTATCTTTTAAAACGTGGCAAACATTTTATCTTTTCCTGTTTGTATTTTACAGGATTTCCTCATTTTTTAACATTTCTCTCTAAGACTACCACTAAGCTTACATAGGTAATACAAAAGCAAGTGCATTAATAAGGTGATGGCCTCTCTCTCTCTCTCTCATTCTCTCTCTCTCTCTCTCTCCTTGACAACTACTGGATTACAGACTAAATATTTTTGAAAGATTTGACAGCCAAACAGAAGGAAAATCCCTTCTAAATGTTTTATGTAAACAATAATCGAACAAGAAATGTGTTGGACTCAAGCTGCACACACATATTGTTTAGAGCTGTCCATTGTGTTAGAAGTGTCAGACTGGCTCTTAGTAGCTTGAAAAACAGTGTGTATTAAAAATAGGTTTCTGAAGAATGGATCTTTTTGCAGACTTAACATGAGAAAGCATCATTCTGCAGTCAGACCTCATCTCCCACCCTCTGAAGTCATTGTGCACAGATCTCCTTAAAGGTATTTTGGCAGCTTCACCTCTCCTTGGCACATGGTGTGAACAGAAGGGGCAAGGTACTAAACGGTTCTTCTCATTTCATTACAAGAGAAGCTAGCCAAGATGCATGTGGTTTATAGCACTCAGAAGGGGCCTGTCTATTTCTCGAATGATTCTGGTTTTATGAACATGTAATGTTTTCTGCTACTGCCTAACTCTAGAAAAACCACCACCACCAAACAAACAAACAAGCAAACAAAACTCCAACAAAACCAGCAGAACTTGAGAACAGCCTTTCTTTTGTCTAAACAAGCCACAAGATCTGTCCCATAAACAGAGGTCACGTCAGAGAGTTTACAAAAACAAGGTATGTGCAACATCATCCTCCCCTCTCAGATACATGGCTTCTGTCTTCAGCAGTCCCAAACTCTTCCTTGTTTCAGTGTTGCAGGGTGTGCTGCAGACCTTTTTCCTTGGAGAAACTTTCTGATAAGAAACAGATACTCTTCTGTTTTCTATTCTATTCATATACATCGCAGTACTCTTTGTATGACCATTTGAAGTGGACCTTTGCTTTACATAATTATCCACACCCATGTATAAATGGGGCACGTTTGCATATGATTGGACTTATTTGCATCTCAATATGCACGTCTGTGACAGAAGTCCTTGCCTAGACACCCCACATTCCATGTGGGAACTGCAACAGGACAAGGCTGTATGGTAAATTTGCTCGCTGGAGTGTAACGCAGAACCATTTCTTCTGCTCTTGGAGAGACAGAGACCCAGCTGTTTTTAAATATAGCTGTCCAAATATATCAAAACATTTTGTGCTGTCTTCCATTAGAAGTACACTGACAGATTATAAATATCGGAGGCCAATCCTAGCACAGAATACCTTAACTCATAAAAAGCTACATTCGAGTGATTTCTCTTGGCATAGAATTGCCTCTCAGAGAACAAGACCGTACAAAGTTACAACGAGAGTAATAACCCTTGACCTCACTAACAAAAGCACTTAGCAGGTATTCAAAGAATTTATTAGGAAAGCAGTCTACTCCACAGTGCCCTCCTCATATGCTTCCAAATGTCCTCATAGACTCTTAACACCATCAAGTAGTTCTGATCAACAACTAGTTTGAAGATGCCATTTTGAAGGTGTCAGTTTTCACCCATCAGAACCCTCAGTAATGGTTAAGTGTGTATGGAAGAAAAGAACAGAGATGGCTCACTTCAGAAAGACAGCTATAATGCTGCTTTATCTTTCAAAACTAACTATTCACCATCACAGCCCCACAGAACCACTCTGTCTAGCATTAAGAAGGACACAGGGAAAATTTACAGATTACTCTTGGATTTTCCTGATGATAGCCAGATTGTTCAAATAAAAATCCCTCAGCTTTCCTATTGAGCAAGAATTTCTTTCCCTATGCCAGCTCTCTATTTTGTGCTGCTGCTGGTCTCTCCTCCCTTTCACTAATATTGTAAGGAACCACAAAATGTAAATCCTGGGGTTTCTACATTATTTTTGCAAACTGCAACATGCAAACTGCTCTGGGGCAGCACTCAGATGTATATAAGAAGGCAACCAGAGCTAGTCCCTTTTTCTTCCAACTGACAGGGAAAGAGGATTGATTTTCCTTCAAACCCTGCAGCACTTACAGAAACATTTGCAAAGAACACAATCTGCTGACAAGCAGCAAAACGGGTTTAATCCCGCAAGTGAATACTTTGCTTGTTCAACCAGATCTAACTGCGGCTTTCCAAAAGCTCAGCAGCTCTGCAGTGTAGCCTCACAGTCTTACACTGCAGCCTCCAAAGTCTGCATTGAGAGCTGATGACCGTGCACTGCAGTGTGACGCACTCCTACCACAGTGCTGCAGTCAGTACAGGCTGAGTAAAGGACAGCAACAAAACAAGAGCTTCTGGCTGAGCTCAGCATCCCAGTTAACTTCAAGGACATTGCTCTGTTGAAACAAAGCTCAATTGTTTTGATGCAAAACTCAAAATGTGGAATGGCTCTGCTTGGATTTCAATTGCAACAAATGGAAGTCCGTGTTTTAGAATTAACTCTAAGATGACAGTGGGACCTTTGGAAGCTCTGTACTGCATTTATCCCCACATTTTTCTCTCATGGGCAGAAGTTTCTGCCAAACATTTTCAGCACTGAACAGCTTTACACAGAAAATACTTTATGACGTTGCAGGACCTGTGTTATACAGCTGGACTGGGGGATCAGAATGACTTTAAAATGATAACACCTGACCAGACACAAAGAATGCCTTATTTGGAATTTTTTTCTGCCTCACTTTGGCTCACCTTCATGTTGCAGCCTTTCTGTGTCAGCCAGCAGAGTTGTGCTCTGTGAGGCCAGTCTGATGGCATGTAATTCAGATTGCAGAAGCAGGCCTAGGACTGAAACCTGCAGACTGTAGTTGTTCTTTGCCTGACTCTCTCAAAAGGTGGGTTTCACTGACAGAGCAGAAATGTTCCACATAGAGCAGATAATGGACAATAGAGAAACAAATTCCAAGAAATATCCCAAAGTATAAGAAATTTTGCAGGAAATGCAAATATGGCAAATATGGTTGAAAGACTTATCTGTTCTTGATTGAAAAACCTGAATACAGAGCCACAAGCATGAAGAGATGAAGAGACTTGAAAGAAATACTGGAGGGTCTGCAGAAAGATCAGATTCATCACAGACAGGAGAATCCAGTGTGAAAGAAAACCAAAACTCTATCTTCAGATGCTATGCAACTTTTTGTGACACTTACCGGGTGAAAATGTCAAGAACAATATATGCAGTATCAGAGATGGGATCAGAAACACATCCCAGAAGCACAGCCTGACAGCAAAGGGGAAGAATTAGCATCATCTTTATGTCAGAAGGGGGACCATATCTCCTGATGTCCCTGGTAACAGTCCCAGTGTCAGACTAGCACTTCCTCTGAGGATTCCATCCCTTTCTTACAACAGCACTCACATTGCTGATAGGCCACCACTCACAGGCACTTGCCCAGATAAAATGTGAGAGCTATCTTGGGATCTTCTATGACATGCTGTTTCCAGGTGTTGACACTTACCATAAGGGCATGTCATTTGAGAGACACATCAAAGCTGCCTTGTCAGTGTACACAGAAGGGGACACTGAAAGGCTCTTACCCAAGACCAACATCTTGCAAAGCCTCATTGCTGAATCTGGACCTGCCAAGCAGTGGGATGACTGAGAGAAAGCTGTCATTCACATAAGGATGCCAGAAGCTACCTGTCCCCCTGTGCAACATTGCCTACTGTATATCACCCATGAGTATTGACTCAGGAGTCCTAACTTCCAGCATCCTCTGGACCAAAAGCTATATCTGACTTAGATGGGGATTTTCCTGTAAGCCAGAGGTGTTCAGATCATGGTTACTCTGAATTGTTTCAATTGTCTTTGTTAATATGAGCTGAATCATGGCACTCTAGACAGAGGTGCTGACTCCTCCTGCAAACTACAAATTCGGTGCAGATGTTGGCAGACTTGGGCAGAAGAGGCAGCTCCTTTCTAAGCTTGCCCCCTGCAGCACAGGTTCTAGAAGTTCATTCTCTCAGCTGGTTCCAGCTTTATCCACAGTCCTTGTTCCACCCTTGAAATGTGTTATAGGAAAGATTGCCTAATAAGATTGCCTAATAAAACTTATGCTATTGTGCTCTCTGGCAGCAGAGACACAGAATTTCTTGCTTTCCTTTACCTTTGCTGCTTAGCTCTAAGGCAAGATGCTGTTCACTTTTACCCAGGGGCAAGCTCTGTAAAGCATCTGAGACAGATGGATTGTCAGCTTTCTTAGGACTGTTGTGGTTGTGAGTAGCCTGAAAATATATGAGCTGGGAATATTTAGCTGGATCTGAGGAACACAGTTACACCTAAGACAGAATAGACAGCATGGAAAAGACATACATCCTCCACAATACAGATGCTGCCTGACAGGAGCTCTAAAGACTTTTTCTTGCAACAGAAGAACAGAACACAACAAGGCTAATAAGCCTAGAATGTGGCATATGTAACTCAGTGTGTTCAGAAAGAGATTGGAAATTACACTATTGCCAGATGTCCTCCTGCAGATAAGAGAACAGACTGCCTGAACTGAAGATACTGGTAGCATCTTCCAATAAGCCTTGGTAGGGCAAGAGATGTCAAAATGGGCCTCTTCTAATAACACATTCTTATGGATATGGAGAAATGGCAGGATTGAATCATCATGCTCTTGGAAACAGTTGTGTAATGTCAAGTCTACAAATTAGGTTATTACTGAATTGGGGGAAAGCAAGTTTCAGAGGGAAAATTACTGTACTTCTGCCTTGTTTCCCTGTCTCTGCAATGGATAAGCAGAAGAGTAAATGAAATGGAAGCTTTAAAAGAGAAATCTTTGTGTAGATCTTATATTATTCCCAGTTGTTTATTCAATAACAAATATCACATAAGCTGCATCCTGGAGTAGCTTTCAATAATCAAACTGGCACCCAGAGTAAAGTTAAAGAGCCTCACTCTCAAATGTGTGCAGGCAGGTGCATCTATCTGATAGGCATGAGTAAAAACTGAGAGGCTGCACATGCAGGTCAAGCACACACGAAGACCGCAGGAGCCACATGGTAAATCCTTAGTATGTTTGGAAAGGCAAGCTGGATACTGCTGGATTTTTCTGCCCAGTGAACCACTGGCAATTTGGAGCACCTGCTATAGACAGTGGATCAAAAGACAGCAAAAAGTAAACAAAGATGATTTTCAGTCTTCCATAGCAGAAAATAAAAAATGGAAGATGTCTTTTTAAAGAATATAAAATAATGAACAGGGAGCAATCATCCGTTGTTTCAGGAACCTTATTAAGTCAACCTATATTTCTTCATAGAAAGGAGAGAGAAAGTTTTGCCCTGGTCTTGCTATTTATGGTTCAAGTTCTACAACATGGGGACTGGCTCTTTACTGTGTGAATACATGTTTTCACAGGGGAGGGCTGTGCTCTCATTCAGAGACCTTGGAGCTCCTGTGATAAACTAAGTCCCTGCAATCACATTTCAGACACATGACTGTGTTAAACTATATTGGTACATACGTCTTCTGGCATTCAAAACTAGGTACAACTTAAAAAAATTGGAGATCAACCCTTTCTTTTGAAGCATTTAATGAAAATGACATTATTAATAACTATGCAATCCCAGGGTTGTTTAATTAATTTTTCTAATTCAGTGGTCACTGAAATGTATTCTTGCATAGTTTTAGCAAGGAGTTGAGTAGCTAGCACACTAGAGAGAGGTGTAAGAGGTCTGGGCTCTAGTCCAAATTCAGCTTCTGATCTGATGCCTGCCGTTATGCAAACTATTTACTATCCATTTCTCTGCATACCTCTTTCTAGCCCTTCTGAATTTACATGTGAAAATTTCCAGGAACAGGGTAAGGCACTCAGTCTGTGCATATATGTAGCACAAGAAGAGCATCCATTTCTGAGTCATGGGCTGCAGCTGCTAACGTAGTATAATGCTGTAGTTATGGATATGGATAAGCATGCAAGCAGAAAGTGTCCAGGGAGAGAAATTGCACTTCAGGCTGTAATACCAAAGGCAACTGTTTCAGTTATGCTTTTGTGACCTTCCCTTATTGATCACTATGCTTCAAAGACTCAGCTAGGCAAAACAGCAGATTGCTTTTAAAATGTCACCCAACAGTTATTTTAACTAAAAGAATCCTCCAAACACTGAAAATTGTATCACTAAGAAATCAAACCCACTAATTTGACATTAAAGTAACCTTTAAAAATCATTCCTCAGAGACAAACCTAACCTTTTTACCCAAGCAATAAGGAACATACTTTGCGTAAGTCATATGAGATCTGATACTTCTCATCAGCTACAGAGAGTGTAGTGAGGGCACCAAATGCCTTTAACCTCCAAAGACAGCTACCTCAGATATAACTCACAAGATGGGATCTTTCATATCAGGATGAACTTCTTTCTCTGGAATTTTTATTGAATACATAATCCCAAATGCCAGCTAGAGGCAAGTGTGGGGATCCACTGAATTGTCTTAAGCTGGGCTTCCCAAAGGATGGAAGTAGATGAAAGGCACTGTCATCTTCCTGTTCTCAATCCAGAGCAGAACGAAAGCATTCAGTCCATCCTTGCTGTGAAAATTCACACCCCACATCAGAGAATCTGTGTTGCTCTGAGAGTGAACCCAATTTATGGCCTGTCCTGATTTCTCTGCAGAGCAAGGTTAGCCCTGAACAAGGCAAAGGAAGAAGATGAACCTGGATTCTGGATATTCCCAGCACAGAGGACAATTAAAAGGTTTTCCTGGCTTGTTTCATTCTAGTAACACCAAGGTGGAAACACAATGAAACAGAATCTACAAGGCACAAATGGAAAACACTTGCATTAAATAGTCCAACTTAACAGTGTCCAATTTAGCAAGAAACATGACAAATGGTTTTTTGCCATTTTTTTGCTGGCATTTTTACAGCTAATTCATGAAATAACATGAATAAAACTTGCCACAGATGGTCTTTAATTGACAAATAAATACAGACAGTGCTCGCCACTAAAATATCTGTTGAGAGCTATATTTACATTGCATGGGCTAACCAAACTGTGTTATCTACACCTCATTTAGTTGAGTAGTGTCCAAGTCATTTCATTACTTATCCAGAAAATTTGGCAAGGGGAACAAAAAGGCATGCAACACTTCACACCATTGCTTAATGTGTTTCTAACCCTGTATTCTTCTGTACTTAGAACCTGTGATGATACAAAGCAGGCTGCTGAAAAGTACTATATTCCCATGATTTCTTTTCAAATATGGATAAAGTGGAGGTACCTACATCACACATTGAATGAATTCTGAATGGTGTCCAAAAAGTGCTTTGGGTCAGTAAGATCTTCTGTCTTAGCTCAGATCTGTACATTCAGAAGCTGCAAGAATGTTTTAGCAGAAATGGTTTCCCAACATGTGTGATCTCTTCCTGCAGAGACTGGCTGCTGTGGTTCAGAGCTGTTCAAGAATCAAGCTCAGGCCCACAATTACCTCTCAGTAACAGAAATGCTACAGGGAAAGCAGCACAAGAAAAAAAAGTTAACACATGACAGATATTGCAGTCTAACACTACACTTTCTATTCACACCCATATCCAAGACAGAAATTATCAATACCATTTTACAGATGCATAAAATAACATTTTAGGAGCACTGCTGGAACCTGGCGCCCTTGTCCACGACCATAATTGCAGCTGCATATCATACTGCAGTCTCAATCCACCCCAGTTTGGAGTGGCAGTTTCAAGTGCCACAAAACAAAGTCAAACAATCTAAAGCTTTTGGTGTCATTGCCCCTAATATCTCCTAATACACTAGCACATTTCCTATCCCTCACTTCCCTTCCATTGCTTCTTTCTCCCTCTTGAGTGGGTTAGAGGCAGTGTGTGCCATAATTGACCTGGAGCTACCAGAGCACTGTCTGGTGCCTCTCTATGCAAACGGGATTACTGACCAGCTGACTGATACCTTCAAAAAGAACAGAGCTCCACGTGCTTTTGCCTGAGCCAGGGGCATTGTATTTGAATTTCTTTCCTTTTGGAAAATTCCATATCTCAATCACTTTCGACTTTATTGGAATGCTTAAAATTACATGTGAGAAGAAACAGAGATGTCAAAAAATAGCTGGGTAGATGTAAATTTAAGCTTTTTTTAATAAATGGGATAAAAATATAAATCTGTATCAAGTGGAATAATATAATAACAGGAGAAAAGCCAGATTAAACATTGGTATCTCCCCTTGTTACTAATCTAGGAAGAGTATGAGAATGTATTCTATGTGACCTTCCCAAGTATGGCTTTGAATTAGCTACTGTGTTCTCAAGAGGCTCTGGTTACACCTCTCCACTTTGGAAAATGTAAAGAAGGCAACAGTACCAGATCTCTGCTGAACTAGTTAGTACTGAGTGATTGTTGCCCAGTTTGAGATGTCAAGAGTGACATGAATTAAGAATAGCCTTTCTGGAATCAGTATTGATAGAAATGTGCTGGAATGGTATTGGACATACATGAAGCAATTGTTGTGTTAATGCAATACAAGAAAGAGCCAGATAGGAAAATAAATTTGAAAATTACAGAAGACTGAAGAATCTGTCTTTCAATTTGTAGGGCTAGAACCACATAAATATTATAGAAAAGCAGAGGTCTAGGACTCTCAGGAGACAGAGAGTATTGACAAAAAAGGAAGACAGCATGTAAGATCCCAAATTAACTTTCAGTAAAACAATAATACTTTTACATTCTGAAGAAGCCTTGCATATCAGTGACAGGTCTATGATGAGGACTAAAAGGCTTTGCCATTTTAAATGTGAGCCCAAATAATGAAAGTATCTAAGACAGAAAGGTCATGAAGGCAGGACCAGACAGCAGCCTTGTGAGGAGCTGGAAGCCCCCAGCAGCCAGGCAGACAAAGAGAGGACGTTATCATGGGAGTCTGCTATAGACCCTCCATCCAGGATGATGATGCCAATTAATTATTCCTTGAGAAACTAAGGCACACTTCCAAATCAACTGACCTTGTCCTTATGGGCTACTTCTACTTGCCAGAAAGTAACCGGGAGCATCACACAGCTGGTACCACTTAGGACAGATGATTCCTAAAATCCTGGATGACAACTTCCTGGAACAG
>JAWWTY010000088.1:27800760-27820092 GCA_035222235.1 Margarornis squamiger | reverse complement strand
TGTATACATAACCCTGCAAAAGTTGTTTAAGCTGACCATTCTTATTTGGTGGTTTGTTTGGTTTTTTTGTTTGTTTTCTTGGGTTGGTTTGTGTTTGTGGTTTTTTTTGCATTTTTTTTGTTTGTTTGTTTGTTGTGTTTTTTTTAATGGTTTGTTTGTGGGTTTTTTTGCTGCAATAGACACTGCAGACTGAGATTATGCTGGCACAAGATGCACGAGTCTAATCTCCCTACAGGTCTCTTTGGGCATTCAAAAACAGAGTAGCACGAAAAGCCTGAAAATAACAGCAGAGAAACTCTTTGCAGGAGCAAAGGACAGTGCTGTATCAAATGACAAATGGACTAACAGGCTGGAGGCAAATGGGATATTTATTCACTTTATGCTGATAACAAGCAGATCAGCTAACAGGCATAAGTCTGCCAAGAATAATGATGGATAAAAAGAAGAATTCAGTGGCATATAAGCAGGTAAGACCCCAGGGCTTATGGTAATAATTTTGCTCTATCTAAATACATGAATTAAGTGGATGAATAAATGGCAATTTGGAAAAGAGAGTTGGAAAAGTACCACTATTAAGCTAAAATGCCCTTTATCTCACCTCTTGGTACAGGTTTTTTTGAGAGGAGACAGCTGAAAAAAAGATTTTCCAGAGAGAGAGTAACCTTCACCAGGACATAGTTGTTAAAGGTATTGTCTGGGAAACAGGTGTTAATCGAAGATGACCCAGGACTGCAGCATGAGGAGACAGCTGCTACTGACAACAGTATGCCACGGAGTTGTAACAGTGTGTCAGACCCAGGTATCAATGGTGTGGTGCTCATATAATACAGCACTGCCATTCTCACTAAAGACTATAAGCTTTGTAAGCAATTTGCAAGACCCGTGGAGTGAGACCTCTCAGGTTTGCCCTCTTTGAACTTTCCTTGATGTGCCTGTAGATTTGTTTTGCTTCTCTTAGCTCTGACAGCATTTTCTCCAGATGACCAGACATCTATGTCTGATCTCTTTTACTTTTGTTTCTCTTTGTGTTGTACAAACATAGTTTTGCATAGACAGCAATGGTGAGTAGTTACTCCATGTGCAATGAGATATATACAACAGACACACAATGACAAAATGCTGACAAATCCAGACCTGGTGGAAAGACAGATGTCCTGAGAAATAGAGACACAATATTGCTTTGTAGTGCACGATCCTAGCACTTATAACTCTTGTACTATGTAGTAAATAATTCTGATTAGGATCTCTTTGACTAATAATTATAGTAATAATTTATGTTTATATAAATGTATCCAGTTTGCTATCCTTATTCTTGCAGGACAAAGTTGTATAGAGGTTCAGTTATACCTATATAATCCTTCAGACTCCAACCATTGACAGAGTCTAGCAGTAAGATTGGATCCAGCTATACTTAGACTCTGAGAAGGTGTTTAGGAAGCAAGGGAGTCTTTTCCATGCCTCATGACTCAGTGGGAGAGCTTATCTAATAAAATTCATGCAAAGCTCCCATTCTGTGTACCATGACCAGTTTATAGGGAACTCAGCGTTTTACTGTTGTGTCAGCAGTAATATACAAATTGCTGGTTGACACTGCATCATGATAAGTGGTTCATCTCATCCATAGGTTAAATACTGACAGAGGAGTAAACATAAAAAACCCCAAATCCTTCCTGAGATGCATGGCTGGAGGAACAGTTTACAAAATGAAAGATATCCCCATTAAGGTTTCAGCAGCAATACTACGTCCAGTATGGGGACCTGATGATTTGAGAAATATATGTGCCACATCAG
Organism: Margarornis squamiger; assembly: GCA_035222235.1. Taxonomy (NCBI): domain Eukaryota; kingdom Metazoa; phylum Chordata; class Aves; order Passeriformes; family Furnariidae; genus Margarornis; species Margarornis squamiger. The sequence goes on along the minus strand of JAWWTY010000088.1, from coordinate 27,818,301 downwards.
GCAAGAAGAAAGCATAACTGTGGTTTATATAACTGGAATTCCCCAAAAAGTCTTGAAAGTGGCTCTAGCTACAGTTTCAGACACATAAAGGGCTGTTGTAAACAGTCAGAGAATAACATTGCCTACATACAAAGTGGACAGGACAGGAAGCAGTGAACTTAAATAAATGGAAGAAAGCTGTGTTAGATACTAGGGGAAATCAGGGAAAGTGTGCTGCAGTAAGTATTGTGATCTTCATCCTTGGTAGCTTTTAAAGAAAGGTTGAACAATGATGTGTCAGGAATGTTTAAGGTAGAGTTAGTCCTTCAGTGAGACATGAAGGTAGACTACATGTCCCTTTTACAGCCCTTTTCTGCCTGATTCTGCACTTTCTATCCCAACTCAGCAAATCATTAAACAGAGTTTATCTATAATGAAATAATTGAATCCAGTTGACTTTAGCAAGACTACTTAAGCATGTAGAATTAAGGAAATTAAACTTGGCTGAACTAAGCCTGAGGAAGAATTTAATCAAGTGATCAATTAACATATAAAATCTCTACAAAAGAAGATTGAGCTTGTACCTCATATGAAAATGGATTATTTTAAAAATATAATTTCATTTCCTTTCACTTTTTTTTTCAGAATAAATATTTCCAATAAATAAAGTAATGCAGACTTTATAGACAAACATGACATTTCTACAGCTGACTTCATTATGTTTATAACTCTGTGAAAGCACACAGCAATTTTTTTCAGTGCTCTTTAAAGAGGGGAAGTGGGAAAGACTGTCAGTGATTCTGGAGGGTTTAGTACAAATAAGAGCAGAAAGGCAAGGAGACAAGGTTAAATATTCTTTCATAACTCTATCAGGGTAACAGAGCTTTTTGATCTCTTTAATGTCTCATTATGGACTACACTCTCAAGTGCTATGAGATTTCTGATCTCAATATACACTTCATCCATTTTATGATTTCTTCAACTGCAAGGTAATACAGAAAGATCCAAAAATTTCTGATCATCTGACATCAGCAAAATATGTACCCAAAGTCACCAAGAAAGTCATCAAGAGGGGAAGGAATAACCAGGACTGTTCCCTTGCCTTCTAAAAAGGAACTTGGGTGCATGTTCATTTTTTTTGTCTCTACCCACTGACATACATTTACAAAAACTGTTTAACACCCAGCACTACAAATATTGGTGCCTCATAGGGCAATCCTGTGAAATAGCATGAAGATGAGAGAAAATTACACTAGCTTTCACAGGTTGCCTGAGAAGTCACCAAAACTCCTATGGCACTTGTTGTCCAAAATTTTCTTACCCATTCTCCCAAGAACAGTTTTGATGGCAAGATCAACATCTTGTCCTTTTTGAGGAGTTCCTGAGCTCAAGCACAAGATGAAAATGGCCAAGCAGTACTCATTAATATCAACCCACAATACTAATAGTAACATTTGCAAAATTTCAATCCCGAATAAAGTATGTAAAGCTACAATATAAAATCAATGCTTTATGTAGATAAAATGTTCTCTAAGAGTAGATGAGGAAAAAACAAGATGTAAACAATGAAGGTACAATATCATTAGAATTAGTCCTTTTAATTATAACATTATCTGAAAATCTCTCCAGGAAATCTATATTTAAATACTCTCCTGAGAATATATTCAAACTGTGAAAAATTATTTGATCAGATTTTAAGTGTTATTACTATAGGCAGCTACACACTGCATATTAACAGAATACTTACTGAACTGAGCTGGGGCTATAAACTAGGGCATCCAGTTATCCCTATGACTGTACTTGATATGATCCTGTTATAATGAAAACAATCAAAAATAAGTCTCATGAAAAGTTGAGATATGATCTCTAAAAATTATATTGAGGAAGGAGAGTGGTCAAACACAGTGGTAGAGCTTCTTATAATAAACGATATTTGTATAAGTTTCTTCAGCCAGAGAACTTTTCCCCTTCAATGAGGAAATTTCCTGAAAGATGAAAGCTTCATGAAAGTTGCAGGCAAGGCAGCTACAGTGCACTCAGCTTCATTTCTTCCTCATTTTAAGGAGACTGCATTTTTATTCTTGATTCCTCATCACACTAATGAGACAGCAATGAATTTTGTATCAGCCAAATCCCTCACCTCAGAAGGAGCAGGACAGGGTAAAGGGTGGCTAGACCGCACACAAGCTTCTTTCTGAAGCCTGTGTCCCTCCTGTGTTTGATCTGCACTTTATTCATCACAGCTTCCTGCTCATGATCTGTCAGTATCTGCCTATCCTTCCTCCTCCCTTTGGCTTCTCTGTTGTTATAAGGAGTCAGAGGTACATGGAAGTATGGCATTCCCTACTAAAGATGGATTGCTCAGCAGAATTAAAGGAGGGTAGACACATTTTTTCCTGTTGCTGGTGTCTTCCCCTTCCAGTAACTAGCAAGGAAAACAAATCTAAGGAGGAATATGGGTCAAACACTAGCCTATTACTCAGTGTCTGGATGAAGGAACTTCACATAAAAACTCTCTCTTGTAAACAGAGCTGCCTAGAGTCCTGGTGGTGAAACACTAATATTCACTCACCTGTTACGATCAAGATACCATCTTTAATGTGAGTTTAACTGTTGGTATATGATATTGGCAAAGCAAGAGGTCAATTTTAGTTCAAGGCTGAGAATGATAAGGGAGCATGGCAACCTGCTCTGTAGATGAGAAGAGGGCAATGGATGTTGTCTATCTGAACTTCAGTAAAGCCTTTAGCACTGTCTCCCATAGCATCCTCCTAGACAAGATATTGATGTACAGTTTCAATGAGGAGGCAGTGAGATGCATTGAAAAACAGAGGAATGGCTAGGTCAGGAATGTGGAGATCAATGGAACAAGATGTATTTGGAGGTCAACAAAAAGCAGTGTACCCCTGGTTCACTGGGGTATAGAGTTCAATCCCAGTTAACATCTTCATTAGTGATGTGAATGATGGCTCAGAGTGTGCAGTGTGTGATGGCCCAGCAAGTTTGCAAGTGATACAAAAGCAATACCCTCATCAGTGGGCAGATGATATGCCAGAAGATTGTACTGGAATTCTGAGAGATGATAACCTTACAAATTTCAATATGAACAAGTGCAAAGTCCTGCACTTGGGGATGAACAATCCCAAGCACCAGTAGAGGCTGGGAGCCACCCAAGCTGGGAACCAGCTGGACAGAAAAAGGTCTGTGGGCCTGGCACACACCAAGCTAAATATGAACCAGCAGTGCACCCTTGCCACAAAGAAAGATATGGTTGTCCTGTGCTATGATTGGAAGAGTGTTGCCAGCAGATCAATAGAGAGAATCCTTCCTCTCTCCTCAGCACTGGTGAAGCTACACCTAGAGGGCTGGACTCCCCAGGACAAGGGAGATATGGGCATACTGGAGGGGGTCCATCAAAATGTCACAAAAGTGGTTAAGTGTAGGCACCTCTCCTACAAGGAAAGGCTGAGAAAACTGGGACTGTTCAGCCTGGAGAAGACAAGGCTCAGGGGGATCTTCATCAATATGCAAAAATCTGAAGTGATAGCACTTCAGTTTTGTGGCTCTTCACCCAAGGTACCTCTGCAGCACCAGAACAGTTTCATTTTATGAGCATGCAATCCAGGGGCTGCTTCACTTGCATCATCAAGGAGAATGCCTCCAACCTAATGAGAACTGCAGGTTGAAAGTGGATTTTTTAAATTACAAAAAGGCCCTGTTGATCTCCTGTTTTGCAGAGGTACATCACCTTTTATTCAACATAATTCCCCTCCACTCTGTATGCAGGCTAAAGAGATCTTCTAAGCAATATGCAGAAGACAGCTCATGGAAAGTATCACTCATGAGGTGAAAGTACCATTCATGCAGTATCACTCATGGAAAAATAATGTACCACATGCCTATTATATGGATGAGACGTGGTGATAAAAAAAAATGGAACTAGTATTCTGTTTATTAGCTTTAGTGAGGTTTAAGACAGGAATATTTCTCTGTTTTTCTACAGACTTATATTTGCTCTATAAAGGTTACCAGAATTAACAATGACTTTTATACTTTCTTTTTTTAAAGTTAAGTATTGCCTTAAATAAATCTCAGAAAATCTGGGAAACATGCAGACTCATCTCAGTTTCCTCTTCACTCTCCCCACACATGTCGATGAATGCACTATTACAGTTTTGACCTCTTTCCACATAAGGTCAGTCAGCTCCTTCAGAAGGTTTTGTGCAGGCTTTTTCACAAGTCTGAATGATAGCATGTTCAATTGTATAGTGTGCACTTTTTGTACCTTTTTCATGACTGGGGAGAATTGTGCCATTCAATTATAACAAATCAAACCCAGCACAGCATGAAACACAAGCAACAAATGGTTGACATGATTTGTATCCCAGGCACAGGTGTGTTGTTGCCACTAAAGATTATGTCCTGGAGTTTGTCTAGCAGGACAAATCTAGTTCTCTGAGACAGAAAGAAGATATCTGTTTGTCTAGCTGCTGCACAGAGCTGGCAGTCCATAAAGGAAAAGTCATGAAGTGCTATCTATTCTTTGTGGTAGTGCTTGATGGAAGAGCTAGTTTGATTTCAGCGTTGCATTCTGTTTAAATTGTCCTTCTCTGAAGTATGCTGGAAGACTTACTGAAGCAATGAAAGGTGTTTTCCACTTTGGAAATACGAGTAACAAAAAGATCAATTCACCATCACTGGACCAAACAGCCCCTGAAGGAACCCACGCCATGAACTACCACAAATACGTCTGTTTTCCTCCAACTGTCTGGCATATGAACTTACCAAAAAGAAAGCACAGAATCACAGAGAATCATAGAATCAGCTTGGTTGGAAAAGGCATCTGAGATCATCAAGTCCAACCTTTGACGCAACACCACCATGCCTACTAGACCATGGCAGTAAGTGGCACATCCAGTCTCCTCTTATATACCTCCAGGGACAGTGACACGATGACTTCCCTGGACAGCCCATTCCAATGTCTGATCACTCTCTCTGTGAAGAATTTCGTCCTAATGTCTAACCTAAACGTTCGCTTGTGCACCTTAAGACTGTGCCCTCTTGTCCTACTGCTGGTTGCCTGGGAGAAGAAACCAACCCCCACCTGGTTACAACCTCCTTTCAGGTAATTGTACAGAGCAATAAGGTCTCCCTTCAGCCTCCTCCTCTGCAGGCTAAACAACCCCAGCTCCCTCAGCCACTGATCATCGGACTTGTGCTCCAGTCCCTTCACCAGCTTTGTCCTTTTCTGGACCTGCTCCAGCACCTCAGTGTCCTTCCTAAATTGAGGGGTCCAGAACTGGACACAGTAACCGAGTTGTGGCCTCACCAGTGCTGAGTACCGAGGAAGAATCACTTCCCTTGTCCTGCTGGGCACACTATTCTTGATACAGGCCAGGATGCCATTGGCCTTCTTGGCCACCTGGGCACATTGCTGGCTCATGTTCAGCCTCCTGTCAGTCCAAATTCCCAGGTCCCTTTCTGCCTGGCTGCTTTCCAGCCACCCTGTTGCCAGCCTGTGGCACTGCATGGGGTTGTTGTGGCCAAAGTGCAGGACCCAGCACTTGTTCTTGTTAAACCTCATGCCATTGGATTTGCTTTATCTCTCCAGCCTATCCAAGTCCCTCTGCAAAGCACTCCTACCCTCCAGCAGATTGACAGTCCCCTGCAATGAGGTGTGATCTGCAAACTTGCTAATGATGGACTCAATCCCCTCATCTAAATTGTCAATAAATATATTAAACAGGACTGGGCCCAACACTGACCCCTGAGGGACACCACTGGTGACCAGTCACCAACTGGATGCAGCCCTGTTCACCACTGCTCTCTGGGCCTGGCCCTCCAGCCAGTTCCTAACCCAGCACAGAGCACAGCTGTCCAAGCCATGGGCTCCAGCTTTTCCAGGAGTGTCTTATGGGAGACGGTGTCAAAGGCTTTGGTGAGGTACAGGCAGACCACATCCACAACTTTCCCCTCATCCACCAGGCAGGTCACCTGGTCATAAAAGGAGATCAGGTTGATCAGGCACGACCTGTCCCTCCTAAATCCATGCTGGCTGGGTCTGATTCCCTGTCTGTCCTGTAGATGCCATGTGATGGCACTCAGGATGACCTGCTCCATAACCTTGCTGGGCACTGAGGTCAGGCTGACAGACCTGCAGTTTCCTGGATCTTCCTTCCGGCCCTTCTCATGGATGGGTATCACGATGGCCAACTTCCAGTTGTCTGGGACCTCCCCAGTGAGCCAGGACTGTTGATAAATGGTGGAAAGCAGCTTGGTGAGCTCTTCCACCAACTCTGTCATCACCCTAGGACAGATCCCATATGGTCCCATAGACTTATGAGCACCTAAGGGGCTCAGCAGGTCACTAACTTCTTCCTCCTGGATTACAGGGGAGCTATTCAGCTTCCTGTCCCTGTCTACAAACCCAGGAGGCCAGTTGTCCTGAAGACAACCTGTGTTATTGTTGAAAACTGAGGCAGAGAAGGTGTTAAGGACCTCAGCGTTTTCCTCATCTTTGGTAAATATATTCCCTCCATGTCCAACAAAGAACAGAGGTTTTCCTTGCCCCTCCTTTTACTATAAATGTATTTATAAAAACACTTTGTGTTATCCTTAACAGAAATGGCCAGACTAAATTCAAATTGTGCTTTTGCCTCTCTAATTTTCTTTCTACAAGACCTGAAAACATTCTTAAGCACTTCATGAGTTGCCTGACCTTCCTTTCAAAGGCGGAAAAGTCTCTTTTTTTCCTCAAGTTCTCGCTAAAGCTCCCTGTCCAGCCAGGATGGTAATCTTCCCTGGCGGCTCACCTTTCAGCACATTGGGACAGCCTGCTCCTGCACCTTCAAGATTCTTTTCTTGAAGTATGTCCCATCTTCCTGGACTCTTTTGTCTCTCAGAGCTGTTTCCCAAGGTACTCTCTGGATCAGTCTCCTGAATAGCCCAAAGTCTGTCCTATGCAAGTCCAGGGTGGAAGTTTTGTTGATACCCCAACTTGTTTCACTGAGTATTGAGAACTCCATCATTCCGTAGTCTCTGTACCCCAGATGGCCTCCAACCCCCACATATCCCACCACCCCTTCTCTGTTTTCAAATAGCAGATCTAGTGGGGCCCAACCCTGGTAGGTTTTTTTATCAGTTGCAACAGGAATTTATCCTCCATACATTTCAGGAGTGTCCCAGACTGCCTCTTCTCTGCTGAGTTGAGTCCCAAGCAGACATCCAGCAGGTTAAAGTTATCCACAAGAACAAGGGCTGGTGATTTTGAAACAAGCCAGCTGCTTGTAGAAGAATTCATCCAGCTCTTCATCCTGTTTGGGTGGTCTGTTACCCCAGGATGTTAGCCTTGTTGGCCTTCCCCCTGATTCTTAGCCATGGACTCTCAACCTTGTTGTCACTGACCTTAAGTTCTACAGAGTCAAGAGACTCTCTAACATACGCAGCCATTTCTCCACTTCTCTTACCTTGCCTACTCCTTCTGAGGAGCCTGTAGCCTTCCATGGCAGCATTCCAATCATGAGAGTCATCCCACCACATTTCCATGATGGTGACTACATGATATCTTTCCTGCTGCACGATGACTTCCATCTCCTTTTATTTGTTACTTATACTGTGTGCATGCACTTCAGCTGGGCTGTTGATTTCATTCCTAACCTCACTTTACCACCCTTTGGCTCATTTCTGGAGAGTCTGGTCTCATTCCTTTCCCCCTTCAAGCTTAGTTTAAAGCTCTCTTGATCAGCCCTGCCAAGTCGTAGGCTAGAGTTCTTTTACACTTGCTAGACAGATGAAGTCCATCTGACTCTAGCAGGCCTGGTAGCATAAGAGTTGCCCCATGATCATAAAAACCAAAATTCCACCAGTGGCACCTATCCTTAAGCCACTTACTGATTAAATGGGTTCTCCTGCTCCTTTCCTGATTCATCTCTGCTACTGCAGGAGCTGAGGTGAACACTACCTTCCGTCTTGACCTGTTAACCAAAGAGTCCTTTTTAATTGCCTTTGTAGCTCTTTTATCAATCTCATTACCAGCAACCTGAACAACCACCAGTGGGTAACAATCACAGGGCCGAATTAACTCAGGGAGTCTGCTAGCAATATGCCTCACCCCAGCCCCAGGGGAGGCAGAAGACTTTCCTGTGGGATGGGTCTGGCTAGTATATAGGGCCCTCAATCTCCCTCAGAAGGAAGTCACCAACTACAACTAGCTACCTTTTTTTCTTAATAGCTGAGGCTGCGATCTGTGTAGTAGGTGGAGTGCAGTGATGCTTTTATAAATAGAAATTTCCAGACTTATTTTGTTTGTTTCCTGGTAAAAAGTAGTCTGTTAAGTACAACACTGAGATAGTCTGGTGCTTTGGACCTAGTTGTGAGTTGGCTTTAAAGCCTGTCCCTCCTGCTTCTGCCATTGGAAACTGACAGTGCTGCTGATCTGTTTTCACAAGAGGAACAGCAAGAAGAGAGCAAAATTAACACCCATTCTCACAGGAGGGGCCCTTGAGCTTTCTTGCTGTGATCTCCCTGAATTGTTTGTCTAAAGGCAATTCAAATATATTATGGAAGCTTGGAGCAGAGCAGCCACTTACCCTCTTTCTACCATCTGAAGACCTGATTGCATCGTTTATTGGGGCAGTGAAAGTTCGCAGCCTGGCCTGGCCAATGTTAACAAGTTGTACACTGACTGTCCAGCATGCCTGCTGTGAGCTACGCTGGGTGAAAAAGAGAGAAAACTACCACCCTGAGCTGATTGGAGCTGGCTCAGATCAAAGCACGTTGATTAAGATGAATGATGCACCCTTCACCCTCTTTTCATTATCCACCCTCAAATGCATTTTGCAATTTTGCTCCAAACTATGAATGCAAAAAGCTTCTCACAAAGTACAGTTAATGGAGGCTTCAGAATAAGGAACGTAGGCAGCCTGAACACAGGGCAGGTGCAAGAAGACAGCTGGGCTGGCAGGGCAGTAATCACGGGAAAACACTTGGCTTAGAATTTAGCACACCACCACACACCTTCATTAGTGGCAAACCAGCACACAGAAGAAGAACCAAAGAACAGCTTTGTGACTGCCCCTTCTAGGTGATGATGGGGAAAGCAGCGTCAATTAGGTCAGGACACAGGGGCTAACTTAATATGATCCTAAATTTAACAGACTGACCCCCTGATTTAAAATTCCTTGAAAAGGGGACACAGAGCAGGAGAAACTCAGGGGAGGAGGGGGAAGGCAGGGGGGAAATAAATTAATTAAAGTACTTCCAAGACACCAAGTTTATGCTTATGTGCTAGGAAGAGGAATATGTACATTTATGTCTGAATCTGGGCTATCTCTTCTCTGAAGTAATTTGTAATACAGAAAGAGACATGCTAACCTATAGGAGACCTAAACAGTGAGATAACTCTTAAAATATGTAATCGGTGAAAAATGTTGCATTTAGCAAATTACTTCTGAGTAGATTAATTGCTTTTTCCAACATGCATTGTTTAATAGTCTCTCAAATCCACTGTGATGTGGATGATATATTTCTTTAAGAAAGCATTTCATTCTATGTTGCCTTTTCTTCAAATCTAAAAACAAGGGGCAGTACAAGAGGAGGAAAGAAATGTAAGTGAAACAGAGTCAGTGGGAATTTTGGTTCCACAGCTTTATACAAATAATATTCCCATTTATTTCTTCAAACTCTAGTTCCTTTATCCTATATAAGTAAAAGCAATGGTCAACTAGTGAAAATTAAAACAGCATGATTTCTCATTTTCTTCAGGGTTTTTTGACAAGGACTAACATCTTTTTGTGGGTGGAAGATGAGAATTAGTTTTTATATTTGAAAAAAACCCTGAACAATAACATGTTATGCCATTATCAGCTTGTTACTTCATCTAGCACTGTGTTTTTTCTGGAGCAAGGCTCACAGAGCTAGCCATAAATACAATTATTTGAGATGGTACTCCCATGAGCTCAGAGGTTCAAGAGAGACCTCTGCACCCTGTTCTTACATTCTTTAAGAAAACAGTTTCTCTCACACAAACTGAGGAGTGTTTGTGTGAGAGAAACAATCAGAATATTCAAGTCATAAAACCATGGGTTTAATGCTAACGGTAAGGTGCAGGTTTCATTCTTAACACAGACATTAGTTAAAACATGTCATAGTTGGTGAAATATATCATCCATGGTCCATATATGACGACTTAAACAGATGAGACAGAAATGGATATGGCTCCACAGAAGAAGTAAAATTAACAGAGCTGATCCTGTGAAGGAAGGAGAACTTGGTACTACTCTCTCAGGACCCTAGCCCGGCAAAGAACCTTCATTTAGTCATACAAAAACAATGGAGTGGCTTTGCAGAAGAAAAAGCTTTGATGTTCTACTGCAGTGGCAGGACCTGGTGGAGGTCAGCAGAGGAGTGCCAAGTAATATAACACATACCCGTAAGAAGACCTGCCTGTGCCAGGGGCTACATCTGTCCCCAGCACCTGAACAACCCCAAGGAGACAGCTGGTGCTATGGATACTCCTTGTAGTTACACCACACCAGAGAAAAGGCAGAGGAAATAGACAACTTAAAAGCTATTAAATTGTAGAGGTTCAGGATGAGAGTTTCTGCTAATGTACATGACCAATAGGTTTGCGAGGTCTGTCCTTCAGTCCAATTCACCCCTGAAGAAAGAAGCTCCATCCTTTTAAATTGCCCTTCATGCTGTCCTGTCTCTTCACTTAAGCACTGCATTTCAGTGTGGGTGCCTCAATTTGGCTGCAATTTACAAGCATGTTATTCTCACAGCCAGATATTGATGGGAACAGCATGGAGCCCTGGGGCTTTGTGCACAGCCTGCAGGCAGTTCTTGGGATGCTGCAGGTGAAAGGATTAATTATTTCTATTTCCACAGGCTGCTGCTCTGAGGCATGACACCCCTTCTAGGTATATAAAACAGCAATTAACAATGCCAAATAGGTCCAGACAACTGTCTACTCTGAGACAGTCACACACATCTTCAGGCTGAGTCTGTTAAACCCTTTACATTCATGACTGTAGTTGCTATGGGCTCAGCTGCAGTAAACACCAATAAAGACATGAAGTAAGTTAGAGATCAGATGTCGCATTTTCAGTGCTTTAGGTCAGATAACAGGTATCCCCAGGGCACCCTGAGTGTCCCTAAGGCTTTCAGCTGGCTTGCTGGGGAAAAGAAATGGTTTTCAGGAGTACAAATTTTAGCACCAGGGCCCATATTAGCAGCTCCTAATAAGTAATAAAGTTTATTGGTCATCTTATTCACAGAATAGCTATCTGTGGAAGCAGGCCACTTTTTCCAGCATCTGGGGACGAACAGAGAAATGCTTTGAAACTGGACTAGGGCCCAAAACAGTCATCAGATGGAAGTAACAGTCTGGAGAATGCCATAGTACCATTCCAGACTCTGCAAAGCCTGGAGCAATCTGAAAGCTGAAAAGCTCCATGACTAGTGCTGGACTGCTGAGAAAAAACCAACACTGTAGGGGATGAATCTGCTGAGTGAAAAGAGTAACATTCTACATCAGCAAGTCTTAGCAGAAATACTAAGATATCAGTATTTGTTTGGAGCATAGTCCTTCAGAAAGGTGTGGAACACTTTTAGTGAAAACCCACAGGGTAGTAATAAGGACATTCTAGATAGGTCAGGAAAACAAGAATTACCACAAAGGAGGACTCATAAGGAGGAAGCAAAACTAACTAAAAGTCTGGCAAAGGGGACCAGAACAATACTACTTCCTGCAGAGAGACTGACAAGACTTATATCACAAAAAAAAAGATTCCTGCTACATACTAGGAAAAGCTTTCAAGAAGTAATGATAGACTGGAGCCACAGTCTTGGAAAGGAATCAGACACATCACTGATAGACTTCAAGGATGAGCTAGACCCATGCCTGTCATATCTGGTTTAAGTACAGCTAGTCCCGTACTGGGGCAGTGGGAGAACAACTGCTTTTGTAAAGTCATCCCTGGATGCCTCAAGCCTGTATTGGTAAATGTAGTATAGTGCACCCTGGGGTTCCTCTGGGCTGACACACCATTTGCTTAAGTATCACCCTGACTTTTGAGACTTCTGCTTACCCCTAAACGGCTCCTGGCCTCTATCTTGTACAAAGGGTATCGTAAGAAAACAAAACAGCAAAAATTACCATGTTTAAAAATATTCTACACAGATCTATCTATAAATCCAACTCTAAGGCTAAAAAATTACATATCATTATGCAGAGGAGAGGCTGAAGAGTTTAAAGACATAAAAACAGCCTATCTCTTCTGCATCATAAAGCCTCTGAGCCTACATTTTACACCAATCCCTTTTTCTTCAGGGGAGATTTATTTTGGTAATTTTCTCTTCACTTTTCAGTATTAATAAGTATCAAGCATCTTCTGGATTCTCATTTGCCTGGTCAGAATGCTGACTATTTTTGCACACAGACTTCCCTTTACATACTATAACAATCTGTATGTCCCCTTTTCCTTCCACCCAGCAGATACTTTGGTAGCCATTTTATTCTGGAGATTCATATATCTTTCTGTAACTGGTGAGATCTTGCAGACAGAGGGTAGACTTCCACTCCAGATCTATGCCTGCTGGATGCATCCAGTTATGCAAGTGACAACAGCTGAAGAGACATTCATCTCCACTGATTTGCTAAGTCTGTTCTGAATATGCTATAAATATCTAAATATGCTCTATTATATATAGTCTCTCTCTATATATATACACATATATATATATATATACTTCAGAAAAAAGATTTACATGAATGGCAAAGTTCTACTGATGGGGATAGAAGTTGCTTATTAGTTCTTTCAAGCCATTCTTAGCTGTCAGAAGAGAAAGGACTGGCCTTTAGATGTATTCAAATGCCATTATGATTAACTGACTCTCTTCATTATAGTTTCCTTACATGATATGTATCAAATAATGATTTCCAGGACGATTTTGATATTTAGTATTTTTACATAAAAAAGCATTAACCATTATTAACATTATATTCCCACTGTTGCATATTTGTGTCTTTGTCTGAATTGCTTTCCTTACAATGTGCTATGACCAACCATGCAAGGAAAACTATCCTAGAACTAAGTAACTTGTATATATTGTGCTATCAGACTGCTGGCAAATTCTAGCATGGATAATACAATAGTGGCATCAATGGTCATTCACATTTAGTAAAATTACCCTTGAAACAAACTAAAGTGTTAAATTCCACTCATTTCTGCAGTAGCTCCTCTTTGTTCAACCCACCAGGAAGCCAAGGTAGCAGTAAATATCTCTCTGGGGACTTACCCAGCTGCAGGCTAATATTTTTTAACTTGTTTGTAAATTTTACATTGTGAAACAGAGAGAGAGAGAGAGCAAAATGCAACGTAATTTGAGGACTTTAAAATTAAGACATTGATCTTAGTCTAATAGCTTTCTTTATGATAATAGAGTCAACCTTATATACAATTCAAGATGTATGAAGGATATCAGCATAGCAGTCTCCAGATATATTTCTTGTTGTGATTAAGGACAAAAGGTTTTAGACTTCACAATATTAAAAAAAAAAAAAAATAATTTTCTCTTGTAATTTTCTATTTCAGTTAAGTAAATATAACAATGATATTTAATATTTTACATTTTACTCTGCTATTTCAATATAAATTAAATTATGATTAATGAATATGATTTTTTCCAAATCATTGCATTTTAAGACTATTTAAACCAGTAAGTACTTCTGATTTTTGTCTTGTACTCAGAAAAAAATACTTTTTTAGTGTTTGCACTGTTCATGAGATTAATAATGAAGAGAAGGCATGACAAGGAATATTTGACAGGAAAAAAAATGCTTACATGACAGCAAGTCCAATTTGTATAATGGAACTTCCTCAACTAGCATTTTTTAAATATCTTTTGAAGCTAAAAAAGGCATTTAAAACCAGTCCTTGGCTGTAAGTAAAAATACAATATTTCAGAGCTTAGTCTCTTTTTTTTTCCATCAAAATAAGGAAACTGAGACCTGGAAAAAATTTTCCTTTACACAAATTTCTTTCCATTAGAAGTATAGAGCAGCAGAGACTCCAAAACCACTCAAACCTAAAAATACTCAAAACACGCTGGAAACAAAAAAAGTCCCAGAAACATAAGAAAGCGTGGCAGTGCATTCCTCCCTACCCCAAACCTCGGGCCACGCTATGATCTCAGAAATGCTCATTAGGTCTTGGTGCTGATGAACAGCCCAGTTACTGACTCAGATTGAGGTCAGGATGGCAAATCACAGTTAAAAGCCAACACTCTTGTGAATCTACAAAGATCAGTCCTAAGTGAGACCCTTTGAGCTCTCCTGGACCACAGCAAACTGTGACCAGTGAGTTCTTTCTGAATGGGACACCTCTCAGAGCCAGAGAACTCTCAAGCTTTCAATAGCTGGAGGACCATCACCAAACCATGGTTATGGATCCTGGGCTGGTACCCCTACTCCTTGAGGCTCAACTCTTCACCCCTTGAGAAGATGCAAAGTCATCCAATGTGAGTACTTCACTGAATTTTTTTTTACACAATTTTTTACAGGTATATACCTTGTACATACTCATTTAGGGGTATGTGTGTGGCAAATGCACTATGAATGTCGTTCTCCTAGATTAGGTGCTTTAGATTGTTACGTAAGTTAGGCTTACAAGTGACTTACAGTTGCGTTTGAAGTGATTTCTACAGAATCTTCTGTTAAATTGTTTAAATTAGGCTATTTTTAAAGTGCTGTTACGATTAAGTGCTGTTAAAATCTTTAGGCCTAAATTGTTGTTCAAGCCCGGGGCTGTTTTGCATGGGGGGTCCTCTCAGAACCTTTTGATGCAATGGGAGGGTTTTCCTTATTCTTTTATATCCTTTCCATTTCCATGCCCAGCCTCCATATAGATAGTTTTTGATTGATTTTAGTTTCAGATTAATTGATTTTAGGGTTCAGTTTAATTTTTCTTCTGTGTCTACTTACAATGTAGTAAGTAGTAGAGTGAACCTTGCCAATGAACTTTGTTGCGCTTTCACTTTTATAGTAAACCTTCTTTTGCCAATACCTTTGCTGGTGATTCTTTGAGTGACCCAAAACTCTCATTCACAGAGAAAGGTGCCCTTGCAAAGCAAAAGGTTTGCACGATTTCTTTGGCCAGACACCGTATCACAAAAACTCTGATCCATGACACACAGGAAAAACATCTCTACCCTGCTGAACTGTTCAAAAGCTCTCAATGATCTCAAGAGTGGAGTGGCTAGAGCAGACTGTGAATGTTCAGAAATGACACACGTGAGGTTACATAAAAACTATAGAAAAAAGTGAGCTCTTCTAGAGTGATCACCAGGTCACCATGACTTCTAAGTATTACACAAAAAAGGAGAGCCCAGGATCAAGTAAGTGTGAAGAGGTGGCCCCTCACACAATCTCTAATTGTGTTGGTAGTACTTCTTGTTAAAAGATTTAAATTCTTGAAGTTTGTTTAGAACCTGAAGAACACCAGAGAAACACTAAAGACAGATTCTCCTTAACAGAAGGAAACCTTTTATTCACAAAGTCCCCATGGCAAATGAAAGCTGGTATGTTCTTATGTAAAACATATAACTTACCATGTTCTCACTCTCCTCCAGGCATCCACTCAAAGCTAACGTGTTTTGTTCTTGTGGGGGTTTGTATTTTATTCAGAAATATTTTGTGTTTGTCACAAACTTCATCTGAATACAGACAATGCTTACAGACATTTGGAATCATAGCATCATAGAATCACAGTATCATTAAGGTTAGAAAATACCTCTAAGATCTCAAGTCCAACTGTTAACTCAGCATTGCCATGTCCACCACTAAACCACGTCCCTAGGCACCACATCTACACATTTTTAAATGCCTCCAGGGACAGTGATTCCACCACTTTCCTGACGGGCCTGTTCCAATGCCTGACCACTTCTCACTGAATAATTCTTTCCTGGTATCTAATCTATACCTTTGCTGGTGCAACTCAAGGCCATTTTCTCTTCTGTCAGAAGTACATTAAATGAACACATTGCCATGCCTACTGCTCCCACAAATCACATGTACAAGACTGAAATCTCAGCACATTGTTACTGAGCATGGAGATCTCCTATGTACATACTTGGTGGAAAAGCTGAGCAAAAACTCTATACACTTCTGTCCAAAGCTTGGGTGGGGGAAAGGTGTTGAAGTGAAACACCATCATCCAAGGGTAATCCTGAGCAGAAGCCTAATTTTACATAACATCCAAGAAATATTGAAGAGCAAGGCTAACATTCAGGTGGTCTTATGAAAATATTCTAGTTAGCAGATGAAATCAAGACAACTCAGCAGAAAAAAGATAGTTAAGGCGATCTTACTTAGCATGTGATGTTGTAGCAAAAATTGCAATATGGCATCATGGTTTTGCAGAACTCCGCATCTACAGGCACACTTCTTAAACCTCTACTTTGATCACAATTGTGGTAGGGCAAGGCAGCATTATGATGAGTGAAGCCAGTCCCAGACATCCCTGTGTGACATGCATCCAAGAGGGTTTTAAATGCAGTCCTTCCACCACACCACAAAAGTCAAGTCTGGTAATTAATGGGATTATCTGGATCTCAGAACAGGCACAGAGCAGAACAAAACTATTGTTTTTAAGTATTATTCAGTTTCTTGATTTCCCACTAAACAGCAAAATCTCACAATATTCCTGTTTCTTCCTGGAAAACAGCAACACATCCAGCTGGCTAAAAAATTACACACAAATCTGAGAGAGCTACATCACTCTTTGACCTAGTCAATTCAATGCAGTCTTCAAAACAAATGGAGGATGTGACTAAAATGGTGATGAAAATATATTAGGCCTTCAGCCATGCCATTAGGTAGTAAATGGTTCTGGAAGCACAATAGTGCACATATATTGATTATCGCAAAACTGACCAGCTATGCTGGTTCAGGCCAAATAAACCCCTAACAGTTCTACTGGTAGACTGCTTTACTCCACATTTACTCAGGACTGCAAACTCTTCCAGCTCAGAAGAATTTATTTTTTTCACAGTATTCCGTCTTCACAGAAATGAATGGCTAGGGACCAAGGGAAATATTAATCCACTATACATAGCATTCCTCTCTGCTTTTTCTTCTGTGAATGAAGACAAGAAGCTACCGAGTCCAGAAATTTTCACTGAGTGTTACAGCCTCCAGAGTTTCAAGTTATACATATCTATATTTTTGTTGCCCAAGTCTTCCACTGTGGTGAAGTTTACTCAGAGAGCCCAGCACTGGCTGTTTGCAAGACACAAAATGACTCAGGGAAGTGGCAGAAATCAGCAGAATCTTTTCAGTCAGCAGAAATATGACCCTAAATGAAAACTGCTCGGAAGCAGCTCAAGCAGCCAAAAATGAAGAGGACAAAAAGAAAGGAAATAATAATAAAAAAAAAAGAGCAGAGTATTTCTGGGGTTGAGATCCATCAATGAGAACAGAAACTGCCAGGTGCAGGGGAAAGCTGTTACAGTTCTGCACACCAGAGCTAACGTAGCTCCAGTTTTTCATCTAATCAACGCACA
>JAWWTY010000088.1:27760926-27772291 GCA_035222235.1 Margarornis squamiger | reverse complement strand
TAACTGTAATAACACTTATTACAACTGTACATAACTATCATTTAAAACTTCAAAAACATCCTCCCAAAAACAGTCTTTGATGTCCGGACATTTTACAGTTTATCCATGGGTAAGGTAAGGCTGTCCGGCCTCCCCTGTGTCTCTCTCCAGTCATCGAAATTCTCGACTGGTTTCCCCACAATCTTCCACTTCCTTGAACTGCTCATAACCCTGCACTGAACATCAACTCTACACAGAACATCTGCTTGCCCAGATGTGTCACTAAATGGATCACAGTCCCTGTTGCCCTGTCAGAAAGAGTCCTCTGTGAAATGCTGTCAGGGCAAGTTTTCCAAAAGCCCTGAGAATAATGTCCCTTCTCAATATGACTTTAAAAATGCTGACAGATTGCTGAGTTTCTCCATCTTCCTTCCCTCCTTCCCATGTTTAGTTCAGAAGAGTCCTGCCTACATGAATCCAAAGCACACTGTGAAATGTTCTTAAACTAATCATTTGTGTTTCTGCCAGGAGGAAGCCAAAACCAGTGATATCAGTATGCCAAAAGGCTTTCTACTAACTGTGTGAGCCTCTCTCAACTAGTGCAGCTATTTATTATATGCCAGTGTTTGCTTACTATCTCTCAGGGTTTAAAAGGTTTGAGACTTTGCACCACACCTCCAGGAAACTTCCAAACAAAGCATAAGATTGAAAGAAGTTTAATAATCAATGAAGAGTCACCGTAGCAGAAGAGCGTTTTGCTTTTCCTACACCTCCTGCAACTCTGATATGTCTTCCCCACAAGAAAATATATTGGCACTGGGAAAGAATAACTAAGCTAAGAGTTCACAAGAGGCCATAGTGGTCACATTCTTAATGGTAGGCTATCAGCTCTCAGTGCAGAAGTGAGGCAAGGGAAGGGAGAGAAGTGGGAACTTCCTACTGTCCTATAAATTTCAGAAATTCAATCTTCTCCCAAAAGAGACCAAACATTAGGATCTCTACAAGGGATAACACACACTAAGTTGGTAATAACCCAACGGCCAAAAAAAAATCCCTCAAAACCACAGCTTAGACTCTAATTTTGCCCATCACTTTGCTTTGCACTGCTAGCTTTCTGGCTGTCAGCAGAGAATACAAGATTTTTTTGAGCTTGGTCAAAAGTATGATGAGAATAAACTTACTTAAGAAACACACTGTTTATAGACTTATAGAATTACCCTTCATATCTTTTTGGCTGCACAGTCACACACACGAAGCAGTATTGAGACAGCACAGTGGAAGTACTGTAGGAACAAAAGAAGGCAACAGAATTTCTTCTCCAAAGTGATACTGCCATTTTGTTAGGATATCATCAAAATTTCCCCCTAGGGTTTTCAGTTTCATCTCATGGAATAAAGTCATACTTTGGCACCAATTTGTTCACCTAGTTCCTCCTTCAATAAAACACAGGAAAATGCTGACATGCCTTAATTCATGAATGCCTCTATAAATCTCATTGAATTACGTTTACATCATTTCATGTCCCAGTAGGCCATTTGTATGTGCACTGTTGTTACATAACCGTGATGTCACATCTTATAGTATCACAGACACTCATAGTGCAGCACGAAGCCATTCTAGACGGTGATTTTTTGCTAATAAATCAAGCTGCTATCTGGGCAACAAATAACGCAGGCAGTCCACTTCTGTGGACAAATCTTACAGTTATATCATTTTGTCTGGATAATGTCACAGACTTCCCACATGGCATAAATGATTTATGGAAGAGATTTCCATGGTTGCAAAGTTATCCTGCCCCTCATTCCATGTTTCTGCATCTCCCTGATGCAATCTGCCTTCTGCTAGTATGTGTGTGTGTGCGTGTGTGCGTGTGTGTGTGTGTGTGTGTATGCTCTGTCTATAGCAGTGATGACCAAACAGATGCAAATTGCATGAGACAACATGGCTAGGATAAAGAAAAGTCAAACACAGGTTGCCACTATAGTAGATATGCTATGAATTCTGTAAGGAAATCCAATGTCTGCACAGTTCTGCAACATGCACCAGTGCCTAAAAGAGAATTTATCACAGCTAAAATAAATTTTAAAAAAAAAAGTTTTTGAGAGAAATATAATTAATTAATTAATTAATACATTAATAAATAAATAGAAAGAAAGAGCCATTCCAGCAGCCCTGCCTGGTCCTCACATCACATGGCTGGGCAGTGCCATCTTCTATCAGAACTGACAGCATCCTACTAGTTATTCAACCAGGCTAACAAACAGTTGTGAGAGTTCATGTTTGAAAATAAATACCCTGAGGGCTATGCACTTGACTACCTCTAGGTACCTTAATCATGAGACAAGTTCCAAAAATGCTGTTAAATCAACAACTGCTGCTATAAGCAGGCAGTTATTTCTACCTCTATATATGTGCATGTGTGTGTGTGAAGGTTTATATATCAGCCTTCCTATCTACAGTTTTTCATCTATTTTGCATTTAAATGTAGATGTGCTAAAGGTGAAACTTTCCTGGTTTTGGTTTTGTCATGCAGAAACTTGCTCAAAGTCCTTTGAAAGTGTTGCTGCAGCACTGATGTGGACACTGTGGAAATGATAAATGGCAAATGAATTATAAAAAAGCAATATAAGCCTTTAAGAACTGCCAGCAGCAGATAGAATTCCTTACCTGACCATAAAACTCACATCACTCATGAGATTTTTTTTTGCTTGAACCATGCAAAACCCTTTTATGTCATCCCTCACCAAAACCTATTTTATAAAGAGAAGTAAAAAGCCATTCTGAGGTGACCATCCCTATTTTCTTACAGACAGCACTACTGATGTGGTGTGCTATGCTCATGCACCACTGAGGCTGTGGGGTGTTTGGGCAAACAGCATCCTTTACTATCAGATCGGCTGCTCAGCTCACAGCTCCTGTAATATGGCCAATTTATTGGAATGATGAATAGGCTCCTTTACTCCAGCCTGCAAAGAAGCATGAAGTGACTCAAAGCTGGGAGAGTAATGGTAGGGACCAGCTTTTCAAGTACAGTGCCACATGCCAAGAGCAGGCTCTGAAACAGCAATAAAGTACCCACTTTACTACTTACACATCCCACTCTCTTTACCCAGTGATTAAGAGCATTGCCAGGCTGGCAATGAGTTTGATTAGTAAAGATGCTTCAAACAAAATATATTAAACCCATATAAATATGGATAGTCCTCTCTTCATTATATGCCAACATTATTTTTTAAACTTTCCAGTCTTTATTGGACTGTTCTTTTTTTATCATTAAACTGTAAATGCAGAGTGCTGAAAGGGATGTAACAGGCACCCTGCAGGGCAAATAAAAACAACATGTGCAACAGCACTCTCTAGTTAGACTCCAACAAAAAGAGGTGTACTTATCTTGATTGTACCATTTTCTAGAATGTACTCTGAGGAAAAAAACACATGAAACAGGTACCAGGACAAGTTGTTTCTGCCCCTTCTTATTACTCAGGCTGAAATACTGTCATGCATCAGTACAAAAATACCTGTATGTCAGTCATGGTTTAACCCCGGCGACGAAGTACCAAGCAGCCACTTGCTCACTCTCAACCAGACAGCTGTGGGAAAGTCAAAGTGAGAAAACTCATGGATTGAGATAAAGGCAGTTTAACAGGAAAATCAAAACCCACATATACAAGCAAAGCAAAAGTAGGAATTAATTCACTGTTTCCAATGGGCAGGCAGGTGTTCACCCATATTGAGGAAAGCAGGGCCCCATAACACCTAATGGTTACTTTCTGGATGGGTCTGATCCCCTGTTTGTTCTGTAGGTGCCATGTGATCGCACTCAGGATGATCTATTCCATAATCTTGCCAGGCACTGAGGTCAGGCTGACAGGTCTGTAGTTTCCCAGATTCTCTTTTTGGCCCTTCTTGTGGATGGGCATCATATCGGTCAACTTCCAATCATCCAGGACTTCCCTGGTGAGCCAGCTGTTGACTAGATGCCGCATCCAGCCCGGGAATGAAGGAAAAGAGTCTACGCAGTCGGGAGGTGAGAACGAAGTGAACCGGTTTATTGAGGGAGCATCAGCTTTTATAGGGTGAGGGAAGAGGGTTCCAGAACTTGGGCGGAGTAAGGGGCTGGACAAAACAAATAAGGAATTAACTGGGTGGACACAATACAAATAAGGACAAACCGGGGAGTGGCCAGCCTTATATGGTGCAGCTGCACTGCACCACAAGCTGGCCAATGGGAATCAGGAGATACAGAACCAATGGGAACTCAGTAACTGGGGGTTACAACAACCAACAGGGTTTCGAGGAGCGGGAAACATGGGCCAATGGGGTAATTCTATTATGCCTATTACAAAAACACAAATTACAACTGTCTATTTTAAGCATTTCAGAACATTCTTAACAGATCTTCTCCTCAGGGTTCCGATATATTCTTCCATTCTTCAAAGTTCACGCCTTGTTCCCCGACAACTAGAGTTGCAGAAGTCAGAGCATACCTTGCCTCACTATGGAGCCAAAGCAATATTTTTGTCAAGATCACTTGTTTCCACTCTGTCTTGCTTGTCCTAACACTAGTTGAGTCTGTTTTTCCACATTGGTACTGCAGCAGTTCTTATAATGCGTCTCTGCACCATAGTAAAATATTAAAATAAGGCTCTGATTGTATCACAGGACAACATTGCAGATAAAATGACCATATACTGAAAAATGAATTGCATGCACCCATCATTCCAATTCCTTCTAGAGGTCATCTCAGCTTTAAATCTAGCACTGAAGATTGTAGAGGTATTTTCCAACCTTAATGATACTATGATTCCCTGATCTCTGAATAAACAGCCTCCAAGGAGTGTATATCTTAGGCCTCTGGTATGTACAAGCTCACACAAAAACTGGTCACTTTACAGAACAGAATTTCCTGACCCTGGCACCCCTCTGCACCACAAAGCAAATCAACTCAGCTACCATCAGCAAATGCAGCCCTATTTCCCCCCAGCTCTGTTCTGACATGTCTCTGCCCAAGAGACATGCAGGAGAGAGTCTAATCCAGTTTACCCAGAAAGGTCAATACTGAGAAGCATTTTGAACTTCCTCAGAAGTATGAGAGTGAAACTTTGCAATCAAATGTTCAACAAAGAAAAGTTAGCTATGAATAGGTTTTATCAGTGATTGGTACCTGGACTGCAGCATAAACAAAAGCTTTTCCTGTAATTGTTAGGTCCCACCTGAAAACATGTGGCTCTATGTCAAAGCAGAAGCAGAGTCACTCTGTTTCTGCCATCCTGAACTGTCAGCATAGAGAGGGAGAAACAGCAGGGAAGCTCTACCAAGAGCACAATATAACAGAGCACTTCTTTTCTTCTTCTACCAGTCACATATCACTTCCCAGATGAAGTGGATCAGAATGAAATGTGAGTGAATGTTCTCTGTCTTGAACTGCTATTATGCAGTCAAACATTAAAAGGCAAGAGACTAAGTTAGAAACACCACAGTAAATCTATTTTTATCAGGAAGGCCTGCCTCGTCTCCAGTGCCAGATCAGCCATGCTCAGATTTCAAGCTTCTTCAGAGCTCCTTCCACAATTCAGTCACATCCTAGTCAAGCAATGGTGATTTCACACCTTGCTTGACAGTTGTTGTGTTTAAAGTATTGACTCATAGATAGTTAAAATATTATTATGTTTTCCAAGTGTTACATATTAACCATTCATTTAAACGTGGCTCAATATTTTTTAAATGTCTGAGAAACAATTTATGAATAGATTTTAAATTGAATATCCTTCCAGAAGTTCCAAGAATTACTCACCTAATTAAATATAAAATATACACGCATGTCGTATTTCCAATAGCTGAGTACACCTTGGTTTTTTTAAGTAGATGCCTGGGAACTAAACTGCTGACATCCATTGCTTTTATTTATCATGAAGAACTGAGTTTCATAACCAAACTATGTGGAATCAAAGAACCTTTCAGTTTGGAAAAGAGCCTTAAGATGATTGAGTCCAAATGGGCATCACAGGACTCTCATTCAGGTTTCCTACAATACTATCATTTTTGATTTGCATTAATAAGATACAAATATCCAAAGTTCTGTGGAAAATCTGAGAGGAGCAGTTTGTCTGATAAGTGAATGTACCAGAGAGGAGGAAGTACTGTGACTGAGGGAAATAACCAGTAGGAACACAACCTGGCTAAAATTAACCACTTTGTAAAGGAGATTGTTTATTTGTTACTGTCAACAAAAAACAGGGTATCACTAAGGCTGGCATTGCACAGTCTTCAAGGCAGAGAGAGTGCATTCTGGAGTAGGAAGACAAAACAGGGGCAGGTGGAACAAGCTCATCTGAAACTGGAGTTACACAGAAGTCTTTGGCAGAACCAAAATCTCTGAAGCCCCATTTCAGTGTTTGGGTCAGGTTTGATACTGTTTGAAACAGATCAGTGTTTTCTCTGTCTCCTGGGGTCCTCAGGTCATCAGAAACCAGTAGGGACAAAGCACAAAGGCTGTGATGCAAAACTGCAAATATAGACCAGCACTCTAGTGTTTCATACATGGGTGAAATACCAGAACAGATGTACAAACTGATTCAACTCATATATTTTTAACTATAGTTAGGTTCATCTGACCTAACCCTTATTCTAATTCAGACACAGTCATTCATCATTTCTCTCATGAAGAGAATTCATTATTTTTAGAGACCAAATCATGTGGTCAATTTTTAGGTATCCACTTCAGAATGGTAACAATCCCGTGCTTACAGTCCCTATTTCTCACTGCCCACTAGAAGTCTGGATGGAGATGCATACATTGAGACAAACAACCTCCAGCCAAGACATCTCATATTGCCAGTTCTGTCAAAATTGGTAGTTTGCATTACCCACTGTGGCACTGAAAGGCATCTGATCTAATTAGGGACACTAAAGAGCTCTCTGAGAATTACATCACCTATTTCTGACAAAACACTATCTATATATGGCAGTAATGACTCATCTATTCTTCATTTAGGAGCAATGGTATGGCTGCTTTCAGAGCTGAGAAGGGAAACAGAAAGAAGTATTTTGGCTGTTCTCTAGCCTGTTGGTATCTTTCAATAATTGTATGGATGGAAACAGCTGAAAAGGGATGATGCAGAAATATAACACTAATAGATATGCTAATGAGGTCTATTAATAGGGTATAATGATAATAAAGGGATATTAAGCAAATCTGCACAGTATAAGGGAGAGCTTTGGGTGCAGATGAACGTATCAACAACTCTGAGATGAAGTCAGACAGGGAAAACCACACTGCAGAAATAAATCCCTTTAATAATCACTTTAAATGGAGTCTGGCTGGTTGTCAGTTCATCTAACTACTGAAACTTCTCTAAGAAACTTTTCCAGAGCAAAGACTTTTGGCACAATTAGGAAGGGCATCTTGGAGGAGGGACCTTTCCATATTTCTGTTTCTTCACATAAATGTCTGCAGCCACTGTTTGAAAGAACATAACCAACTAATAGACCTCCAGGCTAACCTGGCATGGACTCTTTATTAGAATTCTTGCCTTCCAGGTGCAGTGTTTTTTCAAATTTTTAAAGGTTGTTGTTTCTGATGACAGATAGAAATCGTACTGCCTCTTTTCCAGACTTCTGAAAGAAGCTTTTTTATAAACATGTCAAATCAAGAGCTCTGTTAAGACTGGAGTATAGCAATACTGCATAAAGGAAATGGAAAACACCCAGGCTGTCACTTGGCCCACAGTCAAGCCAATAGTAGACATGTGTTAGAACAGAGTGAAGATAGCAGCACTTCTAAAGGGGAAGAAGGAACAATGCACAATTTGTGCTTTTATCATAGATAGTTCATGACTAACTGAATTAGTGTCTTAATCACCTATTTTCTAGACAAAAGAAATGCACTAGTGTTTCTTTGTCTGGATTGCAATGAAATATTGAGCAGCTGCCAAATATGAAACTTTCACTTAGGATGGAGAGAATTACCAAAATTACAGAGAGAATTACCAAAAGGAGTTTTAGAAGAGAAGGAGACAACTGGCAAACATAAGGATAAGAGCAAATAGCACTGAAAGAATTGAACCTGAAAAATATGCAAGACCTGAATCAACTTCAGGAAAATGACATTCACCACAGTGATGCTGTTGTGGGACATCAGATTTCCAATATAAACAAGTTTGTTCCATGGCTGGGAAAAGATGGTGAGGGAATGATAACTTTCCTGAGCAGATTTCTGGTGTCCAGTCAAGGGCTGAGAGTAATTTATTTTTTTTCTACTGATAGTAACTTAGATTTGAGACTCTTGCATTCATCTAACTTGGAGAGACATTCTATTAAAATTTTAAAGCAATCTTTGAGACCTCTGTCCTTTTATAAACTTGGTTGAAATCAGCTGAAAAGTTCAACATTTTTGAACGGAACAGGAAAACTAGTATAGTTTTTCTGCACTTCCCCATACATTATTCCATGGACTTGTTCCCCTAGAAAGCCTGGTTTAAAATATTCATCTATATATAAATGTTGTACTAAATTATTTCTAATTGTGCTGGTTTAAAGGTAAACCAGCAGGAGAAATGAACCCAGCTCAAGAGAGGTTATAAAACAGTTACAATTTACTAAAAAGTTTACAATAAATACAATGCTACAGAGAAAAACTGGTTTTTAACCCACAAAGGCAGATGTATAATCCAGCACCTTGGGGCATGAACTGAATGGTGTTCATTAGCCCCTGTGCTGAGCGCCACATGGTCCCCCTGAGTACAAAGTAAAAGGAAAAGAAACCCATTGGTGAGCATGATGGTCGCAGTCTTGTCAAGAGTGGCAGTCACAGTCCTGTTGAGGTTCTGGTCCTTCTCTGGATCCCAGAGGCCCAAAATCCAAATATTACTATGCTCAGGTTCAGGTGGGAATGCCCAGTACCTCCTCCAGGGCAGGGAGTTTCACAGTGAGTGATTTATCTCTGTGAGTCATGGGATATTTTTGGAATCTTTGATGGTCTAGGTCATTGCACCTGCCTATTGTGCCAATCCCTAATGGCCCATTAGCAGACATGACCCCTCAGGCTGGGTGTGAAGGTGCTGGTGCCTCCCTGGAGGGCAGTTATCACACCTGAGTCACTGGTGTGAAGACAAAGAAACATTCCCCTGCCTCCCAGAGTTCTTTAACACCCAGCTTGTAGCCTGAGGTGTCAGGTGTGCCCTGAACAGCTGCTGCAAATGATCCATTAACAGTCCCTCAGAAATTACATAAAGGGTATAGAATACACAGTTATGGTTATACCGTCATAGTGATAAACTAATCCCAGTCCCTGTAACTAGGACACTAATGTAGCACATATAATTAAATATTAATAAATAATAAAAAGTATGTTAAAAAGATTATCTGAAGCACTGAAAGTGTAAAGATTGCCACAAAATGGCATTCTGAACTGCTATTAGATGTTCAGAGCTCTTATATATTAACCCCCTGTGTTTGCAAGCCTTTTGTTTGCTCCTGAATTTGGGAACCTCCTTCACTGAAGGAAAATCCAAAAGAAGACCAAGTGAGCTGCCCTGGATGTCTTCTCTTCTGTTGTTTCTTAAAGTGTTGATTCTGTCTTCCTTGAAGATAGAACAAGACAAACACATGAAGGACAGAGTACCACTGAAAATACATCTTCTGTGGCTCAGCACCAAGTGTCCAACTTTGCAGAACCCATGTGCTGGTGGAGGGCAAAACCAACACCTGTGCTGATTGTCTCAGGCTTTGTGTAAGATTGTTATCCTCACACACAGCCTTAAAAACAATTAAATTAACTACAAACTGAGCTATGCACAAGCTATGTTGACTGCAAAGCCTCTATCATGCAGAGGACAGGTATTAAATAGCATTTTGCTAGCTGAAGCAAACCCTCTGTACCTGTACTCCTTGGGAGATGGAGAACAGCTTTTATTCAAGAGATGTCTAATCACTGCAAGCCTAAGCCCAAATCAACATGGTTTGTGGCAGGGTACATCATATACAGTTTAGGTACCATTGAAAGTAAAGAGGGAAAATGAAGACAGAGAGAAAGGTAATGAAGCCAAGCAACCAAAAAAAATTTCTCCCTTTCCCAGGTTATTAGTCCAGGGTATATACTCTACTGCATCCTCTCTAGTCAGAAATCATTATTTTAGGGCAGAGGAAAAAAAAAAAGAAAAAAAAAGACAAAAAAGACAAAAACCTGGTTGTCTTTCTTCTGTTGAAAGATCAGACTCCTAACAACAAATTCTGTAATCTGGAGATTCAGCAGCTTCCCCAATTCAGTGAGTTAATCAGAAGACCTCATTGTCCAGCTGAGGTCAAGGGCACACTACTCAAGTAAAATGTGTCATCAGTTTGGTAAAATATTTTCACAATAATGAAATTGTACAGTATCACGGGAATCAAGTGCTGCAGAAAGTACCGGTCTTACCTCTGAAACAACTACAATATGAACGCATACCAAGGAAACAGACATCTTGTAGGGCTTTTGCCGCATTCAGCCGGGGTGAAATGACAAGGTCCACACAGGGTTAAGGTGAAAACAGGAGTGAACAATTTATTGGGTGCGCAACAGACTTCTAAAGGGTCAGGATGGAGGGTTCTGGAAGCTGGGTGGAGATAGGGGCGGAACGCGACACAAAAGGAATGAAAGGGGCGGAAACCATACATAAAAGGAATAACGAGGGAGTGGTCAGCCTTATATGGTGCTGCTGTATTGCATCGCAGGCTGACCAATGGAGAAAGGGGAAACAGGGACCAATGAGGGGCAAGTAACTGGGGTAACGACAACCAACAGGGATTTGAGGAGCGGGAAACTTGGACCAAAAAGGAAAAGGAATTATGACTACTCCATAAGAACTTATTACAATTGCCTATAACAACTATTAAAAAATTTCGAAACATTCTCCCAATGAACTTTCCTTAAACGTAGGGAATCTACAACCTGCTCATAGGGTAAGTGGGGCTGTTTAACTTTCCTTCTTTGTTCTGCACCTCTTTCCACTCATCGAAACTGCTAACCGGTTCCCCTGCAGGCTTTCAGCTTCACCTACAGACTTTCTTTTCCTGGTCTACTCTCCTGCTCACTTGGTAGAATATTCTCTCTCATCCTACAATCCCTCTTCTGCCCTGTTCCTTTTCAAAATAGGAACCAGATTTGAATCATAGAATCAACAGAATCAAACAAGGGCCTTGGTTGTCAGGGTCCTTGCAGATAATTTCCCACCCCCCCACTGTAGGCCGAGTTGCTGCCCAGTGAATCAGTTGGTCAGAGTCCCATCCAACCCGGTCTTGAACACTGCCAGGGATGGGGCATTCACAGCTTCTCTGAGCAACCTGTTCCTGTGTCTCACAACCCTCACAGTAAAGAATTTCTTCCTAACATCTAATCTAAACCTGTCCT
>JAWWTY010000088.1:27659126-27750815 GCA_035222235.1 Margarornis squamiger | reverse complement strand
GTTAAATCCGTTCTACCAGTTTTTAAGGCGTTGGCTCCAAAGCTCTTGGAAGGAATTCTGAGTTTAAAACTATAACAAGTGTTCATCCCCCGGGTTTCTGATTAGTTTCCTACACCTGTGCTTCCTTAAACCAGTCTTCAAATTAGAAGAAAATATTAATATTAATGTTACTATTATTGTTAATATTAATGTTAATGTTAATACTTTCTTAACTTTTTTCCCCTGGATATCTAATTTGACCTCGTGGACAGATCTCTCCTCTTGTCTGCATTGGTAAAGATGCCAATGTGACCACTGACAGGTAGCAAGTTGCATTGTGCATCTACATCTGCCTCAAGCCTAAACTCACCAGCAGTATTTGTTATGGCTCTAGACTGTACTAATGCTGCCAAGTTAAAAACTGACTAGCATCTGTAAACAAATGCATGACAAAACTCCTTCCAGGACTTTTGATAACAGCTTCTGCCAGTGCCCTGGCAGGAAAAGCTAGCCATCAGCCACGCTTAAGAAGGACTCAGAGAAGGAATGTGGACCAGGTTATGCATCTCCTCTCACCTGCTCCCTACTCTGAAGCTCCATGGGGATGCATGGAAGTAAAAAAGATCCAGCACTATTTCCACCATCCAGATGGGTACAGGAGGTACTGTAATAAGCTGGTGAAAGATAAATGGACACGTAGGGGCTTATATTGATTACTTACATGGGATTAAGAGCCTCTCTTGTGAACAATCATAGACCACCACAGCCATTAATAGTGAAGACACAGTATCAGAGGCCTGAATCACAAAAACTCCAACACCAACCTCATAGAAGTCAGAGAGATTTTCTCTGATGGCTTCCACACACTCAGAAATGTTAAAGAATAAACCATTCTAATAGCTATCTTGCTAACAGAGTTAGCTATAGCTAACTATGCGACAGCTATGTAGTTAAATATATACAGCTAACCCAGTAATAGCTATATGGCTACTACTTGAATCTCTATCAGCTAAGTTGTAATGTATTCTATATTATACTAAGTTCTGATGTATTCTCACTACAGGTGAACTTCAGTGATGAAGCTTCTTCCTGGTTTTGGAAACAAAATCTATAATTATGTTACACAAGAGCGTTGACTCAGATCATCCTAGGTGTCAATGCTGTTGTATAAATTTCAGCAACATGAAGGGATTTAGCATACAAAGGACAGTGTTAAACAGCAGTGAATTAAGTTAAGAAGTAGTATTTCTTAAAAGAACCAGCCTGCATTCACATTTTGCACTCTGATCTTTATTTTTCAGTTCCTTCAGAGCCTTTACTTTTGCATACCTGTTTGCATTCAGGACCACTTCAGAGTCACATTTCCACTTCAGTATAATACCCACATCAATATTAAAACCACACACAGTTCTCTGAAAAACTGTATCACTTATTTCAGGAAAGGAAACAATCAGTACAAGAGTATTATCAGTCTCATTGTATCTTCAGTCATAGTGGATTTAGATTTACAGTGGCCTCTTTAGAGTTTGATGCTTTTTACGTTGCCCAGCATGGTCAACCTGAAGGCAGCGAAGGGAAATATGACTGAATACTTAGAAAATGAGATTTGCTGTATGGAATCTGCACTTAAATAAAAATAAATAGGTTTTGTAGAACATTGAATTCAACAAAGGAAGTATAGTTGGATTCTTATCTTATCTCCCCTCCTTTCAGTAAGTTCACTAAGATTACCTTTTCTTTCCTTTCAGTTGTTTCCTAGTAAGTAATATTTACAATGGAGATTAGTGGGCTTGAAAAGGTGTCAGATGCAGAAATCAAAATTAATTGAAGCAAGTAAAGGTACCAATATTTTGAACAGGCTTCATCCTTGGATAATTAAATCTGTCTGCACTAGACTCATAAAAACAGGATACTCAGAAGACTTTCTATCCATGCACAAGAAGTGTCCTGTGTTCATGCACAAGTTTCTCACACAGGCTGTTATACCTGACCAGGGATAATTCTGTTTTGGATGGAAAAACTAAAGTCACCTAGGCTGCCCTGGGTGTACTGTCTGGCTTGAAATTTCTTCCAACATACCCATGTTACAGGACTGCAGCTGTAAATGAAAATGACACGTACTCAGAGGGGAATGATTCTCTAGGCAAGAACACCCAGCCAAACAATGCTGATCTGAATATTGTGCTCAGAAGGTGGCAAAGATGTATTTTCCATTATTAGCTGAAGCATCATCTCTTGGCATTTTTACATTTTCTGGCCTCTCAGAAGTGAAATTCATGCAAATCTTGTGAACAAACATTTTTTTACAGCATATCACCTTGCCTAGACTGTGAATGGTTACACATAGAGTGTTATATTTTAAAATTAATGACTCCTGCTCCCTCTGAAGGCTGGTTATAGTTTCTTACTGGAACACATTTGCCCACTGCAGACAAACCCTGTCTCCTCCAGGCACACCATGACCTGGAAGCTACATTCATGATGTGTATTCCAGTTTGGGCCTTTGAAGCTGTGGTCCTTCCTGTCATTCCTTCACCTAGAGTGCACTGAAGGCAGAGTGACAACACCTAGACCAGAAACAGAAAAGTCCTCTCCACTCCTCACATGCACAAGGCATGATGAAGACATGGATGAAGTAGAGAGGCTGAAGAAAGGTGAAAGCCTAGACAAACTTTTCTGGAAGAAAAGGAGGAAGAGGTAAAAAACCAGAGAAAACAATTAAAAGGACCAAAGACAGCAGTAGAGACACCTTCATTTCTTCACCTTTAGGTCTTCCAGAAGTCTTACTTCAAAAACAGCTGTTGGCAACTCCAAACTTTAGAAAGAGAAGCAGATGATGATAATCACAAGTCATCCCCTGTATGTGAGCTTTGACACAAGACTAAGAAGAACAAGCATTTTATGGTAATCACATAGCTCAATGTGGGAATGACAAAGGAGGTTCATTTAATTAATTTTTTTCTGCAGTATATTAGTAAAATTTCAAGGTTTCTGGATCTTTTTCCATTGAAAACCTAAGTTTTCTTACTAAGAACCAGTCTCAGTGATCAAAACAGAGAATCTTCTAGTCTTTCACTATGATATATAAAAAATTTTTTAAAAGCATTTGAAAATAATTTATTGGGAGAATTAAATATGCACTGCCATTTTTCAGACTCGCTTCTCAAATCAAAAAGCTAGCCTGGAGACCCTTGTTTCATCTCTTTATTATTCAAAGGAATTCAAATCAAATAAAGCTATCAGAAATTAGAGAGGGTTTGGCATATTAAAATTATTGTTCAAGTGTTAAATTTTAGTTATTATTTTGTATAACTTTTTAGGTTGCCTAATTGATGTAATATAAAGTCACGGAACTGGTGAAATGCCAAGAATAACACTATCTGAGAACAGGTTCCAGACTCTGAATGCAAAATAGCTGTAACCAAGAGATCCAGCTGCAGATCTGTCATTTCGTGCAGAGGTTTCCACAGGTGATATAGTAATTTGGATTAAATCTCTTTCTCAACAACAGAAGCATATGCAAATTCCTTCAAATCCAACCGATTAATCTTATTTAAGCCAAGAGATTTAAAGTCCTGTCTTCTTTACTGGTGTGTTTTCCCATAGTTTTATTTATATACTGCTTCTCCTCAGATCTTGAAATTGGCTGTTCAACAAATCAGGCAGCCCCTGCTAATAACAGGATGATTTGGGTATGTCAGTGTACCAGGTGGTAAAGTGAAAACAAATACTTCTTCTTTACAAATGAACAGCTTTTCCAGAAGGTCTTACATACCACTTCTTCTTGGAATGTACTGTTGATTGCATAAATATAACTATTTATTTTATTAACCTGAGAGGGCATGTATACAACTGTATCAACACTGTATTAACATGCAAAAATAAATTTGGTCACTGTAGAGGTCTATTTTCCCCTTTCCAGCCCGATTTGTTCTTCACAACTCTGACAGTGGTATTGCCCCAGCTGCAAATAACTGCAAAAGTCAGGAATTGCACACAAAGAAGACTTCCTATGCAGTACTGTAATGAGACCACAATGAGCAAGAGAGACAAAATGTGTAGTCTGAAACTGATCAGGACAATGGGATCATTACATTCTTGAGAGACTCAGAGTGACTGTTCAGTTCAGAGACAAATGCAAAATATATATTTCCTGAAGAACACCCACAGCATTCAGGAAGAGCATACAGTCACCAGCTCTTACAAACTGAAAACCACTGCATCTGCAGAGCCACTGAGCTGGAGCAGTCAAGTTGGCACAGCAGGCTGAAACCTTCACTGCATCTGTTCTGATGAGCTCCCTCTGATCAATCATGCTCCCTGCTTGCTCAGACCATTACAGTTCACTGTGTTTCTGGAATATAGGAGAGAAGAACAAGGCTGGATACACAGTAGGCATTGAATACATTTGTCTTGCCAAAGGTCTGTCCTAGCATTTCCAGCAATCCTCCAGCTTCAGCTCTGGCTCGTAAAGTATCTCCTCCCACGCCTTCTGCACTGACCTTGGTGTCTGCATAGTCAGTCCTCTCACATATTCTCACTCTGCTCTTCTCTGGCTGCAATTATGTCTTCACAGAACTGTTTTTCCTGCTTAAATATGTTATCACAGAGGCATTACTACCATCTCTGATTGGCTTGGCCTTGGCCAGCTGTGGATCCTTACTGGAGCTGTCATTGGCTCTGCCGGACACTGGGGAAGCTTCTGGCCGCTTTGCAGAGAAGCCACTCCTGTAGCTCCTCCCTCCCCCCCAATACCATCTACCCACCCCTGTCGCTACTGAAACATGGCCACCCAAAACAAATTCAGCATTTTGTTTCCTCAGTGAAGTAGATAAAATAGAAAGAATACAATAAACTGTGAAAAGGGGTTAAAATTAGCAAAGACATTTCAACAGACAAAGAGTGTTTTGCAAATTATCAGACCTACCTGCTGCTCTTCATCTTCTTGGCTTTAATCATACCATTGTTAGAAACAGAATTCGGGTTTTGCTGAAGCCAGAGAGTTGCATGGTTAAAGAGGAAATGAGGGAGGAGGGGATAGTTGAGTTTTTGGCAGTGGGGACTTGGGGTGGTTTGAACCTGTTTTTCGCACCTTTTTGGGGGGTGAGGGTCTCGGGCAGGTAGGTGGATCGGGCCAGGCTGTGAGCTTCCTAGTACTAGCCAACAGAAAGAGAAGCAGGGACCCCCAGCTGGGACAGGGTATAAAAAGCTCTGGTTCTTGCGGGGCTGTGTCTGTCTCTTAGGACAGAGGGACACACCAATTCAGCTGAATTTGTGAAATAAAAAGTTTAGTTTTGCTTCGAAGACTTTGTCCCCTGCTGAATTTTATTGGTAAGCGTGAGCATTTCTCACACCATGAAAGGCTAGATCCTGCATAGAAGATCAGGGAAAAGCACAGTTGACTCACTGGACTGCTGGATAAGTTACAGTTTTCACAGTTTTGTAGAGTCAATGACAGAACTGGTGAAGCAAGCTGGTAAGGTAATACAGATACAAATGTCTAACCCACAGTCTGCAGCTTTGGTCAGCCAGCTGTGGAAAGACTGCCTTCAAGAAATTTGCTGAACTTCTTTATCTGACTATCTGGAACCACAAAGACAGATAGAAAATAATGACTGGTGGATGTGCTCCATCCCAAGTCAGTGTACAGGCATAATTTTTCTGAGATCATATTTCCTAACTGAGGATTCAGCCTTATGCTCCCCATACCATAGGATACAGCAATACCCTAGGATGTTGTCTTACAGTGAGCCAGACCTACCATTCAAATGCTCATGTTTCCAAATGGTTCCCATCATTGACTAGTTCCCACAAGTTCTTGTTTGTCATCCCAAAGCAACTTTCCCTGACTCATCATAAAGGTGGTTCTGACATTAAATTGGGTGGGTTGTGTAGGTTGGCTACAGTTCATAGTTGTAGGTGGGTTAGCTCTGATGTTTCTGTAGAACCCTTTTCTCCAATTATTAGCTCCCAATCCACAAAGAATTTCCCAGGATCACTGGTCTGAAAAACAGCCCAAACTGCCAGAATGTTTCTGAAGACAAAGCTTTTTGATAGAAACATCTCTGTATTGATGCAGAGCCAGATTTTCTCTGTGACTTTCATATTAATCCACAATTTCTTTATATAAAGTTACAAAAAATTAAATACATCCAATTACAGAATTTCAAAATCCATCTAGAAATAGGAAGGGAGCAAGCCCACGATTAGCAAAGTCCTTAATGCAGTTTCATAAAGCTTATAGCAATTAAGCTGCAAAGTACCATAATTTACAAAACAAACAAACAAAAACAGGAGTGGGTGTAGGAATGTTTGCTTCATAAACAAAATAAATGTCACAAACAACTCTAATACAAAACTGTACAATAAACAACAGCAGGGATAACATTGCTCAGTGATTCTGACTACTGCCTGCAGAGATTCAGATTCCCTCCAGATGGGCCAGGATTTGTGAAAGAGATGCTGAAAAAGGATAGACTGTTTCTATCAGAGGCTCCCATGCCAGGGACAACAGGTGAATTAAGCCAAGATCCACATACATTCATGGTCACAGAAAAGCATCAAAGAAACAAAATGCAAATTGAGAACACCATGTTGCATTGTAAGCGACAGCCTGTGTCTACACCCCTGAAAAAGCAACAGGAATGTTTAAAATCTCAGCATTTTCACACTTTACTGGATAGGAAATCACTACAATGAAAGGGTTCTCACAGTAGACCTAAAAATGCCAGCCCTCTGCCCTCTTTGTCATCGTGGTAAGAGGTGTCTGGACTCCATATGAAGAGAGAAGTATAAAACCT
Source organism: Margarornis squamiger (assembly GCA_035222235.1). Taxonomy (NCBI): domain Eukaryota; kingdom Metazoa; phylum Chordata; class Aves; order Passeriformes; family Furnariidae; genus Margarornis; species Margarornis squamiger. Next base: position 27,744,036 of record JAWWTY010000088.1, on the reverse strand, counting down.
TCTCTGAAGCCCCAGGAACAGCAGTCCATAACTTCATTGTGAAAAGCTGTTCTGCATTCTCATCAAACATCATCAATTAGTGTTGTGACTGCTCAAGACAATGGGACCAGTTAATCTCAAAGCTCCCTCATAGACTTTGGGCCATGCTGTCTAATTTGTGTGTGTAGCACAGGGTTTAGCACAAGTTTTCCTATGAAAATGGGTCTTTCAGGAGATAAAGAGAACATGCCAGTCCTCCAGACTGCCTTTCAGCTAACTGCCTGACAGGTAGGGGCTCTGGGGCTTCCAGCTTACTTCAGGCAGGCTGCTGAAAACCAGGAGAAACTTGACTCAAAAGTATATTCATAAGCTGCAATAGAAATATGTCATTTCCCCTTTGCATATGTGTGAAAAATATGTGAAAATATCACAAAATCCCCACAGGAGAGAAATCTCAGTTTTAACCAGCTCACCTCTGAAATTTTTCAGCATTTTGTTACACTTGCTGTCACACCAGACAAACTAGCATGACTCATCTTTCCCATCGGTGCACACAAGCTACAATAGCCAAGGCTGGACAGAGGAATTACATAGTAATTCAATAGCCTGTCCCTTTATGCTTCTCTCATTAAAGTTGTGCAGAGTTAATACAATATCATCAGCTACTAAGAAGGTTTTTCCTGGTGAAAAAGTGTAAATAATGGTGTTCAAAAATAGGAAATGGACTTTGGAAGCATTGAATTCCACATGAGTTTCACAACTTAAAATTTGTAATGAAATCAGTTCTGCTAAATATCTGTAAATGCTACATCAGCAATTAAAAAAAAAAAATAAAATGTTTTACAGTTGTTTTTCTCCCAGAACTGTAAATATCCTATGTTTTAAGTAACGCTATGCAGTCAAAAGCCTGAAGCACTTGCAAACGTCATGCTTCCCTAGAAGGGTCAAAATATTCCAGGAAAATGGTTTCATTATTTCTAAGTCCTGTATAATGTCTGAACAGTTTTCAAAAACATGCATTGGGAAAGATGAATGACAAAAGACATGTCTAAACAGCTTCCCTATTTTGCTGGTGCCATGTATTTCATACCAGGATCTTCCACCACTGCATGAGCCCTTCTGTGTGGAGCACAAAAGCCTGGTGGTATTGTCCACAAAATTGGATTAATTGCCTGGTGTGCCACGAGCCTGTAATTACATACTCAAGAGAGACAGTGATTATTTCTTTCAGTTTTGTGCTAGCCTGGGTACACAGAGGTCTTCCACAAATGAAGCACAGTAGCAGGACCTTCTGCACCCGTACTTATACACAGGAGTTCAGAGTTAATAATTTCCCAGGTACAGCCCTTCTATTATGATTGGTTATTGGTTTCCAGACAAGTTAGGCAATCCCATCTAACTTCTATCCATGCTCAAGGGAAGGGTCTTCACCTGGGCATGGGTCTTTTTGATTCATAGGCATGATTTTTAGTATTACAATAAAAATAGTCCAACTAGAGATACACTGAGTCTTTCGACAAGTTGGGAATGTATCCTTAGATGTACAACATCCTGATTTACTACATTCTTATAGCTTATTAGTTCCAGGATGTCCTTGACTAAGGAATTGTTCCACTGATTAAGACCCCTTTCTTGCTGATTAAGAAGGTCTTAATTAGCCAACTTAAAGCATATAAAGAACATCCCAATCTAAGATAATTTTGGTATGTTCCACATTCTGCAACAGTGATACTGAGGAAAACTGTCACTTTTCATGCAGACAAATCAGTCCTCCTGCTTTGGTCTAGAATAGAAAAGGGGCTCTACTGTAAATTACAGATAGTCTTTAAGATAATACCATGAAAATACAAGCAAATTTGTCAAGATGTTGGAAGTTCAGTGTCTTCTCTGTACTTAATTTTGGTGCTGTGCTGTGCTGTATGGAGAGATTAAAGGTATTCATGGGTATAATATTTCTTGCACCCAGAGACAGAAATATCTATGACTCATGCATGCTAATATCCACCCCCTGTGATCATTAAATTCTACCAAAAACCTTTCAGCTGGGGAAAAGCTTCCTTTCTAGCTCTCATGGATGCATAGAAATGTGGATGCCCTGTTCAGTCTTCCCGGGTTTGCAAGAGAAAAGAAAACCTTCTTCACACTTTCTCAGGTTTTGTAGCTTAAATCCATTGCTTTAGGATTCCTGCCATCATTGACAACAGTGCTGGTCCCACAGAGTCTGCCCAGGAGCTGAACACCGGACCCACAACATGATTGGAGATGACTGGACTATAGGAAACACTTGTAATAGCACCGCTAAAAAAACTCCAAATGCACACATGAATATTCATTTGGCCTCCTAGAAGGGAATGGTGGAAGTCACCTATATGTTTTAATCACAGCTTCTCCTGGAGGAAACTAAGAAAAGGGAATACACAAACATGCTTTGCTGAGAGTGAGTCTGTCAGGTCATTTGAACTCTTGTTTTTAACTTCCCTGCCTCAGCTTTGTGACAGGCACATTTGATACTCTATATTGTAAAAGCCAGCAACCATCAAGTTCCTCCATCCCTGCCTTGTTGATGCAGTTGCTAATCTGCTGTGTGGCAGGACAAACTTGCCATTATAGAGCCATCATTGCATTCACAAACAAACCAGAGACAAACTGTGTAACTTTTCCCCACCTCAGGTAACAGGTAGCTTCTGTTATATACCAGACAACTATTCAAGGAAACATCAGCCAGTCAATCTCTATGCCAGCAAAACTTGCCCTACCTGGAATTCCCAGAGGATGTTTGACATGTTTCCGATTGCTCCATGTTTGTTAGCCGTAGTCACTGTGTAGGTGTTGCCTTTGTGCTGAGCCATCAGGCCAAGGACCTGGGTGGTGCCTGTCCTCAAGGGACATGTCTAACCATCACAGTCCTGCATGCATAAGACTCACCTCAGCTGTCTGCTGCACCCAATGCATTCTCAGCTCACTCAAGTCTGAGGAGCAATATGGGGATCCTACTGCCAAATCCTTCTGGAAGCACCCAGGAACTGCTCCCAGAGGGGAGTTTGCCTGGCAGTTCACTTTTTTGGAAGACAGCCAGCAACTAGGATGTTAGAAGCCATTGGGAATCTCGCTGTAGGTGGCTCCCTCACAGCTCTTCACCCATCAACACCTGCATACAAACTCTCAGAGAAAGAATGGGGTCCTGGCTGACATTAAGAGGCACAAATTTCCATCCTGTCTCCGTCACTGCCATCTGCTGATTAGAAAGTACCATGCCAGCAGTCAACTCACCTCAGCCTCAACCAAAACCAAAGTGCCAGTACAGATATTATAAATTCTTTTTCTCTTCCCCCTGGGCACTGGATGGAAGTTTTTACAAAAATTTAATCTCTGAAATGCTTGAAAAGGTCAAAATCATTTAGAAGTAAATCAAAGACTTAGAGTGGACCACAAACCCTCTGCTCATGGTCTGACATATCTGGCAGAAAGCACAACTTGGAATTACAGTTGTACTGGCCGTAGAAACAAGTGGAGACTAAAACAAATCTTTGAGACTTTTATCTTTAAAACACTTCACAAGTGTTAAAACAGTCAGAAAAGCAAGTCTCCTGGGCAAGTCTGTAACTTTTTACTGCATAGTCAGTGCAAATTCAGTGAGAAAAGAAAACTGAACTCCTCCCTGGTAGCAGTTTGGCTCCCCATGAGAGACAACTCCTGCCAACTGCAGCAGTGGATGGACATTGTTGTAGGATTTGATTTGAGATTGGCATGGATTGAGTAAATTTTCATATTCACTACAAGGTTTAATCAGTTCTGAAGTAGGTGTTTCTGAGCCTACTGCAAGATCTCACACATTTGCTGAGTGTGGCAGCTAGAAAGACACTGCACATCACCTTCTACAGACAAATCAGTGGTGTTCACACTTGATGTCTATGGACCTCCCTTCATCAGCATGGATTATAACCTTTTTAACCTAGACATAATAGGTTTGTGAAGATTCATAGCCCTCAAAGGACTGAATAACTACAATTTCAAATCTGACCTTCACACTGCTCTACTTTCAGGTTGTTACCAAAACTTTTCTTTGGCACAAATCACACAAGAGGCTACTAAAATTCTCACAAACTTTAAAAGCATGGTGTAGCGGTTTTGGTTTAGGCTTTTCCTGGTAACTGGGTCATAACTAAGGAAGTATTCTATCTCATTTCTTTACATAAAAGAGGCAGAGTTGGAAGAAATGAGATGGAATACTTCCTTAGTTATGACCCAGTTACCAGGAAAAGCCTAAACCAAAACCGTTACACATGGTTAGAGAAGAATGCAGCAGTTCGTACAGTATAGCCCTCCTGCTGTATTGGTTAATTTGAGTTGAGGATTTTGTTTTGCATTTAATCCCAGGATTTGGGATTGGGTAATGTTGTATTTCAATTACTAGTATCACATGCTGGTTAGACTGGAATTTTTAAATGTCTTCAATTTATTTGGGCTGAAATTTTCTGTGACTCATTTCATTCCCAAGGTGGTCTAAGAAAAGAAATCTGCTTCTAGTCTTTTTCTGAATTCTACTTTCATATAAGCTATAGCATTTCTTAAAATATTTCAAGTGCAAACTGGTAACTCCATAACTAAAACATTTACTAACTTTTTAGTTCTCCTGTATCTTGTGGACCACGCTGAGACCACTCCACTAAATGCTGGTGGTTATATAAAGGGAATTCACATAATTAATATGTTTTTCACTATTTGCAATTGACTGAACAGCAGGTTTGCTATACTGCACCTATCAATACCCTGTCTGGCTCAAATAACAATACCACCGTATGAAAAATGGGGTCTGAGTTGCTCTTTCAACTTCATCTCTCTCTGATTGTGGATTCTCTGGTTCTTAGTAGATACTGGAAAGTTCATAACATCTCAGCTGGGGGCTTGAGGGTCCTCGGGTATGAGAGTCCTCGGCTATGAATGCTTATGCTTCACCAGTTAAAGAAGGAAAAATGTTACTGACTCAAATTTCTGTTACTTTTAGGGAATTTTTATCCAAAACACTTCTCTGAATGACTTTGTTAAATTCAGAGTTAAAAAAATCAGAAAATGCATCATTAGATGAGAAAGATTTTGATTAAATTAACACATCTACAACTTTCACTATTAACTACCTCAAGACTTGGTGAGAATCTTCATAAAGGAGATAAAGAGAAGGTTTCACAGTCCTGAAGCTGCTGGATTTAACAAAAATTCTCTTCTGATGTCTTTGAAATAGAATCTATGCCTTCACAGATAATAAAAGACCAATGAAGAACAAAGCCACAAAACAAAGTTTTTGTTTTTCCACTCCAGTGTACTTTCAGATAAAAGGAAATCAATAGTAGCTGTGAGATTCACATCAGAAAGGTCAGCTTATTTAGGTATGAGCACAGCTCCCTGACCCCCTGAGGATGTCAGTGCCATTCCTAGGAGGTCTGCCTGGCCAGAGGGCAAGAAAAGCCATGACAGGGTACAAACAGTGATATTAGCCTTTAGTCTCGGAGAAGTTGAAGACTTCTTGGAAGCAGGGGAACATTTTTTTATTTGCTACAGTTGTGGAACATGTTTTTAATTTCCTTTCTGTGCAGCAAAACTCAGAGAGATGTTTTCCTCACAGCAGAATGGTGTTATCTTCCTTAGGAGTTGTCTCGAGGTATTTATATAGACCAAGCAATAGACAGTATGATTCTCTTTGCTAAGGTACCCTAAATTGCTGAATGACATATATTTTCTCTTCTGTGCCTTGTTGAAGTCCCAAACGTAGGCCAGACCTTTGCATCAGACACAGGCAGCTTTAGTGTTGTTTTGCAAGGCACCTGTTAACAAGTGAATCTCACCCATGGAGTTTCTCCATGGACGAGGCCATGGAAAAACTCATCAGCAAGCTGAGCTTGGGAATCAGACTTTGAGAAGGTACCCTGTTCTACACAAGACTGCACGAAATTGCAGAGGTAAGAAACTGGGACGCACCTTGCTCAACTGGGCATGAGAGATAGAGACACAGATACTGGTCATATAGTGAGTACCACACTAGAACCATCCTTTCTCAAAGATTTGACTTAGAAGAATATTTTACAGTCAGACTTTCATCTTCATTCATTTTATTGCTGCAAGCATTGACACTTGCTAGCAGTTCTTTCTTAGCATATTTCTGGATTAGGAAAAAAATCTCAATTAACTTCAAAAATCTATTTTCAGAGTCAAACTTATTATGAATTCAAGCTCAACTCCATCTCAGATCCACACATACCAAATGCTGTCTAAGATACTTGGCACACAAAACCATGAGACTGAACTGGAGAAAGTCTGATTTTCTCATCTTCCAGACTGCCAGAATTTTATTTCAGAAAAGGAAGTACTTTCCTTTTTACAACAGAATCACTCATGACAGCCCATGAATCACTTGGGCAGGGCTTCAAGCAGAGTATGCAGCACCATTAATATCTGTTAATCTTTTTCTTCCTTTGGTTTCCAGAGTTCTCTCCTTGAACATCTGGTGCACATCCTGATGATGCTCTCTTTGTGCCCACTTTAGCTGTGATGGCAGTGTTGATTCTAAGAAGATTTGTTACATTTCATATGGAAAATTATGAGCTAAATCCCTCAGACTGTAAACTTATGAGCACAAGCACTTACAGAAGTTTTGATGCAATTTAATTCAGATTGCATAAGAAGTAAAAAAAATGTTTAAATACCAGATAGTACAGAGATACACACATCAGCATTAAAGCACACTAGCTGCATTAGTAAACACTGTAATTAGCAATAGACAGTATAATTACGTGTACCAAGGTACTCTAAATTGCTGAAATCTTCCCTGACTGTCCATAAAATATTGTAGCCTTTAGGTTATATCAGATCTCATCCAGAAAGAACTGAGAATATTGAGTTTCATAAATCACCTGTGGGAAAGCAGACAAAACACCATTCTTCTAGTCCCTTGTTTATAGGAATCAAATTTGACTGTTTGGGGTGGTATAGATTTTTTTCCCCAGTATTCCCTAACAGACAAATTGCAAGACAAAAGAAACATTCCTTACCAAGAATATAGAAAATGGATTTAGAAAATCACATGTTGTTCACACTGTCATAAAATTTGACCTCTTGGGGTGCTAGAAAAATCCTCCTTCATAAGTATATGTCTACATACATTCTCTGCCAAATACCAAACTCCAGAACTTCAATCGAATGAGACTGGGACCTCTCTCTAACCCCTAAAATCCTGGAGGCTCCGAAGAAAATATTACCAGAAAGATACATAAATTCTTTGTAGAAAACACTGTACTACTCTTTAAAACTCCTTGTAGAACCCCTTCATGCCTTTTTGTATATAGTACATGATGAAAGACATATCAGGTGTTCATAGGTGCTGTCTTCTCTCAGCGACATTGAACAGATAAAATGTTTTTTAAAAAAATAATGAGGGAGGAGTGCATATTTTGGGGTTAGGAAGAACCACATGCTAGCGGCAATCTTTGTTCTTTGTTGTAAGAAGGTTAAGCCAGCAGGGACAAAGTTTACCAGCAAAGGCAGGAATTGCTCCACCACTGTAAGGTGAGTCAACAACCTAGATGTGGAAACAGGGATCATGTAACTGAATGTGATGCCTCTCTCACAGCTTTGTATTTCAGAGCAGTCTACTCTCTTAAGTGGGCACAGTAGAGAAAACTTACTATTCTTTTCACAGAGCTTCCTGAGGATGATGCCTCACTGCAGTGTGAGCAGTGGATGCAGAGGCTTGACTCCACTCAACAAAAAGGGACATGAACCTCACCTGTGCAACTTACTCTGGCTCTTTCATGGCAGTCTCAACACCTATGAAATTCTGCTTTGGGAATCGCCACTGGGCTAGTGTACTGAAAAATGAGGAGAGGCCTGGTGAGGCTGGAAACTCTCTAATAAAATGGACCTGGATAACTAAAGCAAAAGAACGAAAATAAACCAGACTTTTTTTGTCTCCAGGAAGACAGCGTGGAAGAGATGCCTGGGAAAAGAGGTAGTACCTTCCCCCATCTGCACACACACATGGCACAAGGTAGACCCATTCAAAACACAAAATTCAGGGGAAAATTAAAAAAAAAAAAAAAAACAAAAAAATAATTGCCAATGATGAGGAAAGGGGGAGTCTCTTCAGATCCTGTTGAGGGAATTGGTGCAAGTCTCTAGGAAGACCAATGGCAGATTAATGGACAATTGCATCAACTAGCCAAAGGTTAAATACTAAAGAACTGGTCCTATGAGATCAGTCAGCTAAAGCACACCAGCTGAAATGAACAGTGGATCCTGGAGAAGGATGAAAAAGTCATCAGCCTGCAGCCTCTCATAAATGCTCCATGGGGCCAATGGGCCCCATAAGGAGTTTTCAAGAAAACAGGTTTATAAGTTTCTTTGTTTCAAAAACATTTGTAACTTGATTTTGGTAGCAAACTCACTTCTCCTTTTGAAATGTGTGTATTCATGTGTAGGCTGATGGTTTCTTTTTCCCTGTTTCCAGTCCACAGTTTATTTTTAGCCCCAACCTTTTGTTCTGAATTGGGAGAGAATAAAATAAAGCAGTGAAAATCACCACAAGGCAGAAAAAGAAAATAAAAGGAAGTGTTAGAGAACACCAGCTCTTGAGGAAGACACGAAGTGACATCAGCCCTTCCTCAAGCCCCCATGAGATGATCCCTCTAACTTTTCCTATGGCAGTATTTTAGTTTGCCCTCCTTCCCCACAGTCTGCTTATAGCCCTGACCTTCAGAAGCGTCTCTCCCTGACTGCATGGCACAGTGTTTCTGTCTATTGCCAAGTTCACTGCACGTTGTTGCAATGTGGAAAAGCCCGGTGGCAGGCAGGCCAGGTCAGACTTCCCTATCTAAAATCACCAGCATTGCATGGATGAGTGAAGATCAGAACAATAGGTTAGAAAATCTAATTGTTTAGAAAACACTGTACTTTCAAAACATCACTTAGTGACTCAGAGAAAGGGGAAAATACTTTACAGAAATAACACCAAATAAAGAAATCTGCTTTACATGAAGCCCACTCAAGCAGTTCTGTGTACAACTGATGTCACTCCTGACAAGTTAAGCTGTTTATATTAACAGGGAGGAAACAAACAAAAACAAAAAACAAACCAAACAAACAGAAACCACAACAGAGAGCAGGTTTTCAACTCCAAGTGTAGTTTAGCTTGATTTCAGGATAATATCATGGACACAAGAAGTTTCTAATTTTTGCTTCCTTACTCTCTGATTTCAAAAAAACATTTTTCACAAGGAGACTGATCCCTCAGTTCACAGTGCAACAGCATTTATAAATTTTGCAGGACAACAGATGCTACACTATCGACTGTATCAAAATTCAAAAAAGCATAATTCTTCTAAATTGCAATTTGCTTTGGCCTTCCAAGTTCCCTTCAGATTCGGAAACTGCATCAAGAGCCACTTCTTGCCACACAGTTAAGAGACTGTATTGGCTCTGAAGCACTTACCCAGAATGGTTTCAAAGAAGCAGCATTGGCTAGGGATGGAAAAAAGCACACATCACACATGGATTGTGATTATTTAACTTCTTTTACTTGGAAGAACAGCAGCTCTCACAGTCTCAGTTCTTTCAAAAAAGTACTACCCAGATGACAAACTCAGTGAGCTCATTTGCTGCTTTGCACTTGCTGACTTAAAGTCTTTACAAGTACAGGGGTTTGGCTGTGACTCACATGCTGATTGCTATGCTGCACCTGCTTCCTCAAACACACCAACTGTGAAACAGCTGCCTGAGTGGAGCAGGCAGACTCATTGCTCTCCCTCATCTCCAAAAGATTCCATACATTCCTCACAGGCAACTGAAGTGTAAAGCAACTTGCTCAAGGGCTCTTCCCAGGAAATGTGGTATTGAAGACCATAATCCTATCCCTAAAAAGCAAAAACCTGACAAGAAGCAGCACCATTTTCTTGCTACTGAGTACCTTCATATGCCAACTTCCTCTGCTCTGCTACTAGGACAGAAAAAGAATGAACTAAGTAATTTTCTAACAGAGGAAAATTCTGCCAGAGGAAACAGACTGAAGTAAAGTATTGCAAACACTGTTTTTCTGGCACAGAAAAATCCATTTCTTCAGCCATGCTGCCTACCACTTTCAGTTGCTTCCTAAAATAAAAGAGTCCCACAAGGTCCCCAGAAATGTCTGTGTGTTTGTCCCTCGCCCCCCTAAGTTTATCCAGTTTCCTTTATCATCTGCACACTGAAACTCTTGGCACAATCAAGTGGAGCCCTTACTGCCCATCTGCTGGAAAAGCTCTGTTCCAGGGCAATAAAAACTGAATTTTGCAAATATATTTTTCTCCTCACATACAATTCATCAAGTTGAGTATATGGACAAGGCACTGCAAGCATGTTACAATCAGAGCCAGGGGATGGCAATTCTTTTCTGTTTTGTGCAAAGTTCTGTCAACTGGAAGCCAAAAGGTTTTCTTACTAGAAAGCTTTAGTTTGAGGATTGTTTCTCCCATGGCACAACCCAACAACTCCCAATTCACAGTTTTTAGACGGGACATCAGCTCCTGACATCTCGACACAATGAAGCTTCTGAAGAAGGATTTCCCAGTGCTTTGCAAAAAATTGCTGCATATCATCTACCAGCATCTGTTTTTCAGATGTAAAACAGAAATAGATTCAAAGATGCTTTTCCCAGTTCTTTCAGAGGGTTTATTTATTGGGAAGTACACACATTTTTACCATTGATATGTAATGGCTGAAAACAATTTTTTTTCCCCCAAACAACTTTCCAACTGTTGTTTTTTTTGTTGTTTTGGTTTGTTTGTTTGGTTGGTTTTTTTTCAGTGACATAAGCCATGGGATGACCCAAAAGAGAAGGATTTTTCTCCACCTTGTGCACATACAGGTTTTGCACTTTGGTTGGCTTTCCTCCTACGGTTTCAATGGTTCCCAATTTCCTTTTGATTAAATCATGTAAGAGGCTAGAAGCTTTTAATTTCCTTTTTCTTATTTTTTTTTCTTTTTTTTTTTTTCATCACCTGAGTATTAGATGGTGCATCTTTGGAAGGAATTCATAATCCTCCTGTCCTTCACAGATTCCACTTGCTGGTGCATCCACTGCAGCAGTTTTCCTTTGTGATATCTTTTCACCTCTGCAGCATTTACCCTTTTCTTTGGGTCATAACAATGCACAGAGACTGCTCTGTACTGTCCATGTGAGCACTGTAAGAAGAAGAGCAAGCAGGTCATTCTGAATCACATGCCTGATAATTCAAACCAACACTAGAGCACAGCACAAGAGGGAGCACAAGGGAGATGAAGAGGCATGCCCATTCAAGTGCAATTCTACACCTGTTTCTAGGATGTCACAGGGCCTTGTCACAGGCAAAGTAATGGAAAATGTGAAACTGATTAGCATCACAGAGGTGCCTGCAAATAACTGTGATTCAGCTTATTAGTTCTCACAGGTTGGGAATTGCAAAAGAGCAGATGCTGTCATGAAAATGCTGTGACTGTGAATTCACCATACCTGCATCACTAACTGTTCAACATCAGACAATCACAGAATCACAGAATATGCTGCATTAGAAGGGACTCACAAAGATTGAGTCCAATCCTTGGCCCATGCAGGGCCATCCCCAAGAGTCACACTGTGTGCCTGAGAGCATTTGTCCAAACACCTCTTGAACTCCAGCAGACTTTGTGCTGTGACCACATTTTTAGAGAAAGTCAACTCAACAGAGAAAGAACAATCTGGTACCTAAAAAATTGCCTAGAAAAACACATGTTGAGCCCTGTGAGTTTTGGGGGAGCGTTGAAGATCTTCATGTATCTGTATATGAACACTGGTCATTTAAAGAATATACAGAGGGCAGATCAAAGATCTATGGTGCTGTTACAGCTCTTTTTTTACTGTCTAAAAGAAAAATGTCTTTTTTACTGTGAGACCAAGGCTGCTGAAAGCTGAGCAGGAAATTATGGAATCAGTGTTAACAGCTTTGGAGAGGGGGGAATTCACAGGTGTATTTTTTAGAACTTTGGAAGCCCTTATAGAGACATAACTTATAGAGACAAAGTTACCATTTTTCTATTATATCAACACAGAAATTATCACGAGGTGTTGAAGACTAAGTGCATCCCTAGGCCATAAGCTTTTCAAGGTGACAATATATATAGTTGCTTTTTTCTCTCTGTAAGGCCTTTAGTCTAATGAAACCTTCATTCTATTCTTCACTCTATTAGTCACACCTGAAATGATAGCTTTCTGCTATTACTACTGATGATTGCACTAGGCTTTTGGCAATGTTTTGTACTATGAGAAAAGTTTAACATCCTATTCTTGGGGTAAGAATGGTACAGGAAGGTTTTGCACAAGATGTACTCCTTCCCAAACAGCAGCTGCTGGAAGAAGCCAGGAGGGCAAGAACTGAGGCATTATTAGGGCAGATGGGATAAGTAGTCGTGATAGACAAAGGTGAATGTGGAAAACTACTCTTGATGCACCTATGCAATTAATAGCTAAGCATTTGTTTGCTTATACACAGGCAGAGAATTAGCTATACAGACAGAAGCTTATACTGCCATGGATCATTCTTTTCTATCTGCCAGAGTAGTTCTGCACCTATCAAATGCCACCACAACCAGGGATATATATCCTTACCACTCTAAGGCTATCATAACTTCTTCTCTGCTGGAGTAACTGACTTTGATTTGAAACTGAATAAGCATGATCTGGCTGTTTGTTTTTATGCTGTTGCTTCTTTTATTTAAAAGTTGTTAACAACTGATGTTGAAATTCTTCTCATTTCTTTATGCATTAGTTTAGCTAAAAATCAGACTACAGATACCTGTATGCCCTTCCCAAAAAGGAGCCCCCTGTCACTAGTTTTCCCATTATCCCTGAATATATTTTCGTTCCTCTCCTAAGTTTCTTCATGCAACTTTTGTTCTTACTCTTCTGCCACTCATAGCATTGAGTTGAAACCTCCTCTGTTCCTTTTTGCCCAAAGTTCAAAAATACAATGAAGATCCTATGTGGCTGCTTCTTCCTCTTCTTTTCTTTTCAGCATGTTTTCAGGCAAGTCATGTATTATTTTGACCTAGTTAACATGTCCAGACTCTGCTGCTGACTGGCAATCTCTCTAGAGACAACAAGGTAACCAAGAGCTAGAGCCATGAGATCTGGGAAGACATGAACCAGCAAGCACACTCTCTGTTTTTGGCACATTAGCAGAAAGTCTTCTAATCAACAGAGCTGATAGGCACACGGATAAATCACAGACATTGAGGACAGGTCATACTGGCATTTGTGAAGGAAATCTGTGCTTTACAAACTTATTGCTGTTCTAGGGATGGTTTGGCAAAAATGCCAGCTTGAAACTGTTTTGATGGCTTTCAGCACAGTTCCCAAGAGATATGACTCTCCGTGGTATTACAAGCTAAAGCCCTCATACAGACTTCAATAAATAGTTAAAAGAGAAGAGATAAAAAGTAGAAGAAAGCAGTGGGGTTTTTTTCAGCAGAGAAAAACCTCAAGAGAGGTGCATATCACTGACCTTTGCTTTTCAACAGTCTCAAATAAGCTTGTAAAAGGTCAGAAGAGAAGCAAGGAGGCCAGAGACTTCACTAGCCTAATCACATTTATCCAGACAAGAGCTGACTTTGCATAAGGATCTGGTAATATTAAGTGATTAGGCAATAAAAGAGCAGATTAAGTTCTATGTGGATAAGCATTAAATTATGCACACTGGCTGGAAAAAATGCCATTAATTTAACATATAAAATGATGGTGTCTTAGCTAATAATAACCACTCAGGAATGGTATCTTGGCTGATGGTACACAAAAACCACCAGCTCTGTGCTCAGCAGTAGTAAAAAGCATCTCATTTTCAGAATTATTACACAAGCAGTGGAAGACGGCGTAGAGAACATAAATAGTATCTTCATGTATAGGTGAATAAATCTTGAATGGCCTGTTCAGATTTTTTCTTGGCACTCAAGAAAATATCATGGATTTACAAAAGGTGCCAAGATGGCAACAAGGATGATCATATTCTGCTTAAGGAATATACCCCAAGACCAGTTAGAATAAAGGGAGGAGCTAAAAATATTGACTGCTAGGTCTTCTAATACAGAACCAAGAAAGGGAGAACTGCATGAAATGACAGAAGACTCAGAGAGAGTGACCAGGAAATACTAATTCAGCTCTTTCCTCTGATAAAAAGTTGAGAATGTCAGGTGAATCTGTCAGTTGTAAGTTCAAAACAAATGAAAGGAAGTGACTTTCAAAGTAGATAGTTCATCTGTGTGATACCCTGCTACAAGATGCTAGATGTTTATGCAAGTTCAAAAACAAACCTGGAGAAATTTGCTGGTAAAAGTCCATACGGGGCAGCTAACTTAGATATGATATCCACAAGCATCCAGGAGACAGTGCTAAGAAAGAAACATGTTTGATTCATTCTTAAACACGTCTCTTGGCATCATCTGCTAACCAGGATACTGGGCCAGGACCAGATCTTTGGTCTAATTTATGCCAGTTGAATGTACCTTCTTAGGCTCTTATGCTGACAAAACTAAAAAGCTTCTATAAGGATTAAAAAATACCATTCATAGCAACACGATGAGGGTTTTGGATCTGCCAGAGCCCACTAGCAAGTTCCAAATGATCTTCTCTGTTCTTAAGTCACATCTAAAGCTGAAGCTGAAATTGTTTTGTCTTGTGGACAACCACAAGTTGCAATGATAACTCACGACAACTATAGACCTATAGTTAGATAAGTATATAACTACAGAACTCTATTCTAGCTATTGACTACAATTTGCTTCCTCAATCTGTTAAATGTTCTCATTGAATTTATTCATTTCTCACCAGCAGAGCACATCATCTTAGAGACAGAAATGGTACAGAACATGAAGGAAATAGTGCTAATAGCTGGAGGAAGGAGGAATTTACAGGGTTAAATAATTCACAGTGACACTGTTGTCATTCTTTGCAGCACGTTTTCAAGGCTACGTGCAAACCTATCTAATTGTAGATTATAATTATAAAGCCTAGCATGATGGAATAGTAGCACCTGCCAAAATCAATAATGTCAAAAGGTGGACATAATTAAAAACAATATATTTGTAATCCTGCCAAAAATTGGCTCTGGTACACTGAAGCAACCAGAACAGGAAGCAACTCAGAACAGTGTTTAAACAATGGGTTCATCAACATCCTAACTAAGCTGCAGCTATTTTCTAAGTTTTGCAATTGCTCCAATCAAGTAATGTTATTTTCCTCTTATCTACATTTTTCTCTAAGAAAAAAAGTGCTCATTCCCATATAACCTCAAGGTACGTAGGTTCCATGTATTGTGAGTAGCTTCTGGCTGTAGTCCGATCATAAAGTAGTCTGATCCCCTACGCTATGCACCCTACTTACACCAGAAGTTTCAAAGTTTTGCACTTAGATTGTTCCAGTTTGTGCCAGAGAGAGGCTTAAAGCAGAATGAAGCAGAGAAGTCAGCAGGCATTGCCTTGGGACAGCTTCCTCAGAAATCTCTTCCCAGTCTTTGGCTCAAAGGCTGGCCCTGGAGACCTAACCAACAGCAACAACAGCCATGTCTCCACCAGGTGGAAAGGGCTGCTTCTGTAGAAGATGTTAATTAATATCTTACAACATCAGCAGCACGGCAGAGAAGGGAGCCAAAGGGAAGGTAACATTTAAAGCCAGTCAGAGCTCGTGGAGAATTAGCATCCAAGCCTTTGTCCACCAGCCTGTAGACCTTGGAAAGATTTTATTCTGTACCAGCCCAAAGAGACACTGTTTGTTCCTTCCCAGTTCTCTTTTCCAACCTCAGTGGGGTCAATTTTCTTAGCCAGACCTTTTGACAAAGCCCACCCATTCCTGCAGCAAGGCTTCTCAGTGATGTGAAAATGACCTTGCTGTCTTTCTGGAGATGAAAGAAGAATGTGCTGTCACGCTCCACTGAAGATACCTCCAGCAGCTGTCCACGCTGCTCAGCCAAGTTGGACATCATTGAATTATTCTCTTAGTCAAATGTCGTGTTTAGATTTCAGATGCTCCAAGCCAAGGATCCATCAAGCAATAACAAAAGTGTGAAATACAGTATTTCACTCAGAGCCACCCTACATAATTGCACTTAATCTGTATTCCCATGCTGTTTAAGGGAACGTACACATAGATGTGTGACAGGAATACCACTTCTTTATAACTTTTATAATTAGTCTATCATAATGATGCTCTCTCTCTTCCCCCAGCAGAGTTGTCAACAACTCAAACACTTGTCCCCCACTTAATCCTCACTGTGACTAACTTTTTTACTCATTTCTCTGGTGAGAAAGCAGGACTCCAAAAAAAAGCACTCAAAACTCTTTACCAGTACTCACTGAGTATCGTAAATTTAGTAAATAGTGGTTGTGACCGCCCCAAAACATTCTGATGGTCAAAAACCAAAACAATTTGTCCATCCCATTTCTGAGTTTCTTTCTTTGTCTCTTGCTTGGATGGAAATGAAGACAAGCTCCACAGACAACGTGATGATCCAATCCACTTTGTTGAAAATTCCATACAAGAACATAGAAGACAAACACTATTCCTAAGCAGAGAAAAATATTTTATCTCTAAGTCCATGAACAGTATGTTTTAGCTTAAAGTCTTGTGTAATTTTTCTTCAGTAGAAACAGGTATTTTCATCTGTTTCTTGCAGCTTGGCAGTACAATAAAAATTATCTGTTCTGATGCTCAGTTTTTCTAAGATATCTAACAGAAACAAATCATTGAGAAATAAGAAAAGCAATTATCAAAATATGCAGTGGTGCTTTCCCCTACACTAAAACAACAACATGACTTCCTTGGTCTTGATAGGCTAAAAAGTTTAATTAAAAAAGAACACACTTATCAGACCACTTGCAGAAAACTCATTTTAGCATGAATTTTAAGATAGAAACTGTCTCTCCTGGGGCAACTGTAAGTCACTTTTTTGACCTGATGTCTGGAAGCATACTAAGCAAAGTCAAGATATAAAGGCATTAGACTAAACAAGAGAGCTGGGAAACATGCAGTGACATTCTCTGCATTAATAAAGCAATAAGAAGATGGCTTGCATCCTTTGATAAGGTGAATACACAACAAGTTTGCAGGAAGATAAATCTTGATTAATAAACTTTATTCTGCATTGAATTAAGAGATATTCTAGCATATCCTGTGGCATCACAGAGAATAGATGTTTCCTGACTGTATTTGTAAGGGTGGTTTTGTTTTTTTCTTTTTTATTATCCACCCAAATTACATTACTACAGTTTGACTTTCAGGCTGTGGCCTGCAAAATTAAGTAATGGAATTTAAGTGAGGGATAAAGTCATCGATTGGTGCCAAAGTGGTTTCACTAATGTATTTTGGATAATTCTGCCAGCTGGACTGGCTCGTAGCATACACCAGAGGCAGCCAAAGCAGACGGCTGCTCTCAGAGGCACCAGCAGCGATGTGCAGTGGCTGTGACCACCACCCAGGGACCCACGGGGGCAGCACTGGCTGCAGGCTGCAGGGCAAGGGAGGCAGACACCCAGAGCAGCAGCTCTGATCTCCTTCAGCAGGCATCTGCTTCCCTCCTCCCAGTAGGAAGTGGCTGATCCGGGCTGTTAAAACTCCAAGAAATCACTGCGATTTTGTCAAAATTGGATTTTACGGTGACTCAGTGAGGTGGCTGGGGATGGGGGACACAATGCAGGAGCAGAATCGTTTAGGTTAGAAAAGACCTCTTAGATCTTCAAGTCCAACCTTTGACCCAACACCACCACTGGACTACAACACTTAGTGTCATGTCCAGTCTTTTCTTAAACACATCAATGGATGGTGACTCCACCACCTTGGGCAGCCCATTCCAATGTCTAATTACCCTTTCCATGAAGAAATGCCTCCTAATGTCCAACGTAAACCCTCCCTGATGCACCTTGAGACTAGGTCCTCTTGTCCTGTCACCATTTGACTGAGAGGAGAGGCTAACTCCCACCTGGCCACAGTTTCCTTTCAAGTAGTGGTAGAGCCTGATAAGGTCACCTCGGAGCCTTCTCCAGGCTAAACAACCTCAGTTCCCTCAGCTGCTCCTCATCACAGCTGTGCTCCAGTCCCTTCACCAGCTTTGTTGCCCTTCTCTGGACTCACTCCAGAAGGAAGAACCTGGTAAGAAAGCAGTCTTGTTCCATCACCGAGGGGAAAGTCCAAAAGTACCGGTTTCCCCAGAACCAGATACAGCAATTCCTGTATAAAAATATGCCTTCTGGATAAAATGATGCCTGGACCAAGAGTCTTAAATGCCTTGTGCACTGAAAATGCATCATCCAAAGTAGGTTGTATGGGAAAGAAAAGTTAAGTGTGAGTCACTGCACTACCATTATACATATATTTAATTAAATACACCATTGTCCTGAGAGGAGATAAGAGTATTCCCATGAGAGCTGTAAGGAATGGATATGTACAAAGAAACACAGAACAGTTTTTATATAACTAAAAGCTAAACTAATAAATAAAAGCTAAATGGACCTTTTTCTTTAACAAAATATGTTTTATTTAGTAAAAAGAAGTGATTGAAAAGGGAAGGATTATTTTTTGAAGCCTCAATATATTATTCAGAATTGCTTGTATATTTTGCTTTGCCTAGATTTACAAAACAGCTATACCAAAAGATATATATGTTTACTACTACAGCTCTGCTAAGAGATTCTCTGTAGCAGTTTATACTGGCAGATCAGGCAATGCAGAAGAGATATTAACACTGAAAATGTTTGGGTGGTGAGCTATACATTTCAGCTGCCTTTCTAAAAGAAATCTGACAAAAGTTTTTGTTCAAACAACCCATGACAATACTACAGCAGATTTGAATAAATTAAATAGTCTAGAAGCCAAGATCAGAAAAGATGCTCATGAAAATAATACCTCAGTCATTAGGACTGTTTTACCTGTCCACCTCTACACACCTGGATAGCAATGCTAACCAGTGTGCACAGAGACATGGGAGAAATCAGCAGTGCCTGTGTACATACCCCCCTCATGGGTTACTTTTGTTAGAGACTCTGAGTGATGCACTCTTAAGTCTTTGCAGTCAGTCTGAAAAACAGTCTGCATGGAATGAAGATGCAAATCTGTGATGACAGAGGAGGAGTTTTCCTGTTTTTTACCTGCCCACTGGCCAGGCCCTGGAGCTCTGCATGGTGACATTGGCTGCTGATGGCACCATGCTGCTGGGCCACTGCACAGCCATTTGAGTCAAGGGACTGTTTTCTTCTGAAAAGCTAAAGGAGCTGCATGTCAGTCAGTTTGTCAAAGCATGGCGTTGCCTAGACCATAGATGTCCAAATTACAAGGCAAGGAGAGGAAAGGAAGAAGGACAATTGCTTCTACAATGTAGTAAACTTCAATAACTTCCAAAAATGCTGTTTTAACCAGTGTCAGAGTCACAAGAAATACAGCAGGTGACTCAGTATTTCAAATGCTGCACCGTAGCCAACCTGCTGGTGCCTTTCCTCTAGCAGTCATGTATTGGCTCTTTACTTTAAAGCTACAGGAAGAAATCAAACTGGCAGTGGACAGAGTGAACTATGGATATGACTATTTGGTGTTTGATCAGTTTGGGAAATGCTAAGGCTCATGTAGGTGGCACACAAAGGGAGAAGCTATGAAATAAATGTACCCTGAGGCTGAAGTAGAGTCCCCTCTCTTTCTCCCTCTCTCAGAGAATCATGACTTCTCAGAGAGAAGTCAGTGTCTGATGCCTTTAAAATTTTCAAGTGCCGTCTTGTGTCTCACAGGTAATAGTATTGTACAGCACCATCAGATCACCAGGCAAAACATAAAACAAGTCTTTAATTTTGCAGATGTCAATCTCTCAGTAGCATTTTTGACAGTTCTGGTTTTGTTTTTTGTTTTTTTGGCGGTTTTTTGTTTGTTTGTTTTTTGTTTTGTTTGGGGTTTTTTGTTGTTGTTTTTTGTTTTGTTTTGTTTTGTTTTTAATTTCCAAAGAAGAAAAGGCTTTTCAGAAGATCTGAGCCTCTGGAGAAAAACCTGGGCTGTTTGTGTGCCTTCTCTGTGTTGTACCTTCCAAACATTAAAACTGTTTCAAAGGCACTGTAGGAAGGAACCTACTGAATTATCTGTGCTCTGGGAGAGGGTCTGAAGAGCAAAAAATAAAGAAGCCAGTGATTCTTTCTTTCTGTCATTACATGTCTTTTTCTAAATCCTGAATAGAGGTGTCGCCCACAAAGCATTCTGGTTCAGAGTTCATGTAGAGACACATAAAAGTAACTCACAACCTTGGCGATTAGGTCATACTCTCCATCCCACTGTCCCACCCGATCATCCATCCGTTTGTGAATTTGCCTTTAGGGAGCTGTACAGCAGACTTGATTCTCATTCCTTGCAAACAGTGCCACTTCCTGGTTTAATTGAACCATTGCACTTCTTCACTTGTAAGAAAAGCTAGGATGTGGACTAGACATGGTGTCCTAGACACGAATCACTTCAGGAACCCAGCTTGCATTATTACAATGGGCTGCAGTCCTAGGTCTGAAAGTAAGGGTGCTTGAAACAGGAGAAAGTCTGACATTCTCCTGTCAAAAATTGTTCATATCCTGAAGAAAGTTTCAGTAACTGTTTTGGGACCAGCCTGATCAGTCTCAAATCCTCCATTTACTCCTCCTAACTAAATCTACTGAACAACCACCCAGCTACAGCATGCTTCAAATGTCTGCTGCTAGCTCACTGGGACAGACTAGCTAATGTATTACTATATTAGCCTCCTGAATTCTACATCTTTCTACTATCTTTATATCACTTTAAATGTTCCTTCAGAAAGTTTAATAAAATTTGCAGCTATGAAATATCTAGGAATTTCTTCTGGCTTCCCATGGCTGAGTTTATTGCAGACGTCTAAACTAAACTATTTGCTAGGACCAAGAGTTAATTTGCTTCAGATATTAGCTATGAAATCTCACAGAATCCTGCAGTCCTGAAGTGTCCTTCTAAGGCAGGCAATGGTCATCTGCAGTCTTAAAAAAGAAATATTTAAATATGAAGGGACAATCTGAATATTTAATGACTTGCATGCATTGCTTCTTAGGGTACCACAAACATTTGGAGAACATAATTTCTGTCTTTCTCCAAATGTCAGACAGGCAGTGCTAATGAAAGTGCAGTGGGTGGGTATTAAAAATACTTTCTAGCAGAGATTTTTAGAAGTGGTTTATGTGACTCTCACACAGCTTTCTCTAGTACTATTTATAACCAGCCCAGCTATCTGAGGTGCCCTTGAAATATTTCATTTTGTCAGCGTATAACATTCTGCATACGCTGCTGGTTCCCTCTGGCACAAACCAGTTAAAAGACATCATGCTAAGAGAAGCTTTAGGTTGTGTTATAGAAAACCCATGAAGGCCTGGAAGGAGCTCCAACATGATCCGGATCTCCAGGACTGAACTGACTTAGACTGTCTTTCTATTGCAAAGCTGGAAAATATCAGCTTTGCTTATGTACCTCCAAGCTTACTGCCAAGTAGACCATGAGAGCTATGTTTTTTTTTGTTTTTTGTTTGTTTTTTTTTGTTTTTTGTCTCCAGCCCCATTCATTCTGTTCAATACTACAATAAGTGATCCAAACCCATTGAATAACCTCCATGCCCATAGACTGCACTAAAAAGGCATGGTTGGATGAGGGCAGTTTTACAAAATGTTAAGAGCAATGCAAGGCTGACCAGGCTGAAGGGAAGATATCAAACATCACATTAAACTAAGCTCAGCTTTTGTTCCACTCTGTGGACTAAGACGTGTTCCACAGAACCAAAAATTAGCTCAAGAAAATTGACTTTTGAAAGTATTAGCATGGACAATCCCAGGATATAAAACAGGAGGAGGCATAGCACAAAAATAACCATTAGTTTAAGTGCTCTCTAAATGTCAACCCTCCTTCCTGCCACATTACACAAACAGTCCACCCCGACTGTGACCCCACTTCCAGTCCATCTAGAAAGCCTGTTGCTTTGAAAAATCATCAGGTAGCTGTCACACTGCTGTCAGTGCACTCAAAACCCTGTGGGCAGCTCAGCTTGTACTTACTTTGCCAGCTGTAATCCTTTATTCTTGCCCTAGAGAAATATATTCCATTCCCAGCAAAGCTGAACATATGAGGAGGGGAATCTGTGCAAAGCACTTACCAAGCCTCATGATGATCACATACATAGGCTTTCCAGGAAGAATATTTCTTCCTGCAGAGGTGAGCATTGCCACCCCATTATAGAGAGGTGGGAAGTACTTAACACAGGCATGCCCAGGATAGTGTTAAAAGTAATTCGCTTCTCCTTCTCTACAAAGTAGGTGGGGGCTTTGTAGATAGTTTATTCAAAATGCCCTGGAAATCTTATAAAACCACAAAGTCTGACTGCAACTAAGCTGAGCTGTGGTTTATCACCCACAACTTGGAGCTGTGAGCATCCTGTCCAGTCTTTCCAACATGAGAAGTGGTCAAGCCCTGCAACTGGCTCCCATCTACTACTTCTTCTGCTATTCTGCATATCCACACCAACAAAATCAAATCACTTTTGTGCCAGAGTGATTTATTTTTAACCTCTACTTAATTCTGACACAGGACACAATGACAGGTAAATTAAGGACTTCTGAGGAGCCTTGCCTGGCACCTCCCAGGTCCCTAGGAGAATCATCAGCCCAATGTTTAGGTCTGATACCCAATGTAATGAGTCCAGGAGCAACTCTCTAGATCAGGTGTCTGAGGAGGTTTGCTGCCTAGGGCTATGGGACATTTTATGGGATGCAGGGAAACAGCAGTTCCAGATTGCACAGGACCTATTACAGTATGTTTAGAGGAAGAAACAACAGCAGAAAAAAGGAGAGGCTTAGGTGATTTGGGGATGAAAAAACAGGAAAACAGAGGGGTAAAGGGATTTAAGAGGGCTAGGTTTGTGTAAATAGTTTGCTGGTCAATGCCTATGTCTTATTGTGCCCTGTGTCTCATCAGCATCTGTACTATCTTTGTAGCGAATTGCTTTCTAACCCTTTCCTGGGTGATGAGTGGTCTGTTCTGTGTGCAGGTGTCAGAGGTGTCCTGAGTCATGTGTGTGTAATGGTCAGTACCAGCAACCAGAATGGAGCTGTGACCTCCAAGGCATGTATGACCAAGTGGCAGCAACTTGGGAAACTGGGATCCAGCTATCGGACAGGCTGGGAGCATGAGACCAGGTGCCTAAGAGATCTGCCTTGTACTGACTCATTTTTTTCTGTGAATAACTACAAGTGAAGTTCACACGTCCCAGTACCCACAAAGATACACAAGCACATGCAGCCTGCACATTCTGCCAGTTCTGAATTTTTGTTTCATCTTTGGTTGCTATATAAAAACACCTGTGTTTCTCAAAACTTTGCTCTTCCCTAGCTCCCTGAACACCAATTCTATCCACCTGTTCTGCAATTTCATCCACCACCTGCTCTGTTGAGCGTATACATCTCACTTGGTACTGTCAGAGCACAGCCTCTTCTGCTTGGAACCAAGCTCTGGCATGTGAGCACAACTTTATATACTGTACTACACTGATCAGTTTAGGGGTAGATTAAGATGAGAATAAACAATGACTAACCTGAACAGCAAGACTGCACAAGGAAGTTAAAGAATGGCAGCTAAAGAAAACTTTTCTCTAGTATTAACAGAGAGAGGAAGCTGACAGTATTCAGTGACCTTCTCTGAGCCTAAAATTTGCCTGTGTTACCATGGTAGCACCACTAAAAAACACACTTTTGTGAGCAGGGTGCTGTTCAGCATCTGGTTCTTTTGCTACATAGTATGGAAAACTTCAGCTGCTCTAATGCAACCTGCAAATGGCTGGCAAGGAACACAGTTTTGGAATAGAAACCCATTGCACAGTGAGACCAAAACCAGATGTGTGAACCTCAAGGAAAGCCCATATAATTTTCATTCCTGTTAAGCAAGAAGTTGGGTTTATGCAGTGAGGAATAAAAGCAAGAGGCTTCCTGAAATACAATTCTTACAATGAAAGAGATGTATTAGCCTACAAACCAGTATACATGTGACAAAACCGTCACTAGTGTGCATCAGAGTATTGGCAGCCACTATCTATCCCATCCACTACTCTGCAGATCTCTAGATCCTGTAGTTATAAGGGCATATCTAACTGCTTCTATGCTGCAGTTCAGAGAATGGATGGACTATGCCGTGGTGCAAGTCTTTCTCCCAGAGTGGTCAGTTGAGCAGTCCAACACTGCCCTGTTAGCATTAACAATCCCTGAATGAACCAGACAAAAAACCCTCCCCCCACACACAAAAAACAAACAAACAAACAAAAACAAAAAAAAACAAAACAAAAAAAAAAAAAAACAACAAAAAAAAAAAAAAAACAACAAAACACAAACAACAACCAACCAACCAAAAAAAAAAAAAATTGAACAAAAAAATCCCAGACTTGGAAAGGAGCTGCAATAGCGTGATGCAAGATGTCCTGAGGTGAAAAAGAAAGAGATAAGGGAAAACCAACTAAAGTGCTCTTTGATAAAGAAAATTTTAAGCTAAATCAGGAAAATCCAGTTCGAAAATAATCAGAGCCAGTTTTGTACTCCAATACCAAGAAAACTTACAAAAGTAGATGAAGCAGAGAGCCTGAACGTGGTATAAAGCCATGAGAATTTTGAATGCACCTGTTTTGATGCTGAAATCTAGCAGATGTGTGCTCCCAAGGCTGCCGTGAGTCCCTGCCAGCAGATGGCTGGGATCTAGCTGGCAGTTGCTCTGGATCAGTGCTAAGTTTAAAATAGCTGCATGCATCTCTGATAAAACTGGTATGTCAGCAGGTAGACGGATGATAGGTGGATCATTGTCTTACCAGTCAATGACTGCACACTAGCTGTCACTTTGATGGATGTGGCATGTCCATTCTCTGAAAGATACGGCTTCTCTACCCTGAGAATATCTGGTCAGGAGCTACCCATAAAGCTATGTGTTGACCCTGTGTTTTGATGCTTTCCTTCTATTTCCTGGGCTTACTCCTCCCACTGTTTTTTTATCAGCTCAGAGGTGATCCAACAGTCCTGGAACACCCCAGGACACAGCTTCTTCCCCACCAGCTGTGACTGGCCACTTCAGAGTTTCTAAGCATCTGACTACCTTGCAGCCACAGGACTTCTTGCACTAGTTTCTGCATTGTGGCAGCTGGGTCACCAGACGTTTGCAGGGACACATGCTCAGCACCTAGCAACATGCAATGGAAAGTTAAGCAGTATTCAACACAAAATCCAAAGCAATGTCACATACTTCAACCAGCGTTTCCCAAATAATCTCTTTGCCATTGTGCCATTTTCCAATTAGCTAATTACTTTACACTCAAAAGTGTATACACCTCTCAGTCATTCCAAGTACCTGCTCTGAAGTCTGTATTTTTTATGTTGTCCAAGCACAGACTTCAGTTTCACAGTCAACTCACCCTTCCTGATGATGTTCAGAATCTTCTGTAGAATTCCAGTTTTTTCTTTGACTTCAAATTAAGTCTATTATCAGTTATGAGGCAGTGGCTGTTCTTTCAGATCCATAGCCACAGTAATTGCATTTTGTATTTTCCAGGGTGTTAGTCTACCCCCAGTTTCTACCTCTTGTGGATAATGATTCATTACTAATAAAGGCAGCCTCGCCTCCCAACTCCAATCACAAAACCCAGAAAACTGTATGTAATTTTTACCATCATGACTATCTATGTCTGCAATTTTTACCAGCAAAACTGATTGTGACAAGCTCCAGTTCCTAGGGTGAAGCAGGAAGCTGAGCTGTCATCAGCACCATTTGCAACACAATGTGCACCATCAAAAGGGCCATGGATCAGGGTAAGTGAAGAGGAAAAGATGAAGAAATTTAATGAATCTCCTAATAGCCAGCAAGAAGAGCCCCCACGTTACAGTGACAAAGCCAGCCAACCCACCAAACCCAAGGAAGCAAGAGGATGAGGCCCAAGGCAAGTTGAAAGCACACTTTGCTAAGAAGGATCCTCAGAGGTCAGCTCAATGATACCAAGATGCCACTAAGCTATGATACATGAGGAAGTTGGGTCCCATCTAGTATCTCAAATCTGTGAACTTTCTTCAGGGCAATGTGAGATACCACAGTTTCCCCATCACAGCCCTGCTAACAACTCTTTTCAAGTTTAGCTTCCAGCCATTCTAAAACTAGCAAAGTTTCATGAGACTTTGTGAACCAGAGTAGAACTATGTAATTATGTCTGTCAAAGACACTTTAATCTTGAAAAGCTCTTGAAGAGAGAAACACTGAAGCAGTCCCTGTCGTATCAGAATACACACAGACTTGTGACTGCTTGTTTTCTCCAGAATGAGAAGTTTGTTTTCTCTTGAATCAGGACACACAGTATCTGTTGAGTTGCCAGTGGTAGAGGGTCCAGAAACTTATGACCAATGCTGGCTGTAATAAAATCTAGAGAGAGCCTCAAATCTAAGCAAAAGAAACAACTGAAATCATCAAGTCTCAGATCTTGCAGCTGTAGTCAGTAACACTGATATGAAACACAGAAAGGAACCTTTTCCAGAGGATGTGAAAGCAGGTCCAAAGCATACATTCTCCTTGACATCCAGCTCACTACTGTACTATCAGTCTCCTTCCAGGCACTCCTGTAAATCAGCAACAGGTTTAAAACCATAATCCAAGTAATGCTAATACAATCCACTGCAGATGGTTACAAAGACATTGCTTAAAGGGGAAAACCAAAGCACTTGAACAATACATTTCATTACAAAATATTTCAACACAGAACTTATGCTCTGCATCCTCTTGAGAACCAGCAGAACAGACCAGAAGTAGAGACATTATTTTCTGCATCAGCAGTCAGCATTTTTCACAACAGCAGTGGAAACCTTCATATGGTGCTGCTCCACAGCATCCAGAATCAAAGGCTTTGTGTTCTCTTGAAAGAAGGAGACAAAATTCAGGCAAGGGACTGTGACCTTTGCTTCAAGAAATAAAATAAGTAAACAAGGAAATAGCCTTAAAGAATTTAATGAGAATGAAGTTTCCCTTCCCTCAGGTGTGTGAAGAAATAATTGCATGCTACAAATAGGGGCAGAAAACAAGAGGCAAGGCTGTAAGGACAGTATCTTCTCAGGGAAGCCACCCAGTCAGTCTTTCTGTCAAAGCCAGTTGCTTAAATTTTTGTTCTTATTTTCATGAATATATGTTTGGACACATCACTATTCAATCATTACACAGAACACACAAAGTGCAGACATGCCTACTTCAAATCCTTCAATTATACTCCTCTACATAGTAACAGTACAAGTCCAGGCAAATTGCCAGCTGAAAGACTAGACATATATAGACAGATGTGGCCTACATCTTACTCTTACTAGAGGAAAGTATCAGACTACTCTGGTATACCTTTTTCTCCACTAAGACAAGGCCATTGCTTGAATTTCTCAAAGAAAAACTAATCAAAAGGAAGCTTTTAAAAAAAAAAAAAAATCATGACTATAAAAAGCTGAATGAGGTCTTTTAAAGACATGCAGGGACTTTTTACATAGAGGTGCATAGGGAGTTGCACTACAGTATACCTCTATTCAGACACTAATTCAGATGTGGTACTGATGTGGATTAAGCTTAAGTGAGTTGAGATTAATTTAATCCTGAGTGACTGTATCTACACCAGGGTTTAAACAGCTGAATTTAAGTGCACATATTCAATTAATATGGATTTTTTTTTCCCCTGACTAATCCAATCTCAAGAAAACCCTGAGGAAGTCATTGCATGAAAAGATATCTCACTGAAAGTACTGATTTTTATAGCAGAATACTCAATCAGTGAAATAATATCAATTACATATAAAAAAAGAAATACCAGTTAGAGCTTTTGCACACTGAATTACCACTGGGGTAAAAATGTAGTTAGATTCAACTGGCTGTAGGGCAGGTTTATGCTTTCAGGGCTAGCTCATACAAATATTAGCACCATACCTTTTTGTGAGGCTTGGGAATTTCAGTCAAACTGGAATAGCTTTTACTCTACATTCAGATAGGAAGGGGAGTTAGTTTGGATCCATAGTATTTCCGTTGTTTAGGCTTTTCACAATGTTTGGGTAGTCTAAAAGACTAATTACAAAGTAACACAAAGAAATGGCAATAAAAGATAACACATCAATTATTTTTTCCTGTTCAAATCAAAGCCAGAGAACAGTCTGAATTTCTACAAGTATATTTTACATGAAACAATATGACTTACAGAACAACTTTTGCCACAACCATTTCAAAGGTCACATTTTGATGGTGGTGCCTTAATCATTCCTGGAGTGAGATATAGATGCAATCATTCCTTATGCAAACCGTAGCAGTTTCTTAATGATATATATGCCAGTTAAAGGGACCACAACTTGCATACAGCACTATGTACTTCCGTTTGCACAGCAGAAGGAAGCTCCTGTCATCTCCCAACTACTTCAGCACTTAAGAGAGCTCAGAAAATCTATCACAATCCCATGAAACAGAACACCTCTTTTTGAGCACATCTCTAGACTCCTGTAATGGTTTCTGAAAACCCAAGAAGCAGGCTGAGCCAAGCCTGTCACTGGTTACTTCACAGATGGATGGAAGCAACCAGCAGTACAAAGTTCCAAGAAGTGTTAGAAACACTAATAATGAAACCATGGAAGATTTACAAAACTTAACACTTGCTGAGGAAGTCCTAACTTTCCCTCACTTTTAAGTGACTTTACACAGGAGAAAGGACTTCTACATGGTAAGTCTTCATGCTGATATTTAAAGGAAGCTAGTAAGTGGTAAATGCCTATTTTCCTCAGGACAATTTTACATTGGTACTGTCGGTGCAAATAAGAAACGTACGTATGAATAAAACCATGACTTCAAACTACCAACACTTGTTGGCAGTTCCTAACAAGCCAACAGCATGAATAAATAAAAGTGGTGCCCTCTCAGCATGTAGAGCAGTTCATAAGCTGTATTACTTGCATTACTGCATGCAGACTCTGCAAGAAATTCAACTACTGCAGCATCTGCTTTAGATCGCTACTGTATTGTAACCAGGTGTTTCCCCCATACTTTTGATCTCTTCAGGTATTAAAATAAATCTCAAGGATCTTGAAGGAAAAAGCTCTTCAACTTACACAGGGGGACAAATACCACAACAGACCAATTTTTTCAGAGACAAAACATATTTAGTTCACCAACCAAAGCCTCTTGTAAGAGACTTTTCTTCCCCTCCTCAGCAGCACAGTTAAGTAAAATGAAACCTGAAAAGCATTTCCACACATGCTATTTGGCATGTGCACAAGTGAATGTCTGTGTTTCAGGACACTGCAGCAGGTCCCTGTGCAGGAGCACCTGGTGAGGGTAAGGTTGAAAGGAACACAGCCAGCTGAACATATTTAATTTCCTACCTGACAGTTACTTGCCACACACTTCTCACAGATATACTGCCATTCTATGCAGTGGAGTAGCACTTCAGGCCATCCTTTTGTTTTGAGTAAAAGGCTAAATATGACAACGCAATGCCACACCACCTCTGCTTCAGTCACACTGTATTTATTCAGTACTATGATGACTGCTAGCTCCTTATGTTCTTTGGGGGAAATGGGGCAATAACTTCCAGCTTGACAGTATTTCAGTTAGTTTCTCTGCTTTTATTAACAAGCATATAATATTCATTGGCAAAACACTGGATACAAGCTTCACTATCATAAAATCAAAACATTAAGCATTAATCCCCAAAAGGCTTATTCAGACAAAACTAGCCACCAGTAGTACAGAAATCACACAGTAACACAAAGCATAAAAAATTGTAAACTTTTAAATGAAGCTAAGCCAAGAATTTTTACACTGTGACAGTTCCAGAATCTTTATTATGCCACGTGAGGAAAAAGGCTTAGTGGTTGCACTGGCTTATTGTCCCTTAACTGTAAAATAATCTTGTTGCAGAAGAACAAACTTTCCTTTTGTCCAGAGACGTCTCTTGAATTCAAGATTCCATCAAACCCATATGTTCCATTTCAAATAAATGTAACAAAAATAGTGGAATA
Source organism: Margarornis squamiger (assembly GCA_035222235.1). Taxonomy (NCBI): domain Eukaryota; kingdom Metazoa; phylum Chordata; class Aves; order Passeriformes; family Furnariidae; genus Margarornis; species Margarornis squamiger. Next base: position 27,713,979 of record JAWWTY010000088.1, on the reverse strand, counting down.
TCAGCATTCAAAAATCACAGCTACTTCCTTCAGCCATACCTATCCGTTTGCATGAATGATCCCACTGGTTCTGTGGAACCATCCAAGTTAATAGTAAAGTTACCAGTTAAGTGTTCACAAAATTGGACATTTAGTTCCTACCCTACCACCAGGATGTGGACAGGACAATGTGGCTTCAAAAGATTTCAAAAATGCCCTAAGTATGATGAAACATGGATCAAATAGCAGAGCCATACCTTCAATTTGTATATAAATAAACCATAACTTCACAGTAAAACATTACCAACTAACTTGCCACAAGACCCAAGTTCCTAGACAGTTTTTGTCCTGACTGCAATTTTTGATTAAAGCAGGGATTGAAACACTGTTCCATGTTCTTTAATGTTGTTCTCTGCAGCTTTTACTTCAACAACAGATCTCATGATCTTAGTTGCAGTTAATTGTATCTTACGTAAAGATTCTTTTGCGTGGGACAATTTCTTTCCCTGTTATCAACTTTAGGCAGATTAACTGAAGTGTAGGTTGCATTACTGTTTCCAGTGAAACATCCAAACTGATTACCTGAGGAAAAACAGAAACTTCATTTTTCTGTTCAGTAAAGCCTTCTGTAAAAAATGCATTTTGAGTACTGAAGATTCATCTCACTGATGTACAGACTGGTTGGCTTTTTCCTATTATATTTAGCTCAATATAAGATGCAGAATGCTGTAAAATAGGCAAGTTATATTTATCATCCAGCAGAAGAAAAAAGATCAGTAAATCCCCTAGGACTAACTATGTTGTTAAAAAGACAATAAGCTTTCAAAGGCTCATAGCCTACTGGGAAAAAAATAGCACCATTATAGTTGTAGTCTGATATTTTTTATGGTCCCATATCCCCTGAGGTGATAGTGTTGTGTATACTATTGCACAACCAATAAAAATAAATATTCCCAGGTTTGATGGTACACAAATATACCAGACCTAACAATGGCACAAAACATTTTCAGATAGGCTGCAAGTCTTGTCGATTGCTTCCACAATTCACATTAAGGTTTCTTGCAAGATCATTTATTTTAAAATATTGCTGACAGATAGTTCTTGTACTTACACAAATTTTAAATCCCCTATTTCACTCCCAAAATAAAAAAAAAGGAACAAATCAAAAAACACACCCACCCACCCCCAAATAATAGCCCCAAATAAAACCCCATTTGAAGAAGTGAGAAAAGCTGTCTACATTCCTTTTAAATGTAATGGTAAATAGATGCTACATTTACAATTTAAACATATGCCTAATAAATGCATGTTTCAAACCTATTGCACAAAAGCATAAGTAATGCTCTTTATCCATACAAAACAAAAACATACAAATGAAAGCTACTCAAACTCAATGTAAAAGGAAGAAGCTTGCAAAAACATCTTACAATTTCATTTTATATGCCCGTAAACAAAGCTGAAGCACTGAAACAAAAAATACTTGGATGGTAAAATAAGACAGAAGGCTTAAAGTAGAATAAATAATTTTATAAAGTTAAAATTTAAACCTCCAAATCTTATTTAAATTCAATATTATATATTCTATCTGAATTCTTTATTTTTAATGAAACTATATTTAATGAGACTCTGAGCTTGGATGATTCATCAGTCTCATTGCTGCTGAGGATAATGCAACAAGATACATCTTTACTGCAATGATTCTCCAGCGCAGAAATTGTAAAAACTACTTCACAGTAATGGCATCTTCACAAAAGCCAAAATAAACTAATATGATGTCACCAGGACTAGGAAATATCTATGGCCGAGTCCAAATTTTAGTTTAGCTTTGAGCAGTATCAGGATTACTTTACCCAATATAATCTTGATATGAATTAACAGTCTCTTAAGCATCACACAAGTGAAACAAGACTGACCTAAAGATGACTTCTCTCTGCATCATACTCTTTTAGTGAGGCTAACATATGGCCCAGACACAGCCACATCACTCCCAAGGGAAAGAGTTTTTGTAGTGAAGATGTTGTCACATGTGATTTAGAAAAATAACTGAGTGGCTTTGGATTTTTTGTTGGTTTTGTTGTTTGTTTTCTCTTTACTGGTGAGGTTTTATCAGAATTAACACATTGCAAAAGCAGTTACACACAATTACGAGCAAAACCCCCAGCTGTAGGTATTAATACTGGCTTGAATTTATGTATCCCTATACTTATAAACAGAGTTTTCTATATACTGATAGCACCATAACAAATTCAAGTGATTCTAAAGGTGGTTATAAACTTGTAAGTTCTACACTGTAAGTTGTTAGAGCAAGAGATAGATTTGAAAGGCTTCTGAATTTGCATGTTTGTAATTAATTTCTCAGTTGCACAAATACACAGGGAAGTAATAAAATCCCAATGCACTTAAAACAGCACTGCATCAATATCTAGTAATAAAAAATGTTTCTGCAATACACACTCTGAGGTAGACAGATCTCATATATATGTGTGTATATATATGGAAACCATATATATACACACACATGTATATATATATATGGAAACCATATATATATACACATTTGGTTTTAAGTAAATATACTTCCTGATTAAGGTGGTTAATCAGAATGCTGTCTGACAGCTTTATGTCTACATCAGGTACAGCCACTGTGTATATACTCTGGGTGCACAGAGGGGGGATGCTTACAGTCCTGTTCATACTCTCAGTGCCTCAGTGGCACAGCCAGCCCCTTATTTATACTAGAACAATAGCAACCACATAAACAGCACCAGAAAGGCTCAGTATGTGTTTGTGTACACATCCATACCACCTGCGTTCACTGTTTCATGAAAAGTTTATAAAAATGGTAGGCCTGTGAACTCATTTGTTCTTTTCTGTTAGTTCAATTAACTTACAGACAGAAAAAAAGCTAGAATACATATATCTGAGTCCCCAAACAGTAAAACAAAAATCAGCCAAGGTGGATTCCATGGCTCACATGCATGCACAAGCAAACTCCACACAACATCCCAGATGTGGAGTTCTGTGTAACCTAAACATTCAAATCAGCTATCTTATCTTACATTTTCACCTGCAAGGACAGCAGTATGTTTTCGCCTTTGTGTGCCTTTCCTTTCCATCCCCAGAGTTCAGCAGGCTCCCTTTCATTCTCTACTCACATACTTTTTTATTTTCTTCCCATTCACATCTGTGACTGTAGTCAGAATAAGGAACTCTGTTTTCAAAGGTAAACAAAGTTAGGGCATCCCTTCTGCAGCTGTGGAGCTGAAAAAGGGGGACTGAAGACTTAAAAGAAGGAAATTAAGGGATATGTGCTGATAAATGTGGTGCTTTGAAAACTCAAGAAAAGGAAGTAGATTTAAAATGCTTGTATAAATCTCTTCCAGGATCGGCTTTCAGTTAACGAGTAACACTTTCTAGCAGAAGAGGAGCACAGTTAAAGGAAGCAGGGCAGTTACAGGCAAACTTGCTTTGTTATTCAAATACAATTAATCAAAAAATAACAGGGTTTAACAATAGGACAGCAACTAGCATTTTCAGCTGACTGGAAAACTCTTCCAAAAATTAGGTTAACTATTTCCAGCTGCCAGTAATACGGCATAGACTGTTTTCAGTGACTTGACACCTGTGCAGACAAATATTCTCACAATCATACTTTATATTCAATACTGGATACAGCTTGCAGAAATCACTTTCAACTATGGTTTTTAAAAAGCCAATTAATTCAAAAAGCCTTACAAAAAGTGCAGTGAACCCTGCTAAGTGCCACTGAGAGTGCTTTCTAGAACACATATAGTTATATGTGTATATAAATGTATGTACCCATATATATGCACACGTGTACTACTTCGCATCCATTAGGGCTGATGCAAGCAAAATTATCATTTAAGGCCAAAAGGTGCTAAAATAATCTTATCTGACTCCCCCCTCCTCCTCACCCCAAAAGAGCTAATAATTGCAGTAAGGAAAATGCTATGGTTTCATAATAAAACAGCTAAAGGAAATATAAAGCTGCTTATATCTGACGAATTTTTAATAAGTGAAATGAAAAGTCTGCAATACTCACAAAGTTGTCCAAGAGCCACTGTTTCAATAGCTAGTGATAGCAAATTCTCTCTAAATTAAAAACTGATTTCTGCAAGCCACAACTACATACAAAATGTTTGTTTTTCAAGAAATTGAAAAACCTAGCACTTGTGAGTATTTGTCATTACGTGGTGCAATTTATGCCACAGCAAAATATCAGGGCACATTAAAATCAACTGAAATTATTACTGCTACTCTTACCAAATTAACACATATAAAGAAGTACCAAAACTTTATTAAAACACAAGGTAAGGGAAAGCAATAACTAGGCAAAAATTACATATTTATTGGTTTCCCAGATTTTCCGAAGTTTTCAATGCAGCATAATAAATTATCACCAGTCACTGTATCATTAGGTATGTTCAATGCTCTACAGAATAACTTGAATAAAGCCAATGCAATCAGGCATACTATATAAGACAATAACACTTTGCAAAAATATAGTTTTTAAAGACTCAGAATGCGAAAAGTAACTAAATGCAACTTGGTGTCAAAAGCAACATATTTAAATCACCCCACAACATTCTAACTTTTTTCTGTGTAACTGTAAGAGACAAATCAGGCTGAGCTACATGGAACTGTGAAGTGTTTTCAGTATCTGTAAACTTAATGCTGGTAGTGTCTTGTTGAGTTGAGACTTCTTTCTTCCATACAAAAAAAAAAAAAGTATAAATATTTTCTGCCCAGAAGTCTAGGTAACACATCCATAGAAGAAATATTCAGGACAGTCCACTATGAAAGCCCTCGTCTTCCAAAATTATTCAGCTGGTTTGTGTGATGTGATTAGTGATGCACTAAGAAGGTGCCAGATGATAGTCTCTGCAAAAAACTCTGTCCAGAAGGACAATAAAGTTCTCTTACAGCAAGTCCATTTTGGGTCTATAATGTAGCAGTAGAGGTGCTTTCTGCAAGACAGAAATACCAGTTAAGTTAAGAAACAAACTCAGAACTGATCTGTTCAGTAGGGCAAATTTTCTATTTCATAAAATAAAGCTTCGATGAAAGACCAGAACAGCTATCTGTCAAAAATTCACCAAGACAAAGACAAGATGCAACTGCATTTGTGGGGTTCAAAAAAGAGATAAAGAACTCTTTTCCCTTTGTCTGAGGAGTAGACCTGTTTAACTCAGAAAACTCACTCCCCGTAAGAGTCATGTCTAGGAAGCAGCCTAAGAGTATGTGGTACTTCACATTTAACAGCTCTGGCTTGATTTCTCCTCTGTGAAAGTATCCATTGACTTTTTTTGTGAGGAGGTAAACTTCTAACAACCATGACATCCTACAAAATGAATTTCTTTGTCTCATGAAAACAATTATTTCTGCTTGTTTGCTCTATACCTCCCAGCTCTCAGTTTCATTTTACATCCCCAACCTCTTTCACTTGATAAGGCAGTTTAGAGTATCCTTTTCCATATGACTTCCAATTGCATAAATCTCCCTGATAAAGGTGAAGAATAGACTGTAAAGATGCGGATCAATTTGATGCTCCTGTTTGGTTCTGCTCCTACCCTCCACACCCTAACATTTGCTTTGTGTCCTTTTATTTCTACCTACATTCAACTTCAGGTGTTTGTTAATCACCGGTCACTCAGAATTATAAAGGCTTCATCCAATACTTGATCATCATCCTGTGTTCACTGACCTAAATAACACTGTGCTGTCAGTGCACTATTACTGAAATACTCAAATCCATTTCCAGGTCATTCAGAAACATCATCCGAAACAGATTTCAGTAGGATTCCACTTGACATTTCTGCATTTTTACCACTGACCATTAAATTTATCCTGTGACTCTTATGCAAGTCAATTACTTTTCTACTCCAAAGCAGAAAAGTGCTTCTCTGCTACCATCTGCATCTCTTCTAGATATGCACCCAAAGCCATTGAGTGGTTTTACCTCAGTGTACACTGTGAACTCGAAATGTGTTGCTTGTCTATTACAAATACTAACTTCTCGTTCAAATATCACCACATATACATACACTCACTCTCTTCAGTGTTCACTGGCCTCCTAAGTGCTCCCTTTTGATATTCATTCTTACCACTTCACTTGAGCTGCCATTATCAATGTGATAACTAATGTTCATAACGAATTTCACTGTTTACTAATCCATTTCAGGGAAGTTTTTTAAAGAACTCACAGTGTGCAAGTCAAAGATATACTAAAACATTTTAACTACACCTGTCTGTGCCTACTAAGCACTTCTGTAAGTTTCCTTAGCTAGGATACACAAACACTGCAATTAGTGCTTCTCCGTTAGAAGTTAAATTCCCTTCCTGAAGTACAGCATTTATAGCACTGAAAACTTCTGCCTTTTCTGCATCAATCCCCCCACCTATGTGGACTAAAACCAGTTTTACCTAAAATGGTTAAAAATAATACTTTCTTGTAGCTTCCACTTCCTTTGCCAGACTTGATAACAATTTGACAACTGATGTAATGTTCCTTTTTTCCTTGCAATTATTACTTAATTCTCCTTTCCTTCATTTTCTTGGAAACAAATTAATACTTGGTGTTTAAGGATGCTGTACTAGGTATTTATAAAAGTACCTTTTTACCAAGTTTGCAGTTACTGGACTGTAGTTCCAAATTATTCCCATTTTATAAACATTTTATTGGGCCACTTCATGATTTACTTGGAACAACTGCGTCATACCTTAAATCTCCATCTAGTAACAACTACAAACTTGAGCGTGTGGTCCTTGCCAAGAATCTCTTCATTGCATAATATGTCCAGCTGACAAAACAAAGGTGACAGTTAATTCACAGGGGCACAATATATGAAACAACATATTTCAGGTAATACTACAAATGTTTGACAAGACTTTTTTTCTTTGAAGGTACTATAACTGTTCATCTTGCAGTTGCTCTGCAGACAAAAATAATACCAGGAAAAAAAAGATAACATCTGCTCTCAACATAAAGTGTGGAAAGACCATATTTGTGTCTACCTAGGAAACACTGTGTGATCTGGACTTAATTACTTGATTTATCATCTCAAGCAGTACTAATGCCCTTTCCTGAAGGCTTTAAATGCTTTTAAAAAGGTCCAATAAAATGAGAAAGGAGACAGAAATCTCAGAGACAGCTGTTATTTAACATACTATGAAATTTTTTTTTACCTTTCTTGGTATTTTGCCAGTCAGCTGGCATCATGAACTAAAAACAGGGAACATGCATGAAAACAGAAAATTCCACCACGGTGGCTTATAACAGAACACTTTACCACACAGCTCAGAAAGGCCTGAATGTGCACGCAGTCCACTTATATGGCAATACCTCAATCCTACAATAGTCTATAGCAAGCAAACAAGCTTAAATCCTTCTACTATCTACCTGTTGCTTGGTACTGGTACAATGATTACACTATGATCTATGTACTCTTTAAGAAGGTAGGAAGGGATAGCAAAGGAATAAACAATACTCCTGAAAGTTTTTCCTTCAGTAGGTTGTTAAATCACAGACTGGCACAGTGCATTGGACAGCTTAAACACTCATACATTAAAAAAAAAAATAAAAAAATCCCCCTCTGAACAATCACTGTAGCTATGCTACGGACAGGAATCAACCATTTCCAAGTCAGCTGAGGATAGGACAGAATGCACTGTTGTGTTTAAGGAAGACTGGCAGAACTTGAGGGCATACTCCAGCCATAAGACAGAGTGTTGGTATGAGGCGTACAGCGGCTAGGAAGGAAAAGAGATAGAAATGCAAATGGATGGTTGACAAGTTTGAACAGAAAGGTGTTGACACACTGGACTAGACTGTAGATGATTTGATATGAATAAAAAGTCTCAATGAAATTCAGTGAATCGGTGCAATAATGTGGAATTTAGAAATGTCAAGCTGAAAGTCAACAAATGTCCAGAGACTGTGACCAAGACCTAGCAAAGTGTTGAACAGAGGCTGCATTCATAGTTGCCACTGTTAATTTTTGAATCTGACCTAGGAGAAGAGCAAAGAATTGCCTTTCTTTCTGTGCCTTTCACCATAAATTCTTCCTACTATTCCAAGTATTCCCTGCAAAGGCAGGGAAAAGTAGGTTTCTGATAACACCCTAGTTGTGATAGGCAGCAACTTCAAGTTGAGTTGAGAGCACAGAAAGGAACTAAGTATTTGTGGTGCTTTCCCTTAAGCTGGGCTTCAGTAATGTGAAAGCGTTTTTTTACTGCCTGTCCCCTGCACAAAGTGTGAACTTTCTGAAAGGGTGGGGGTTATACCTAACTACAAATCATTTTACCAGAGTCCATTTCAACTCATGTGGAAGCACATAACCAAGCCTTTTAGCTCAACTATTTATAGATGGACATAAAAAGATACACTGCAAACTAAGTGGCAAGTTCTACATAGATGCAAGAAAAAACATGAAAATGGCTATATAACGCAATTCAAAAAGCAGTGTATGCTTCTGTTTTCTGAAAATAAAATCAGACTAAAAGACATTCCTTTGCAAAGGAACAAACCCACCCTTTAAAAGTTTTTATACATGTAAATTTATTTTTAAAAATTAACATATTACCTCATTAAAAGAAGAAAGGTTGAGTTTTTTGGCAATGAACTTCTTTAGATGCAAGACTGTTGCTTGTGCAGAGCAACGAATCCATTTTCGTTTCAATCCACGCAATTTGCTGCTATTGCACTCCAAGCAGATGCTTACCTTCAGGAAAAAGCAAACACAGGAGTTGGCTGGAACAATTTTCTGCAGCCCCCATCATGTATTCCATATGCAGTTTTTATTAACACAATAAAGTCAAGCAGCACTAGTATATCTTAAACTGAAATGCCTATTAAATTTTTTTTTCTAACATCTTGCAAGTTGAGTGATAAGCACTAGACAAAAAAAGTTCAAGAAAGAATTTTTTATGTAGGAACAAGGCTGCTTCAGCTCAGATTCATAGGCTGTCAATAGCTCAAGACGACCATATGTTAAAAGTTACAGCAAGATAAACGGTAAAAAAATATACAATTTTTAATGATCGTTTCCAACATAACTTTTTACTTTTAATGCAATTGCTATATCCAGTTTAAAACAGAATTCTAACACATTCAAATGAGAATTTAAAGTTAAAAAGAATGGATACAAATGCTATAAAAGAATTTCAAGTTCAAAATATTATCCCCACAGAGAGGGGATAATATTTAGAAATTCTCACTTCTTTTCCCATCCAGCTATTCACTATCTAGCCTAAGCTATTTGTGATATTTTATGCACTAAATGGATCTAGTAACATGTGCAATCCGTTTGAAAGTTCCTTTACAAGGCAACTGAGAAGAAAATTAACCTAACCTAAAGTCAGCCTGGACACACATAATAGGAAAACATCAAAAAGACAGCTTGTTTATCCCAAAAGGACTTTTCATCTTCAAACCTGCCATGTCTTCAAAATTTAACAGTGGACTTCCGAGCTTTTATACTATTGTTATGGTATAGGGTTTACACTGACTCAGTATTACAGGTTGAAAACAAAATAAATAGTAAGTTAGTAAAAGTGCTGTTAAGGAAATTTCCCTCTCCAGCCATCCAAGAGTCAAGTCTGGCAGTCACATTCACACCACCTGAGCTGGGACAGAAGATCCTTCACAGCTACATAACCCACATTAACAGAGTCAGATCAGGTTTCCTTACAAGCTTAACCCTGGGTTTCCCACAGCAGTGTCTCCTTATATCCCAATCCTTAAAATAATTTAATCTTGGTGAAGTAACTAAATAACGAAAGAACAACTGAAGCTGGTGCCTCAAGGAGGGACCGTGAACAAAGGAAATCTTGGGCTTTTACACTCTCACAGTCTCAGCACAGGTAATTCTAGGGGTCATGGGCTCCTGCTGTGTGTCAGTGTCTGATCCCCTGGCTGAGTCACAAGTCCCTGTGCCCTTAGTTAGGCAAAGGGGTGGCAGTTCCTGCCCTCTTGCCTCAGCTCCCACCCTCTGAACTGAATGCATTCTTTAATAGTTCAAAATGATTAATTGATAATTATAGATACACATTCAGCTCAATGTACCACAGTAATGCTGGAATACACTCCTACAAAAGGCGAGGCAAATTACTTGAATTTGTTTTGAAAGCTAACAAATATTTTTGAAACCTCAAATAGTCAGAACTATCAAATCTTAACGCAAATGTCTCTAATGTATTCTCCATTCTTGCCAAAAACCAAAGGTAAAACCTCATGCTTACAAAAACCCGTTGGACAAACTGCATCTTTTTTCTACCAGAGAACAGAAATGCAGCTTGAAACAGCTAATTTCTTCTCTGTTAGATTACCAAAGTTAACTTATCAAAGCAGTACAGTTAAAATACAAGATAAAACTAGAGCCCTATGAGCTCACCTGTTCGTCACTTCGGTGGTAGTCATTATCTTCCTCCTGTTTTTCCTCTGAAGTTTCTTTATTTAAATTTTCATCTGCTTTAGTTTCACCTTAGATAAAAAAGCCCAGATATATACCTTACATATACATATATATTACTTTTACATATAAAACTCAGATATACTCAGCAGAAGCTTATAAAGCTAATACAATTAAAACAGCACCATTGAGAATTGTAATAGAGAATAACTTTGTTTTTCCCAAACGGTGCTTATCAGCTTAGTCAATACTAGCAGCCAACAGCCCTTCACATGAAAGAGGGAAATACCTATGGAGCACATCCTTCAGTTCCACTGCAAGTAGCCAAAAAGCTGTGCAATTTCACAGTCCCCATGTAGGCACTGCTGCGGAGACCGACTTAGCCCAAACAAGGTGCTATGAACAGCTAAAAACAAAGATTCTGCATACAAATAAGGGACAAAGCAACAATCCCATGCTCACTGTATTATTCTTCACTGTTATGAAACAACTGTGACTGTAATACACCAACTAGGCACATACCTCCAACAGGTCTGTTCATCCATTTACCAGCTGTCACCCAACAAAAACAGAGTAAATAAAAGACCATTTACCATTTCGATGAGAGTCTAGGTGCTGCTTTGCAGAACATGTCTCCCCTTTGATGTCCCCTGGAACTTCCATGCCCAGTTTGTGATAAAACTCCCTTTGTTTTTTCATTTCCGCTGTTTAAAATTGCAAATATTAATCTCTGTAATAAAGTTCTAATGCAATATTTATGAAGTTATTCCAAATCACTTCCCTCTTAAGGATTGCCAACAAGTAGTGATATTTTCATTATTTACTATCTTCTATCACTGCTAGTATACCAAGTTATGCCTAACCTTATTTTTTAGTTAGAATACCATTGTATAGCTACTATTACAGCATTCCTACTAGAATGAGATAGTATTTAAAAAATTGTAGCTAATTTTAAATACCCCCCACAATATTTTAGTCAAACCACTGTTACTGAATTTTTATTTATAGTTCTGATTTCCCATATCCTAGAAATAATTTTTAAATAGCCTATTTCATTTTATTGATGCTTGAAAATGTTCTGGTTTTGCAACTTAAATTGATTAAAACACTATTTAAACAAAAGTTTTAACATACATTGAGACAAAAAAAATCACATTTTCATAAAGTACTTCTTTAGTTGAACAGATCTAGTGTCAAAAAGCATTAAGAAAACACAAAATGCAAGTTCACTGATAAGGACTCAGAGCAGCAGAAACTAAAAGCTTTTCTGCCTTCCATTTTTACCTCTGAGAATTCTAGAAAGCTCACACAACAGGTTCAAGCACACAGTTTAACAAAAACAAATTAGAGTTTTGGTGTGCCAATGTTCAAAAGATTAATGACTATTCTGCTTTACATAATACTGCTTTTGAAAGAAATATCCCATGTTACCTCCTACCACCCCCACACTCAACTGCTGCTAGTACAGATATGAAATTAAATTAATTGCTAAAAATTACACCGATGAAAGAATATGGATTTCCATTGTATTTTTCTTCAGTTGCATTCCCCTTTTCATTACTTGAAATTTTCTTTTATTTTTATGTTAAAGAACTATGTGCAAACTGACCTCTAAAAAAGGCCACACCACAACTTACCTTCTTGGAGGCCTGGCACAAGTTTGTAAACAATATCTTGCATTGTTCTGTCATGACTAGCATGAAAAAAATAAAATCAAAAGTTTAAGTCACTTACTGATTCAAAACATTTCATTTTAAAAAGTTTCAGTACTAAATCTACATAAAAATCTCTAAATTCACCTAAGAAGAATTTCACTTCTCCAATCAATATTTCTATCAAACCAGAAAGGACAGTAACATAAAACAAATTATGAAAAAGTACAGTCTAGGACAAAAATCAAATGGAAGTTTGAGAAAGAACTGTCTCTGAAGGAAATCAACCTCTGGAAAATTACCTCCTGCATCAAGGCAAGTACGTCACTAATAATCTCAAAATTATTTGACAACTTTGAGGTAAACTCATTTCTATTACAAAAGAACCAAGGACAGCCTGTTTCTCACCCCTACAGACTCATCTCTCACATTTCTAGATTAGTTATGTCTACTAGACTCCTCCCAAAATGCAGGATAACAGTTCACAGAAAAAGACCACAACAATTAAATTTTACTTAGCTTCTAAAAGACAGCACTAACTGTGAGAAGCATTATGTAGCAGCCTGTATAGGTAGTGTGTCTCAAATAAAAGAAAGGTAATAATCCTACTGGAACTGGAGCAATAGGACCAGTTAAGATTCTAAACTTTAATTGTCAGCTCATCTAGATAAAATTATATTCCAGTCTAAAATAAGTCATTATCTGAAAGAAATTAAATATTACCCTAAATTCCAATTAATAACTGATATTAGAAGCATTTCAAGTACCTCCTTATCTGTTTCAATGTCATTACCCCAAAAGAGTTTGCAATATCAAATTCTGAATCTGACTTAAATAGAAGAGGCTTAAAAGAGTAGCTTCAGTCTCACTCCCTGGCATGAGCACTTCAAAGCAATGGAGATCAATGAACAAGTAAAGAAATGGTGACACATCAAGACATTTACGAACATTAATTACAGTATTTTAAGTAGCACTACAAGAAAAATCAAAATAGTTTGTTCTAAATTCACATCATTTCAACCAGTAGCAATCCCATTTGCACAGACTGGGATTATCAAGTGCCACAAATCACCAAAATATTTCGACAAAAATAAGTAATAACTTAATAAGATTAGAGGTGAGAATTTGGGGGCTGGAACTAGATGATCTTTGATCATCTTTTCTTTTTTTTTTTTTTTTTACCTAGATGAACTATATGATGTTTAAGGCTCCTTACAACCCAATTTTATTATTCTATTTAACAGTGTTCAGAAATGAGGAAAAGGAGACACATTTAATTTACCTGCTTTCTGGACAGAGGGAGATGAACAGGGCTACAAATCTACATTTTAAGACGTCCTGTGAAACTCCTGTCAATTCTCTACTAAAAATTATTAAATAAAAATACTCAAAATTAGGCTGGACAAAGCCTGTTTCAATTTTGAAGGGGCAATGTTTTATGACTAGTTCAAGCAGCTTGGTTCATTTGAAATGTATTCAACAAGCAAAACCAAGGAACAAATTGCTTCATAAGTGTTCTCAGTTTGATGCTGTTTACTGGCCCCTTTTTACACAGGTTTTTGAACCAAGGCAATGGTATATTCCTGTGGCATTACAGAAGACAAACATTTTATCTTACGTGTCATTCATTCATTCTTGCCTATTTTCACCTTCTTGTCCCTTTAATCATACACTCATACAGGATATTATCACTGCATCATATAACACATTATCAGTGTACACCATTATTCTTCAACTACAGAGATAGAATAACTAGTTTCAGCCTCCTGAATGAGGATGAGCTTGAGCAATACCAGTGTGTATAGAATACTAACAGTTTTCTGTGAAGGTGCAATGGGACTCATTTTGCTATAAGCATTGCTTCAGAAATTGTTATAGAACTAAGAAAGGCACATGGAAAAATGCTACAAACAATGCAAACTATAGAAATGGACAAAACACTACTTGATGTGCAACAGCTAGTGCAAATACACTGTCACAATTATTTTCATCAGTAAGAGTTACTGCACTTAGTAAAATGAAGAGAAAGCACTCAAGAAAAAGAAAGGGAATCCCTTTTCTGAAAACAAAAGGAAAAAAAACCAAAAATACTTAGTGAAAAGAAAAAAAAAGGAAACAGGTGAAAAATATCAAATTCACATTAGGTCAGAAAGTGAAAGCAAACAAAAACCAAAACAGAATCAAGGGACAAAACAAAACAAAGGACAAGATCATCCATTCTAAAGATTAATGCCACTGGTTTATTATTTTTGGTGCCATATTGCTGGCTTAAACAATCCAGAAGGTTTTTGGAACGCATTAATGGGAAGCTTCCTCCTCTGAGTGATAGAGAAGGCAATGAGGAGAGATGTTATGCTGGACCTTCTTCTCACCAGTAAGGAGGGGCTGGTGGGGAACGTGAAACCCAAGGGCAGCCTTGGTGCAGTGACTATGAAATGGTGGAGTCCAAGACCCTTAGGGCAGTGAGGAGGGTGCACAGCAAGCTCACTGTCCTGGGCTTCGGAGAGCAGACTTTCACCTCTTCAGGCATCTGCTTGGTAGGGTACCACGGGATACAGCCCTGGAGGGAAGAGGGGCCCAAGAACACTGGTTGATATTCAAGGATTCTCTTCTCCAAGTTCAGGAGTGATGCATCCCAACAAAGAGGTCAGTAAAACATGACAAGAGGCCTTCATGAATGAACAAGGAGTCACTGGAAAAACTCAAACACAAGGGTGCACACAGAGGGTGGGATCAAGTACAAATAGCCTAGGAGGAATACAGAGAAATCGCCCAAGCAATCAGGAATCCAGTTAGGAAAACTAAAGTCCTGGCAGAATTAGTTCTGGCCAGGGACATCAAAGGCAACAGGAAATGTGGGCTCTCTCTGGAAGTAAATGGGAAACCTGGTTACCTGGGATGTGGAGAAGGTTGAGGTACTCACTAACTTTTTCACTCCACCATTAAGTGTTCCACCCACACTGCCCATAATGCAGAAGTTGCAGAGAGCAAAGGCAGGGGCTGGGAAAACGAAGAACCACGTGCTATAGAAGACCAGGTTCAAGACCATTTATGGAATCTGAAGGTGCACAAGTCCAGGGGACCCAATGACATACATCCAAGGGTCCTGAGGAAACTGCTGAGGAAGTGGCTAAGCCACTATCCCTTGTATTTGAGAAGTTGTGGCAGTCTGGTAAATTTGCCAGTGAAAGTAAAAGAAGAAATCCAACTGCCTTTGTAGAAAGGGAGATAAGGAAGACCTGGGAAATTACAGGCCAGTCAGTCTCACCTCAGTGCCTAGCAAGATCATGGAGCAGATCTTTCTTTGAACTGTGCAAACACACACGGAAAATACAGAGATGAATGGCAACAGGCAACACTGCTTTCACTAAGGGCAAACCACATCTGACAAATCTGGCCTTCTATGACAAGATTACAGAGGCAGAAGAGTAACTGACATCTACCTGGACTTGTGCAAAACATTTGATGCTGTCCTGCACAACATCCTTGTCTCTAAACTGGAGAGAAGTAGATTTGACCGATGAAGCACTTGGTGGATAAGGAATTGCCTGGATGGTCACACTCACACTCAAGAGAGTTGTGATCAATGACTCAATATCCAAGAGAAGACCAGAGACAAGTGGTGTCCTTCATGTGTTGCTATTAGGATCAAATGCACCCGCAGCAAGTTTGCTGATGACACAAAGTGCAGTGGTGCGGTCAACCCACCAGAGGGAAGAGATGCCGTTCAGTCTTAGGAGGTGAGTCCATCTGAAGCTCATGAAGTTCAATAAGGCCAGCTGAGAGGTCCTGGCACCTCAGTCCTGGCAATCCCAAGCACAAATACAGGCTGGGCAGAGAATTGCCAGAGAGCAGCCCTGACAAGAAGGATTTGAGGGTGTTAGCCGATGAGAAACTCATTGTGACCCAGCAGTGTGCGCTTGCAGTCCAGAAAGCCACCTGCATCCTGGCCTGCATCACAAGAAACTTGGCCAGCAGGTCAAAGGTGATTCTGCCCCTCTACTCTCACAGGGCCCTAACCTGGAGTGCTGCACTCAGCTCTGAGGCTGCCAAAATAAGGATGTGGACCTGTTGGAGCAAGTCCAGAGGAGGGTCATGAAAACAGTGAGAGGATGGACCTCCTCTCCTGCGATAAACAATTTGAGAGAGTTGGGGGTTGTAGAGCAGGAGAAGAGAAGGATCTAGGGAGACTTTAGAGAAGCTTTCTAGTACCTGCAGGAAGCCTACAAGAGAGCTGGAGAGCAGCTTTTTACAAGGACATGTAGTGATAGGACAAGGGGAAATGGCTTTAAGCTCAAAGAGGGCCGGTGTAGATTAGATAACAGATAGAAATTCTTCACTATGAGAGTGGTGAAGCAGTGAAATAGGTTGCACAGAGAAGCTGTGGATGCCCTAGCCCTGGAAATGTTCAGCCCGGGCAGTGTGGAACTTTTAGTAACCTCATCTATTAGAAGGTGTTCCTACCCATGGCAGGGGGATTGAAACTAGATGATCTGTCAGGCCCCTTCCAACCCAAACTGTTCTATGATGATTTTATGATATTCTTACCTGTTCCTATGACCTAAACAGACCTTTGAAAGATTAACTGAATAATAAAGCTGAAAATTGTTTCTCTTAGTGAGACACTAAAAGGCACTGCTCAACTGAGACTAATTACTGAAGATTTTGTAAAAGTATAATTTCTGCTTCATATATGTAACTTTTACAACCCAACAATACAAAATGAAGAATGACTAAATCCCATTAAAAATCACACAGAAACTAGACATGAAGTTCATACTTTCTTTGTTTTTAACTCTGAAAGAAGCTGCCATGCTAAAGAGTTGCAAATTCACAGCAAAGTTTGATCCTGTATCTCCCCAATCACCTTCAAACTTCACTTTAAATGTTGAACATGCTTATGATAACCATGAGGGAAAATTTGAGAAAAAGCTGTATTAAAGGGGAGGAACCAGTCTTGAGTGAAGCTACTTCCACTTCTGTTTTTATACTTACCCAATATACTGCAATGGGTGGCTCTGATGTATAACAATTCTACAGGTTGGACAGGTGTTGTTTTCCTCCAAATATTTCACTAGGCAGCTTCTACAGACTGATAACAAACATATTCACAATCAAAAAGGAATAAGTAGCATAATAAGAGTTTGTTTTCCCACAGTCACAGAAATGCACCTTACTGAAATTTACACAAAGTTCATTTTTTTGCATAATATATGCATGATGTCTAATCATGCACAATACAGTTTTCATTATCTTTCATTAATTTTCTTGATATAGGGAACTAGAATTAAGGCATCTGTACCTATGCAACGCCTTCCTAATAAAGCATAAAACACACAATCCCACTCTAAAATTTACTAGAACAATTTCTAGCAGGTCAATATTTAGTTTGCATGGACAATATTACAGGAATTATACAGCATTAAGATACTAAGTATATTTGCTTTAACCATGTCCACATACAGAACAAACATGGCAATGAATCCAATGCAAAAAAAAAATATATTCCAAAGTTAGATACTTTTTAAAAGAACAGAAAACTTTCAGAACATGGATATACAGCTGTTACTATAATCTTAACTTTCACAGAGTACCCTACAGTTAAATTTCCACCAGAAAAAAAAAAATTACATCAGCACAGACCCTAAGTATCCATAAAATGTCCTGGTAGGATATTGTCCTGCTAAAATAGTCACTCATTATAATAAGTTGCATGCTTTCAGAACTGTTTCAATATGCATACACACAATCACCTGTATCTCTTTCAAAGTAAGCTACTTATACTCCACTCTCTTCTGTCCTACCCAAAACCCGTACTCATAAAATACGCTACTAGCATGATATCCTGACTCACTTGAAGTTACAACTCAAAAATGTAGAGAAAAAAAATCCCAGAGGAATAGCTTTTTCTTGAAGAGCATCAGTTCACAAAGTCTTGATATTTATACACTTAACACATAAAATGAAAGAATTTCTGGAGCTATAGTGCCATCTACCTCTTAAACAATTAATACAAAACAAAAAAATTAACAGCAAATGAAGCACTGTAAGTTTGCATTGTGGATGACACCTAGGACGACAGCACTGTGGCTGGCAGAGGTTTGATGAAAGCTCATAGCTTTGCACACTAAGCACAGACCTTGTACAGTGGTTTGTTTCAGCAGAGTGCGAAAGCAATGGATGCACTTGCAAAAGTGAAGACAAACCCCAGTCTTACCAAGTTGATGAAAGCAGAATCTGACAGTGGAAGCAGGGATAGGTATCCTGGCAAGAGTATAGGGATGTTGCTGACTTTTGTAGCAATGGTATCAGGAAGGCCAAGTCACGGCTAAGGCTGAATTTGGCAAGGAACATGAAGAGTAGTAAGGCCTTTTATAGGTCTGTCAGCCAAAAAAGAAGGTCAAAGAATGTCTGCTTTCCAGATGACCACGATGGGCAAACCAGTAAAAATGCGAAGAGAAGGCTTCAGGAAGGCCAAGTGCAAAGTCCTGCTCCTGGGATGGGGCAACCACCAGTAGTAATACAATTAATGAAGGGACTGAGAGTAGACCTGCAGAAGGGGACTTGGAGGGTACTTTTTAGGGTGGTGGAACACTGAAACAGGTTTGCCTAGACAGCTGGTAGATGTCCTGTCCCAGATGTGTTCAAGGTCAGGTTGGATGGGGCTCTGAACAACCTGATACAGTTGAAGATGTCCCTGATCATTGCAACGAAGATGCATTAGGTGACCTTTTTATAGATTCCTTCTAACCCAAACCATTCTGTGATTCTGTGATATTTAAAACATCAATGCATTTCAGTACATTTTCCATTTTGGACTAAGTCCTCGTAAAATGAATGTGTCACAAGTTGGCTAACATTCTGGCAGGCTTATTAGTTTGAATGCAACACCCAAATAAGTGCAACTAGATAGCTTATGAAGAGTGCTGCAGCATTCTAGATTGATTCTTTTTTCCCAGAGTCAAATTGGGATTAATAAAGTTTCCTGAAACTGAAAGTCGTAAGAGTAATGAACAAACAACATGGAAATCATTCTAGGGTCTAAAATTATAGTGTTACCAGAGTTTTCCATTACCTTGGGTTTCCAATGTCTCTGATCACCATTTACCCACCTACTTGGGCACTGAGTGAGCATGAACTGAGCTGTGCATTTTCTGGTTTCTTAAATACATTGGAGAGTTTTCATTCAACAGGAATAGGTAAGGTTAATGTTCACTTTTTTAACAGTTTAATTCCTCTTGGCTTTTTTCTTTTCTATATCTAGTTCAAGAAATAAAAATGACTATTTATTGTCCTGAAGGACCCAGAAGACAATACCTTTCATAGTGTGAGGTTTTCCTTTCAAAATGTACAAGGACAGCTTTCACACATAAGCACTAAAAAAACCGAAATTAGAAGTAAAGAATTTAACAACACCTGTACATATCAGTTAACCTAGCATTCTAATCAAGACACAAACTATAAAAAGACTTAACACTGACATATAGGCCCATGTGTCAGCAATAAACCGGAACCACAACAGAGAAACAAGTACGAAAAGGAGCAAAAAATGCCTTGTTTTCCCCTGAATTCAGTTTTACAAAAGTTGGCACTGTCCTTCCAGAGGATTGGCCTTGGTCGTCCAAATGAGTCTCACCAAAGGACTCAAGAACTTAATTTACTACTGACAAATCTCTGAATGGCTGAAGGGCATAAAATTAGAGAAAAATGAAAAATATAAGAAAACTGTGCAGTTCTGTGTGTTCTACTGTGAGTAGAACAGAATGAAAATTTCAAGGTGGTGTAACTCAGAAGAGAATTCCTTATAGACAGGAAAATTTCATGACAGATTTTGCAAGGATGTTTCTCCAGGAACATATATTATTAGCATTACCATGCACGACACAAAAAATGTCAACATGTATGAAGCTTTTTTTAAAAAGACAGGGCTGTGTGTCTCTTCTCACAAAACTAATTCAACAGAACACATAGTGAAAAAGCATTCATAAAATAACAACTGTCAAAATAAGGGAAGCACAAGCCAAAAAAAGCAGCAGCACAAGCTAGGAAGGTGCATTCCCTGGCTTTGAAAGCAAGCAGCACTATAGCACTGTGGATTAATCTACAAAATTCTTCCATAAACAAATATAAGAAATGGTGCAAATTATGTCAGCTGAGGGGTATTTACAGCATTTTGTTTTATTTTAAAGCACAGTGAAAAATGACCCCTAGGTCTGTGTCAGCCATATTAACTTGTTATAACACTGGTTTTGTATATAATCTTTTTAATAGCAGCAGTAAAA
Organism: Margarornis squamiger; assembly: GCA_035222235.1. Taxonomy (NCBI): domain Eukaryota; kingdom Metazoa; phylum Chordata; class Aves; order Passeriformes; family Furnariidae; genus Margarornis; species Margarornis squamiger. Next base: position 27,693,636 of record JAWWTY010000088.1, on the reverse strand, counting down.
AATTCGGGCAAAACCAAGCAGAAGTCTAGATAAGGATCTCACTTTGAAAACAATACTGGAAATTAAGATGTGAAACAAACGCAGAAGGGACATGAGACACCAATTACTGCATCCAGCTCTGGGCCCCCCAACACAAGAAGGACAGAGACCTCTTGGAATGAGTCCAGAGGAGGGTCATAAAGTTGATCATAGGGCTCAAGCACCTCTCCTAAAAGAGCAGGCTGAGAGAGTTGGAGTTCTTCAGCCTGGAGAACAGAAGACTCTGAAAGCAGCCTTCCAATACCTGAAGGGGGCTACAAGAGAGCCTTTTCATGAGGGCGTATTGTGATAGGACAAGTAGGAATGGCTTTAAATTGAAGGAGGATAAGTTCAGAATGAATATTAGAAAGAAATCTTCACTGTGAGGCTGGTAATGCATCAGAACAGGCTGACCAAAGAAGTTGTGGGCGCCCAATCTCTGGAAGCACTCAAGGCCAGGTTAGATGGAGCTCTGAGTAACCTGATGCAGTAGATGCTGTCCCGGCCCATGGCAGTGAGATTGAAATTAGATTCTATTTTCAAGAACCTTTCTATGGTTCTTGTAGTCATAGAATGAACCATTCAATGATCCTATGATACTATGAGGCTACCCAAAACAAGATGAAGTGTGACAAGAACAACAAACTCATTAAAACTGAAGAGCAGAGCTTCTTAACGGAATATAATCAAAAATGTAACCATTGACCAATCACGAGCATTGCATTTCCCCTTTTATAGACATGTTAGGTGAAGAATAAGTCTGCTGAAACTTTTCATTTTATGATGAAGACTCTGCCACCAAATAATTCCCATCCAAGAAAATTTAGGTCTATAAGTCATTAAGCTAGTTAAACATACTAGCTTTATCAGAATAAAAGTAAAATATTGTGACAATCATTTTAAAACATGGGATGTTTTGCAAGGTTATAAGTCATAACTCACTGATACGAAATTAGAAATTTACAAAGTAACTTAACAACAAACAACTATCTTATCACAGAATTTTGGAACACAAGTTTACTTCCAGGGTACAATACAATACAGTTAATATAGTCTTAATATTAACTACATCTGCTTTCTGCAGAGGAGCAGGAGAGCAAGAGACATTGGGAAGGCTCTAGGTGAAGAACATATGCTATGTGAAACGTCACAGGAGACAGAACTAGGTATTCCATATTTCTTGAGGAGGAAGACTGACTGCATTCTTAAATGCTTACATTACCACTAATTGCATATGGCTTCAAGTTTGTACAGTAAAACCTTAATGTTCCCATCACTTGCCTTGATAAAAAAAGCAAATCATCTGCTAAAAAAAAGCAGTGTCTAGTAAAGCACATACTATTTTGGCTGACGCAAAATAGATTTTTTAAATTTCAACTGAAAACCATTACAACATGTTGCATGTCAAGTTAAAAAAAAAACGAAACACAATAACTTTAACTGAATTATACTTCTACTTACAAGTATGTAAGCATTCTGTTACAGTAGTAGCATCAATCAGGTATCCATTGCACAGACGACAGGTTATATGGGCATTAATGTCCCAAAGCTTAATCTTTCTTGTTAGCATCTTTGGTGTCTGCAGAAAAGACATATCATAAAGTAACACAGCTATAGTGGTGAGGCAAAAGTCAGTTGGAAATAATTAACTAGTATCAACCCTATTTTTATATATATATATATATACACACACACAGCTTTAGACTGTCATATAGTTTCCATGCATGTGCACATACATGTGCACGAGAGCACTAACCTTTATGTCACTTCATCGAAATGAAACAATGTAAACACCACACTATTCTGTAAGTCAGTATTTCAACGGCATAGAAAACAGAGCTATTAATAAGTTCCTTTACAATCCAAGAGACTTGGATTTAAAGTGAAACCCTATTATTCCTCAGTAACTGAAGTCACCACATTCAGTCTTGTAATGGCAGAAAAACTCACAAAAATATGGAGAAAATCCTCAACGCAATTTTAGAACCAAAAGAGTTTTGAAAGTTGAAAAGTCAAAATAACTATGTCTCATTTGGCATATTAGGTTTAACTGCACTTTAAGTATTTGACTTGCCTCAGTATGATTATATATTCAAAATCACAATTTTGACTCTGTCTGAATAATGGAGCTGAAAAGTAAACCTTCTGAAATCCCTTTTATTTAAACACAAGTTAATCAAAGATTACATTACAGATTAAAATAATTTCATTGTCAGAGCTGCAGCTTGATTACTAAGAAACTTGAACTAGACAGTTTTCATTTCTTTTGAGCATGGGATCACATAACCACCTTTAAAAGAAGAAAAATCGGAAATTAAAAATTAAACAGCTCATTGAACTTTGTATTGCAGCAACCCAAATTGCTTATAGAGAAAACACCACACAAAGCCCACGCCTTAACAAATAAACTGTTACCTTTTAAACACAGCTATATTATGCTTTTTGAAATTTACTGAAAATTGTACTGTTACCATAATTTGACAGCATTCCAGTTAATTAACAGAGCAGGCTAAACTTGCTCACAACCTGCTACCTTTGGTTCTCACACTGCAGAAGTCACCAAATTACCCTGTCTTCCATGAAATGGACTTTACTGTCCCTGGGTCACAAATATTGGTTTTCATCTAGCTTAGTTTGGAAAATATTTCAGAATATTAAGAATGGTGACACATGTCCCCCAAATTTCACGTAAAAATACTGTAACAAGATTGTGTGATCTTTGTAATTTATTTCAATGAAGTGGTTCTAAGCAAAAAGAACTATCAAAAGGGAAATTTTCACACCAATCTGAACTATACCAGTACTGAAAAGTACTTCATATTCCACCATAAACTATGGAAAAGCATATCCAACACCCACCCATTCAAATCTGCATTGTCCTATACAAAAAAAAAGGCTAGGAAGACTTCCAGTTCTCATGGCTAAGAATAAATGAAAAAAAGATTAAACTTATTTTATGGTTTTGAGATCTATTTATTAACCTAGTGACTAGTCGTTACAGAAGAATGAGAGAGCAGCTTGGTTTTTCAGTATACAAAATAGGTCAGAATCTATGTTTGGAAACTGAATTAATTCTTGAAATTTTGTTCTACAGACTTATTTCTAACTATCTGAAAACCAGACACATATTATATCCTTTCAAGTTAGTGCATGAGGTCACCAGTTAAAACCTATTGCATGAGGTATGCACACTTCTATGGAATAGAGGAAGAGCCATTCAACATCACTGTTTGTTCCGGAGATGGCTTAAAACCACTAGATAAATAGCAAGTCAGCTGATTAAAAAACACAATTCATGACAGACAAATGAGAAATTAACCTACACAGGTACTTTATAAGGCTACATCAATACAACTGTAGTTACTTGTGTAGGCAGGAATTCAGAAGAAGGTGTTCAGATCATCACAAACTGAATTCAAGCACTATTAAGGCAGCAGAGCCAATGATATTACAGTGAAAAGTGAAACAAAGAAACTATTTATTTTTTAGAAAAAGCATGACAATTTTTTGTCATACAAATACAAGCACTGCCACTAGAAGAAGAAGAACTATCAGCAAATAAAACACAGCTCAGATGGGGTTAAATATTATGAGAACAGTGAATAAACCACATAATGAAGAAGGTAAAAATAATATAAAACAGTAATAAGCCCCACTGTGCCAGGAAAAAAAAAAAAAAGCTAGCAAGGATAATATACACTGCACCAACTGAACGGAATTTTTCCAATACATTTTGGTATTGGAAAAATTAATGTCTTCTAGAACATCCAGAGCAAGCCTGTCAAATCAACCTTATGAAAATGTCATACACCTTTCAAGAAGGACAGAAAACCCCTCTCTTTATATGTTGAAAGAGCTGAAAATGAGAACTATTGGAAGAAGGAACACAAAGGGACCAGGTTTTTCCAGGGCAGTAGACACTACAGTTTTAAAACACAGTAAAACCTACAGTAGGATATTTCTCCAGAAGGCCTGTCTCACACTGCTACATTGCAGCTGCTAAAACAAGAAAAGGATCTTTTCTCTCATGCAGAGGTCCAGACATGATAGCTTCAACACAGCTTGAATCTCCAAGAAGCAACTCAGCTTTTTAAGGTCTGTAAGCACACTCTAAGTGTCAGACTTTGTTTTAGCCTGCATCTTGTGCAATTGTGATCCATGTCCTTTAGTCTCAGGAAAAAGAAGAAAATTAGAATGACTTGCCTCACTTGCTTTTCAAAACATTTGATCTGTCACAACAGGAGGACTTGTTAAAAATTTTAAAAATTGATAAAAATAAAACTTAAAAAAGGCCAGACCATTTCATAACTATTTAGAAAGGCGGAGAGAAGCTCATAACAAAATGGCATATTACCAAGATGTCTGTTCAGTTAGACAATACATTTAAATACTCCGACTTTGCAGAAAACTTTAATTGCTTTCTAGAGGGAAAGAGAAAAAAAAATTTAGCAGAACTAATGACAAATATAAAGAAAAAAATAGAGAGACTAACATTACAGCCTTATATAAGAAATTAAATTCATTAATCACAGCAACAATTTAAAAGCAAAGTAATTCCATATTAAGTTATTCCATATTTATCACCTGCATGTTCTGTATCACTTCAGAGGAAAGTAAATACCATAATTGCAAATTTCACCATCAACTATTTTTTTTCTTACTATTATTGCACTTGAGAATTATACACTCATATTACAAAATACAAAATTAAGCTACCACTCACAATGCTAAAAAGAAGCTCTCCATGTTGGTAGATGGCTAGTACAGGATGTCTTTCATGTTCCTATCTGGACTATAGTAACTATCAGCTCAGAAGAAGTACTAGTCTATTTTAACCACACATCCACTCTTGGAAGGGATCCCGACATTCCCATGTTCCTACAGCCTACTGCAAAACAAAAGTTAAATGCCACTTTTATCGTATAAGTTCTTATCACCCCACCAAAAAATCTCTACACCAAACAAACATACACAAAGTAACCATATACATTCTGATGTATACTGCTGCAGGGGAAAAAACAAGGATTAGATTCTGAAGATTGGAAGCAACCAGAAAGAACAAAAAATTTCCAAGACGTTAATGCTGACAAGTACATCACAAATGAATTGCCAAGTCCTATTTCTGCCATCTTAACTCCACCTTAGCTGTTTTACTTACTTTACTTTAACATTTACTTTACTTTAACATTTAACTTACTTTAACATTATTTTCTTTAATATTGTAAGTGTAATAATGAATTAAAAACATTTATTAAATATTTTCAGATTTTACAACAGTCTAATAATTCTGAAAATGCTAGTTTAAATATTATTTGAGTTTATCAAACAAGCAACTGAAAACTTACTTTTTTTTTTTTTTTTTAATTGCTGGCCTCCCATGAATGTAAGAAGATATCTCTCTTGAGAAAAATCTCAGTATCTTTCAGAAGTCTCAGCATCTGTTTTTATTATTTAGGTAACACTCTAAGGAGTTACTTTTACTACACTGGCACGTAGCAACATAAAGGAAAGAAGAGAAGCATGTTTACCAGGTACTGGATTTCTCTGAACAATTGCGAATGAAGTGACATCCTTCTGCTTAGACTACTGACAGCTTTTGCCCATGCAACTAATCCAAGTCAGTAATCTCATACAAAATGGAACTAAACAGCAAGACTGAATAATATTCAAGACATCAAGTTTGACTAAGAGCCACCCAACCTATTTTCCTATTTTCTAGACAAATCAAGGTCTCCCTAAAAACTTTCCCTTTGAAAATGGGAATGAGATTTTTTCAAATCTGAATTCCAGGTTGTCTCCTTCACAGAACTCATCTTCCTGTCTCTCAGTGATATGCTGAAACAAAAGCTAAAAATGAATTCACAAACTTCTGAACAAAGTAATCTAACCCTAAACAGAAAAACAACAGAAGTCCAAAAGTCCATCTCTGAATACACATTCCCAAGCAACTTTGCAGTTAAGAGCATGAACTGCTCAGGCACCCAGATAAGGCTCCAGGTCACCTGGTCTGACTTCAGTTTATTCTGCTTTGAGCAATTGGATTACATACAATAACCTGAGTTGGAAGCAACCTGCAAGGATCATCAAATCCAACTTCTGGCCCTGCACAGGACATCCTCAACAATTCCACCACGTGTCTTAGAGCATTGCCCAGACTCAGTCAATGAATGTCTTGAACTCAGACAGGCTTGGTGCTGGAACAGATACACTGGAGAGCCTGTTCCAGTGCCCAGCCACCCTCTGGGTAAAGAACTTTTTCTCAATATCTAACCTAAATGTCCCCTGACACAGCTTCATGCCTCGAGTCCCATTTCTGGTCACCAGACATGATCTCCTTATGTCTTTTCCAACTTGAATTATCATATGATCCTATGAACTTATTGCACTAGCATACTACCTTAGCCATGTCATACACAAGTTGAACTTCTTATTACTTAGACTGATGTCAACTGTTACCCAGTCATAATCACAGAGACGTCAACTCCATGATACTACCATGAGGTCAAGATCTAAAATTGGTTGCTTTAAAAAGAAAACTCGCAGAATCAGGTTAATGTTGAAGTCACACACACAAGCTTGAAGTAATAACAGGAGGAGATGGTAAGTTTACTTGTCCAAACCACAACCAAGACTGATGTCTTCATGACTAAAATTTTAAAAAAAAAAATAAAACTAAAATGTATCTCCAAAGTAAGACTTTGCTTTTTACATAGACTTTATAAACTCACTAGGCTGTACTGGATTTAGTATGAGTAACAAGTCTTTAGAACAGACTATTTGAACCTGCCATATTTTTTTTAAGTGATACATGTAGAAGATGCATGCTCAGGAGCTTCTACATATTTCACAGAATCACAGCCACCTTCCAAAGCAGAAGTTTCAAAGAAAAGTTATCATTCTATATAAAATAAGGCAAATTCAGAGGACAGATCAGAAACTGAACATCCACAATGGCATTCCCAAAACTCATAGCCCATTTCCACAGTTGAACACTGCAAACCTTAGGCTCCCATTACACATCTATGGCAGTTAATGGACAGCAGAAATATCAGACCTTAAGTTTTTTTAGAGAGCTAAAGCCAAGAAAGGCAAATCTGCTGACACAGAAACCTCTGAGTTCTTCTGAACAGATTTACCTACTCAAATAGTAACCTACAACAGCAAGCAATCCCAAACTGTAAGAAAAGCAGCTAACTTTGAGACTCTCAATTCACTGACTGAACAGTGGCATTTGACAAAAAAAAGTACGGGAGTCTTACCTTTTACCTAGCCAACAAGTGAACACATGAGACAAAGCACAATCCTTCTCCCTCAAAACCATGTTATGGAATAGAAAGAAATAATTCCTCAGTTCTATAATCACAAAACACTTCCCAACTCGACAAATGCTTCTTAAAAAAAACAACCAAAACTAAAAAAAAACAACAAAAACCCAAAACTACCCCACAAAAGATACACAACAAAACACAACACAACAAAACATACCAACCTGAGCCTCAACTGTTTTTACAGGAAATGTAAAATGCAAAATAAGCATCCCCTCAGCAGGTTACACACATTCACAGGATAATGCTATGGATATAATGGAGTAACCTCTGCCAAGCTGCTCTAATCCAATTTTGCAGTCAAAGCAGGCCTATGTAAATTGAGCTACTGTGGACATATTCCTGCTCCACTTAAAAAACCTTCCAGAGCAGAGATTCCACAGCCTCTCTTGGGTGACCTGTTCTGGGGTCTGACCACCTTCACTGATAAAAGTGCTCCTACTGTCTCAGGAATGTCCTGCATTGCAACTTGGTACAAGTCTCTCATCCCAGAAGAGTGCATCTCCATGAATAGTGCAGGACTGCCATCTTGATCTTCATCCACAGGCTGTGTTGAAGATAGCACTAACATCTTTCCTAACTCTTAGTATCTCTTTCTTTAGGACTTTGTAAACACTGCATAAAAAACAGCAATACCAAAATCTCAGTCAATAGCTGAAGAGCCAATTTTAACCCAAGTTGTTAGTACTTCATCCTGAGAATTATTTTTGAGTCACAACAAAACAAATCAGCATTGTACTGCTTTAGAGAAACAGGAAACCTTCTGAAGTGCCTAAAAAAGAATAAAGAGTTCCTGTTTAAAAATACAAATTAAAAGAGGAGCACTGAAATGACTGCATTAGACCAATCTTTCTCTTACAAAGACAAAGCCTACTTTTCTAAAATCTGCCACTTAGGAACCCTGAAATGGATGGGAGACCTGGTAGAAGAATTCCATTTTGAAGATACTGTTTTCTTAACACCCGCCAAGAAATTATTCAGAAACAACATACCAATAGTGAAGAGAGAAGACGCAGTTTCCTTAAGTGCTGGAACATGAAATGCCAAACAAACACAGAAAATGTTCCAACATTCAGCTAACATGAAAAAAATCATCATTTGCAGAAAGATTAGTATTTCTTCATCTTGGTTCCAGCTAACGTTTTAAACTGCGCTGGTGTTAGCTGCTTACTGCTTGGTCTTATATCACACCTAAAGGAAGTGAGTGAAGACAATTACAAAAGTATCTGGACTGTATTCTCAATTAAAGACCAAGCAAACAACAACAAAAAAACCCCACACACAGTCAGGGGAGGCTGAAAAGAGATACGCATATGTCAGAAAGTCAATTCATTTTGTTCATGCTTCATCCACTTCATCCATTAAGGCAGTTTTCTGTTAAGATGATCAATCAAAAAGTCAGGCAATGTATTAAGAGTCTCTCTACTAAAACTGTGTCCCAGTTAGACAAGCCTGCACATCGCTGTAAAAGCTTTCACCTTTCAGAGAGATTTCAGCACTGAAAACTACTATTCATGCAAGATTACAGAGAGGACCAGCAGAGTGACTCCTCAGAAGTATGGCCTTATCAGTTATATAGACACTAGTTGGGAATATCTTGGCCTACATGAGGCATACCTCTTAAAACAGCATTTCTTTTCAGAGTCTGCCATCCAGAGACCTGAAAAGACAGAAAAATAGTCTGAAAGTTAACATCCAAAATTCCTCAAAATACAGCTGCCACAAAGAAATAGTTAGCTCACTAAATTCTCCTAAAAGTATATATGTATCTATATAAATTTGAGATAACAGTGGGGCAGAGGCACTTAGAAGCAAGAAAAGGAGAAAAAGACTGTCAAAATTAGATCCTTAGAGAAAAAGAAAGAAAAAAAGAGATATAACACAATCTCCTATGAAAGAATACACTTAGACAAGAAAAAATCCTGCCACCATGTGATTGCAAAATGAAAGGAAATTACGTATCTTCACAAATGACAGGAAAAATAACAAATAAATAAGCAGAAACCTTGAACCACAACCTATGGACTAGAAAGCGATCAGTCTGTAAGAAAAAATATTTTGAAGATCCACAGCTACATGAACAGTATTCTCAGTTTTCAAGCTATATTAGCAAGTAATCTGCTCTTTTTACGTTAGTCTTCCGAAAATACTTTCAAGGAAATAATTCGTATTTCCAGAATCTATAGATATTTTCCAGAATAAAATTATATTTTAAAAAATAGTAATAAAGAAGAGCTTCATCCCCTTGCTAAAGGTGATAGAAACTCACATGAATAGGTAAGTTTGACAGAAGAAATTTTTCTTTTTTATTAAACACAGGAAACATTCAGATGTTATAGAAACAGGTAAGGAGTACTACTAGTTTTATCTTGCTTCTCAAAAAAATCAAAGACATAGCCTGTAGTTACTAATTTTGATGTCATATTGCTAAGCAAATTATAAATACAATGACAGAGGAAGATACTAATGACAGCACTAGACAAGAACTTCAGAACAATGCAAATAAAAATCTCCTAGCAATTCCACTGTGAATTTCTTTGATTGGATTCAGAGAAAAAATTTCTATTAACTGAAAGCAGTAAAGAGTTGCACAGGATGCTCTTTTGTTGAAATACACCCTAAAAAAACCCCATCCTCATTGAGGATGGAAAGCCTCTGATACAGACAGTGGAATAAACTGCATAAGGCATTTGTCACTTAAAAGATCTGTTTCTGCAGCAAAATGTGTAGAACAGACAGAGACACTGTTTCTGAAGAAACCAACTCAGAGGCTTATCGTCATTCCAAGAGAACATCCCAATCTAAACTTCAGTAATAGTCTTCCAAAAGGAATTGCCATGCATCTTCCCTCACTGCTAATGGCAATGGACCAGGTTACACTTTGATTAATCTGGAAGAAGAAAGTGGCACTCAGTTTGTGAGGAAAAAAACACCAACAACCCAACTGGTCCTAAATCATCAACATATTCTTCATATTCTGGTTACAGGAGGATAGTGATGCACTATAAACGCTAAAGATAGGGAAATTTGGTTCATTTTTTTATATAGATGGTTGATGGAGACTGCACAGGTGGATTTTTCTACTAATCCTGCACACTAACAAGAAAGAATTGAGTACTAGTATTTTCTTTAAAGGATTGCTCAAGTGCTGTGACTGCTCTTGACAACTTGTCAGATTACCAGCCACTTAAAAAAGAGAACAGCAACTTCAAACATACTAGCAATGAGAAGGTTGTGCTGGGTTTAGCAAAATGCAATAATAGAATAATGTCTTCTAGATTGAGTTTTAAAATATTTTTAAACCCCACAAAACTCTTTTATGTTGTCTCTGCAAAGCACTGTTTAATAAAAGAAACTACTAGAAACAAATGCTTCTGTTGAGCAGAAACAGAAAAACGATTAAATTCACTCTATCAAGCCAAGTTGTGAGTGCATGTGCAGCTTTTATGACTTAATACAACAGCATAATTACAACCTAAAGCAGCAAATGTATCTGTGTACTCCTTTTAGTATCCTGCCAGCAATTTCTCACACCTCAGTGGAACTCCTCACATGTTGTTTTTCTCATTTCTGGGAATGCATTGACACCACCAGATGGCACCAGTATCCTAACTTCAAAAAAGCAGGTATGTATCTTAATAATTGGACCCACAAAAAAAGAAACACATTCATCAGTAGTCTCACTCCCAGAGATTTCCAGATTCTACTGTGTCACTGGCAGCCAGACACTCACTTGGGAACCCCAACAGCCAGCTCCTCTCCTGGTTTGCCCCCTGTAGATACACACGTACTTGGCCACTTCACCTGTCCGTGGAAGCTACCTTGGGTGGCTGGCTGTTCAGTAACACTCACTCACTTGCTGTAATTGCTGCCACTACGAACACACAGCCTCTGTCCTACCCATTGTCTGGCACTTGGTTTCACTCACTTATCTCTCCAGTTACTGGCAGTCGAGAAACAGCTGTTCCAGCATGCAGATACACTCCAGCTGCACAACACTCCAGAACCTTATTTGCCCCAGTTCCTGGCACCATGAATGAACGGGCTCCAGTGACCTGATGTCCCACTCTTGTCGTTGGCCGTTTAGTCCACGCATGCTTGTCTCTCCAGCTGCTGGCCCCCTGGGCCATCTGACTCATGGTCTGACTTGCAGCTGTTGCCTCTCAGGCCTCCTGGTGCCAGACACAGAACAGAGCACTCCTCAACCCAGAGCACTCCTCAACCCAGGACGACTTAGAAAGTAGTTAAAGAAGGTAAAAGAGATTGCACAGATCATACACTGGGCACAGCCAGCTGTATCTACTGACTAGTCAACTATTTACACATGCCTGACCTTCAAAATCCCCTTACCCCTCTTTACCCATGTTTATTTCTTCCGAAATCACCTGCCTGCCACAACCAGTGTGGGTTAATAGCCTGGCTTTTATAACCAATCCTTCTCCACAGAGTTTCTAGCCAATTACAACCCAATGTCAGTTCCTTCATAATAGCTATTTTAAAACACAGTTGTAAGTTAATTTCATTAAAGATCAAAGAATCATAGAATCATTAAGGCTGAAAAGGACCTTTAAGTTGAGTCCAACCACTGCCCTAACACTGCCAAGCCCACACTAAACCACGTCCATAAGTGCCACCTCTATGCATTTTTTAATTACCTCTCAGGTTTGCGACTCCACACTGCCCTGGACAGCCTGGTCCATTGCCTGATCACTCTTTCAGCAAAGAAATTTTTCCTCATATCCAATCTAAACCTCACCTGTCACAATATGAGGCAATTTCCTCTTGTTCTATCATTTGCTACTTGGCAGAAGAGGCTGACCCCCACCTGGCTACAACCTCCTTTCAGGTAGTTGTAAAGAGCAATAAAAGCCTCTTTTTCTTCAGGCTGAACTACCCCAGCTCCTTCAGATGCTTCTCACTAGACTTGTGCTCCAGAGCCTTCATCAAATTCATTGCCCTTCTCTGGACTTGCTCCAGCACCTCAATGTTCCTTTTGAATTGAGGGGCTTAGAACCAGGCCCAGAAATTGAGGTGTGGCCTCACCAGTGCCAAGTATAGGGGGACAATCCTTGCCCTGGTCCTGCTTGCCACACTATTGCTGATACAGGCCATGATGACATTGGCCTTCTTGGCCACCTGGACACTGCTGGCTCATGTTCAGTTACTGCTGAACAGCACCTCCAGGTCCTTTTCTGCTGGGTAGTTTTCCAGCTACTCTGTCCCCAGACTGTACCACTGCCCAAGGTTCTTGTGACTCAAGGGCAGGATGTGGCACTTGGCCTTACTGAACCTCATACCACTGGCCTTGGCCCATCAATCCAGCCTGTCTATATTCCTCTGCAGAGCCTTCCTGCTCTCCAGAAGATCAACACTCCTGCCCAATTTGGTGTCATCTGCAAACTGACCGAGCGTTTGATCCTCTGGTACAGGTCATTGATAAAGATACTAAAAAGAATTGGCCCCAATACTGAGTCCTCCGGAACACCACCTGTGACTGATAGCCAGCTGGATTTAATTCCATTCCCCACCACTCTCTGGGCTTGGCCACCCAGCCAGCTTTCTACCCAGCCAAGAGTACATCTGTCCAAACCATGAGCAGTCACTTTCTCCAGAAGAATGCTGTGGGAAAACAGTGTCAAACGCTCTACTGAAGTCTAGAAAAAGAACACCCACAGCCTTTCCCTCATCCACTTAAGCAGGTCACCTTGTCATTGAAGGAGAACAGGTCAGTCAATCAAGACTAAAAATTAGAACATTACAAGGCCTATATAATACAGTTATCAGAATGTACTTAATCATTTGTGATGGGACTAGAAAGTCATCACACCTTTCTAGAGCAAGAATATCATCAACACTTCTTTTGTCTTTATACATCCTAATACTTGGGTTTTGGGGTTTTGGGTTTTTTTTTGAAGGTGGGGAGGAAAAGGTGGGTGGAGATGCTGGGATATTCACTGTTCCTTAAAAATCAGAAGCTTTCTTTAGAAGGTGTAACTTCCAAAGACGCAGGCAAGTTAGTGATTTCTTCCCAGTATCTTGAATCATTGGACGCTTGTGTCTGTGGCATAAAGAACAGTGCCTACAAAACACATTCACAAAATCTGAGTCATGCAACCAAGCAACAGGAAAGGTGGAAAGAGAACTGCTGCACCAGTACCTAAAGCTCTAGACTGCTATCACATTTTTCACCCTGAAATATTCCCCAAGTCTAAGTCTATTTGTTTTAAGCACATTTTTGAAGAAATATTAAATAAACAAAACAAAAAAAAAATAACAAGGACAAAATGCCCACCTTATTTTGTAGACAGCAAGTAAAAGCTCAAGACAGACATCTTAACATTTTTAATTTGTACAAGAACATTACTATCCCCATAACAATACTGAAGAAAATTTTTCAAAAGCCTAAAGCTTATAATTCTAATTTTAAAGTGACTATGTGAGTTGGTAACTGAAATGGCTGTTTTGGTTTTGTTGTTTTGCGTTTTTTTTATCTCTAGTCTTGGTTCCATAACTAGACAAATGAGTGAGATGTTTTTTCTCTCCCTCCCTGCAACCACCTGGCAAACTAAATAAGCTCTGTCTGAATATTTCCGTAGAAAAATTTCTTACACATAGTAAGTATAACTCCACTGTCAATATTGCTCCCCAACTGACTGCTTCAGTGATGAGCTTTATGCTAGACAAACTTTTTAAGTTAGAAATTTACTATTAAATGCCATTTCACATATGGATTTTTAACAATTGATGCATGATCTAAAGATAAAGAGTAGATATGCCTAGCAAAGTATGAATAATGTAACCTTCAGCCAACTTATTTGAAATTAAATTTCTCATCAGAGAATTTGGATCATTATTAATGGCAACATCAGCGATCAGGTAATAAACGAAGAGTCTTCAGTATCACACCACTTTCAAAAAACATCCTCTGAAAATGACCATGTAGTATGTACCTCTTTAATCTCAAGAGGACTTTAGTCTATTTTGAGGAGACTTGCCTAACAGGTTAAAGAGACACTGCTTGGCGTGTAGTCATACCATAGGGTGGCTTAAGAAATGTTCACCCCAAAGCAAAACACATTCACTTTTACATTTCAATGTAAAGACAGCACTGTTAACAAGTGACCTATAAAAACTGACAAATGTTTGAGATAAAGCAAAAGCAATAATCAGAATATAGCAGCACTAAATCTACCCATTTACTCTTTACTCACAGCACATATTTAATTTTTATCTCTCTGATACTTTTCAGTAAAACACCTGTTTTACTGTCCACAGAACAGGAAATATGCTCTGCAGTGAATTGTCGAAACAGCCAAAATTGCTGTCTTACATGTCATTAGTAAAAGGCATAATGTGGAAAAAAAGGATTTCAATAGGGCAGGAGAAATACCAATGGAGCCGAAGTCAACTGACTGACTCAAAACTGGATCCTACACCCTTCACACAAATTTTGATTACATTTTCTGTCATTTCATTTTGCAGAGAGAAATGAGGAACATCAAACACCACCTCCTCACAGCTGTTACAGGAATTAACTTTCTTTAAAAATTCACAAAATGTAAGTACTATTAAAATTTTAAATATATTAAAAATAAAGAAAAAATCCACAAAGCAACAAAAAAACTACTACCAACAACAACAAAAAAAGCCATTCAATCTCAGTTTGGCAACTAATCTTAAAAATCAGTTACTAGACATGAGTTTAATACCAGGGCTGGATACAAAGAAACTTTAATATATGGTTTTATTTAAATATTTTCTCTTATACATTCCTGAAATTTGGAGTCTTTATTAAAATTGACAGTATTAGAGTCCTGAACAAACTATTTGCTATATTTTAGCTAGAAATGGTTGCACAATCAATCTCTCAATGTCTGTACCCAAAGAGACATACAAATACCCAAATTATCAGTTAGTTTTCTTCTTTAACATTTCACTTGAAAACAGACGATTACAAGGAACAAAGTTAATGAAGATATATTGAAAATTAAGTAAATACTGTTATTTCTCTAATAAAATCAACTAAAGACAATAAACACCTCTTTGTCAGTAAAATGGCAAAAGACTAGCATTGTACTATGCAGTATTTTACTCTACTTTAAAGACATGTCTACATCTTTACCTACCCAATAACATAAAAGAACACTGCAAAGAAGACAAACATCATCCCTGCATTGAGATTCAAGCTTCATTTTTGATACAGGATGAGTTTTATCAGATTCATTGTAGATTTGAACTCATAGTCACCATGACTTAAGCAATAGAAAATAAAAACCCCCATGGACAGTGCCTTCCATTCAAGTATGTGAAAGTACAAGCTTCAAACATCAACAATATTTACTGCAGCCATAATCAGGTACAGATTAACCTAGAATAGGTCAACTTCAACAGGCACAGCCTGCTGTCAGTGCAATTTTGTAAGCCACTGGTAAAGCACCTTCTGAAATAATGTTCAATTCTAGATGAACACATTAAGGACGAAAGGCATGAAACTGGACCAAGTACCAGAAAGGGTTATCACAACTGAAACAACACAGACTGTGAATGAAAAAACTCCTTTGTCTTTCCTATATTCACCTATCACATCCTGGTCTGAGAGAGCGGTATGACTGTTACTTGTAAGATAAGAAGAAAACAGAAACAGTTATTAAAATTAAAAATATATGATGTAAAGAAAACCCATGCATAAAGTATCTAAGAACTGTGTTTAGGAGGGCTTTAGAAAAATATTCCCAAATATTTTTAGTAGTCTTACACTTCGCATAATGTAGAAATCAGGCACCTTGTTTACATAAGAGACAGCATGATGAAGATGATGGAGTTAACGAAATGATCCAGACAATGCTTCAGGCTTTTACAGTTTCTCTAACATGGAGTTCCTGGTACAGCAAGGTCACGCCAAACTCGGAAAGATGACAATAAATGTGGTTTTTATTCTGCCAACTGCAGATCAACAAATGCAAGTGATGTCACAGCCTTAACTCTTTGATTTGCAGAATTATTATTAAACCCCTCTGGTAAAGACCACCTATAACCTCTCTAAATCTTTGTTATAGAAGCCCACTACAGTTTTGTTGCAGAACTATGTCATGAGGAAACAAAATAAAAGCACATTTACAATGTACAAATGGGAATTCAAAAGAGCACAGAAATTAACCACACTGTGTCTATACGATGAGCTGGAGATGGATTTTGGCATTAGCTGCCTTCAGCTCTGAAGGCAAAAGCAAACACAGTGCAAAGAAATTCAAGACTAAGGTTTTCCTGATGTCAAGCAACAATGATTAAAAACTGTGTTTTATTAATATGCATAAAGCACCAATACTAAATCAGAGCTGGCATTTTTAAAGGTTCTGTTTAGGAAGAAAAGCAATAAGAGTGAAAAATAAGAGAATGGCAGATTTACAATAAGAAACATGTACATACACACCAAATGCAACCTGGCCTACTTACTTGATTGCTTTCCACCTACCATCACAACTGTCAGCCCCAGTGTGTTATTCCCCATATTGTTCCTCCTCCACGTTTTCCACTGCCTCAACATGTCTTAAAGTCAGAAAAGGGATAAATATGTATCATATCCACACAAAACATACTGGAAGTGTAATTAAGGAAGAGATCACATTCTCATATTGCAGCAATAGGAAAATTTTTAAGTAGCAACAGATGGCACGCATCTCTTATAAGAAATAAAACTTGATAATGAACATAAAAGAATACATTATATGAGGATTTTTTTTGTAGGGACTCTCAGTTTTCTTTCAATCAGAGTATTAACTTAAAAAGCTAGCTTTCTTTGCAGTTATAGTGATCTATCTTAAGCTTACAAATTACAATACAGGTTTTATTGTAAAATGATGTATTATCTTAAAATCAATCCTCAAAAGTTATTGAAACTAATCCAAAAGACTGATGCTTTGTTACAAAAGGAAAAGGATTTAAAACAAACAAACAAACAAAAAAAACACCAAAAAAATAGAGCTAGCTACAGGCAAAAACATTCATCCTAGAGAAGGAAACATTAATTATAAAATTCATGTATTCCTGTAACTAGCCAAAACTCTACAAAACACAAGATTAATCCAATTCTCAGAGTACTTTCAGAGTGGCTATTTTTTTTTTCCTATTAGTTTACTGAAGTGTATTAAGATATTAGGCTTTCAGGTTTTTTCTGTGTTTGTTTGGTGATTTGCTTTTTTGTCTCCAAGCAGCCATTTCAAAAGCACCACAGTACCCCTGTAAATTATATTGATCTTATGTATTAATATCACAAAGCTAGCCTGTAAACTTCAAAAAAGGGAAAAGAAAGTGATTAAACTTAGTTCTAAGTTTCTTAAGTGGCATTTAAAATGGCAGTAAACATATTATCACAATACAGACGTCTAGTATTACAAATGTCTGTCATTTAAGACATCCTTTTCCTACACCAACTTTTTATACATGAGGCACTAGGAGGCACCTAGGTAGCCAGTCAAATTTCAGAGGGAAGATAGTGAACTGCATTAACAAAATACTCTAATCGATGCAATCAGAATTCCAAACTTTTGAACTCTACTGAAGTTCTGCATCTTCATAGAAAAGGTGTCTGGCAAAGATCTGCAAGGAGCAGCATGTCTGGAGACTTGCAGACTGAGAGCATATGAGGTGGCCTTATTGCAACAGCATGAAAACTTTTTGTTTTGTTGTACCTGAAGTGCCAGCTGCTAAGGGAAACGGGATTCTCATTTTCAACTCCACCTTTCTCAATTGTTCTCTCCTTTTAACCTCTGACACAAGTAATGTAGTGGGTAGAGTAGGAGTCAGCAGCACAAAAGCAGAGGGAATGGAAAGGGTAAGACAAAAAGGGTTTGAAAACAACAAAAGGCTTTTAAAACTTGGTGTCTTGCACTGTTTTTGGCTGCTCTGCCTCTATCAGTATCACTGAAATTAAGGATGTATACATAACTATAATGTCAGTTATTACACTACTAAGTCCATTTAGAAATAGGCCGAAATTTTATTACCAAGAATTTTATGCCCTTCTTTTACACACCCCAACAGACTGAGTACCATCTCAGAGAAAAAGGTATTGAATATAAAGAATCATAACACAAAGAATTATCTTTTGTAACTTTTGCACTCATCCATTCATGGGGATGGCTGAGTTTTTAAAATTCACTTGACTGTCACGCGCAAACCTCTACAGTTTGAATTTAAGTTCAGCCAGTACCCCACTCTCCACAGAAACCACTTCCATACAGTTGCTTTCACTAACAGCAAGCATTACACATACCTATCCAAAATCATGTTATGCTAATGTAAGCCATTTCCATTTCATTCTGGTGGAGCTCAAGCAGCTGCAATGTAAGTAGAGAAGAACTACAACAGGAAAATGAAGAAACACGCTACTCCAAAGCAGATGTTTAATTTAGTAACAGAAAACCTAAAAGAATCTGAAGCCTTTGTAATACAATCCAACTAGAAAAGGTGATTTAATTGTTTCAAAGTTCTAAAATATCAACACAATTATTCTTCATTTTTATTTTGGAGGATCTCTCTAAATCAAATGGACTTACTACTGTACGTGGCTTATTGTGTAATACCTGTATGTGCATGAAGTTCTCCTACATAGACTATTAAGTCACACATTTAAAATACAATTCAGTTAATGAACCTTTTGTTTAGATAAGCTTTTATAGATTACATTGTCAGTAAATTTCCTTGCAAGAAAGAAAATCTGCTGCACTTTACATTAGAAAATGCATTTCCTTAACTGCCATCTAGCTGTCTTGATTAGCAGAACATTAGACTTTTATCACTATATTGTTCAAAGCAGCTCTTAATAAAATCTCATTTAAATATCTTCCAAACAGGTAGTGCTGTTTCAAGACTTAGAGATGCTTTGAGGATGACTCATAAATCTGTGGATGGTCTTCTGCTGGACTGCTAAATCAATTTATTCACAGGAAGGTTAATGGAGAACTTGAGAACCCAAGAAAAGAGGATGCACTGCAGGGTGAAAACCGAACTTTGTTTGGCAGCAACATACCATTAGCTTGGCTCCATAGCCTGTGAAACCACTTCCTTCAGAACTCTTAAGTAAGGTGCATTTCACACACTCTTTCCAATTAAAACACACTTAGTTGTTCAGATCATGAGTTGGTCATTAACAGGGTCTTGACACAGTCCTTAGTACAAACTAACACATATTAGGGCGCAGAAGAATATCTGTGCAACAAGTTAAAATTTTCTGCAATAAAGCTTGAATAAAAATGTCTGACTGGGCAGATTTTATTTTACTAAATATTTTTCTATCTCTGACAAAGAATCACTAATTTAATTACATTAAAATTACCCTTGCATTCTACTGTTTTCTTTACTTAGTCCTGAGGGTAGAAGATCATTTCCAGTCAGCATGCACTTAAACCACTGATAAAACTGGGAAGAGGTCCTAAAAATGTCAACGTTCTTAAAAGTCTTTAAAAATATTATAAAAATACAGCATTATCACAGCACTGAACTTCATTTCATTAACGAATACCACTCTGTCCTTCTCTAAAAAATACCTGGCTCATCAGATTCACTGCTAGAGGCAGGCGACTTTTGAAGAAAAGACTGCTTTTGAGTCCTATCCCAGATTAAGTCTTGACAAAATATTACAGACACATTTGTCATACATCCTCTTTGTTGAGAATTTAGAGATGTAAATTACAAGTCATTAAAAGGGAACTTCGTTTCACATGGTCCAAAAAGAGACTAAGAAATCCTTGACTTCCAGTAACTGTGTGAGATCAAAACCAGTCCTCAGTCTCATGAAGAAAAGAAAATCCTTTAAAACCAAACCTTCAGTGAGATGATACTATCTGAACCCACATAATTTTTTTAAAATGTTTAATATCCACGCATTTCAGAGAAAGCAATTTAAGGTCTTAACTACAGCTGAAACAGACTGTAGTCTTTGTTATTAAGTCTTTTGCAGAACAGATGGGCAACTCAAAACACCAAGTGACTTTCAATTGTCACTTGAACTGATGGTGTAAATTTGCACTGATTGCTCTATAACTCCATCATGCAAGATAACAAGGGCTGGAAAGGTTCACCATGAAAAAGCAAGAAGTCTTGTGGTCCTGTGCCAATAAATCCTAAAAAATTTTAAGCTTTTGTGATATTTGTCTTCCTCCTTCTCCTTACATATATGTTTTAACTTCCATTCTTGAAAAATCCTAATCATACAACAAAAACATCTAGTTACATAAAATGTTAAATTCAATTCTACAACCCGATAAATCAACCACAAAGACAAGGAAAATGTGTATCCCTAGTGAGTAACTGTATGATAACCTGAGTACTTGGATTTTTATATCTTTCATCTGAAGTGGTTACAAATCTCTACCCTATTACCTGTTTCTGAAAAGGAGAGGAAGAATCTTCATAGAATTGTCTTAAGACAATTCCTCTTGGTATTTATTAAAAGACCTTTAAAAATGCAGGTTTTCAGTCTCCTGACTCCACTTACTGGTCTAGATACACTAACACAGCAGTAAAACAGTACCTGTCAAAATGGAAATCTGTAGTGAGAAGCCAGAAGCTACCAGCAGGTAAGAAATGGAAAGGTGCTACAATGCAGCTGAACACACATTTTACCAACAATCCCTTTTTAACATTCCTATGCAGTTTAAGCCCAGATAATATCACTTGATGGTTAACTAATCTGAACAAAACTTAAATATTAGATCTGTCCAATAATTGTCTCTGTGCTGCTACAACAGAAGATGAGCAAATATTGCTAGAACTGCCCTATAACTTGCAAATGGTTAGCAGGTATTCTGTATAGTTTCTGGATTCAAATGTATAGACAGTAACTTACATAAAGTTAGCTAACCATGTACCATACAACTCAAATAATAAGGAGCCTTGCAAAATCGTTCTTTTGTTCCTGAAACCCCGTGAGGGCTTTAGATGTACTCTGCTCACACTTCTCCCATTATTCTAAAATTCAGCTCTTTCAGATATAAATTGCAGCAATGATATAACACTTACTCAGTCTCCTTTGAACTCTTGCTGCTGCAGCTTTCTCACCTCAGACACAATCCTCACCTCTGCAAATATGAAAACAAACCTGATAGCTTGTATTATTCACTTAGTATTAAATACCGTATTTAACAGCATTTTAATCAACCACAAAAGCTATTTCTACCAAAAACTATTCAGTCCTCCATATCCTCCAGCATTTGATTCCCTCAATTCTTAATATGAAGTCTTGAAACTTCAGTTTAGAAAACATTTTCCATCTTTTTTTCCTCTCTTGAAAGAAATATAGTTGTTAAAATGAAACCATGGAGGAAGGGCCACAAGAATGCAACACAAAATCCATGTGATGTGGAACTTTTAGGTGTCAAAATAAAACACAAGTACCAGAGTCTTTGTGCTGGTTTTTGCTGGGATAAACTTAATTTTCTTCACAGTGTCTAGTATGAGGCTGTTTTGAATTTGTGATGAACACAGGTTAGACAATATAGGGATGTTTTTGTTATTGCTGAGCAGGGTTTACACAGAGCCAAGGCCTCTTCTGCTTTTTGTACTGTCACACTAGTGAGGAGGTTTGGGGGTACATGGGAGGTTGGGAGGAGACACATCTGGGACAGGTGACCCAGACTGGCCAAATGGATATTCCATACCATATGACCTCATGCTCAGCATGTAAAGTGGGGGAAAGAAGAAGGAAGGGGGGAACATTTGGAGTTAACGGTGTTTGTCTTCCCCAGTAACCGCTACATGAAGCTGCTCTCCTGAAGATGTCTGAATATCTGCCTGCCAACAGTCAGCAGTGAATTAATTCTTTGTTTTGCTTTGCTTATGTATGTGGCTTTTGCTTTCCCTATTAAATTATCTTTATCTCAACCCACAAGTTTTCTATCCTTTGCACTTCGGATTCTCATCCCTACCCTGCCAGCGGGAAGCGAGTGGCTGTGTGGGGCTTGGCTGCTGGTTGGGGTTAAACCATGACTGTCCTTTTTTGCACCCAATGTCACGCACAAAGGCTTCAAGATAATGACAGATTTGATTGGGATGTACTAGATTGAATTTACAGCTGCTTGCCATAGGGCTGGCTCTCCTGACTGTATATTGAGTACAGTGCTTGTTAGTGACTGCTCTTTGCTTTTGCTGCTTGCTCAGTGCTGTACTGCTGATCACCTCACTGAATTGTGCCTGGGAATGTTTTGATAACAGCCATGCCCCTGGGCTGGCAGGTGGCCAGAGTGCTGCTGATGTTTTGTGCTGCTGTACTGGACAGGCTGGAACTTTGGTCTGAACTTGAGGTGAAGGGACTGTGACACATATAAATGAGTCCAAAGGAGGAGAGATCCATGTGCAGCCCATGAAGGATCCTATGCTGGAGCAGCTGGTTGCCTGAGGGAGAATGTGACTCCATGTTTCTTTTGGTAAATCTTTCATGCAGATACCATTCATTACATGTGACAAACTTCGCTGGAAAGATAGTGGACGGTCAGTCATAGCGCTGAAGGCCCAAAAGGCATTTCCATCAATGGAACTGAGCTGCAGAACTGTCCAGAAACTGTGAGACTCTCTATTCCTCGGCTCTCCAAAAAACCCTCGGGGCCATCTGTCCTCTGCAGAATCAAGGGCAATGAATAAGCTCGTCAGCCTTACACAGACAGGGAAAAACCAGCAAACTGGACAAATCAAGCCTAGCAGAACTTTCCTTTTCTCCCTTTGTACTCATGTAAACGGCACTCAAAGAACAGGCCTCAATGTAAACAGCACTTAAAATGAAGACCGCCATTAGAGTGACAAGAGCATGTAAGCTTGTAGTAGAAGAAGGAATAGTTGAAAGGAATTAGGAAACAAGTGGACACATTAACAGGTAACAGAAAGGAAAGTGAAAAACAGTGGTTTGAACAAAGGAGGATTATTACAACAGGGCAAAAAACCTGAACTCATTCAGTAAGCGCAAGAAAACACTCCTTCAATACAGTAACTCCAGGTTTTCAAGCTCTGAGCTTATTTTGACGTGCTGACCATACCACACTTACCACAGTAAATCAGAATAGAAACGTAAAGAGCAGTCCGAAACTACTGATATTCTAACCAGCCGTAACAGTTTTTTTACCTTTACAACTTGTCAGTAATTAGGTGCTTTATCCATTAGAACCAGCAAACAGCACTGAGGTTTGAAAGTATCTTCTACCAAAATGCAGAAGACATTCATAACTACATTTATCAGCCACGTCTCTAACATTTCATATGTTCTGAATTTGTCTTAATATGTTTGCATTTGGGATCAGTCCCATTTCAAGAAGGAGAAATTCCACTCATACTTGTGGCAGGCTTAATGAAATTTTGATGGAGACATGAGCCTGGCATCTCTGAAGCTTCCTTAAGCTGCTATGTGCAGTCATGTAAAACTACACTTTCAAGTCTGAATGATTTCAGTCAATGACTGAAGATTGCTTCAACTTTCCAGTTCAAAATGGTTCACAATATTCTCAGCAGGCTAACAGTGTTTGAAAACTTGTAGAAAGATTTATACCTTTCAAGCCCTCATATTCCATTTATTTTCATTTCCTTGTCACCATTAGATCTAGGGTTCTGCACACAAGTAGAAATGGAGGGGAGAAGTTAAACATCTAGCAAACAAAAAAAATGCATCATATTCCACAATGTAATGACAATTCACAGAAAAAATATCTGCAATTATCAAACTTTTTTCTGTTTTGTTGGGTTTTGGTTCAGGTGTTTGTTTTGGTTCAGGTTGTTGGGTTTTTTGTGGTTTTGTTTTTATGTTTCACTGACAGTGTCACTGATGTTGTAGTATGGAAAGGTTTACTAAGTTTTAATTGTTAAGATTTTTTTTTCACTGCATAATCTAATATGTCAGAGTTTAAGAAAACCTCATAGTACATATAGAATATCATTCAATCATTCTAAACTTTGCATGAAAGTCATTATTAACAGGTAGTTCTGCAAACTCTAATCAAAAAGAAGAGCGACACCACTACAACATCACTATCTTGTCTGTCAGTGTCCTAACACTGCAACGTGACACCAGTTTAAAGGAGGAGGATTCTAGACAGAAAAATTCAGTGGACGACAACAGCACGAGACACTTCAGCACTTACAACTGAATTCTTTGCTGTGACCTAATCACTGCTGTGACGTGACATTTGCTGGTTTATTTAAAACAGAGACAATTTGATCAGTGGTAGGCAGGAGTTGAAAGGTCTAAATTACTAAGGCAACAAAATAATCTCACCATGAGGCTAGTTTCACTTGTGTGAGGGCCTTGACAACCTCACTTCTGCAGTTTTAGAAATTACAGGCTGCAACTGTCCATCTGCCCTTGCTGGAGAAGGCCACCTTGAAGCAAAAATTCCTTACACATCAGGTGCTTATTTTAACAGTATAGAATATTAGCACAAATCACTGTTGAAGGTAACTTTATGGTAGTACAGGCTTAATGTAGCAGAAGGGCAAGGAGTAAACTCTGGGAAAAAAGGCAGGTTTATTGAGAGCTAGATTCACCAACTTGCCTGACAGACAAAATTCTCAACTGTTTTTTTTACGGTATATATTAGTAAGAGCTCTCAAAATGATAGTCTGTATTCAAATTCATTAAGATTTATACTATAATCGGTAGTAACCAAGAAAACATTGGCTAAATTGCCAAATACCAACTGCTTAACTGAATCTCAGAGAAAGTGTGTGACTACCAGTTTCCCTTACTACAAGTAACTCAGCACCTGCTGCAGCACTAAAAAAAGACTCACACACTCCAGCTAGGACAAGTTTCCCTTTCCAGCCCTGCCTATAGTACTTTTGCCACACATGCAAGTCTGTCTCTCTAGGGTCAGACACGTAGAAAACACATACTTGAAGAGAAGTTAAATTGCTCTTCCCTGTCTAGCCCTGGTAATGGTACTCTACAGTCTCTGAAATAGTTTAGTTTTAGTCCATAAAGAAGTTGAAGACATGCTCTGCATTTAGATCTTTGCATAAAGGTCTTCAGAATCCCTTAAAACAAAGCACGGATTTCAGTATTTATAAGTAATGGAAGATTGTTACTAAAAATAAAGAAGTTGATCCAGAAAACAAATTGCTAACCAGCCAGCTCTTGCCAACTTCAGGTAAAAAAAGAGCACTAACAGACAGGTGAAACAAAGCAATAGACTTAGCAAAAAACAAAATCTGAAGAATGAAACAGTACATCAACTCTTTTGTTTTTTTGTAAAACAAACACCTATGTGGAAAACTAGTATGAGAGCAGAGAAGTAACAACTAAACAGCTTTTATGCCACAAGGAATCATGACAGCGGAATCATGACAGCATTTCACATGGACATAATGATTCTATGATATATTGCAGAACTTTTCTACTCCACTACAGAAGATTGCTAAGCAGCAAAGAAAGCAGTGTCAAGTCTTCTATTAACTGAAGCTTTTTATATTTACTTTTTACTCATTGTGTGAAAAGGTATCCATCATTAGAAACATCATTAAACTTAGAGAAAAACCACAGAATTGATAATTAGCATTCAAAGAGATAGCTGTTGCCAACAAAACTGTTCAGCCCCACATTGATACAACTATTCAAATACGGCAGAAAGAAAATATTCTCTGAAAAGGCTCAGCCTAAACAGGGTTTGACAGTCCATGCAAGAAATAAGAAAATAAATAAACACTATCTCTGATACTTATCATAATAATTGTATTCTTTATATATAATATATATTATTCTATACACTTTAAGTTTCCCCACAGGAATTTTTAAAAGCAAAATCCCTTTCAAAGACCCTTATTCCTTCCTACAACAAATTTCAAAGACTAGACGGATGCATGAGATGCAGTAAAAAGAGAAGAAAGTCTTTCAGTGCAAAATATTAACTACTGCAGCCTGCTAGAAACATCTATAGGCTTGAAATTGGTTCCTTTCTGCAACTCATCAAGAACTACTTTTGGAGATTGACCTGCCATAAGAGACAATCAAAATAACTTACTAACATTAATAAAAAGGCAATAATTTTTTACACAGATATCTACACTGACACTGTCTCCCTCCAGTCTACAGAACACAACTTAATAATTATCACATGCATCACTAGAAGTTTGGCTAACAAAGCCAGAAAGGACCATGCCCCACAGAGATCTCCACACTGCAAATCCTGTAGATTTCTTCATACTTGAAAGAAGTAATTTCAGAGGGGAAAAAAAAAAAAAAGCTCATTCCTTTGGTTTTGGATTAAAGCTGGAAGGAAAGAGCTGAATTTTGGTTTTTTTTCCATTTGAATGCTAAAATTGTCAAACTCTGCAGATGGTGATAATAGATGAGTAAGTCGAAAAAAGGTTACTTATCATGGGAAGCCATAACCAGCTAAGGAATCTGGGGGAGAAGCAAAAGCAGCTCATCTTCCTTGGTCTTCACTCCTTCAGTGAGTGTACCGTATGGTAACATCAGGCCGAATAATGGAGACTACAGAAGAGGATTCCAGAATCTTTCCACATATGCTTATACTCTGGATTTCCCCATTCTAAAGATCAAACAAATGTCTATGACACTTTCCAAACACCTCTACAAATTCGATTCACTGCCAACTCATGCTTGCAGTTGGAGAATAAATGTTCTGACAGAGCAGTGACTTTGGAAGTCTACCTGAAGTTCCAATATGAAAGTCATTTGATTCATCTGGTGGAGTGATGGAGAGAGGAACTGAAACGTGGGGACATCCCAAAGGAAAGCAGCAAAAATAATTCATTTGAAGACCATAATCCATTTACATATTTGATCACAGAATAGCTTATATACAGAATTAGTCCTACACTTATTTTCATCCCATTGCATTGAAAATTCAATGAATAAGTAAGAAGGCCAGGGTAAAACCACCAGGACCAAAGGGAAACAGACCAAGGCATTATCCTGTCTGTATCTGCAAAAATTCATCCCAATTCAAGCCACTGTTAGTCATAAAATCATAGTCACACAGCTCAAGAGCTATTATTGTCTAGGAAAAATAACCTTACATAATTTGAGTAACTGTCACAGATTTCAGCAAATGAATTCCAATTAGTAATTTCCGGTGGTAGCATCTAAGATTATACCTAAAAAGTTATATTAAAAATTACTGCAACTAATACAGCACTTTCGGTACCCACATATTTTGAAGATAATAAACGAAACCTTCAAGGGCCAAGATTCACTTAATACGATGTGAATCAATACGCACAGACTGGTACCTTCCACCAAAAT
Source organism: Margarornis squamiger (assembly GCA_035222235.1). Lineage (NCBI taxonomy): Eukaryota > Metazoa > Chordata > Aves > Passeriformes > Furnariidae > Margarornis > Margarornis squamiger. Next base: position 27,666,051 of record JAWWTY010000088.1, on the reverse strand, counting down.
TTGAAAGAATCTGAAAAGTAAGGTGAACTGAAGAAACCTGCCTCACTAGCTACCCTAGAATCCTTTTTTTACCTGGTCTGGTACCATTTGCACTACCTCAGACACAAGCCTATACAAGTCTAGAAAAAAGGGACGAATGAAGCACTTTCCTGATGTAAACACAAGACTTCTGAAAGTGTTACAGACTAACCTGATCTTTTGCAGGAATTCTACCTCATTCTAGTCAGTCAAGATAGAGAAATACAACATCAGAAACACAAAGTTAATAAATTGGTATGCAAATAAACGATTTACTCTGCTGCCACCAAGCACAACCCTACTATTAACAAGTATATGTGTTACTAAACAGAACATTTCATTTAAACTCCTCTTGGCAAAACAAGGTACTACCACAGTATTTCCATTACAGAAAAACTATATATGGATTTGTCAGGGGAAGAATACAAAAATATTGGGCATCTCTCTGCAATTTGTCTGAGAACAGTATAAGCATAAACCAAAGACCTTTCTTTTACCAAGATTTTAATTAAAAATCTGTGAAGTAATCATCATCTTATGGTAAACCAATATAAAAAGCATAATCTTAAAGCATAAATTGATTTAAGATGCAAGGCTACTTTGCAATCAGTTTAAGGAAACTGCTACAGGAAAAGATAATTAGCTATTTCATCTAGCAAATTAAACAAATGCATGCAAATGTTACCAAAAAAATGTTACCATACTTATCTATAAGCCCATGGATTTCACTCAAGAGTGTAATTTTTTTACTGCTCTCTTTCCACACCATAGAACTTTTCCACAAATACAGACTTCTGCACAGGGCAAGAGCAACTTGCACTTGTGGATAAGAACTTCTAAAAGAGCATTTAACAAGTGGTGGTGTTATGCTTGCTTTCCCTAAAAAAGATTCAGTAAGGCTTAAAAAATACATGGTAAACAACCAAATAGAACAACGCTAAAGAAAGAAAGACTAATCACTTGGTGTAGCGCTGCAGCTGCAGAGGGCTTTCCTAAGTGCCAACAGAAGCAATCAGATACACAGTGTACATTAGTTTGGGGTCCACACCTTGGAAGAAAGGAGTAACTTCAAAGATAGAAAGAAAAACATTTCAAGCGTTAAGAAGACTGGTTTGAATACAATATGTTAGCACTCTCCTTAAGTGAGCAAACAGTACTAGAGATGCCTTTAACAGATAGAGATTTAACAAAAGCTACATTTTGAAATATAAATAATTTTATTTAGAAATATTTTTAGCAGTGTGCATGACTAGGTACTTAAACAAGCACATAAAAAATTCCCTTACCTCATCCTATTTTGAATCCTGAAATCAATATCAGAGTCCTTGTGTCTAGAACATCATTTATATTTTAGGACAAAAATTTCAACGAAACAAAATCGTTATTATCACAATGAAACAGTATGAAATACAGTCATCTGAAATGCAGGCTTAAGATCCCAGACCATTTTGACCTTATCACCAAGGCAGAACTTAAGCTTCCAAATGTCTCTATGTCTAAATTACTTTTTTCCTCTGAAAGAACAAAGCACTGCATTAAGTTAAAAAACAAAAACAAAAACCACAAAAAACCCATTCCTCAAATTTATTCTTAGTATACTAAGAATAAATAGTACACTGCTTAGTACAACAAATAAATCCTTTATAATAAAAAAGCAAACAAACAAACACATTCTGTCTAATAAGTTAAAATTTGGCAATGTCCTTTAACTAAGTAATCAACTGACCCATGGCTTTTATGATGCCAGTCTATGTATTCAAATTAATAGTTCAGATACAACAGGAAATGTCAGAGGCAGTTATTCACAAACTAACGTAGCCAGCTGTACTGTACGTCTGAGCTTGTTCTTTTAGGTGACAAACTAGATAAAAACGTACAGCACAACACATTACCTGAAAAACTCATCAAACACTGCACTGACCCATTTTCATGAATAAATAGCATTTATGATAACAATCACTATATACATGTTTGCAAGCATATTGCAAAAGCATAACAGAGATGACCTGCTCTGGCCTAACATTACCCATAAATCACAGAAAATTTGCATTATATATATAGCAACTGTGATATTACTGGATAATAATTAACTAAAGATAGTATCATACACTGTCTGCTTATGTGGAGAGCAAAAAGAAAGTTCTTAAATAAAAGTGAAAAGCTTGACAAAATGGCCATTTGGAAGTCAGCAAATAACATCATACTCATTCTGCTGACCTGAAAAAATAACTTTTCCTCTCTTAAGTAAGCAAATACTGCACTGCATATTCTCACTGACAACAAACATACACAGAATGCTTTCTATCTTAAAACAAAATGAATTTATGCTACTCACAAAGCAACAGTTTCCAACAGTAAGGACAGTCTCAGTTTCAAACAAGAAGGATCCTTAGTGCTGTCAAAACACAAGCATTTTTAATGTAGAAAAAGTTCTAAGTTATTATCAGTTATGAAGTCAGAATACAAGTTAGTTATCTCTTAAAATCATCCCAAATAAATGTCCATAGGGATAAGTCTCCTCCTTGCCACTTTGTAGAGATGGAAAATAATGGCAGACCTAGTTTAAGTAAGTTCTTCTACTGTCACCAAACTACAAAAAAGACTGGTTTGCCACACTTGTGTATTTCTTCCTTAAAAATCTTACTCTGCATTACAGTAATGCCACCACACATACCTCAATTTTCTCCAGTTCTCACCCCTACCCCCTCAACAATTTCCCCCACTGGTTCCATCAGCTTATAACTGTGATTTAAAAAGAGGCAGCTATAACCGTGAGAACACTCATTTTCTGGCACAAAGAACAAGCAACTTGAGCTCACCATAGTTCGTCATTTCCCCTACTTTTGAATGATCTGTACCACCCCCTACTTTTGAAAATTATGTGTTGTGTTTGTCAAAAAAATAGAGACCCTTAAGTTCCTACATATTGTTTGAAGTTGCTAGTATAAAGTACTGCTTCATAATAAGGAGTTGAGGTGGAAAAAAGAGAACACACTGCTGGTTTAACCCTTCCTACAATGCTGACTCTCCAATATAATTGAAAGACTTCAGGTCTCTACAGTAGCAAACTTCAATCAAACTTTCAGCAGCAAATATGGCTTTCAGTCTCATGAATTACATACTGGGTATTTCACTTTATAGTTTGTTGATTTAAATATAGGTATACTTACTCCATAAAATTAATGTGACAAAATCTAATTTTAAGCCCATCAGCAAGGCTGCAGCAGCATCAGCAGCAACAGAGGTACATATGGGAGCGAGGATTAGATCAAGCAGTACAAAGCTCAGAGACTCCCAAGCCACAGCCCAGAGCCCTGTCCGGACACAGAAGCCCTCGCAAACTAATCAGGCTGGGGGATGAACAGACTGAGAGCAGCCCTGCAGAGAAGGACCTGAGGTGCTGGTGGATGAGAGGCTGGACATGATGCAACAATGTGCCCAGAAAGCCAGTTGTATTCTGGGCTGCATCAAAAGCAGCATGGCCAGCAGGATGAGGGAAGGGATTGTGTCCCTCTACTCTGCTCTGGTGAGACTCCACATGGAACACTGCATCCAGCTCTAGGGTCACCAGCAAAGGAAGGACATTGACCTGTTGGAGGGAGTCCAGAGGAGACTACCAAGTTGATTAGCAGGATGGAGCACCTCTCCAATGAGGAAAGCCTGAGAGAACCGGGATTGTTTAGCCTGGAAAGAGAAGGTTTCAGGGTGACCTAATTGTGGCCTTCCAGTGCCTGAAGGGAACCTACAAGAAAGCTGGAGAGGGACTTTTTACAAGGCTGTGTATTGACAGGACAAGGGGCAATGGATTCAAAAATGAGAGTAGGTTTAGATTAGATATTAGGTGGAAGTTCTTTGCTGTGAGGGTTGTGAAGCACTAGAAAAGGTTGTCCAGAGAAGTTGTGGATGCCCCACCCCTGGAAGTGTTCAAGGCCAGGCTGGACAGGGCTCCCCGCAACCTGGTCTAGTGGAAGATGTCCCAGTTCATGGCAGGGGAGTTGGAACTAGATGACCTTTAAGGTCCCTTCCAATGCAAACCATTCTATGATTCTATGAATTTAGATAAAATCAGCATGTTTTTTCTTAGCACTTTAGAGCAACTACAGAACAAACCACCATTTATAGTATTGTTTCATTTAGCAATGATCACAATGGAGAAGATTGCTTTGAACACAGCATAACCTGTTTCTTTTTTCCCTTTTACCACATATATGACTTCCACATACTAGCTAAACTTGCAGTCAACAACAAAAAGTAAACAATAAGCTTGCATTTTAAAAAGGGAGGTGCAAGGAATACAAAACTGTAAGTTTACATCAAGAAAGAGATTCAAAATGAGTATTGTATAAGCTAAAAGACAAAGACAAAAGTCAAGCTTCTGCCTGGCTTGACTACTGCAATCAAACTGCCATCAGAAGGTCTTCCTCTACACATGACAGCAAACCTAAGCTGGCAAATCAGAGAAGTTTCAACTATCATTAAACATCTTTACTAGCAATGAAAAAAAGAGACCACAGTTTAGATTAATAAACTCTCAGGAACACTGACAATCTTAAGTCCACTGCATCTTCAAACACTATTATCAATACAGGCTTCCACTCAGTAATTCTAATTCCACACGTGCCAAATGATCAATAGTTCCAAAGCAAAAAACAGAGAAGATGTCTCCACATTTTCTTGCAAGCTGGCATCATACCTTAAGACAGTAGCTGAAGAGTAAAATGCTATCAACATGCATGCTTTTCAAAACACCATGTCCACATTCACTTCATAGGTGGTACCTAGTTTAGAGTTTTCAATGGAAATGCTTCTACTTCTTACAGTGCTTCCCAAAGAGTTAAGGAATTTAATCTGGAATTATTTCAGTCCTGGGATATCATTACCTGACAAAAGCTAAAAAGGCCACAACCTAGACTAAACAGCCACATGTGAAAATCAAAATTCAAGCTACTAAAGCAAGTGTAGAATGGTTCTTGACAAGAAAACTTACCTATACCTCTAATACAAAGCTTTGAGAAGACCTCTTCTAAATCACAAAAGTAGATAGAAGAACTAAGAGCAGGACGACTGCAGTGCCTACAAGCTGTACTTCACAGTCTCTTAGTAGCAGAAATCTCTCATAGCACGGTAATTAATTTCTGCCATTCTAGGCATTAATATTAGGCTAGGATAATTACAAACTCTAAGTCGACTTTATTATAACATTTACAAGTGCTAAGTCTTGATCTTCTACGGTGACAGCAGAGCAACAAGACCAAGCTGATCAGATCAGTCCACAGAGAGAAATCAAACAGTTTTTCCTTAAAAAGTGGTTTATGAAATGCTGGATTTTCAAGCTTTCTGTCACAGTACAGTTACGTACCTCTAGAAAATCGCCTAACCCTCTTCTAATGCATCCTACATGTTTTCACCAAGTACTTTTGGTTCTGAACAGGTTCTGTATTCTTAAATATTCTCAAATTACCAACAAATACAACTTAAAAGAAACAGAAATGCTACTGAAGGGGTACAAGATTTCTGTTTCTATTCACCTTGTTACCAAGCAAGGAATTTTATTAATTGCAGAGCACCTTTATGAGGTACATGAGGAGTACTGCAGCTGAGATTCTCATCTGACTTGCCACTAAAAGAAACAACACAAAAATTCACAAGTGTGCTATACAACAATGATCGATAATAGCTTTTTAAAAGCACACTAGAAGTACTAAAAAAGACTCATAACAACATATTTAACATATGCCTAATTTATTTGTATGAAGGAAATCAATATACATTGGAAGATTGTAAAGTGGAATGCTCCTGAAAACACAAAGGCTCATCTCAACTTCTTTTTTTTTTAAATTCAAAGATTTTCATCCACAAACTTAACTCTTCTCTGAAATGTGTTAAGACAATTACACAGCACTATTTAAAAAAAAAAAAAAAAGATCATTCCAGAGCATATACAGGTAATAAAAATTAATTTCTTGAGCTGGTTTCTCAGAGGCATGCATTTCATATAGAAAGCAGGAAAGGGCTACACTGATTTGACAGAAACCATGCACAGAATAACAGTTTTGTAACAAAAAAAAAAAAAAAGAGTAAATGCAACCTGTGAAGTAACAAAAGAACATCCACGTACTTCATAATTCACAATAATCAAACCTCCTATGTGCCTTACTAACTTTGGGACACGCTAAACTTTCCACACAGGACACTGAAGTAATACCCAACACTTTCAGACTAAAAGTGACAAACTAAAAAGGCCAAATGTGACAACACCACAACTCACTGGTTTAGAAAACAATCAGAATTTTTTAATATCAAATACTCATATATGTATACACATGTGTGTGCACATGCATGTATGTATGTCCTTAGACTTTAAAGCAATTCAAATCACCAGCATTTTATATTCTACCTATGACTGCCAATTTATTTCCTCTTTCTCATGACTTTAAATCCCCGGTACACAACACTGTAGTCACATACCTGCACAGCTGAGGTCGCACACTCAAGGGACGTGTCCCCTCTATTCTCCAGCTTACTGGAAATGCCACACACACCCCTCCCCTCAAAGAGACCTTTCTCCCTAAGCCGTAGGGTTCTGGAGCCTTGCCCAGACCCCCCCTCCCCCCCACAGGCAACTCCTCCCGAGGGTAGGAAGGTGCTGGTCGGGGGGTGTTGTGGTTTCCTTTCCCCCAGCAGCCAGGAGCCCCCTGCCCCGGACCGGCACCGGCACCGACGCCGGCCCTGCCCGCGGGGGGCTCCCTGACGCGTGAGGGGCGTTCCGGGAGGGGAGCCCCACAGAACCCCGACCCCGCCTGAGACCACCCTCCGCCCGCCCCGAGAGTTCACACGCAGCCCCCCCCGGCCCCAGCCCCGGCCCCGGCCCCGCCGGCCGCCCTTGCCCCGCGGCCCCCCCGCAGAT
>JAWWTY010000088.1:27638639-27658970 GCA_035222235.1 Margarornis squamiger | reverse complement strand
GACCTGCCGGGGGGGGGCGCGGCCTCCGCTCCAGCCCACAGCGGGGGCTGCCCCCGCCGCCGCCGCCGGCCCTGCGCTCCCCGGCCCGTCCTCCCCCGGGCGCCACCGTACAGCACGGAGCAGAGCAGTCGGAAACGCGAGAGCCGGCCCCTCTTCCCTTTCCCAGGAAAATTAAAAGGCGAAAAAAAGGGGGGAAAAAAAAGGGGGAATTAAAGGGCTCGGCCCGGAGTTTAAAACAAAGAGGCGGAAATTGCCGAGCGCGGCCCGAGCGGAGCCGAGCGGGGGCGCCGCGCTCGCGGCGCATGCGCGAGGGGCGCTCACCCGGGCACGGCGCCGGCCGCCCCCTCCTCCCGCGGCCGGGAGAGGGGCCGGGAAAGGGGCCGGGAGAGGGGCCCGCTGCCCCCGGCAGGCCGGGATCCCCGCGCCTGGCCGGGGCACCGGGCCGCAGGCTGCTCGGAGAGGGGAGGCACGCGTGAGGATCATCGAGTCCTGCTCCTGGCCCTGCACAGGACCATGCGCAAGAGGCACACCATGTGCCCGAGAGCATCATCCAAACGCCTCTTGAGCTCTGCCAGGCGTGGTGCTGTGACCGCTTCCCTGGGGAGCCTCTTCCAGTGCCCAGCCACCCTCTGCGAGAAGAACCTTTTCCTAAGATCCAGCCTAAACCTCCCCTGACACAAATTCAGGCCATTCCCTCGGGTCCTGTCACTGGTCACCTCAGAGAAGAGATCAGTGCCTGCCCCTCCTCTGCCCCTCACAAGGAAGTTGTAACTCCAATGAGGTCTCCCCTCAGTCTCCTCCAGACTGAGCAGACTAAGTGCCCTCAGCCGTTCCTTGTATGGCTTCCCCTCAAGGCCCTTCACCTCCTTTGGATGCTGTCTAATAACTTAATATTTTTCCTATATTGTGATACCCAAAACTGCCCACAATAGTCAAGGTGAGGCGGCTCTAGCAAAAAGCAGAGGTGGTAGGTCTCCAGGGTGCCCAGTCTTGAAAAATCCATCCAACTTGTGAGCAGGAGGGTGAGTTCAGCAAAGGTGGTTGGCTTTTCAGCAGGATGTGGCTCTGCATTGCTCCAAGCTGCCTCCTCTCTCTCAAAGGTTCTCCTCAAAAGCACACAGGTGTGCTTTCAACCAGCGAGCACAGAAACTCGAACAGGAACTGGGTAGAAGGTGAAACTTGAATAGGAATATAGGTGGCAAGACACACAACGTGGTGTTGAACTGCAGGTAACTCAAAACACAACTGATGAAATAGCAAAGTTCCTGTCTTCCCAAAGATGTGAGGTCTCAGGTCAAGTAGTATGCATAAAGCCTGGGAAGCCCAATCTAAGTACATGTTCACCCCAAACAGCTGAATGCTAAACTTGCGAAGAAAAGTGCTTAAAAATTCACCTGTCCAAACTCTTAAGACACCAAAGCAATCTTTACATTCCTAATTATGCATGTATTATGCATCCACTGCTTTAAAATACCTGCATATTTCCGCGTTTCTTTTTTTCCTACCAACCAAGAATGAGCCACAAGGCAGTCTTCCACCTTGACTAAAAATGCCTCTGAAAATTAGCCGTCTGACATGGCACAAGCCCTCCTTGTGCAACAAACTACTGAGCCTTTATTGTGTGCCAAGACTTCAGGGTCCGTACTTGGCTCTAGCAGCTATGTTTCCCAGAAGCTAAGCTTGTGTTAATGGAAAATATGTCAGCACTGTAGATTTGCTTTGTTTCACTTTAGGAGCTGTGCAGTTACACAGGTGTATCTTGTCTATCAGAAATACAAATTCTGTTTCCAGAATAACCACAAATTACTTTGTATCGGCCTTTGCTTCGAGAGATACAGAAAATAGTGGGGCTTTCTGGCTAACCTCTGGAATTGGAGTTAAAGTAGCCAGAAGCAAAAGTAATGAACTATAAGAATGTCCATGAAATTATAAACTGGATGCCTGCTTTATTTGCTTGTTTGTTTGTTTTTTTTCTTAGTGTTTTCAGACCAAACACTGCAGATTGGGAAAACCATTAAGACTGGGGGTGTTGGTTTTCTCTTACTATAGAATTTTTTTAGAAGATGGCACCTAAAGCAAGATGATATGGTCATGCCTACTCAAACAATTGATCTGCTGTAATATACCCCTTATGACAAGACTTGTACCCCTCAGAGAGCTCAGGCAATGGTTTGCTCTCTTCTCAACCTCATTACCTAATATCAGTTCTAATGCCTTCAGCTATACCATTAAAGCATGTGTTAGCCTATAAGTAATGTTTCTGAAATATAAGTTTAGCCAGTGCATATAGTATCTACGATTGTAACTGCATACTGGAATGCCTTTTATGAACTGCAACATCCAATATTAGAAGAGAAGTAAAGTTTTTTGTTTGCATTGCAGTCAGTGAGCCATGGTCAAACTACAGAAGTTCAGAGAGTGACTCAGGGAGAACTAAAAACTTCATTTAAAGGATTCTTTCCTTAACTTTACATGCATTGGTCTTCACAGTTTTCACCCAAATAAAAGCATAACATGAATATGGGTAAATTGAATCTCTAGCTTCTGGAAAAATATATGCCCTGGCTAAAACAGTTTATGGAACAGAATCTATCTGAGACCTCTTGACAGAAAAAAAACTCAAACATTTCAGGTAAAAGAAGTTTTTTGTCTGCTTTAGGTCTTCTAAGAGTGAAAAGGAATTGGTCAGCATGAGGGCACTAATGGTGAAGGTATAAACAAGCAAATGACTAGAAATTAACCAGCATATTTTCTTGAACAAATCACAAAGGTATCTAACAAAATGAACAGAAACTAAACCAGCATATTTTCTTGAACAAATCACAAAGGTATCTAACAAAATGAATAGAAACTAAACCAGCATATTTTCTTGAACAAATCACAAAGGTAGCTAACAAAATGAATAAAGCATGAAGTAGGCAAATATATGACAAAATTATTCTGATTTAGGACTAACCATAACACAGTGTTTAGAAACAACAACATTGAGAACTAGTATTTCCAGTAATTCCTCAGTGCAATAAAGCTATATCGATCACGTAGGTCTACGGACCAGACTGTTTGCATCCGATAGTGCTGAGAGAGCCTGTTGATACTATTGCAAGGCTACTCCCAAACTATTACCTTTTCAAAATCACAGTGACCCAATGAGTCCAGTACTGAGGAATGGTAAATATTTCACCTATCTTTGAAAACAGCAAGAAAGGTAATTCAGGGAACTACAACTTCATTTTTTGGTCTCTGAAAAAATCATGGAGTAATCAAAGATCTCATAGCTGGGCTCAAACATCTTACAGCATAAAATCAAAGAACCCAAACATTTACCAGCTTTTTTCTTGCACACAGATGTACCATGAGCAACTTATTTGAGTACTCTACTCCTAGGGGAAGTGTCTGTAAGATTTGGGCATTATCAGAACACACACACACAGAATGGATGAGTTTGGAAGGGATCTTTGGAGATCACCCAAGAGAGCCTCCCTGCTCAAAGGAGGGTAAGACAGAGCAGGCAGTGTTTCTTCTTTAGTTATCACCAGACCAAGTACTGCCATTCTTACTTTGTAGGTTCTGCATGAACATCCTAATGACTGAATAATAATTTCATTCTTACTCAGGAACCACTGAGAAGCAATCTTCTGAATGATAATTTAACCATAACTGCATTTGGACTTCAGATATGTGGTCTAGTAATTCTTTAAATTACTAGATCACATATCTGAAGTCCAAATCTTTAATTCTTGATTTAAAAACAAAGACCTAGAGGTACTTTATAGGAGGTGTTATGACAAACCATCCCCAATGCATAGAGCTGCATAGGTAACAGGCCAATGAACCAGTGAAACTGACTTGGCAAGGGACAGTTTGGAGGCTCACTGCCCCACAAATTCAGACATTCTGACAATTCTGACATTTTGTTATAGATGTACTTTGGCTTAAGCATAATCCATAAAACAGTTTTTAACTCCATAACTGTTATGCAACCTTTTTCATCTGTAAAATAGTAGGATATTTCTGTTTCTTTCAATAACATTTAGTCTTTGGGTTTTGGAGAGTTGATATCTTTCTCCCTGTTGTCCCTGCTATAGAATTCATAAAGCATGTTCCCAATCTCTAGCTGAACAGTTTTATTCCTAAACTGATCTGCAGCATTTTTTTTTTATTTTTTTTTTTTTTTTAGGATTGAAGGATGCCATAAAACTCAGAAAGATTTAAACCCAAGAGATAGATATCTAACTATAACCTCAGTCATTCCAACCCACTTGAACTCCTCAATCCTCACAGTTACTTGGCTTTCAAGTTCTTCCATTTCCCATGGGGGAAAAAAATAAAAAATCCTGCGCTTTCTCTCTAATCTCAAAGTCAAATAAATAAGGTTCATCCTCTAGCCAAATCCACTCAATTGTACAAGACAAACTGATGCAGCTATCATTTGGAAAACATGAAATAGCAAATACCAGCCATTTAAATATCTCTAGATTTACAAATATTCCCACTGCTAAGTGAAAGATTAATGCTGTTGCCAGAGCATATAACTGTTAGTTAGCAAGTAGAAACTTCTGGTTATGAATTCTTCCTCATCAGAAGATGTCTTAATGCTAAAAGATGATCATTAGATAGAAAAGTAGAAATAGTGAGGGATTTGGTAACTCATGAAATAAGAATCTGTTTATTACCACTAACTACTTGCATAAACAGAGCTTAGAGCCCTTCAGTGATTTGTTTTTTAGATACAAAAGCTTCAGTTATGTCCTTACTTTTAAATGATGAAATTTATACTGAGGGCAGGGGTTAGCAAGGAGAAGCAAACCAGAAACCCTCACTCAGTTCCCAGGAGTTCTGCATGTGGGATGTTCCTTTCTCAGAACATGGACCTTACTCCAATAAGAGGAAAGCTTTCAGCAACATACTGCATTGTGCAAGTCCATATGTTCTCCCTGTGACTCTCAGCTGTAGTTACTGCATTAAAGCTGAGGAGAAAGTTACCTTCCCAACTGGTGCAGTTCTTTATGACTATTAGTTATCATTTGGCTCTAACATACCATACTGAACACTGATGAGAACACTGGTGAGATTTACAGGTGTACAGAACACTGGTGAGGCATTTGATTGCTGGCACATGTATAAACCACAAACATCAAGACTTAAATTCCCACAATTCAGTTTCAGGTACACTTCCAGACAACCTGTACAAAATCAAAATTGAAATCAGAGGTGGAAAGCTGGAAGTAAATTCTGGAATGAGGAGGCTACAGATAAAGTGACATTTAGAAAAAGGGGTAAAAAAAAATTATTCTTGAGTATTCAGCCTGTGCTGATATACAACTTCCATAAGTCTGTGATGCCAGGTAGGATCCACCCAAATGTACTGAAGGAAAAGGGCTCACTGAGACATTTTCAATCATTTACCATCAGTCCTGACTAATTAAAGAGGTCCCAGACTGGAGGTTGGCCAATGCGACACCTATCTACAAGAACAGTTGGAAAAACAATCCAGGGAACTACAGGCTTGTCAGTCTGGCATTGGTGCCAGGGAAGGACACAGAGAAGATCACCTTGAATGCCATTACGCAGCACATACAGGACAATCAGGGGATCAGGCCCAGCCAGGATTGATTTAGGAAAGGCAGGTCCTGCCTGACCAACCTGATCTCCTTCTATGACAGGATGACCCACTTGGTGGATGAGGGAAAGGCTGTGGGTGTTGTCTATCTAGACTTTAGTAAAGCCTTTGACACCATCTTCCACAGCATTCTCATGCAGAAACTGGTTGTTTATGGCTTGGATAGGCATACTCTTCACTAGGTAAATATCTGACTGAATGGCTGGGTCCAGAGAGTGGTGGTGACTGTAGTTAAATTCAGCTGGCAGTTGCTCAGTTGTGCTGTTCCTCAGGTCTCATTACTGGGGCCAGCCCTTTTTGACCATCTTTGTTGATCGTCTGGGTGAGGGGATCCAGTGCACCGTCAGTCAGTTTGCAGACAACACCAAACTGGGCAGGAGTGTTGATCTGCTGGAGAGTAGGAAGTCTCTGCAGAGGGATCTGGATAGGCTGGATGGATGGGCCAAGGCCAGAAGTATGAGGCTCAACAAAGTGAAATGGCAGGTACTGTCCTTGGGTCACAACAACCTTGTGCAGTGCTACATGCTGGAGGCACAGTGGCTGGAAAGCTGTCCAGCAGAAAAGGACCTGGGAGTGCTGGTCAACAGCCAGCTGAATATGAGCCAGCAGTGTGCCCAGGTGGCCAGGAAGGCCAGTGGCACCCTGGTTATGATTATTACCTATTGCCTTGTGGGCTGAAGCACACATACTTCCTTCCATGGGAAGACACATATAGTCCATGCTGTGATGTCCATCATGGCAGGGGGATTCCTTAGCCTTTAATAGTCTCCATTTTAGACCATTCTTCAACATCCTTGGACTTTCTCCCCTTAGCTTTCCCTTTCTCTGCAAGACTCTCCTATACCATTTTTTTACAATGGTATTACATGAGATTTATGAATTGTCTTGGAATTAGCTGGACATGTCAAGTATGCTATCAGAAATCATTCTTCCTGATAAATATGGTCACTTGTTAACTCATCCAAATGGAGTTGGACATGTAGTCAGGAAAGATCACCACAAGTCTTATAAATTTATGATCAGCTTTCTTATGGCAGGAAAAATAGGAAGACATTCTGATGATATGCTAGTTTGTCAGATCAGTGACAATAGCAGATATAATAGAAGGCAAATGTTTCAGATGATGGTACAGCTTTTGAGGTGAAGTATGCTGTTTATCTAGGAATCAGGAGAGAGAAACAGGGAGGAAAAAAAGCCCAAAAAGACTCATTTACTACCACCAAGACCTTAAGAATTCATATGTTCAACTTCTGATCATATCCACTTGGGAGACCAGCATATTCCTACTGCACCAGCCACAGCCACAAAGAGCCACCTCACTCTGAAGAAATACTGTACCTGTAGGCACAGGGGAAAACCATGTTCTGAGCAGCTGTTGGGATCAAACTGGACTTTCCATTGTGACTGTGTTCAAAGGCGTACAGGGATTCTGCATGAGATCTGTGCTAAGTGACACAGAGCTATCCCATGCAATAACTAGGTCTGCATCACATAGGTGGTTCTTACAGCCTTTCTCAAAGCAGGAACTACGTACACCATCACATCATTACCATTAAACTACCCAGAAGCATGTGAGACACTCAACTTCAGGCAGAGACTCTCAGGACTGAAAAGGATTCAAATGATTGTACGTGAAGGGCAAACAGGATGTCTAAACCTGTTTGATTAAACATGTTTGAAAGTGACCTGGACCTGTTGAGAGCTGTACCCACACCTAGAAAGTACTTCTTATAAATTAACATTGAGTTAACTAATGTGACACAGTGAAAAATAACCACCTTCCCCCAGTGAAGGCAAGGCACTTCACTTTATTCTAAGTCAATTTCTTTCCATTTGATTTTTGTGATCCTGTCTCACAGGGGAACCAGTGTTCTGCTTCTATGATATTTAGTTGGAAGAGTTTATACCAGAAAGGAAGAAGAGACACGGCCTGAGACAAACAGAAATGTTTAGTGGTGAGCATAAGTCCCCAAAGTAGTTATTTCTTTCAGATGGGATACTGATATACTTTTGTGGGATAATTGTTCAAAGACAGTCTTAGTCATCTTAAGTCAAGGCAAATTTCTTGTAGATATTAACATTGGAAGAGTTTGAACTGTATGATTCTTTTAAATCATAAAGAACCTACTCATAAATCTTTAACTTGTTCTTCCACTTCCTTTTATCTGCTACTGTGTAAAATTTTTCCTTTTTCTCTAAGAGAAACAATATCTGAAAACACAGGGAGAAGTGAGAGGTAATGAAGGACAAGATCCAGTCCTCCCATGAACTATTTGCAGCATAAGGTCCTGTAGAGTTTGAGCCTTCCTTGAACCCTGTGGCCTGTGGGGATTTGCCAAGAAATGTAGGGAGCAAGAGGAAAACTTTGCCTCAGCAGGACGAAATCTGCACTGTTTTTTTGGAAGAAATGATACTGCTGTCATGCTTGAGAACTTAGAATTAAGGTTTCTGATTGCCAAGTCACATAGAGCCCTGCTGCCATGTACCCAACAAGGAAAAGACAATCTCTCCCATGGAAAGAAGCAGTAAGTCAGCAATCAAGGCACACACAAGTTGAAATCTGTGTTTTCCACAGATTTCCGCTATCATCCAGGCTCTACTACTTCCATGTCTTCGCCTCTCAGCTAGATCAGGAGGAAGTAGAGGGAGTGACCTTTTATTCATCCTGTCTGATCAAAGTTTTCCAAACTTTTTTGAGGTACTACTATATCAGCATGAGGTAAGAGGCTGCAGTCCGATGTGGAAGACTACTACTCTGAAACAGTTTGGATACCATCAAAAGGATATATAATTTAGGAAATCCTGAACTACAGAAAGAGGGAGCTAGAGAGATTCTGGAGTCTTAGGTCTAACAATTTAATGGACAAATATTTGTCTCCACTTTAAACCCTACCAGTCAAATCAGCATCACTCTCCAGAATACAATTTTTGTCCTAGGTGACATTTTGAGAGTATTTCAATTTCAAGGACTAGGCAAGATTTAAAAAATATGGGGCAGAGATTCAGATCATCCTTGCAATTTTGCAGGGTTGATGGGCAGGTAAACAGGAGTTGGGATTCCAGATATGCCTTCAAGTCATTGTAATGAACAACTGCTTCTTTTAAAAGAAGAATGGTTCACCAGAAATTATTTTTTTTTCCTGAACTCAGGCAAGAGTTAGAAATTACACCAACTTTACATTTCACAGACATGAAAGTGGCTTCCAATTTTCTAGCAATTCAGAAAATGCTTCATGAGGGAAAAACAGCTGCTACTACAAAGGAATACTATGTATTTACCATCCCATCTATCACCTAATCCGTCAAGAAGACTAAACAAAAGTGAAGGATGAAACAAAATAACAGATGCTTTTGAAAGTATTAAATACAGTTTAGTTACAGTTAGTCTGATTTTCAATTTAGTATCATTTTATCTCCTTTTTTATACTGCTCTTTATTTAGCAGTATTACTTCATATTTTTACACACATAAAAAAAGAACAACAGTTCTGGCCTGATTTTGGCTGGGATAGAGCTAGCTTTTCTCTTAGGGCTGGCTCAAAGTTATGCATAAACATACACAAGTTTTAAAAAATTGTCATTTTTCTGACAAAGGGCTTTAATTGTACTTAAATTTTGGTACCTACTCTCAAGCTTTGGGAACAATACAAGTTGTCCACTTTCTGAACAGCTTCCTAGTTTAGGTCAGTACAGTTAGTAACTGGTGACCAGAAGCAAGTGGTCGCATCCATTGGCCATCCTTGGTAAGGGAGAAATCACCTCTGCTGCAGAAGAAGGATTGACAACTGGAAGGCAGGGGTGGCCACAATTTCATCTGCATATACCCACAATCTTGATATTTGCCACCTCTTGCAGACTTTTACCCTAAGCAAAAGGATGTTATATTTAAATTATTAAGTAGTTACAGAGTTTTTGTCTGCACCGCTGGAAAAATAAGGTCCCATACCCAAGCCATGGACAGATTTTCTACAATCCACTCCTTGAACTCAAACAGGCATTACTATAAATCAAGCCAAGCACTTTGTTAAGTAAAGCATGCCTCAAAACCAATGCCACACTTACTCTTCCTAAAGAAGCTTATTTCAAATATTTCTCCTTTCTTCCTGTCTCTTCTCTGTTTTGCTGATATTTGATTTCTGCTTTGGAGGAGGTTTGCAAATGACGTTTTCATCTGGACATGTGTAATGACTTGAAATGAAGGAACATTTGCATTTATTTAATACATTCATTGCAACAAGAGCTTTGCTAAGTTCTGCTTGCCACCACACTAACATGTAGAATTTCCAACAGTTCCTCAAGGATGCTTCAGCTTCAGCCTCAAAAGTGGTTGTGCAGAGTTGACTCTTGCTGGTCTTTCTGAATGGGAGCACAATTGTCAATAGACTTGTTTGGTCACAGGTTGGATGCTAAATAAGTTATCTACTTCAACATAAAATGCTTTTGAAATATTCTCAGCCAAAATAAAAGTTGAAATTTTTCAGCTTCATTTAAGAGCAGCTCTGTTTCAATGAGTGCATCTCATTGTTGAAAGAACAGGTCTGCTTTATTAAGTTTATGTGCTCCAAGACCCCAGATCAGGCTTTGTAGTACTACAAATAGAAAAGAGTTTGATAAGAAAACGATTATTTTTTTGAGGCTATAGGTGGACTTCCTTCAGTTTCCTAAGGTTTATTACTCCTTAGGACAAGGAGCACAATTAGTTTGTAAGGCCTCAAATCAGAATGAGATCCTAGATAATATAGAACAAAACATGGTTTTCCAAGTAATAGAGAAACCAAGGGCTGATCATGCTAACCTTCAAACTACTGAAGAAATTTAGGCAGAACTGCTACACTGCACACCATAGGCAACTTGGACAAGCTGCTACAACTACCAGACTTACTGACAATTTATTACTGACTATGGAGGCAGGCAACAGTATTTCTACTGACAGCTGTGAGGACTTCTATTTGAAAATAACAAATCATAAGACCACAAATGGACAGAAATAGCTGGAAGCCATGGGGGAAGATTGAATTCCAACAGAACCAGTTGCTAAACCAGACAGAATCACAGAATTGTTAGGATTGGAACAGACCTCTGGAGATCATCTAGTCATACCTTCCTGCCAAGGCAGACTCACCCAGAGCAGGTGACACAGGAACGTGTGCAGGTGGATTTGAAAGTCTCCAGAGTGGGGGATTCCACAACCTACCTGGGCAGCCTGTTCCAGTGCTCTGCCTCAATGTAAAGAAATTCTTCCTCATGTTGAGGTGAAACTTCTTGTTATTTAGTTTATGGCCATTGCTCGTCCTGTCACTGGGCACCACTGAAAAGAGTCTGGTACCATCCTCTTGACACCCACCTTTGAGATACTTATATGCATTAATGACATTCCCTCTCAGAAGGACAGGAGGGAATAGAAATCATATTCTAAAATGAGTCTGAGCACTGGCAGGCTCCACTGAAAAGCTCATGTCCAATTGACAGATCTGAAAACCAGAATTCTGGAAGCTTACATGGAAACTGCAGCCTAAGAACAGATATTCCATCTGGATAATCAGGTGAAAGATAAGAGATATAGAAAAGGCTTGCACATTATAGAAAAGGCTACGTATCAAGGGCTTGGAAACTGTCAAATAAAATAAAGAGAATTTTAGGAGAAACTTTTAATTGACTGTGGGCTTGGAGAGTTCTCAGGTGATGACTCTTCTGAACATGACATTTCTCCCCTACGCCAGCCTTCCCTCTCTACTCCAAACCAGAGTTTGACCACATTTTGTAGTGTCAACAGCACTTTGCCTAGAAAGACACTCTGAGTCCTTCTTCCTCCCTTCAAGGCAAGTTAGTTTATGCAATATTTCGTTCCAGCATAGATCAGTCTATCTGTTCTGCACTGGCCTGAGAGAACTAGATAAGCTAACATGTTTGTAATATTCAGCAGGAGGAGCTTGAATCAATAAGATCATTTTCAGGGATTAGCAAACCAAGTTTCTCTTCACCTAGGAGAATTAGTGCCCTTATTTCTAATGTGAATGTGGTATGATCACTCCTTGCCCAAGAGGCTGAAGTAAAGCTAGATCTTCTTCCTCACTGATGCTAAAGAATGCCTGAATATATATGTGGTAATCCAGCCCCATAATGAGCAGAAAAAGCTTGTCTTCACAGAGTGGTGTCAACTTTCCCATAATTGGTTTCTCCAGACAGAGCAGTCAGCATAACATAGGATTGCCCCTAGATGTCAAATGCTGTAGTGGCCAGAAGAAGCTGCTGTGATGCCTTTTCCTCTGTGCCTGACTGTTGGTGTCTAAAGGCACAATATGGCAGCCAGTCCTCTGTGGAGCAGGAGGAAGCTAAGCAATAGGTGTGAACATGGATTATAGTAAGTGGGAATAGTGTAGGGTAAGTTTGCTACGTCAAAGAAGGAAAGTGGATCCCAAGGTGAAGTTTAGACCAGATTTCAGAAAGCAGCTGATTCCTGAATGTCCTGGGTCAGAGAACAAACAGTGGGAGAGGGGCTGAGCACAGACTTACCCCTGTGATTAGAGTTGCAGTGCCAGGTCAGGATGGAAAAGTGATAGCATCCCACATCCAATGGGCAAATAAGCAGTCAAACAGTGAATATCAGAAATGCACAGGGCTGAGAGTCCAGGCAAAGGACTGGACAAAGGAGGATGCCCAGTGGAGAGTGGTCACTCACCAACAGGACAGGATGAGAAAATAAGATGGAAAAGTTCATGGGTAAAGCCAGAGAATTTGCCTGACAGTTACTGTCACAGGCAAACACAGACTCAATTTGCTGAAAATTATATAAATTTCTTGCCAATTGGAAATTGAGTATAATGTTGAGAAACAAAGACAAACATTTTCCCCTCATCCTATACCTTCTTCTCAGGCTCAATGTCAGTCCTTCAGTCCCAATTCATCTTCTCACAACATTCAGGGGAATTTGGTCCAAAATGATTCTTCCCTGCTGCTTCCTGCTCCATATACTGTTTCCCTGATCCAGTACAGGCTTCCTTCCACGGGATAAAGTCTTTCACAAGCTACTCCAACATGGCCCCTCCCCACAGGGTACAGCGCTTCAGGAACAGACTGCTCCAGTGTGTGTCTCCCATGAGCCACACTAGCTTCATGGTCTTCTCCATGGGCTGCATGGGAATGTCTGCCATAGCATCTGGAGCACCTCCTCCTTCTTCACTGATCTTGGTGTCTGCAGGGCTATTGCTCACCTTTTTCCTATCAACTTGCCTTTGTGGCATTTTCCCCTTTTTTTAAGGTGCCACTGTCTTGGCTGAAGGGTTCAGCTGTGCCCTGTGGTGGGTCTGGCACAGAGCAGCCCAAGCCTCTCCTCATAAATATGCACTGCACCCTTCCCCTACTGAAACCTTGTCACATAAAGCCCATACAAATGAAAAACTCTACAGCTTGGGTCTGGGTTTCTCCGTGGCTCGGTAAGGAGCTCTTGTTAACTAGAATAAAGGGAGGAAACCTGGAGAGAAGTCAGGAGTACATCGGAGCCTCAGCCACTGATGGGAAACTAGATGGAAGGAAAGAAGTGTGCAAAACCACAGAAGACTAAGGAGGAAGGACCAAACAGTAAAGGACTGAAAAGAAGCAGAGAAATGGAGGAGTGTTAAATTAATGGGCCCATTGCTGAAGGGAGTGAGAAGGAATGGTCAGGAGCAAAAAATGGGCTGTGTGGGTGTAGCAAAGGAAGGCTGAGAGATGCACACCCTGAGATCTGCAGGCAAACTAAGCAGAGAAACATTAAGCACAAATTAATAATAAGGGAGAAAAGAATACTGCAGAGAACAGGAAAAAAAGTTAATACAAACTGTTGTGAAAATCTGTAGTAGGGGAGGAAAAGCAGAAAGAAAGTGGAGGAGACAACATATGAAGTTTGGATTAGTTTTTTGGGTTTTTTTTTCCTAAGTTTTACAGAAAATATAATAACTATACATAAAAGCTGATTCCCCATTTATCACTTTCAGCTATCCATTTCACAAACACATTCCTCTTTTGCATGCAGCTTGAAAGCATTGATAGGCCAAATAAAATGGGTGTCCCCCCTTCTGTTTGGTGTCTGACCTGTGACTGAGCCCAGGTTATGTGGCAGTGTCTCAAGGTTATGTGCCATAACCTAAAGCCACCTACCTTGTTGGATTTATTGTATTTTCAGATTGACACTCATGCATTGCTCTTCCACTTTCAAAACAAGTTATGCTGAACTAAGGTATAGTTGAAGCTGTAAATTTACATTAGTTTTTGAAAGGACATTCAGCATGCGGTCCTTCTTCTAAAACCCAGCCACTATAAAGCCCAGGGATTTCTGTGTTGAGTTTTTTCAGATTTCTTTTAAGCAGCTTTAATTAAGGAATTGCCAAGTTGGGGCAACTTTGTCCATTTGTGTGTATCAAGCCCTACAACACTTTCAGGCTTATGACTAAGATAACTTTTTAACAGTAGTTTTATACTGGAGAATCCTAAGATTTGAATAAAGTCTACTAACTGCCTCCTCTCAGTCCTCTTCACACCTATAGCATCTGACCCACTCTGTAACTGCACCCTGGGATGCAGAAGAACTATCTACCTCAAAACCAAAGAAATAAATCAACTGGCTGAGTGGAAAAAAATGCAAGTATGTCATTGGGAGATCTGTAATTGCATATCTAAAAGCTGTTCTGTAGTGGCCACAAAGGTGTGTAGAAGGAGGACCTGCCTCCTGCTGTGATGCACTCACTGTGACTAACGGGGGAAGTGAAGGCCTGGCCCCCCACCCCTTCTTCCACCCATATTTAGTAAGGACTTCAACTCTTTCTGTCAAGAGGGCTACACTGATACAGTGCCTCTTGACCAAGCCACCTATCATAAACCCTGTGAAATGTAGAGACTGAGATCACTACTTTATTGCTGAATGGCTTGGAGATTGAAAAAGGAAAGCAAAGATTTGGTGGAGGCAGAGAAAGACAGGGACTGTTTACTAAGCCATGTTTCTCAGGAGAACAAAGATTAAAATGAGAAGACTACAGTTTAATGTAAGACATGCTATTATTTCAATCAGGCATTCCTGTAAAGGAGCAAATCTGAATCATGGGTTTGTGGCACACATAGTAGTCATCCACTGATTAACAATCTCTGCCCAGGGTTAATGAGTCAGCCAAATCACCCACACATATGAAAACTGCAGATAAAATTTAGAAGTTCTGTCATTTTCCTTGAGGAAAAGGCAGTGCTGATAAATGAATCCTAGTCTGCTGAGGTTCCTAGTCATGGACAGGAACATATTTATCCCTTCTGTGAACTCAGGAGATGATGTTATTCACCAGTGACTAATGATTTAGGCTGTTTCAAAGAGGTACAGTAAAAGAAATATTGTGTGATCACTCTGAAAGTCAGGCATCTGGTTTTGGGTTTTCAAATCAATACCTTAGTCCCTTATGAAATATTTTAGCAAAATAAGATTCCATGCTTCCATTCTTAAATTCCATTTTAGGTTCCCTTAAGTTTTTGGCTTGAATGAAAGTGTGCTGTGCTTCTCTGAGAACAAAGTAGACTGCTTAATCCACTTGCATAAAACTGCAAGCAGTTCTGAAGTACCAACCATGGTACTGGCCTGCTTTGAAACTCTGGATTTTTCCTTAATGTTTTTGTTCTTTCTTTTTATCTCAAATGCTAACTTATTAGCACTGTTGTAGTGGTTTTGGAGAGTTAGTCTTCATTGTTAACCTGGGAGAAAATTGACGGTAAAGGACTTTGGAGAAGGTGAGTAGTTAACAGGACAAACACTAATTATATGGCTCTGTCAGCCAGCACTCTCTGAAATCACATCCAGCCACCAATGTCAACCTCACCAGTTTTGTGAATACAAAGTTTTGTGTTTAAATCTATGCTTAAGATTGTTAAATGAAATTTTCATTATGTGTAAAGAGACAGTCAAATCTTCACATTTATCTCAGTCTAATGAAGTGTTCTGTCTGCTCAATGAGCTGTGGCATGGACAGAGAACAACACTGGGACCATTTGAGCATGAGACTGCAGCTGTTCTACCCTCCTCATCTAGAGATGAGCAGCTCCCTCAGCAGATTCCTACAGGAGGACCTTTCACTTCGCAGTGGTGTGGCTGAGGGCAGGAACAGGTACCAATGTGGAGCCCAAATCTCTGGAAAAGAGAATTCTGTTGAGTGCTGCAGGTTAGAATTTAATCAATTATTGAAGATAATTCTCTAATGCTTAATATACACCCATTTATTTAAAGATTCAGTTTGACTCATTTAACACTGGGTAATTCAAAGATTTGTTGCACACTACAGTACACAGTTCCCATATGGGTGCTTTTAGCTTTCCAGAGTTCAGTGTAATTATGATATTTGCATACTGAGCAGCCATCCACCACTTCATTACAGTAGCCTCTTTGGTCAACAGTACCAGCTCAATTACCATATTATCTGAAATACATATAACATTAAACTATCATTAAAAAAGCATAGCAATAAAAAAAAAAAAAAAAAAAAAATCTGTGAGAGCTCAGAGACCTAGACTTGAGTAAGTGGCCTCAGCAATAATTCCTCCTCATTAGCCCCATGCATAACACCAGATGGACACTGAAAACCCTGAAACTCTTCTGAATACAAAACAGTGCAGGATTCTCCTTTGAGGATGAAAAATTATCTCACAAATATTTTTGGCACTTCCTGATTTGGTAGTACACGTAGCCTTCAAGTAGTACAGTATGCAGGAGTTACAGTGTCCTGAAAATAGGAGTTGTGAAGAAACAGCTCTGCAAGGAGCAGTAGCAAAAGACAGAAGTTAGTTCCATTTGACCTGATCTGATCCTTTTGGGTCCCTGGATTGTAACTTGCATTCTGTGCAAGCACAAAGCATACATAATTTGACTTCTTTTCCTGACTGTCTTTTGCTTATTAAAAATCTACTTTTCAGCCACATTTATTGCCTTCCTAGAGGTGCTAGAAGTCTATTCCCACTGTGGGCTTCTCTCTCTGTGGTCAGAGGAAAGCCTTTCAAACTGTGCTTCCCAGCCTGGGACAAGATGCAGCTCAGTGCTGGGATGTCACAGCTCTTCTCCATGTTCTTTTCCTCCCACTCACCCCATGAGCCTCCAGTGAGTGGGCTTAAACACTGACAAGGTTCTTTTGCGTAGCCACTCTCCCTCAGTATGTAATCCCCACAGACAGCACAATTCCATCTGTGCCACATTTCCAAGCACATGGGGGAGGATCTGGAGGCTGCAGAATTATTTCAGTGGCATAGAACTTCCATAAGATTTTGCAGCCCTGAGTGGGCAGGGGTTTGAGGGCAGCAGAGGTGCCATCCCACCTTTCTTCCCTCATCCCAAGCTAGCCTTAATATCAGGGAGAAAACTGCAAACACAGGATAAAACAAGATGCCAGGCTTCTATAAAGCAATGTCAGTGATTAATAGTGTGATCACGCCAAGACATTTGTGGGTTAGCTTACTGCAGTTCAGATTTAAAAAAGAAATTTGAGAAATATATTTCCATGATGAGAAATGCATGAAAACTCACAGAGATGGGGTATTTCTATGGTGACCAGTGCAGCATTCATATTTATGTTATAGTGATAAGAGATGTTAATGGTGGATTCCTGGCCCCTGAAGCACCAGATCTCTAGGTAAGCTGAGAACACTTTAAAAGGTGTTTCAAACAGATTACAAGACAAAAATACAGACAGAAAGACTGTCCTAGCCATGCAGAAATTTGGAACTGAGATATGAGATCTTGTATTTCCAAGTACAGTTCTGTGACTACAGCACTAATTTTTCAGTATCTTTAGTGCAAAAGGCAGAAACCAAGCAGAAACAATGGGCACATTGTGAAGCTGGATATCAGATGAATATAAAGACTGTATTTTCAGATTCTCACTAGGAAAACATTACAGCTCAATTTTTTTCAGCATGCACATTGATGTTTTTGTTGCTAAGAAAGCCGAGGCAAATCATGGGACACAAGGCTCAGACCCAGGAAATAGAAAATAATCCTGAAGTCCATATCTAGCTATAAACCACACAGTATTTCTTACAAAGGCTATCTATAAAGGGAAGCACATTCTCCTTTAGCTCTGTGCTAATTTCCTCTGAAAAAAACTTCATGTTCTGAGCAAACCAAATTGATAGTATTCCCCCTCTGTGACAAACTGAAAGCAGATACTGTATGTTAGACTTCAACTCTGTCCATTTCCTTGTTAAGCTGTTTGTTTTGGTTTTTTTTCCCTCAAGTAACATGTTCATAAACATCTTACTGTGTTACTTTCCTCCCTGGATTAAGACATTAGCCTTTTCTACCTTGTACTTGGTGCTGCTACTACAGGTTCTATCATCAACTTTTCCTCTCTCTAGTAGCCACTATGTAGATTTACTTATAGAGGCCTCCGACTCCCTTTCTTCCTGTAGGGCTTTCTTTAAGTTTTATACCTGGTGGAATCCCAGTTTATTTGCCAGACTGGAACATGACACATTGAAAGTCTCTTTTTTTAAAACACTACAAGCTTCTGAAATCATGATAAATCCAGGCATCATAGTTTGATGGAGAACAGGAAGTAGAAATACACTTGGTGGCCTGCAGCCAGGGCAGCTGTCACCAATACTACAGCTTCAGGGCAAAGCAGCCTCACAACAAATTATGTCCTATTGCCTGTATTTGTCCTCCAAGGTGAGGATCAGATCCATCCAACTGACTACTACTCCTGTTAGCTCTGGAATGCAAAGGTTATTTCAGGAAAATGAGCTGAAACAATGTTCAGGAAGCTGTGAGATGCTATTGTAGAATAATTTTTCTTCACAAGGGACCTCTGGAGGCCTGTGATCCACCATCTGCCCCATCACACCTTTAAGATCCATTCTTAAAGGGATGCCAGCTCAATTGGGATCCCAGCTCAAGCACACTGCCATAGGCCTTGTCCAGTAGAGCTGGGAAGATCCACAGGAGTGGAGATCGCATGGCTTCTCTGGGTCTCTCTTCCAAGGTCAAGCATGCTGCTGGGGAATAAGGGGCTGCTTTGGTCTCTGGCAAATGTCTTTGGTGCTATCCCTCTGCACCTTGGAGAAGTGTCCATCTCTTTCCTTTTTGTTTCCCTACTACAAAGAAGTTGAAGACATCCAAAAGAGTCTTCCTTTCCCTTTTTGTCTCCAGACTGAACAAGAGTATTTGTCTCCCTCTCCTTCCAGATGGGCTGTGCTCCAGCATCCTTCCTGTCTCTGTGGCATCTGCTGAACTTTTTCCATGGAGTCAATGGCTGCCCTGCTCTGGAGAGGCCAGACTGGACACAAGTCCCCAGATGCAGTAGGCTCAGTTGTGCTAATGCAAGGATAAAGACACCTAAGTTTGGGATAAGTGTCACAGAAGCAAGTTTAGGCAGCTGAGTCTATTAGAGCTATCTGAAGCAGTGGCTTTCTTTCTCTCTTCAACTTGACAGGGGAATTCTTGGGTCAGAATTTGGTGTGCACAAGATAATGATTTTTCCAGCAGGAACCATCAAATTGTGAATGGCATAGAATAAGGTGTATACAATAGTTCCTTAACATTGTACCAGCCCTGTAGGGGTGCACTATTCAACTGTCCTCAAGGGATGTGTTTCTTTCCACTGTCTTTACATTGTTTTTTTATCTGATTTTCTTTGGCCTCATAAGAGGAAAAAAAGTGTCAGGTTTAAGCCTGTAATCTATTTCATGCTATGAGATTAACTCAGCTAGTTAGAGCATGGTTGTATCACCAAGGCTGTATGTTCAATCCCCATATGGGCCATTCACTTCAGAGTTACACTTGATGATCCTTGTGAGTCCCTTCCAACTCAGAATATTCTGTGAAATAACTGAACTTATTAATTTTGTTTTTCACTTCTGGCAGATGCTGATGTGTGAAACAGTGATCCAGAGTCTTGCATAATAAAATGAATGCTTTGCCACTGCCGTCTGCCCAGAGCAAAGGGCTTTCTTGTGCACCAGGAAACAACTGAAAGGCTCCCTAACCTTCACCTTGAGGTACCAACACACACCATACTAATACTGAAACATTGATAAAAGTATTTTATTTCAAATTTGTGTAGGTACCTTTCCAAAACAACACAATTGTCTTTCTACAATGATCTAAATGCTTATCATTTCCATTTAAACTAATTATTTTCAGAAAGAAAACATTAATCTAAAACTGTCTTTAAAACATCTTTCTCTAAAAGACAGAATTAATTTTAGACACAGAAATCTATAGAGATCATTTTAGATTCTTTAAATAAACTACTGGATTTGGAGCTTGACTTCAAAGATGATCAGTTATAATTGCATTCTAAGTAGCTTGAGTAAGACCTGAATTTGAAAAACTAAAATCAACCACTTTAGCAGAGTAAATACCGTGGTTCAAGCTCAGTCTTACTGTAATTATTTTAGATAAAAAGTACTTACAAACAACATTAAAGGAGGAGAAAACAAGACCAGCTCTTTCCTTTGAGTGCCAAGAGCTTATTGTCACAAACCTACAGCGTCAGTTCTCAGATGACGGGGAAGTAAGAAACCACATATAATTACTGTCTGCAGTCTGGGAGCCACTAGCTGCCTTTAATTGCAGAGAATTTGCAGACTGTGTCTAATATAAACTCTCTCAGCAATTAAATCCAGCTCACTCTCCTATCTCACCAGGGCAACCAGCATTCAGTGACCTTGATGGAGCAGGGGTGTTGGACCAGACCAGGATTTCCAGAGGTC
>JAWWTY010000088.1:27624744-27638629 GCA_035222235.1 Margarornis squamiger | reverse complement strand
TGCTCTCAGCTGTTTTGCAGTCCTGTGGTGCTGTGTTCACTACCACAGCAATGAGATGCTGTCAGCAGCCACCCTAAGACAGCCCTTGTTCCTGCACAGTGCAGTGAACCAGAAAGACCCCAGGCTGAGAGGTCTCAGCTCCGTACTCCTGCTCTACACCAGAGCCCAGCAAGACCCCTACCAGCTCCAATGGCAGAGTAAGGACAGGATGAAGCATTTCCTGCTGGGCTGAAGTCACTGGATGCTCACACTGAGAAGAAAGCTGAAGAGGGGTTGAAAATGGTGAGGCACTCACCTCAGCATGAAGTGCAGACCTGCAGAGCAGAGCTGCACCACCACAGCTGAAGCCCTGTGAATGAACCTGAAGCCCTGACCTAGGGGATAAAGGAGACCTCGAAGCTCAGAAGCCCAGAAAACAGGGGCTCCCACCTGAGATGTGATAGAAGTTTCTTTCAGATGACACAGGCTGCTACTCTGGAGGCCAGTGTTGGTGGTGAGGGTAATTTCACATTGTTATGAAAGAAGAGAAACTGCTTCATGCTGTAGGAGTAGTTCTTGAGGAACTCATTGTTTGCTGTCACTGCATATGGGAGTAAGCCCTTTGTAGAGACTGAGCCTTCATCTGGCCTCAGTGAAATAGCTATGACCACTATATGGGACATATTGATAAGACAGAGAAAATAAAAATGCACAGGCTCACAGGCAGCATGATTCAAGGGCCAGAGCTGCACTGTGGTGGTAGGGTAATTGACAGGAAATGCAAGTGCTGCTAGTGTGATAAACATGAGAAACCCTCCCAGATACCACAGACATCGGGAGCCCTGGCTTTTGGAGTCCTGACTTGCCTTTTTAATAACATTTCCATGCTCCAAACATCCTCCCGTACCCACCCACAGCAAAATACCAGCAGGAAAAACAGGCTACACATTAGAGGTAGAACATTCATTGGAATAGGAGGAGCTGACATGAGTTCATTTTCCATACCCTTTAGGACATTGTTAATGTGCACAAATACATTCCTGCTCTGAAGTTACGTTAAAGAGCAATTTTACAGATTATAGGCAGAAACGACCTGAGCATGGCTGATCTAATTTATTATGTTCTTTAATGTTCTTCCAACAACAACAATCTTGTCATTCTCCTCTCTATTCAAACCCTGTTCAAAAGGATGCTAAAAAAAACCCAACAGCCTAGCAAGTCATTCTTGCTGGACGTAAAATGAACAAATGTAATTCAGCTGCTGACTCAGATTAAATAGAAGGAAGAAACCACATTCCCGAACACAGAGTGATTTAGAGATGTGGGTATGGCAACACTACATTGTAAAAATCTATGCTAAGCATAAATATGGTTAAACAGACCCAGAAGGAAAAACATACTGGACAATGCAGAGACTGCTGCAAACAAGGGTTGGGGTTTCCATACCCTATTGTAATCCAGATCTTCCTGCAATCAGATTTAGTGTTCATGGTATGTATGACTGCATGAGAATAAAAAATTTTCACTAAAAATGCCACTTGAAAATGCAGCAGTAAAATTCTAGCCCTCTGGAAATAATGTGGAAATCAAATAAGGGATCCTAAAAGCTTGATTACCAGGAGACAATGATAAAGTTCCCAAAATTATTTCTATTAAATGAGTGATTTATCATCTGGGTAGCACTGGGGAAAATGGAGCAGAGTAGGGGTTATCTTTTCTTTGTAAATGAATGTTTACATCAGGCAAATGTAGGGCTTACCACTGGGCCAAAAAGCACTTTTTTGTTTTGCTATTGTTGCATAGTCTGACAGAGGAAATGATAAACCACATTGCCATGCCAGATGTGCTATTGTCTGAAAGTTGCTCATTTCCCAATTTGCTCAGGACATAGCAGACTTTTGTAATAGGTATTTTTCCACTTAGACCAGCCTATAAATTATTTTGTTAGAAGGTTTTTTTTTAGGAGGATTTGTTGGAGATAGGTACTTGGCTGTACAAAAAAGGATTCATTACTGTGATATGTTCTTTCAATCCTGGTTTAAATGCAAGCCAAACCTTTCTACATGCTCTGCAGAAGAGATGCAACAATGGATTTGGAAAGCTTTTCTCTCTGTGTCTCAAGCAGTAACCCTGAAGCAGGCTAGAGACATCAGTTCCCATGTTAGTTTTCATCTGTCTACACAGATAGATAGAAACTAATTCTGCAAAGGTAGGCAATTTCTCATCAGAACCCTCTATGGCTTAATTATAACCAATGTGTCTGTATCGAATGTTTCCATCTTGATAACTAGGCATATTACACCAAGTATTTTTTCAGACATTTAACATCAGCATCATATGACAAACATGCTAAAATAGTACTTTTCACACTGGGAGTATAGAAAACTACAATTTCATGCAAATTAGTTTTATCCTAATTGCCCTCCAGTGTGTGTGGTATGTGTTTCATTGTGTTATTAACAAAATTCAGTTAAATTGTGGTATTTCTGATGTGCCTCTGAGCTACAGGTAAAAGGAGTTTGACTGCCAGTATGTGACTGATTCTTAATCCACAGTGGTTCAACCATATTTCCAAGGCAGACAATTTGTGTATTTGATGCTGTGATCCAGAACAATCCACAGCAGAAGAAAGCCTTCAAAAAGAAAGACAAAGCATCACCAACATCATAGAGCATGAGAAGCTTTGGTTGAGTGGTGTTACTAGCATCACATGCATGTTCCCAGCGAGAGGCAGTCAGTGCTATTATGATTTATCTACCTTCCCCTATCAACAGTCTTTATTATAATATGCATCTCCATTCAAGGTTTCTTTACTATTAACTTCAAAACAGTTACTCTAGTTTAAACATTAAACATTATCTAGCATACTTACTGTTCAGTGTTACTATTCTACCTAGTCTTTAATTTCTCAATTAGTTAATATGTTGTCACTTGAAATGGTGCTACTTCACTAAATTAGAACCAGATTAAAGAACAGAACATGAGCTATTAATATAGGACCTAAATACATGCTTGAAAAGCTCCCTGAGATCTTTAGTGATTATTTTATTATGAAGTCTTTTATCTAAGTGAACTTAGATGTTGAACCTAAATAAAGATTGAAAACTTATTTGGACTTTTTACTATAGAATTAGCATAACAGGTTTACCTTTGAAGCTGCCAACTCTTCTATAAAATAGTCAGAGGCCAAAGAATAAAATTAGTTAAGTTTGAATGTACGAATGCTTTGGGTTTTATAAATGATATCAGTAAGTCTCAGACAAAATACCTCTCCTTAGGAAAATGAAAATATGTGTTGCAGAGAGTTGGCTTTTTACTCTCTCAAAGGTATTTGAAATATTTATAACAATATAGAGGAAAGCCTTATCTTTTAAACAAAATACAGACTGCTATAGATAAAGCAGAGGTCAGAGGAGCAAACCTGGCCTATATGTTTTAAAAAACAGATCTCAGAATCTAGGGTCATAAAGTAAATTGCACTGGTGTCAGAAGTAATGAGTGTACAGCAGGTGACTGCAAGGAAAGCTTATGAGGACACTGTGGTGGAGCACAAGCTCCAGGCAGTCTTTAAGCCTCTTGTAGTTTACAGCACATTGCAGACATGATCTCTGCCCAAGAAATAAAGGAAGTCATGGAGGAGAAATTGAATTTTAAGATTCAGCCTTCTTCATTCAATTTTTTTGTTGTTGGTCCTCTTTCTAGATTTCAGTGCCAAATCAAAAGTGGCTAAAAATCTCTTGTGCCCTGTTGACTGCTCAGTAACTAGGCAGACTGAACAGCTTTACTGTTGAGCTCATGCTGACTACTTGGAGACAAAGCAGAGGAGAGTAGCTTGAATTACCATGAGCAGAAAGTCCCCTCTTCCAGTGTGGGAATCTGGTGTCTGAGTAGGCAACAGGAGCTTCTGCTGCAATTCACAGTACTTCTGGCACAAGAAAGGTAAGAGCTTGCTTTTTTTGCAACAGTGTTATTCATTTTCTGAGTGCACAGGTGAAAAGTAAGCAACCTCACCTTTATGAAATGAGTGTGCACACTTCCCCATTTACATTAAAAATATAAGATCTTACTGGAAACATTTCAGTCTACAAGAGAGCCCATCTGAAAATGCAATTGATTGTGTGCTCAATGTTGAACTGAACAGCTGGATTTTAGAGCATTAACATAGTAAAATACACTATTCTCAAGTAGTTCATTCTTTACGTTAGTAAGGAATCAGCATAATGTATTGTAACATCAGGCTGAATGGCTGACTGCATTCACTTTGCTATCTCAGTTGGCATTTGTTTGACAAGCAGTGAGTTCTGCATGGGTTACTTTTACTGGCCTCTGTACTATGTAGTTTATCCCATGCTCTTTGTATGAACAGCTCCTCTGTGTAACATATAATGTCTCTCTTGAGCATGTGTAAAGGCCACTACAACAGTCAAATCGCAGGGAGATTTCTGCTGGCATAAAAAATCATTTGGGTCTACCACTTAGAAGATTTGCAGTCCATGCAGTCTGTAAGTTTTTCAAAGTCAAATGATAATTCCAGCTTCCTAGTCTTGAGACACCAGATGTAAGTGCCCCATCATCTACACAGAGGTTAATTATTCCCTAAAAGTGTAACAATTTTGATTTTAAAAACTTGTGCCACTGAGAACATTTAAACAATGTAATTACATTTTCAGCTATATTAGAACATGTGATACCACAGAAAAGAAACTGAATGGTGATTAAGCTTTGATAGAAGTTAGCTTTAAAGCATCAAAAGAAACTTATGATTCTGCAGAGCCATAAGGAGAATTTAAAATAATAACAATTGAAATCCGTATGAAATAATTCTGCCTTCAAGTCTGGTATTTATGCATGGAAACAAGAACTGGGTATTTGCTCAAGGTGGGAAGCAACCGTGAAATTCAGAATAAGAACATAAAAGAGGTACTTTGTGAAATACTATCCTAGTCTAACAAATTTAAAGAAAGACCTAAACTATACCCTACACATTTTCTTAGCAACTCTGGTGCTGTAAACCAAGAATCTTTAACGCTGAAAAAAAGCAGCAAGAAAATAGGCAAGTTTTTTAACCAGCTGACTTTTACTTTCTGATCTGGTGTAATAAAAATCTAAAAATTGTTCTTTCTACAAAAATCATCTATTTTTCATGCATTTCTGTTCAACATCCACTTAGACACATGAATATCTTCTTTTGTTCTCCCTCTAAGACCTAGAGTGCCTTCCATGACCTTGAACTCTCTCTGGTCAAGTTGACAGGAGGCCAAGAGGCAGTGTGTGCCTTGGCTGGCTTGGAACAGGAGACAGAGTGCCAACTGTCTATCTTAACCCTGATTCTGAGCTTTTGGGGAGCTCACCAGAAGAGAGAATATTTGACTTTCCTCTGCCGACACTTACACACAGTACTGTGCGTTTTTTCTGGTCTTCCTAGACACCAAGATTTACAAAATTTATAAGATATCAAAATCATTGGGATTTTCAGCCTTCCATCCAGCATGTCTGAAGCCGTCCAAGATATACAAGTTACTCCTACAGATCACAGACTTTTCCCTTGTGAAAGGCTTGTGTCTTCTAGTGCAGCAGTAGGAGAATTGTGCTTCTTTCACAAATACATTTTCAGTAGCACTGACTGTATGAATGACAAAAATAGTCACTTCACCATTTCTTATTCTTCTGGGCTCGTTTAGAGTCTAGTTGTTTCCTTTTATGTTTACTGGTCAACAGCTATTTCAGAAAGAAAAGAAGGACTGAGACTACTCCCTAAACAGGTTAATTACTTCTGGGCTTCTCTGAAGGTTTCACATGTCAGTTTCTGCAGCCACTGTGTAATAAAAATATTGAATTGCTCTTTTGCAATTACACAAACTAACAGCAGAACACCACAAGTAAACAAAGCATGCATGCCTCCATGTGTTGTGGGTGTGTGAACATACTGTATGTCCTCTGTGTTCTCCTGCAGAGGGATTAAAAAGTCCCCTGTTGGGGATTTCTGGTATGCAGAGAGAGAGGCAAAACAGAAGAGAGGGGAATGTCCTTGTAGACCTTTGCACTGAGTTGTCTAAAATCCTCTGTCAGCCTATATATTTCTCACCCAGCCTGTATATTGTAGCTCTACAACTTCAAAGCTGTAAGAAGCAGAAGGAATACATTTGTGAATCTGACTACTGAAAGGCAAAAATAAAGGGTTTTGAGAACTTCTTTGTAGTTCTTCGTAATCACAAACGATGACATAATCTTTGGTGTTTTAAATTATATTTAGGAAGGGAATTCTGTTCCAGGTAAATGTCCAGCTGAAAGAGCATGCAACAGAATATGCATCCAATCACACAGTAAATTGCACTGAAGAGAAATTCAGATTACCACAAAACAGGACTTCCAATCACTAGAAATTGAACTAAGATGACCAAACTTGCAGGAAAGGCACAGATAAATCATCCAACCATTTTGTTGTTGTTGTATTGCAGGGAGAAGAAAAATAATAGACGAAGGGGAGAGAGAGAAAAAGAGAGAGAAAGAGAGAGAAAGAGAGAGAAAGAGAGAGAAAGAGAGAGAAAGAGAGAGAAAGAGAGAACAGGGAGCCACTATCCACAGGCATCACTGCTTTCTGGGAAGATAAGCAATGATGTGTTAAGGTATACAACCATGTGGCCCTTGCACAGTATCCTTGCAAAGCAGATTCAACTAAATCTCTTGTGTGCTCTACCTGGATAGCTCACTTCCAGCACTGACTGTCTCTTCTCATCTTTATCTTGACTGCAATGCACCTGGAATTGTAGCAGTTGCTTTCTGGGACCATCAGACATCTAATCTTGTGTGCATTATGTGGATCTTTACTCCATTCATTAGCTCCCATTTAACACATTTCTTTGTGCATAGAACAAGGATAAATCTGTGAATGGTTTTGAGAAAAAATCCATCGTTACTTGTCTGCTCTTGGGGGACAAGGGCCAGCCACTGCTGACCCAGTGAGCCATGTCTGTGCTGCCAGAGAAATAGCAAAACCAACAATAACAACAACAACAACAACAACAACAAAACACCAGAGACAATGCTGCCTCAGGAAAGTTAATTTTTAAAATTTCCTTTTGCTTCAAAATGTAAATTGGGCACCTACCCTTTCTGGATTTTGCATTCACTTATTTTAAATGAACCATTACATATAGTCAGATATAATAATTCTAAAATAGTTTCAGCTATTCATGTTTGCAAAGCCATTAAAATTATTATGCCTTTCCATGCAGAAAACAAAATAAATAAATTAGTAAACTAAAATTAAATATTATTTCCATTTCTGTCCTTGAAAAATTCATTCTATCAGGCACTAATGAAGCTGTCAGTTCACAAAGGACTGATTTTTATGTAGAAAAACTGATAATTTCACTCAGTTGTTCTATATGAGTGGGGAAATTTCGTATAAACATAAATGGCAAAAACTTGGCTCAAGGATAACTAAATAACAAAATAAGACAATACTTTAAAATATTAGGTAATGTTTTAAGTCTTTCATTGAGTGATCTTAGGCTTCAGAAAAGATTGGCAACACAGATACAGCAATCAGGAGTGTGTTTTATTTCGCATTCAGAGAGTCCATGAGCAGAAAATTCTAAGAAACATGTAATTTAATTTGGCCAGAAAAGACCTGTTGTGAGGTTGGGTCCCTCCATTTACAGCTACAAAGACAAATCTGTGCTTGGCCTCGCAAGAAGGAACACGCTTACAAGGAGGAGCGAGCCAAAGTGTAGACAAGTCTTTAAAAATGTATTCTACAGAAAATTTTTCAGAGATAAGACTGCATAATGGTCCTTCAGCTGGTGTTTAGAGGAGCAGAGGTGGCTTAGCTTCCTGTGTTTTTGGCAGCTGCTTGCAGTTCTTTTACAGTTTTCCAGACCCACAACTGCCAGAGATGGAAACAAAAGGAACCATTCCCAGGACCTGCTTCACTGTGAAGAGATTCAGAGACTGGACACCTGCTTTGCTACCCAGAGTATTGAACATGCATTTTGCTGTCTCCTATGATATTTTTTCTAACTTGAGTGGCCTGTTTTGCTCTGTTTGTCAGAGCAAGCAACTAATCTACCTCTGGAGGAAAATGTCTGGTTCAGCAGTCTGCAAACATGCCAGTGCAGTGACTTCTGCATTCCTGTTTTCTCTCCATACCAGTCAATAATGCGGAACTTGCACATGCAATAATCTCTTGCAGTCTGGGAGATACTTACGCTGGTTTACTCTAGGCACTCAACAATTGCTCTCCTTTTCTTTTTTTAAATATTTTTGTTGTTTTTATTGTATGACCTTCTACTTCATGAAGGGTCTTAGACTTGCTTCATGACAGACTTGAAGATTTTACTGGTTACTTCCAATTCACTTTCCAGTGTGCACAGTGGAAACAAACAGTATGATTGCTGGCCTCCAGGTTTTCAGGATGAGTCTTCAGAGTCCTCTCTGCTTCAAAACACTCAAATACACACTTTAAATAGTACTAAAAGGTCCAGAATAAACAAAATCCAGGATTTCCTGAGGACATCTCCTCATGCTTCTAATATGAGACCTAGAGAGAAAAGAGCAGTGGACAGTGGATCCATTTAGGTAACAAAAGCACTTTTCATCATATTTTTGTGTAATGAAATTGAATGAAGACTTGCTAATTTAAACATTAAAACATTAGAAAATACCACATTAAAAATTACTTGAACAAGCCTATTTCCACCTCCACCCCCAGACACAGACTCTGCGCTTACTAAGCCTGCGTGGTCTTTAATTACATTTTCAGGTACCATTTTAATGTGGGCTCCTTAGAAGGTAAGGAATGCAAAAAACTAGTGTATTTGCCTATTTCCTTTCCCTTCCCTTTAATTTTTTTTAATGTTACCAAGCAGGGACAATGTTCTCAACAGCAGCAAAGTCCTTACAGTTTTATGAAAATCTGTGGCTAAAGAGAGAGAAGAACCTATTAGCACTGCAGCATACAAAATCTGCAATGTCAGCAGCAAGCAGATGATCCGTGCAGCAGGAGGATATTACTAATGCCCCCACAATGAGGAAAGGTTGCAACTTACTTAGTGCTAGTCAATCTAAAATATGTGGCTTCTTGATTGCTGCAGCTCAGGACATCTTGTTCCCTGAATCTTTCAGTGCACAGTGGATGATGGAGCTGCTTTTCACTCTGTCACTGCTTTCAGCAGTGATGGCATCTCTGAAGCTCCAGCCAAAGGCAAGAATAGGCCATCTAAGTTTTCAGGAAAAAGGGAGACATATTAACAGACCAGCTTGGATAAGTAGAGAATCGTGGCAGAACTTCAATGCAAAAGAAGAATATACAGGAGATGGAACCAGGGATGGGCTATACAAGGAGGAATTTAAAAACATTGCCTGGGCATGTAGGGATGGTGTCAGGAAAGCCAAAGCTCAGCTGGAATTTTAGCTTGCATGTAAACAGTAGCAAGAAGAGCTTCAACTGCAAAGTAGTGGTAAATGGCTGAACAAGGAAAATGGCAGCCAGTCACTGAGTAGGGTTGGTGATTTAGTGAAAGTGTACACAGTCAAACCTGAGGAAATGCCTTCTTTACACAGCAAAGTCTCCCAAGCCTGAGGGTCTGGGATTCATGGAGGTGAAAGATGACCATTAGTGGGTGAGTTAGGAATTGCTGGAGAAATCTTGACTCATACAAGTCCATGGGAACAGGACTGTGTCCAAGGACGCTCAGAGAGCTGGCTAATGCCAGCACAAGATCACTTTCAATCATCTTTGAGGAGCCATGGATACCCCTGCCAACTGTAGAAATGTTGCACTTATATTTAAAAAGAACTCCAAGGGCAGTCCAGGCCACTGCAGGCAGTCCAGTATCACTTGAATCCCTGGGAAAAAAACATGAATGATATTTTGAAACACGTGGAGGAGAAGTAGGCAATTGGGAATAATCAGCATGGTTTTGCCAAGGATAAATCACATCTGTGAACCTGTCTGATTGCACTTTTTTGGATAAAAGAATGGGATTTGCGGATGGGTGAGAGCAATGCATGTCATTTATCACGAGTTTAGCAACATTTTCATCTCTGTTTTACACTGTTCTTGTATTTAAATTAGGGTATTATGGTCTGAATAGGTAGCCAACTGATCCAGCTTTGAACTGGGTCAGAGGGTTGTGCTTAATGACTTGTGCTCTATCTGAAGGCTGTATTGTGGCATCTATCATAGGATCAAGCTAGCAGTAGAACCCATTGCCCAGAGAGGTTGTTCAATCTCCATTGTTGAGGGTTTTCAAGACCAGATTAAGTCCCCAGCCAACTGGTTTGACTTCATTGTTGTAGAAGCCTAGGAGACAAGGTTGGTAATATGCATGTCTCCAACACCAATAGCCAAATAGCTGTTGAGCCAACCATGTTGGTAATAACAGCCAAGAATTGGTGCTGATAACACTGTGAGAAAGAACAGGATGTGGCTGGAGAAGGGGCTACATGGAGGTAGGGCAGCATGTTTCTGGGACAAACGTCCTCATTCTGGCTCCTGGAGATAAATACAACACAGCACAGCACAGCAGAAGCACAGGAATGAGGTGGAAAAGTGGGGGGGGGTGGGGGGATCAAGACCACCAAAGATCCCTGAAGTCCTGCAAACCCATTTTCAGGAAGGTCTAGAAGAATGGACCGTGCAGGATAACTAATTTGCACAGAAAGTGAGAAATATACCTCCAGGACTGGGAAATTTATCTATAAAAGGTACCCCCACAAAGCCTGGGTGCGCAGGCATTTCCAGAACCCTGGATATCCCATCAGGTGGAACAATACTGGAGCCAACACTGGTGATCTCTCTTTCCCTCCTTCTTCCTTTCTTTCTCTCTCCTCCTCTTCATCTCTGTTCCCTTTCACTCTACATCTCTCTGTTCAAAACACGTGTGCTTAGTTAGTCCAGGACTAACTTATACCAATTTCTATGCCAAATGTGTAATTTACTAATAAAACTTTGTAAGTTTTTGTGGACCCCCTGACTTTTGTAATTTCTTTCAACCATGAGTATCTACAAATCTTGGGTGCTTCCTGCCTGTTAAGGGTCGGATGCCACAAGTCCTGACTCTGCTTTGCAGAGCAGGTTGTAATAGAGGTCTCTTACAACTTGGATGATCCTGTAATTCCAATCATAGGGGCTCAATGCTGATAAAGTCCTATGGATGCAGAATCCTCCTGCAACACTAAGTTGTTTTACATCCATTTTTCAGCCAAAGTACAGAGACTCCAACTACTCCATTGCTGAAAACTTTCTACTACCTATCAGTTTTTCCCTCCCCGAGAGAAAAAAAGGCTTTTTTTTGGGGGGGGGAGGGGGTAGGACGGGGGCACGGGGAGGGGAAAGGAGGTTGCGTGGTTTTTATTTATTTTTTTCAGCAGGGACTTTTCAGTGTACAAGTTGTGTAGTTGGGTCTGTTCTGTGTATTTTACATATGCACATATTATCAGAGACGATAGATACCTCAGTACAAGTGCCTACAAAACAAGGAACTGCTTAACTGAGAAGCACCTGTGACACCTGTCATATGTTTCCAGTTCCTGCAAATAAGAGACAGGATGAAAATAGGGTGTAGGATGTGCTGAAGTGTGAAAAACAGATGGTGACACTGGGGAGAAAGGGACTGCTGGAGGTAGGAAGAAGCAGAGCACTAGGAAAGAATGAGAAAGTGCAGTGCAAATGGGGCCACTCTCCTTCAACATGAATCCTACTGCTGTCCTTGTTGTGCTACCAGTAACAAGTGGTGCCCCTGTTCATGGGAGATGGGGTATAGAGCAGAGGAATGAAGTTATGCAGAGCTGCTCTGAGTGCTCCTACCTTCCTGCAACCCCAGACCAGTCCTTGCAAGGTAGGTGCAGCAAGGCAATACATCTAGCGGAACCATGAGGGAAGAAAAATACTTAATTTAGTCCCAGGCGTGGGAGTAAATTGTTCTGCTGATTGTTCTGCTCCAAATAGAAAAGCAGTTCTCTCCTGCTGCAGTTGTCTTTTCCCCTTTCTCTGATTTCTGATATCTACTCCCAAACCAACAGAGAGCTCTTACAGACAGCATCTCCTTCACTCTCCAGTTACAACTCACTCTGGGATCATATTTTCAGTAGAAAACAGCACACTGTGTTATCTTGACATAAGAAATAATGCAGAAAGGAGATAAATAGGGCAGCCTTGATTCTGATCTGTCCTACAAATACGTGCAATTTGAGCTTTTAATGTATTTTACTAACAAAATGAAGCAGTAAATGTGTTTCATGTGGGATGCTGGTTTCTGACAGCCATTATCCAAACATCTTTAATGATAACAGAGATTTTAAGCTGAAAAAGGAGTGAGCACAGTGGAGATCATGTGGACAGAGCCTCACTGAAGTTCATTTTCAAACAGGGCTTGTGTGCCAGCAGGAGAGACCAGAGAGAGAAAGGAATCATGGTTCTCCTGCTAAGCACTGGCCACTGTGTCTTTTTGCTGTCCCATACAGCTGGGCCTCTTTCTAGCATGTCAAGGTACAAGTTTCTTCCCATGTGTCAGCACTGCTGGGTCAGGAGAGCAGTTAGCTTGTGCACACAAGCCAGATCACAGCATGTCTTTTCAGAGCAGGGCAGAAGTTGCTGTGGATCAGCTTACAGCAAACAAAAAGCAGTGCTTATCTGTCAGCAGCTCGTACACCAAGCAGACTGGGTCAGGCATTTATAGAAAGAGGAACATGTCATCAATAATATTACCTTAATATTCCCACTTGCTATTACAAAATGCCAGCTGCTATTACTAAATGTCAACCCCAAGTTCCAGCTGAGAGAGACAAGAAGACACAATCTGTCAGTCAGTAAATCTTGCTCACTAGGAAACATCCCATACTTCTTTCTGTTCTGAAACAACAGGCTCAACATGGGGTAAAAAATGGTTTCTT
Source organism: Margarornis squamiger (assembly GCA_035222235.1). NCBI lineage: Eukaryota > Metazoa > Chordata > Aves > Passeriformes > Furnariidae > Margarornis > Margarornis squamiger. The sequence goes on along the minus strand of JAWWTY010000088.1, from coordinate 27,625,753 downwards.
CTTACTCCTCCTAGTCTGGCCACTTCTTACTCCTCCCACACACACTCGGAAATTTTCAGCTAAAAATGTCCGTGAAAGAATACTTGCATCAGGGTAACCTTCCCTATCTCCTCTTCCAGATATGTGCAAAGCATTTGGAATAAACTCCTTCTCACAGTAAGTGACCCCAGTCTATGACTGAGAAGGCAGCATGCTCTTAGCAGGTTGTGGCGAGGAACGGCACAAGGATTTCAAATGGCTGAATAACAGATGACATGGTGGATGTTAGTATTTGGAGGCATTTCTGGAATCCATCAGCCTGTTGGCTTGGTGCTCCTGAGGCTGAGCAGTGGGGGCGTCCTGAGTGTGAGAGGGTGATTAGATCTCAGAGCTGGGTGAAAGACATCCAAGCACTACCAATCTTCAACCCACCTGAAGTCACAGGTCTTATCGGGAAGCTGGAGCAGGCGTTTTCCTTTGCACTCTTGGTGAATTTTTGAGGAGGTAACAGCTCCTGTGGGTGTTTCTTCATCGCAGATACTGCTATCTGCAGCAAAACCAGTCATATAAATCCATAACCAAACTATATATCCCGTAGCTGATAGACCCCTGTGGGTCTTCACATTCTCTTTTATTCTCCTACTCCAGTAACCCATTACAGGGCCACTCCCACATGGCTTCTCCCTCCTCCTGCCACCCCCAGCACCCCCCGCCGCTGAAGCTGTGGCTCAGGTGCTGCCGCAGGTAGCAGCTAGTGGTGACTCGGGCCCGCCGGCGGGCATTAGTGATGCTGGTGATGCTGTTGTTGTTTCAACGACACAAGAGCGAGGAGAGGCGCCTCCCGGCCAGGGCGCCCCACTCCCCGCACACCTCGGCGGCCCGGTTCGGGATTGCCGGGCTCTTCCAGCCGGGAGCGCGGCAGGGCACACGCGGGCAAGGGCGGGCGCCCGGCCCGGCTCGGCCCGGCTCGGCTCGGCTCGGCGCGGCCCGGCAGGGAGGGAGGGAGGGCAGGAGGGCGGCCGTGCCGTGC
>JAWWTY010000088.1:27610758-27624427 GCA_035222235.1 Margarornis squamiger | reverse complement strand
CGCCCCTGCGGAGCGGCGAGCGGGGCGGGGTGGTGGGATGGGAGGGGATGGGGTGGGATGGGGTCCGGCCGCCGGCAGCCCCGGCGTGCCCGAGCAGAGACGGAGGCGCAGCGCACACAGCCCTCCTGCAGCCTTTCTGTGCAGGGGCTCTGGAGAGCAGCTCTGGCTGCTGCTGGTGCTGCGGAGGGAGGAAGGGCTGGCTCGGCTTGCCGGAGCCAAAACCACCTCCTATTCCTTCCTAGAAGCAGCCAGGCAATCCTCATGGCTCTGCCCCAGTGCCCTGTCTCAGATCCACCCCCTCACCCGGGAGCTGCGGGACTTGGTTGTAGGCGCACAGCTCCGAGAAGACACAGCCTGGCCGTGCCGTAGGGACGCAATAAGTGGCTTTTGCTTTTGAACTTAGTTTCTCTGGTTACGACCTCGGCCTCTCTGAGCGGTGGGATCCGGGACAGCGAGGGGTGGTGACAGGGGAAGGGCAGGATGGGGCGGGAGGCTGTGTGTGATCTCCGAGAGCACAGCAGGAAGTACCGCAGCGTCAGGTCAGGCTGGGATGAAGCAAAATGTGTCCTGGAACACAGCAGAAGTTGCTGCCGAGTCCACTTCTTAGGACACGGGGAAACACAGAAAGTATTCAGCGTCTGTGGGTGCCACATGTTTCAAGGCTAAGAATAGCAGGACAGCGTTGAAACGCCGTGGGAGAGGAACAGGAGTTAGCTCTGCCTCTTTGCTGGCCGGTGACAGCAGATTTCTCTGGTCAGAAAAAGGAGCAACAAGGTTTCCTTTCAGAGTCTGTTGCACGTAGAGAACGCTACAAGAGTGATTCTGCACTAAGCAGATGGTTATGTGAACTTCTTATTGCCTGCTCTTACTGCTTTATTCTGAAAGACTGGTAAAAAAATGGGATGTAGATCTCATCCTACCTGTTGAACAGATTTAAATTAAGTTCAGTAATGACTGAGATGAACTCAAAAGCTTACCAAGGCTTCCTGTACAAGACAGAATCCCAGATCTTTGCTCATCAAGTTGCTGAGGACATTGTTGATAATTATCAGATTGATGTAGAATTATTCATGTGCTTAATGATTACCATGCTGTGAATGCAGACTGTCTGACAGACAAGATCAGGGACTGTAACCTGCAAACATTTAAATGCTGGAAGGAAGATTAGGTATTACATGATGCAAGAGTGTTGGAGTAGAGAGATGGAAAATCATAGTGAGAATTTGGCTCTGTATTGGGGGGAAAAAAAAAAGAATGCATCTTCTCAAGAGAAGATCAGTGTATCCTTTAAGAGTGTAAAAAATTGTCCCACAGAAAAGCTCCACTGCTTGTTTGCGGTTACATTGGCACAGCAGAAGAAAAAAACCACTCTGCTAAAAGTAGACACTGACAGTGTGGATAAAGAAAGCTGTACAAAGCCTTTTCAGGATGTCTTGTCAGATGTTGTCTTTGCTGAAACTTTAACAGTGAAACTGGAGGGTTACTTAAAAAGATCCTTTCAGTGCATGTACAACTGTGTCCTGAGTCATGTTGCTGAAAACTTTCTAGCCCTGCAAGATTGACCTGTTGTCTGCCTCCTTGTTCTCTTGACAACTTCCTAACTGTCCACAGTATTATTTTTCCACAGCATGAAATTAGGCTGGAACTTTACCACTTCAAAACTGGGTGCCTAATCCTGGAGTGGAAATACTGTTTCTAAGCCATTGCAAAGGTCTGGAATGGCAAGTATGCTGACATATAAAGTTGGAACCAAACATTTCCTGATTCTAAAGTTTCTCCAAAATATTCCTGATAAAAGTTACATTAAAATGGAGGGAGTGGTTGGAAGTCCATGAAATCAAAATGGTTGGTTGCTGTTTAAAAGTTATAGATGAAAAAATTAATTTACCTGTTCTGTTGTGTGAAAAACTGCCTTGCAAGTTAAGCTGTGTCCTCAATCCATGTGCAAATGTTGCATGCAGCACTTTGTTCTGTGTACTCCTGTGTCAGGCTATCTGCAAATGCATAGACTAAGGACAGCTGACTCTTGAATTGTCTGGCTTGGGCCTCATTTGCTGGACCAAGCTTCCAGGATAATGTCTTGGACTCCCCACTCTCACCCATATACATAGTTTTCTGTTAGTGGCCTTGAGCATCAGTAAAAGTGGCAGTCAGGAGATGGTCCTGAAAGGGGCACACTGTCAATGTCAGAAAGACAATGTAGAGGTGACTTAACTACAGGAGAGAGCACTTGATCATGTACAAAGGGCAGGCTGAGAAAGGACTATTTCTTAGTTCAGTGTGGTTTAGGATACGATTGAGCAAAGCCAGGACAGACCGTGTGGTGATGAAAGGGGCACTTTTCCCTAAATCCCCTGCTCTACATCATCATGTGAAATTCCTTCATTAACCAGAGCACAGTGGGGTTAATACTATATGATGAAGGATTTTACACCAAAGATAAGTAGCCCCTTGCTTGTACCTCTATTACTGACCTGAGGTTGAAAGCCTCTGTCTCTCCTTGCTGTACAAGGTGGGTACTACCTTAGCAGGAATTGGTTCTCATTTCCTAAATACAGCTATTCTGAGAATTTCTTGCTGACAGTGTAGTTTAAGGAACCAACCTGTGCCTTGCCTTGACAGGGCCATAAGCACCATAGACATCAGCATAATTCCCTTGCTGTCTGAAGTCCTGAACAGAGAGGATGTTCTAGCCACAGCTAAGCTTAGGTGATTTGTCCCCACCAGTCTCTTGCAGCACTGCTGATGAGGAGTGACATAACTCTGTCTGTGGTTTCTCCCTGGATTTGTTTTGCCAAACTGATTCTGTGGGTTTAAGTGTGGTTTTTTTCATCCAGAGACTTAGTGTTTAAGAGTATTCATGATGTGCTTACGGCTGCCATAGTGGTAAACTGCTGAAGCAAATACCTCCTTCCTTCTTGCCTCCTTTCTGTAAAACCAAACAAGTTGAAAATTTTTGTTTCATGGGAGGAACTTTTTCTTGTTTTCTTGCACTGAGGACTCAGAAAAAGAAGAATGAAACTGAGAAGAATGAAACGCTGCCCTTTTCTTTGCTTTGTCAGCATGAGCAAGCTGAGGAGGAGCACGGGAATAGAGGGTTGGAACTGGCTCATGCTTGGCCAAGTGGTTACTGACTCACCAGCTGGAGGACTTATTCCACCTCTTAATGTACTTGAGAGAGGAAGGAGAGCTGCACAAGTGGAGACTGGCATACTCCAGGGCAGGGTGCACACGCTCCTCACCTGCACCTGTCTGCTCCAGCAGTGCCCCTGTAGATACACATGGACACACAGCTGCTGCTGCCTGTTTTCTCCTGCTATTTCTCCTCAGAGCTGTAGATATAAGAGACATCTTGGCAAGGATCTGACCTTTTCTGAAGATCATTGCCTCTGTCCTAACTTTCTACGCTCCTATGTCAGCATGCATGCCTTTGAGGCTGGGGCTGTTTGCTTCCAGACTATGTGCCCTTTTTAACCTTAAGATGAGAACTGTGGTGTAAGGGCTTCATAACGTGGTCTCGGAAGAAAGGAGGCAGCCTCCATGTCACAGAAAGACATCCTACGTCACCTTCTAAGCAGTGTCCAGGTGCATGAAAGAAAGCATGCTGGGACTGAGAGAACTGCTCTAGACAAAGCTGGGGACTGTGCCAGTGCCTGTTACAAAGCAGAAGTTCCCATTTCATTCAAGACATCACCCTTGGCTCCTCCTTTTAAAATTGTACGTGACGGGTACTACAGGGGAACTGCGACTCTGAACTCAGCTATACGGAATGCCAGGCAGTGAAAAGCACTTCATATAGCAACCTTTGCTATGTGTTACCTCCAATGACATGGCAAAATGGCCTTATTTCCACCCTGTCTGATTGCATGTGTTTGCCTTTCTGGAAATATTTTGCTTTTCGCTTTTAAAATCTTGATTTGTTGGGAAGAAGAGTTGACATTGACTACCAGATTGCCTTCCATGAAAAACATTTTTTGTACTGCTTCTGGCAGGGCTGTGCCTGGTGTGGTGCATCAATATGTCATTACTGCTCTTTGAGCTCCAAGAATCCTGGGGCTGTGTTACGTATGCTGCCTTCTGCAGCTCATGCCAGTTGCTTACCAAAGTGTAGAGTCTGTATGGAGTCCTGCCTTCAGCCATCACCTTGCTATCACTGCAGACAGAACTGGTGTCTTGCAGCCCACCAAGTAACCTCCTGCAGAAATGGGAGTGAGGACAAATTTTGGGCTCCCTTGGAATGCGTACAGAGAAACTGGGTCCTGTGGGTGAAACGGTTCCTGGAGAATTCATGTGGACATGGAAACAGTAAGGGCAGTAGAGTGGAAGAACTGAACCAGAAGGAGATGGAGGTGGAAGGGGAACAAGAGCAGAAAGAAAATGAGGTTTTAGGCTGATTCTGGCAGGAAGAGGACTGGATCCATGTCTAAGAATCAGTTAAGCATTTACAAGGATATCAGAAAGGGCGACAGAAAAACTTAAAAATGGAATCAGGATGAGAAAAACTTAAAAATGGAATCAGGATGAGAACAGCTATAACTTGATTTTGGTTACAGGAATGCCCACGAGGGCTTGCAGTTATAGAATCATGATCATAGGATGGTTTGGGCTGGAAGGGACCATAAAGATCATCTAATTCAAATCCTGCCATGGGCAGGGACACTTTCCACTAAACCAGACTGCTCAGAACCCCATCCTGCCTGGCCTTGAACACTTCCAGAGTCTGGAAGCCCACAACTTCTCCAGGCAACCTGTTCCAGCGCTTCACCATCCTTATGGTAAATTTCATAATCTCTAATCTAAATCTACCCTCACTCAGTTTAAGGCCATTCCCCCTTGTTCTACCACTGCATGCCTTGTGAAAAGTCCCTCTCCATCTTTCTTGTCAGTGCCCTTTAATGGACATTAAGCCTCAGTTAATGGAGAAGAGACCAGGCAGTCTCTGGGAGGTACAGGAGAATTAAAAACAAAATGTCTAGATGATTAAAGCAAAGGAAGGGAGAGATGAAAGTGGAGCCACTACTCCTCAGACATCCATACCAATCAGGTAGTTTGATTGTCAGTGCCCTTGCTTTCCTTGATTGCCCTACATGCTCCATTGTTAAAGAAGTTGTAGAGGGGGCCCCCCTGTAGTTAAGGATATAAGTAGACTCTAGGTGGAAAACTGTTTCTGTCCTTTTTTAATTGTGATGGGGCATGGCTCCTCAGTGAGCTAGCTGTGTGCAGTGGGAGCTGCATTTGTACTCGTATGCAAGCCAGAACAGGCTTGCGGGTCTTCAGGGAACGTTCTGTCCACTTCCTCAGGTGCTGTGCCTCCTGTGTGGATCTCAAATTTTTATAGCAGTGTGTGTTGAGGTATGACTTCTGGCCCAGGCTAGCATGCACTGAAGCTTTTGCTGTCTCTAAACCCAGAAATCACCGTGAGATGAATCTACTTCTACAGCTTGATCTCAGGAGAAGAGTGTGAGAACTAAAATTTCTGCATTTGGAGAAGAAATGGTGTATTTTATTACAGCAGCTATTCGAACATCATGCTAGAATCATATCTGAAAGGAGGAAAAAGTCCATACCAGATGCCGAAGAAGAAAATACAGTGGTCTACAACATAAGTGAACATAGCCAATGATATTGGACTGTACTGTAGGAGAAGCTTCCTTTTAGAACAAATAATGCAAAATCTGTGAGGTAACGATGGGAAGTGAGTTTTGCCAAGTATTAGGGGATTAGGCTCATGAACTCATTGTGGCTCTTTGGTCTTCAAAGGAGGGAGTCCCTGTGCTTTCATAGTTCTGCATGGGCTTCTGAATAAATCTCTTGACCTAATATGCCATGGCCCAGAAAGTGGATTGCTGTTGATCTCCAGCATCATCCAAGTTGGGAATTTTGTCAAAGTGTGATGAAAGGTTTTGCTTAATTGTAACCCTGGCAGGGCTCTGAAGGGACATAAACTATAGTAGGTGAATGAAAATCGTTTGTCACGATTGCAGTCAGAAATTCACATTCTGATATCTATTGAGTTGTCTTCAGAGAAGCACATGTGGACATGGACGAAGCAATGCAGTGTGTAACACAGACTCCTTTTGATACCTTCTGCACTTCACACTGACACTCTAGTTCTGTGTGGCCTCTCAGGCAATGGAGCTGAGTGCAGCTTGACCTGACCACGAGGGCGTATTTCCTCAAAGTGGGTCCTGTGCAGGGACTGAACAAGTGCAAGGACCGAACAAGGCTACAAGGACAGAGGTATCTGTCTTTCTGTTTCTTCTTCCTTTATCTGTCCCAGAAGCAGCCAGATTTTAGGGGCTGGCATCCTGTAACTCCATACATTCTGTCTCCTCCTGTATCTGTCACTGTGGTCTACAGTGGGGAGCTTTGATAAAGGCCATTCACTTAAGAGTTGGACTCAGTGATCCTGGTCGGTCCCTTCCAAATCAGAATATCTGTCATTCTGTTGTTTTGGTGGGCCAAAGCTGAGTTAAGGCAGTGGCTCTTGGGGAGTGAAGGAAAGTGAAAGCTCTCTCTGTCTCTATTCTGCATCTTTAGAGGTTGCAGTACTTTGACCTCACTAAGAAAGAACTGTATCTTCTTTACCTGTTTTGCCTGAGTGGACTTGTATCAGGGCAGTGCCTGTTTAAGTACCAGCCCTGGCAGGGCAGTGTTTCAGAAAAACATGTCGGATAAGGGCTCTAGATCCCAGCAGAAGACCTGTGGATGAAGTTATCAGAACTGAGAAAAGCAAAAGCAGGAGTGTACTAACTCACTATTTCCCTGTGTTGGCAAAACTCCACAGTGCCATCTCTGTTGCAAGGGCATTTGGTGGCCTCTGACTATAGTTACACCTTTTGCCTAGTTCTGAATTTCTCTGTTAGAGCAACACATGGTAAACAACAAAACATACTTTTTCTCTCCAGACCCATGAAGAAACCTACTTCCTATTTTGAGGAACAAGGCTCAGTCTTTGATAGGTGGCAACTTTCCACCCTCTGTGCTCTGACACACATATGCTAGAACTTGAGTTCTTGTTCAGGATGGGAGTACAGGGTAGCCCATATGCTTGGCTTTCAGCAAGGAATGGTTTTACTAGGTCTAATGGAAATGTGCCACAGTGGTTGATCCCAGCTTGCGTAGTTGCATACAGTCAATGGACACAAAATGCTTTGCTCTGGCTTGTGGCATCACTCTCCTAATGATGTCAGGCATGGGTGAGCAGCTTCTATAAGAGGAACAGAGGGGTGCAAATGTACCTGAAGCAGGATTACGAAATGTATCATCTCTTTAATTACACGTTTCCTGGTACAGTGTTTCATCACCACCACCCCCATCTGGAAGGCAGTGAGGAACTGAGAATTGGTATTGCTGTAAATACACAGCTGGGATTTGTTCAGCGGCAGCTTAGCATTCTGTAATCAAACTGATGCTCACACCTTAGTGATTCTTGTAACATCTAAACAGTTACATTATCATTAAACATTTACATTCCCATCCCAGTCTGATGAAAGTCTGGGCTGTGATCTGGAATAGCCAGTTTGTTGTCTAAGAGTTTCCTGGAGCACCCAGCATCTTCATTCACCTGACTGTAGAAACTGAGTAAATACCAAATCCATCCCCTGCTAGACCTTTGACTGATGTCACATGGGTGTGCCTGAGCTCAGCATAGTGATGTGAGCTTTGAGTTGAGTGCAGAAGACAAGGCATGCCAGCTCCTTACAGAGAAGAGGAAAGGGTTGATGCTAGGAGTCCTTGCAAGCATGCTGATAATACATTCAAAATTTCTCTCAAAATTCTCAAAATTACCCTTTACTCATTGCATCCCTGTGAAGAGAAAAGCCTAGCTAAACAATGATTTGCATGTGGCTTTTCTCACACATCTCTCCTTCTTCTCCTGTCTAATGTGGTAGTTTTTATAGTCCCTAGAATGTAAGAAAAAACTAGAGCACTGGAAATAACAAGTAGGGTGTAGGGGCACACCATCCCCCGAGGTTACCCAATCCCTTTTTCAGTTACACATTAATGCTGCTGCTGATCCTGTCTGCAGGATGCAGGTTTTGAAGAGGAAGCTTGTGATAGCAGAGAGGAGTACCTGGAAAACAACAGTGGCTGGAGTTCTTTTGTATGAAGCTATAGCTGACATTTTTATTCACAATTCTGCAGTCTTTATAATCTTGAGTATTTAGTAGCAGCAAGATCATCTTCTGGCAGTGGAATAGCTTACATCCACATTATTGAAACCTATGCTTGGGTTAGGCCAGTCTTTTTGCAAAGCACCATGAGACATTTCTTTCTCGTGGGCATGATCTCAGGACCTGATTTCAGAATCAAGCAGATCTTGTCATTCCCATAAGAAACGAGAAGCAGTTTCTACTGTGAAACCAGTGCCTCAAACAAGGTTTAGGGAGACTCTTTCAGATACGACATTGGAAGAAAAATATGGATAGTGCCTCTTCTGTGTGTGCCTTCTATGTTACATGTTCTGGTACATTGAAAATTGCAAATTTCTAGGCCTTTTTTTAACTGTAGAGTGTATATAGGAAACATGGAATAATATATCTCTTGGCTGACATATAGCAAAGTTGTTCTTACAAGGCCGGATCCAGGAGTTAGCAATGGAACCACAAGTACCAGTCTGAGTTAAAGAGGATCTTAGTAACAGAGAGGAGGTGGTAGCCTCTATTTTGTTTATGCTAACATAGAAGAGTTGCTTGTTTTTTATATCAGGTAAGTAAGTTTATCAGGGACAACATGTTTAACATAGGGACAGAAAAAAGTACTGCTCTCTACTTTTGCCAGCCTCCAGCATCAGGAGTAGGGGATAGGGAATGAGGCAGTGAAATGGATGGGCTGCTCTGGGTCAAATAACTGCAGACACTGGGGGCTTGAATTTTTATAACCAGCCTTAAAATCCTAATCTCAAGGAGAGGATGAGGTAGTGAGCCCCTTCACAACTCAGTTTGAGGGGATGCTGAATTTCTCTTCTATTGGAGGTGTTCATGCTTACCTGTGTTTTGTCTCTGCTCTGCAGCTGTGGCTGACGTTTGCTCCTGTGGCTGACAAGACAGCTTCCTACTTCCACATTTCCCTGGAGACTGTCAACTGGCTCTCAATAGTGTACCTCCTCATCTCAATCCCATTTGGTCTGGTGGCAACATGGGTTCTCGACAGTGTGGGGCTCCGATGTGCTGTGAGTTAAAGTGTTCTGTTTCCCTGAGAAAGTTTCACTTAGAGATCACAGATGCACAAAGCACTAGTACGCATCCTTTAAATGGGAATCTTGCCAAATGCTGCAGAGGATGGGCATGTTGAAAGCTCTCTGCTATTTCAGTAACAGCTGTCACATCACCTCTGAAGTGGAGAGCAGTGGGAAAAGTCATAATAATGTTGCACACCTACTTTCCTTTTCTGGCTTTAGTTTTTGTTATCTAGACCAACTGACAGGGATAGATGCCATGAGCTGACTCTGTGAAGACCTCGTTGTAATTGGATAGGATTTGCTGTGGAAAAGTGTTAGCTATTTTGTTTACAAGACCTGTTTAAGGAGCAGCGGGGCAGGATGCAAGCAAGAGACCCGTGTCAGCTCAGACCTTGGTTTCTGCTAAGCCAGCTTGGGATCTCTATACAGTCTTTTCAGAATTGTATTGCGGAATGTGGCACTGAAACACTGGCATGCCAGTGGTATAGAAGAGCATTTGCAGAATCCATATGCTGGATGATTCATTGCCATGATCTTTGAATTGTCACAACAAAATATGGGTGATGGCACAATTTCTCATAAATTCCATGCCAGTGTCTGCTCTCTTACATAAGGTACATTGTGGTGTAGTTCTCATATGGGGCATAGACAGCCACACTGCTACCTAAGGAGGCAGGTTGGGTCAGGAGCATCTTGCAGTGGCCCAGAGGGGTGGGTATCATCTGCAGGGAGTGAATAATAACACCCAGTGTCTCCTGTAGCTCATACTAATTATCAAGTTCTGCTCTTCAGGTTTCAGTACACAAACCCTGGCTGGTTTTGCTTGCTGCAGGTGATCCTGAGTTCCTGGCTGAACATGATGGGTAGCATCACCCGCATGTTCAGTGTTCTGAAGTTCTTGAGCTTGGGTTCCCAGAGCTACTGGTACCTGTTCATTGGGCAATGCCTCTGTGCACTGGCGCAGCCTCTTATCATCTTTTCACCGACAAAGCTGGCAGCACTATGGTTCCCTGACCACCAGAGAGCAACAGCAAATATGATTGCATCAATGTGTAAGTGATAGCTTCAAAGTAATATTGCTGCCTCCCAGAACTTGCTGCATTTGTTTGCTTTTCAGTGTGTCTTAGTTTAGAGGAAAACTAAGGTGTCTATTCAGACTAGAAAAAAAGCAGGCCTCCTTCCTAAAAAAACTACTACATCCCTTTAAAATTTAAAACAAACTTTAATTAGGAAAATGTATAGAGAAGGATAACAGTTCTTACCTACAAAATACATATCTATATCCAAAAAACTGAACAAACAGTTTGTAATCAAAACCTTTAAAAGATTGGAGTCTCTGTTCCCTTCAGTGCAGTTATATTTACAGACAGCAGGCAGTGATGTCTCACCTCGTCTGGCTGCGGGGTGGGTTTCCCAGCGACAGCAAAGACAAAAGGCTAGGGAAGATGCTGGTAGCTCCCTCTCCGTTGAGTAAACTCATGTAGGGCTGGCCAATGCAAAGGGACAGGGTGGAACCTTTTTCGTGGCACAGTGCAGACCCTCTCCTTGTCCTTTGTTCAGAAAAAGCGTTGGGCTGGGGGCAGAGGGGGCAGCACCTCCTCTGCCGATGACAGCGGCCCCCTCAGGAAGTCTGTAGCAAACCCAAGGCAGTGATGACACTCTGTCTGTCTGTCTGTCTGTGTCTCTCTCTCTGAAGTGCGGGGTGCCCAGTGTTAGGGGTTGGAGGGTGGGAAAGAGGAGCCAAGCCAAAAGGGCTCCCTCCAAGATGCTTCTACTCACAGCAGCCGTCAAAACGAAATGAGTCCAGCACCAGGAATAAACCTCTCTCCCTCTCCCCTTGGCTCCCCCCAGAAATCAAGTTGGAATGCCAAGCAATTGGCCACCCCTTTTGTTAGCTAGTAGTGGGAGGGTTGGGCATTAGCTCCCAAACTCTGTGTTGGTAGAAGGAGAAAATTCCATGGCAGGTTCTGAAACTATAACACAGAGGTAGCAGACAGAGGAAATCCTCTGTACTGCAGCCATTTGCCCTTGCAAACACAGCTCCACTCAAGAGTCTTGCAGCCATGTGCAACAAAACAAGAGAGCAAGAAGAGGTCCTAAGCTACATTTAGGTGCAATGTTTAGAGTAAGCCACCCAGGCTCCTAACCTTCCTCACTGCCATGATGAGGTTATCATCTTTTCCTAAATATCATAGAGGTTGGGGACAGTCCTCAATGTTACTAAGTATGGAGTCTTTAGTGGCTTTAATTTTGCAGCTTCTTAGGAAGGTGTCCAAATTGCATGTGATGCCAATGGTCACAACTGCCAAATTCTGTAAGGTTTTGTGGCAGTTTTGTCCACCAGTTTGTCCAGTAGCAAGACTGAACACATATTCTTAATTGTATGTATGCATACACAGATGAAATATCCTCAGCTGGCCACATAAAGATGTTGGGGATGCTAAATGGTGGGACTGCCCATGCAGAAACCACACCTGCCTTGCTAAGTGCCTGGAAGCTGGGAAACTGGAAGAGAGGCACCAGATAAGCTTGCTCTAATCTCGTGCCTCTGTTGGCTCCTTTGGGCTCAGATAGAGACAGGATACTGCACTTGACAGACCTGTTTCCTCCCTTCATGTGAGATTTTACCCAACAGCCAAAGAAATCTCTTCCTCTTTTCTCCAACAACTTGAGAGGTGCTCCAGAAACTCAGCTGGCTCACTGGTTCCAGCGGAGGTATCTCACAGTGCCTACATGTGTGTGGGAGCCTCATCTGTCCTTCCATCAAAACAACCAAATGCTGCCTTCCCTCCCATTGCATTGGAGTTGTGAAGAAGGGGTCGACATGGGGAAAAGGGTAGTACAAGAACACCCCTATATAGGTTTCCCAAAGCCTAGAGCATGGACACTGATGTTTAGCAAGAATGGATTTATGGTGTCAGAACAAATAAATTCTTTTTGCACTGCCTTTCCTAGAATAGGATGGAACTGATGACTCACCTTGTTTCCCAGTGCTGAGACAGACCTTCACCTTCCCTGCTGGAGAAGGAGCTCTGTTGTCAGTATGCCACCATACAAATACCACCAAGGACCACTGGGCACTCAGTGTTTCACTGTCCAGAAGGACCTCAGCTGCAGATAACTTGCTCTTTTTGAGTGAGAGAGCAGGCAAAGCAGACAAAGAGGATTTCTTTCACATAGCATCCTTAGTCTTTACAGGATCAAATGGATCTAACTATGGTAAGAATAAAACTGAAGAGCAAGGAACAGTAGAATCAAAAGACCTGAAGCTGTTCAGTCTCTGTCATCTTGGGGTATCAGAGAGTGGACTGAACAGGCTGTGATTATTTTCTGCTGCAACAGCTGCAGATTGCTTCTGTTCATAATGCTGGTTACACCCATAATGTCTGCTGTACAAAATCAGTATTTAATTTCAGGGAAATTTAAATGTTACCTAGAAGGAGCATCTATCACAGCCCCAGTCATTTATTCCAGTGGTTAATTACCCCACTGGCAAATGTCAACATCTAACTTCTCATCTTGATACTCCTTATCCCCCAGCTATTCAGTCTTGTTGCACCTGTCAGGTAGTTATGCAAAGAATCACCTCTTCTCTCTTTTGTCTAGAAAGACTAAATGTCTCCTACCCGACTTTACATCCGTGTGTCCCTTTGCTTCCTCCCACTTGCCTCTTTTCTTCCTGTTGCTCACATGAGCTTTTTCTCTCATCTTGCTTTAATTTATCAATATCCATTTCTTATGTAATTGCCAGAGCAGAACTCAGCACTCCAGTGCAGTTGGTATCAGTGCTGCACACAGAAACCGGCCCTACAGCCTCTTGCTGTTAGTGGGTAGGCTTCCCCAGGCTTTTGTGACAAATACGGACCTTGCACCCAGGATCCTGCTGAGCTGCTGAAATGATTATGACTCAGCTGTCATAGTGATTAATGACTCAGCTTGAGTGTTTATTGTATTTTGGTCCTACCCATCACTGCTAGAGACTTAATCACGGAATAGCAGTGCAAGGCCAAGGACTGGTTTCCAGTGAAGACCGTGAGAAATTCGCCTGTGCCAAAAACAGAAAGAGTTGTCTGAGTCCACTGAATTGACCTCTGCTTCATCCATAGGATTCTTCATTTACTGTGGTCTGTCAGTATGTCATTTTCTGCACCCTGAAGAGTTTCAGTGCATCAGTATCTGCCCACAAAACACACAGCCCCATTGCAGGGTACTGCAAGCTAATCTACCAGGACCCCTGGAGCATAATATACAGTTGATTATCTCCTATGATCTTTCATAAAATTTCTTGTCCCAGGAAGAGAAAGCAGCTGAAACCATGTAATTACTCAGTCTCAGTCCTTTCAAATTTATCCCAATGCTCACATTTCCAACCCTCACCCATACCTTCTGTTATAGTTTCAAAACCCAATTAGAATTCCTTCCAAAGAAGCTTGGAGGCAATGCTTTAGCACCACTAAAGACGGTTAACAAAGGGCACAATGGATA